>JACATO010000121.1:0-622500 GCA_018389105.1 Nautilus pompilius
TCGTCAACTAAATTATCATTCATCACGAGATATTTTTATATTCGTTTGTAAATAATAGGGTACTGTTGTGAATTCATATTATATTAATAACTTAAGAAAGAAGATTCTTCTAATAATATCATCAAAAACCTGCAAGGATTATTCTTGTGTACGTATTAATAGCCTTTAAATCCACAAATCCTTCTTGTATTTAAATTAGTTTCACGTTATTCATCGACCTTAACCGATCATTCTTAGCTATTATTTCTTTGTCCAATCTATAGATCAGGCATATCTAACAGAATTTCCTTAATGACGATCCCGAGGTTATTCCAAGGACTTAAAAAACCGTTCGAAATTCAGATTTAACCACAGAAATTCATCACCATCTCAAAAGAAAAATTTCTCAAACTTAATCTGTTATTTCAGTCAACGAAACCTTTTCCTTTGAGGACAATTCAGTGATTGTATGGAGCCCAAAACAAGAAAAATTACAAATAATACGTGACAGGGCAAACGAATCCAATCACCATTCCATACGTTCTATCAATCGCTGAATTCCAGCACAATGATATTTTACATATAAGGGGGAAAGCTGCTCTAATATCTATCGAGGATTTCCCAGATTTGCAACATAAATTTCTAACAAATTATGTCTGAAAATTAATTCGTTAAGTAGATAATATTTTAAATATTCATTTGCTGCAGAGGGAAAATTTCGAAACTTCTATGTGTACCCTGATTTCTAAAACGAATGGTTATACGTGTATATTGTACGTTTCAGCTTGAATTAATCAGGTATTTCACGTTTATCAATACAATGTCATATATATCGGTAAAACATTAGGTCATTGGTTACTATCCGAAAAATAATGTCATATTCGAATATTTAATTAAGAAGACAAAATTAAATGATTGCTATAAGATTATGATTCTATGTTTACCTACAGCAACAATGGAAGTAAAATTTGTTCCGTTTTAATAAAACAAGAAATATTTCAGTGTAAGATTTGGCCTGATAATTGATGACAAATGCAATGGTTGAAGCATTTAGAGTTAACCAATAAACATCGTAGTGGTCAGAATGGCCGAGCGGTCTAAGGCGCCAGACTCAAGAGTAGGTTAAGTTTGTTTGTAAATGCGAGAGTTTCTGGTCCACGTAGGTGGGTCGGGGGTTCAAATCCCACTTCTGACAAATGAAATATCGTTGTATCCCCAAAAATTATACATCATCTATATAAAATTTAAAGCAAGATGGAGCCTTTATCGTCAATAATATCATTCATCACGAGATATTTTTATATTCGTTTGTAAATAATAGGGTACTGTTGAATTCATATATATATATATATATATATATATATATATATATATAAAGAAAGAAGATTCTTCTAATAAGATCATCAAAACCTGCAAGGATTATTCTTGTGTACATATTAATAGCCTTTAAATCCACAAATCCTTCTTGTATTTAAATTAGTTTCACGTAATTCATCCACCTTAACCGATCATTCTTAGCCCTTATTTCTTGTCCAATCTATAGAACAGGCATATCTAAACAGAATTTCCTTAATGACGATCCGATTTATTCCAAAACTTAAAAAACCGTCGAAATTCATAGTTTAACCAGTGAATTTCATCACCATCTCAAAAGAAAAATTTCTCAAACTTAATCTGTTATTTCTAGTCAACGAAACTTTTTCCTTGAGGACAATTCAGTGATGTATGGAGCCAAAAACAGGAAAATTACAAATAATACCGAGACATGGAAAACGAATCCAATCACCATTCCATACGTTCTATCAATCGCTGAATCAATGCACAATGATATTTTACATATAAGAGGAAAAGCTGCTCTAATATCTATCGAGGATTTCACCAGATTTGCAAACATAATTTCTAACAAAATATGTCTGAAAATTAATGCCGTTCAGTAGATAATATTTTAAATATTCATTTGCTGCAAAGGGAAATATTTCGAACTTCTGTGTACCCCTGATTTCTAAAACGAAATGGTATACGTGTATATATTGTAAGTTTCATCTTGAATTAATCAGGTATTTCACGTTTATCAATACAATGTCATATATATCTGTAAAACATTAGGTCATTGGTTACTATCCGAAAAATAATGTCATATTCGAATATTTAATTAAGAAGACAAAATTAAATGATTGCTATAAGATTACGATTCTATGTTGACCTACAGCAACAATGGAAGTAAAATTTGTTCCGTTTTAATAAAACAAGAAATATTTCAGTGTAAGATTTGGCCGGATAATTGGTGACAAATGCAATGGTTGAAGCATTTAGAGTTAACCAATAAACATCGTACTGGTCAGAATGGCCGAGCGGTCGAAGGCGGCAGACACAAGAGTAGGGTAAGTTTTTTTGAAAATGCGAGAGATTTCTGGTCCACGTAGGTGGTTGTGGGTTCAAATCCCACTTCTGACAAATGAAATATCATTTTTATCCCCAAAAATTATACATCATCTACATAAAATTTAAAGCAAGATGCAGCCTTTATCGTCATTAATATCATTCATCACGAGATATTTTTATATTCGTTTGTAAATAATAGGGTTACTGTTGAATTAATATATATATATAAATAAGAAAGAAGATTCTTCTAATAAGATCATCAAAACCTGCAAGGATTATTTGGTGTACATATTAATAGCCTTTAATCCACAAATCCTTCTTGTATTTAAATTTAGTTTCACGTAATTCATCCACCTTAACCGATCATTCTTAGCCCTTATTTCTTGTCCAATCTATAGAACAGGCATATCTAAACAGAATTTCCTTAATGACGATCCGATTTATTCCAAAACTTAAAAAACCGTCGAAATTCATAGTTTAACCAGTGAATTTCATCACCATCTCAAAAGAAAAATTTCTCAAACTTAATCTGTTATTTCTAGTCAACGAAACCTTTTTCCTTGAGGACAATTCAGTGATTGTATGGAGCCCAAAACAGGAAAATTACAAATAATACCGAGACAGGGCAAACGAATCCAATCACCATTCCATACGTTCTATCAATCGCTGAATTCAATGCACAATGATATTTTACATATAAGAGGAAAAGCTGCTCTAATATCTATCGAGGATTTCACCAGATTTGCAAATAATTTCTAACAAAATATGTCTGAAAATTAATGCCGTTCAGTAGATAATATTTTAAATATTCATTTGCTGCAAAGGGAAATATTTCGAACTTCTGTGTACCCCTGATTTCTAAAACGAAATGGTATACGTGTATATTGTAAGTTTCATCTTGAATTAATCAGGTATTTCACGTTTATCAATACAATGGTCATATATATCGGTAAAACATTAGGTCATTGGTTACTATCCGAAAAATAATGTCATATTCGAATATTTAATTAAGAGGAGACAAAATTAAATGATTGCTATAAGATTATGATTCTATGTTGACCTACAGCAACAATGGAAGTAAAATTTGTTCCGTTTTAAATAAAACAAGAAAATTTCAGTGTAAGATTTGGCCGGATTAATTGGTGGAAATGCAATGGTTGAAGCATTTAGGGTTACCAATAAACATCGTACTGGTCAGAATGGCCGAGCGGTCTAAGGCGCCAGACTCAAGAATAGGGTAAGTTTTGTTGAAAATGCGAGAGATTTCTGGTCCACGTAGGTGGTCGTGGGTTCAAATCCCACTTCTGACAAATGAAATATCATTTTATCCCCCAAAAAATACATCATCTATATAAAATTTAAAGCAAGATGGAGAGCCTTTATCGTCAATAATATCATTCATCACGAGAGTATTTTTATATTCGTTTGTAATAAGGGTGGGGTACTGTTGAATTCATATATATATATAAATAAGAAAGAAGATTCTTCTAATAATATCATCAAACCTGCAAGGATTATTCTTGTGTACGTATTAAATAGCCTTTAAATCCCAAATCCTTCTTGTATTTAAATTAGTTTCACGTAATTCATACCCCTAACCGATCATTCTTAGCTATTATTTCTTGTCCAATCTATAGAACAGGCATATCTAAACAGAATTTCCTTAATGACGATCCGATTTATTCCAAAACTTAAAATACCGTCGAAATTCACAGTTTAACCAGAGAATTTCATCACCATCTCAAAAGAAAAATTTCTCAAACTTAATCTGTTATTTCTAGTCAACGAAACCTTTTTCCTTGAGGACAATTCAGTGATTGTATGGAGCCCAAAACAGGAAAATTACAAATAATACCGAGACAGGGCAAACGAATCCAATCACCATTCCATACGTTCTATCAATCGCTGAATTCAATGCACAATGATATTTTACATATAAGGGGAAAAGCTGCTCTAATATCTATCGAGGATTTCACCAGATTTGCAAATAATTTCTAACAAAATATGTCTGAAAATTAATGCCGTTCAGTAGATAATATTTTAAATATTCATTTGCTGCAAAGGGAAATATTTCGAACTTCTGTGTACCCCTGATTTCTAAAACGAAATGGTATACGTGTATATATTGTACGTTTCATCTTGAATTAATCAGGTATTTCACGTTTATCAATACAATGTCATATATATCTGTAAAACATTAGGTCATTGGTTACTATCCGAAAAATAATGTCATATTCGAATATTTAATTAAGAAGACAAAATTAAATGATTGCTATAAGATTACGATTCTATGTTGACCTACAGCAACAATGGAAGTAAAATTTGTTCCGTTTTAATAAAACAAGAAATATTTCAGTGTAAGATTTGGCCGGATAATTGGTGACAAATGCAAGTTGAAGCATTTAGAGTTAACCAATAAACATCGTACTGGTCAGAATGGCCGAGCGGTCAAAAGGCGCAGCCTCAAGAGTAGGTTAAGTTTGTTTGAAAATGCGAGAGATTTCTGGTCCACGTAGGTGGTCGTGGTTCAAATCCCACTTCTGACAAATGAAATATCATTTTTATCCCCAAAAATTATACATCATCTATATAAAAATTTAAAAGCAAGATGCAGCCTTTATCGTCATTATATCATTCATCACGAGATATTTTTATATTCGTTTGTAATTAATAGGGTACTGTTGAATTCATATATATATAAGAAAGAAGATTCTTCTACGAAGATCATCAAAACCTGCAAGGATTATTCTTGTGTACATATTAATAGCCTTTAAATCCATAAATCCTTCTTGTAATTAAATTATTTTCACGTTATTCATCGACCTTAACCGATCATTCTTGGCTATTATTTCTTGTCCAATCTATAGATCAGGCATACCTAAACAGAATTTCCTTAATGACGATCCGATTTATTCCAACACTTAAAAAACCGTCGAAATTCACAGTTTAACTACAGGATTTCATCACCATCTCAAAAGAAAAATTTCTCAAACTTAATCTGTTATTTCTAGTCAAAGAAACCTTTTTCCTTGAGGACAATTCAGTAATTGTATGGAGCCCAAAACAAGAAAATTACAAATAATATCGAGACAGGGCAAAACGAATCCAATCACCTTTCCATACGTTCTATCAATCGCTGAATTCCATGCACATGATATTTTACATATAAGGGGAAAAGCTGCTCTAATATCTATCGAGGATTTCCCCAGATTGCAAATAATTTCTAACAAATTATGTCTGAAAATTAATGCCGTTCAGTAGATAATATTTTAAATATCATTTGCTGCAAAGGGAAATATTTCGAACTTCTGTGTACCCCTGCTTTTCTAAACGAAAATGGTATACGTGTATTATACGTATTGTTTCATCTTGAATTAATCAGGTATTTCACGTTTATCAATACAATGTCATATATATCGGTAAAACATTAGGTCATTGGTTACTATCCGAAAAATAATGTCATATTCGAATATTTAATTAAGAAGACCAAATTAAATGATTGCTATAAGATTATGATTCTATGTTGACCTACAGCAACAATGGAAGTAAAATTTGTTCCGTTTTCAAAAACATGAAATATTTCAGTGTAAGATTTAGGACCGGATAATTGGTGACAAATGCAATGGTTGAAGCATTTAGAGTTAACCAATAAACATCGTACTGGTCAGAATGGCCGAGCGGTCTAAGGCGCCAGACTCAAAGAGTAGGTTAAGTTTGTTTGAAAATGCGAGAGATTTCTGGTCCACGTAGGTGGTCGTGGGTTCAAATCCCACTTCTGACAAATGAAATATCATTTTTATCCCCAAAAATTATACATCTCTATATAAAATTTAAAGCAAGATGGGAGCTTTATCGTCATTAATATCATTCATCACGAGATATTTTTATATTCGTTTGTAAATAATAGGGTACTGTTGAATTCATATATATATATATATAAGAAAGAAGATTCTTCTAATAAGATCATCAAAACCTGCAAGGATTATTCTTGTGTACGTATTAATAGCCTTTAAATCCATAAATCCTTCTTGTAATTAAATTATTTTCACGTTATTCATCGACCTTAACCGATCATTCTTGGCTATTATTTCTTGTCCAATCTATAGATCAGGCATACCTAAACAGAATTTCCTTAATGACGATCCGATTTATTCCAACACTTAAAAAACCGTCGAAATTCACAGTTTAACCACAGGATTTCATCACCATCTCAAAAGAAAAATTTCTCAAACTTAATCTGTTATTTCTAGTCAACGAAACCTTTTTCTTTGAGGATAATTCAGTGATTGTATGGAGCCAAAACAGGAAAATTACAAATAATAACCGAGACAGGGCAAACGAATCCAATCATCATTCCATACGTTCTAATCAATCGCTGAATTCCCTGCACATGATATTTTACATATAAGGGGAAAAGCTGCTCTAATATCTATCGAGGATTTCCCCAGATTAGCAAATAATTTCTAACAAATTATGTCTGAAAATTAATGCCGTTCAGTAGATAATATTTTAAATATTCATTTGCTGCAAAGGGAAATATTTCGAACTTCTGTGTACCCCTGATTTCTAAAACGAAATGGTATACGTGTATATTGTACGTTTCATCTTGAATTAATCAGGTATTTCACGTTTATCAATACAATGTCATATATCGGTAAAACATTAGGTCATTGGTTACTATCCGAAAAATAATGTCATATTCGAATATTTAATTAAGAAGACAAAATTAAATGTTTGCTATAAAAGATTATGATTCTATGTTGACCTACAGCAACAATGGAAGTAAAATTTGTTCCGTTTTAATAAAACAAGAAATATTTCAGTGTAAGATTTAGCCGGATAATTGGTGGACAAATGCAATGGTTGAAGCATTTAGAGTTAACCAATAAACATCGTACTGGTCAGAATGGCCGAGCGGTCTAAGGCGCCAGACTCAAGAGTAGGTTAAGTTTGTTTGAAAATGCGAGAGATTTCTGGTCCACGTGGTGGTCGTGGGTTCAAATCCCACTTCTGACAAATGAAATATTTTTTCATCCCAAAAATTATACATCATCTATATAAAATTTAAAGCAAGATGGAGCATTTATCGTCATTAATATCATTCATCACGAGATATTTTTATATTCGTTTGTAAATAATAGGGTACTGTTGAATTCATATATATATATATATAAGAAAGAAGATTCTTCTAATAAGATCATCAAAACCTGCAAGGATTATTCTTGTGTACGTATTAATAGCCTTTAAATCCATAAATCCTTCTTGTAATTAAATTATTTTCACGTTATTCATCGACCTTTACCGATCATTCTTGGCTATTATTTCTTGTCCAATCTATAGATCAGGCATACCTAAACAGAATTTCCTTAATGACGATCCGATTTATTCCAACACTTAAAAAACCGTCGAAATTCACAATTTAACTACAGGATTTCATCACCATCTCAAAAGAAAAATTTCTCAAACTTAATCTGTTATTTCTAGTCAAAGAAACCTTTTTCCTTGAGGACAATTCAGTATTGTATGGAGCCCAAAACAAGAAAATTACAAATAATATCGAGACAGGGCAAACGAATCCAATCACCTTTCCATACGTTCTATCTATCGTTGAATTCCATGTACAATGATATTTTACGTATATGGGGAAAAGCTGCTCTAATATCTATCGAGGATTTCCCCAGATTTGCAAATAATTTCTAACAAAATATGTCTGAAAATTAATGCCGTTCAGTAGATAATATTTTAAATATTCATTTGCTGCAAAGGGAAATATTTCGAACTTCTGTGTACCCCTGATTTCTAAAACGAAATGGTATACGTGTATATTGTACGTTTCATCTTGAATTAATCAGGTATTTCACGTTTATCAATACAATGTCATATATATCGGTAAAACATTAGGTCATTGGTTACTATCCGAAAAAATAATGTCATATTCGAATATTTAATTAAGAAGACAAAATTAAATGATTGCTATAAGATTATGATTCTATGTTGACCTACAGCAACAATGGAAGTAAAATTTGTTCCGTTTTAATAAAACAAGAAATATTTCAGTGTAAGATTTGGCCGGATAATTGGTGACAAATGCAATGGTTGAAGCATTTAGAGTTAACCAATAAACATCGTACTGGTCAGAATGGCCGCGGTCTAAGGCGCCAGACTCAAGAGTAGGTTAAGTTTGTTTGAAAATGCGAGAGATTTCTGGTCCACGTAGGTGGTCGTGGGTTCAAATCCCACTTCTGACAAATGAAATATCATTTTTATCCCCAAAAATTATACATCATCTATATAAATTTAAAGCAAGATGGAAGCCTTTATCGTCATTAATATCATTCATCAGGAGATATTTTATATTCGTTTGTAAATAATAGGGTACTGTTGAATTCATAATATATATATATAAATATAAAGAAGATTCTTCTAATAAGATCATCAAAACCTGCAAGGATTATTCTTGTGTACGTATTAATAGCCTTTAAATCCACAAATCCTTCTTGTATTTAAATTAGTTTCACGTTATTCATCGACCTTAACCGATCATTCTTGGCTATTATTTCTTGTCCAATCTATAGATCAGGCATACCTAAACAGAATTCCTTAATGACGATCCGATTTATTCCAACACTTAAAATACCGTCGAAATTCACAGTTTAACCACAGGATTTCATCACCATCTCAAAAGAAAAATTTCTCAAACTTAATCTGTTATTTCTAGTCAACGAAACCTTTTTCCTTGAGGATAATTCAGTGATTGTATGGAGCCCAAAACAGAAAAATTACAAATAATACCGAGACAGGGCAAACGAATCCAATCACCATTCCATACGTTCTATCAATCGCTGAATTCCATGCACAATGATATTTTACATATAAGGGGAAAAGCTGCTCTAATATCTATCGAGGATTTCCCCAGATTAGCAAATAATTTCTAACAAATTATGTCTGAAAATTAATGCCGTTCAGTAGATAATATTTTAAATATTCATTTGCTGCAAGAGGGAAATATTTCGAACTTCTGTTACCCCTGATTTCTAAAACGAAATGGTATACGTGTATATTGTACGTTTCATCTTGAATTAATCAGGTATTTCACGTTTATCAATACAATGTCATATATATCGGTTAAACATTAGGTCATTGGTTACTATCCGAAAAATAATGTCATATTCGAATATTTAATTAAGAAGACAAAATTAAATGATTGCTATAAAATTATGATTCTATGTTGACCTACAGCAACAATGGAAGTAAAATTTGTTCCGTTTTAATAAAACAAGAAATATTTCAGTGTAAGATTTGGCCGGATAATTGGTGACAAATGCAATGGTTGAAGCATTTAGAGTTAACCAATAAACATCTTACTGGTCAGAATGGCCGAGCGGTCTAAGGCGCCAGACTCAAAAGTAAGTTAAGTTTGTTTGAAAATGGGAGAGATTTCTGGTCCACGTAGGTGGTCGTGGTTCAAATCCCACTTCTGACAAATGAAATATCTTTTATCCCCCAAAATTATACATCATCTATATAAATTTAAAGCAAGATGCAGCCTTTATCGTCATTAATATCATTCATCACGAGATATTTTTATATTCGTTTGTAAATAATAGGGTACTGTTGAATTCATATATATATATATATATAAATAAGAAAGAAGATTCTTCTAATAAGATCATCAAAACCTGCAAGGATTATTCTTGTGTACGTATTAATAGCCTTTAAATCCACAAATCCTTCTTGTAATTAAATTAGTTTCACGTTATTCATCGACCTTAACCGATCATTCTTGGCTATTATTTCTTGTCCAATCTATAGATCAGGCATACCTAAACAGAATTTCCTTAATGACGATCCGATTTATTCCAACACTTAAAAAAACCGTCGAAATTCACAGTTTAACCACAGGATTTCATCACCATCTCAAAAGAAAAATTTCTCAAACTTAATCTGTTATTTCTAGTCAACGAAACCTTTTTCCTTGAGGACAATTCAGTGATTGTATGGAGCCCAAAACAGAAAAATTACAAATAATACCGAGACAGGCAAAACGAATCCAATCACCATTCCATACGTTCTATCAATCGCTGAATTCCATGCACAATGATATTTTACATATAAGGGAAAAGCTGCTCTAATATTTATCGAGGATTTCACCAGATTTGCAAATAATTTCTAACAAATTATGTCTGAAAATTAATGCCGTTCAGTAGATAATATTTTAAATATTCATTTGCTGCAAAGGGAAATATTTCGAACTTCTGTGTACCCCTGATTTCTAAAACGAAATGGTATACGTGTATATTGTACGTTTCATCTTGAATTAATCAGGTATTTCACGTTTATCAATACAATGTCATATATATCGGTTAAACATTAGGTCATTGGTTACCATCCGAAAAATAATGTCATATTCGAATATTTAATTAAGAAGACAAAATTAAATGATTGCTATAAATTATGATTCTATGTTGACCTACAGCAACAATGGAAGTAAAATTTGTTCCGTTTTAATAAAACAAGAAATATTTCAGTGTAAGATTTGGCCGGATAATTGGTGACAAATGCAATGGTTGAAGCATTTAGAGTTAACCAATAAACATCTTACTGGTCAGAATGGCCGAGCGGTCTAAGGCGCCAGACTCAAAGTAAGTTAAGTTTGTTTGAAAATGGGAGAGATTTCTGGTCCACGTAGGTGGTCGTGGGTTCAAATCCCACTTCTGACAAATGAAATATCATTTTTATCCCCCAAAATTATACATCATCTATATAAAATTTAAAGCAAGATGCAGCCTTTATCGTCATTAATATCATTCATCACGAGATATTTTTATATTCGTTTGTAAATAATAGGGTACTGTTGAATTCTTATATATATATATATATAAATAAGAAAGAAGATTCTTCTAATAAGATCATCAAAACCTGCAAGGATTATTTTTGTGTACGTATTAATAGCCTTTAAATCCACAAATCCTTATTGTATTTAAATTATTTTCACGTTATTCATCGACCTTAACCGATCATTCTTGGCTATTATTTCTTGTCCAATCTATAGATCAGGCATACCTAAACAGAATTTCCTTAATGACGATCCGATTTATTCCAACACTTAAAAAACCGTCGAAATTCACAGTTTAACCACAGGATTTCATCACCATCTCAAAAGAAAAATTTCTCAAACTTAATCTGTTATTTCTAGTCAACGAAACCTTTTTCCTTGAGGACAATTCAGTGATTGTATGGAGCCCAAAACAGGAAAATTACAAATAATACCGAGACAGGGCAAACGAATCCAATCACCATTCCATAAGTTCTATCAATCGCTGAATTCCATGCACAATGATATTTTACATATAAGGGGCAAAGCTGCTCTAATATCTATCGAGGATTTCCCCAGATTATCAAATAATTTCTAACATATTATGTCTGAAAATTAATGCTGTTCAGTAGATAATATTTTAAATATTCATTTGCTGCAAAGGGAAATATTTCGAACTTCTGTGTACCCCTGATTTCTAAAACGAAATGGTATACGTATATATTGTACGTTTCATCTTGAATTAATCAGGTATTTCACGTTTATCAATACAATGTCATATATATCGGTAAAACATTAGGTCATTGGTTACTATCCGAAAAATAATGTCATATTCGAATATTTAATTAAGAAGACAAAATTAAATGATTGCTATAAGATTATGATTCTATGTTGACCTACAGCAACAATGGAAGTAAAATTTGTTCCGTTTTAATAAAACAAGAAATATTTCAGTGTAAGATTTAGCCGGATAATTGGTGACAAATGCAATGGTTGAAGCATTTAGAGTTAACCAATAAACATCTTACTGGTCAGAATGGCCGAGCGGTCTAAGGCGCCAGACTCAAGAGTAGGTTAAGTTTGTTTGAAAATGCGAGAGATTTCTGGTCCACGTAGGTGGTCGTGTGTTCAAATCCCACTTCTGACTACCGAAATATCATTTTTATCCCCAAAAATTATACTTCATCTATATTAAATTTAAAGCAAGATGCATCCTTTTTCTTCATTAATATCAAACATCACGCGTTATTTTCATAGATCCCTTCTCTAACTTCTGTCAATTACGTCACTTTGACGTTTTCAGTAAATGGTATTCTGAGAATCCTGAAGAACCTTTTTTTGAAGTTTAATTTTTTAATTGTATTTTTGATTGTTTTGTAGTTTTTGCCTTTCTTTTGATTTTTTGGAATTTTCACATTTGTTTTTCAGTTTTTATTTCTTTTTCCCTCTATTTCTAATTTTTCTTTTACTATTTATTTGAATTTCTACTATTCTCCTTCCTTTTCTTGCTTTGTTTTTTGCTATCCCTTCTTTTGTTCGTGGTGTGGTGTGATGAAAATTCTTAACCGATATGGAGCCTCAGCCGTCGACGTCAACACATACAACCACATACGTTCTAACCTGTTTTGAAGATGTGGAGCCGATCGATGACGAGGCTGGCCTGACTGACAAAGTGCAGGCCATCCTAGGCGGCTATAATCAAGCCATAGAGATAATCTGCAAGGCTAATGAATATGCTGACCTCTTATCCACTATAAACCTTAAAATAAAAGGTATTTCTCATGAATTGAGAGGGGCAAATCCGGTGTCGTGGGTGAAAGTCTACGGACTTCGCCTGGCCGCCGGTGAGGGCATACCTTCACAAATCCTCCAAAAATATGGAAAAGTCCTGATCCCTTTTAAATACGATTGTCTTCCCGGAATGCCCTTCTGGTCAGGCCAGAGGAGCGGGAAGATGATCTTAAGAGCTGCAATCCCCAGAAGGATCACAGAAACGGTGGGGAGAAGAACCTACACAATAACGATGGGATCAACCAAGCCCGCCACCTTACTGCTCAACATGTCGAATGAGGGGACATACTATAATTAGTTGTCCCTCATTAAAGGAAAACACCATAGAAGATACAACTAAGGAGTCAGGTACCTCAGCTAGGGTACCGGAAATAATTGCACTAGACCTGACAGCTGACAAACAGATGCTGAAGATCCAGCAGCTGGTGATTCAGCAACTGACGAGGCCGAAACCAAAATCAAGATCTCCAAACGCAGAAGAGGGCGGCAAAGGCCATCAGTGAGCTCCCCTCCTAAAAAGGAGAAAAAGACGGAGAGGAAACAACCCCTGAGGAGATCAAAATCCTTCGAGACGCCCTCCAAACAAGTCTAACCCAAACAACAACCCCTTCACAGCCCACACTGAAGACTCAGAGAGTTGAAGGCATGGATGTGATCACCTGAATAGGTGACACTTCCATTCGGGACTGACCTTTTCGGCTACAACACGGTAACGTCCAACGGGCGATGAGCTAGATTTAGCGATTATGGCACGACGTATGGAATTCTTATCCCTGAATTTGAGAGGGATAAAATTCAACAAACACTGGAATGATTTTCTAGATCACCTAGAACATTCTGCACAAAAACACGGTAATCTGCATGCAAGAACTCCACTTACAAACTAACCAAGAAGTAGATAGGCATTTCACTAACTGGTCAGGACTAACACTTACAAGCTTAGAGTCGGTAGGAATGGAAAAGGGAGTAGCTATTTTATTTCATCACAGTTTAAACATTAAAATAAAACACTCTTACAGTGATAATCAAGGAAGAATTGTTATAGCTAGTTACCAAAATCATTTCCAAAGAAAAGTGCATTCCTACCGTCGGGAAACATCGTGCAGCTTTCCTTCAGAACTTCAATGACAAACTAGAGCAGTAACTTAGGTCCTACCCTGCAGAATATATTTATATATTAGGCGATTTTAATTGCGCACCCTCCCATGAACTCGATAGGCAGGGACCGGACATTAAGAGTAGGACGCACCTGATCGGAAAGTTACAGGTGCAAAACATGTGTTCGAAGTTTGGCTTGGTCGACGCGTTTTTTCTTTAGCGACTAGATTAGACAGAGTGTACAGTTCCAAACATGCAGCTAGACTCCTCCAAGACGTTTCGCGTGACGTCATCGCTTTCTAGCTCAGGAGAACACCAGGGGACCTGGGCTCTGGGAATTCAGTAAGAATATGTTGAGAGCGTACAGTGTTTCTGGAAAAGCTGGTCGCTTCGTCTGGGCGAGTTTGCTGACCTCCTGGAGTAGTGGGACTTGGGTAAGGAGGGACTTTAGTATTAAATATTGTCAGGCGCGTAGCGAGTTTAGAGAGTATTTAGAAAACATGCTCAAAGAGGAACTAAACTTAGAATTAAACAAAGCGACAATGGGGTTAGATAGAGTCAATAAATCCATCAGAACCATGAACGGTGAAGGATGTAGGCCTTTCTGTGGTTTAGAAAAAGCTAAGGCAGAAAGGAAATCTATGAATAAAATGATAAATAACGAAGGCCGCGTCTTAACCGATATAGGTGATATTATCAGGGAAGAGACTCGGTATTACAAAGAGTTATGCACTAGAGAAGACACTTGTCCGTCTGCTCAGGACAGCTTCCTGGCGTATCTATAAAATAAACTAGAGACCCTCTAGAAGCCGAGCTCTGCGAAGGACCCGTAACCGTCCAAGAAATTAAAACAAGCCATTAGGGCTTCAAATAAAGATAAAACCCAGGAGATGATGGCCTTACGCCAGACTTCTATAAGAGATTTGAATATCTCCTAGCTAAGAACCTGACAATGATTGCGAATAGCGCATACAGTAAGGGGGTGCTCTCAGAAAGCCAACGTACTGCTACTGTCGTCCTGCTACCAAAGTGGGATAACAGAGAGTTCTTTGACAACTGGAGGCCCATCAGTCTCCTAAATAACGATTATAAAATCATAGCTAAGGCGTTAGCAAATAGACTAGCCATAACTATGGATAAAGTTATCAGTGCAGACCAGGTCTGTTCAGTTCCAGGCAGAAGCATCGTCAATACGCTCCAACTAATCAGAGAAATAACAGGTAAGCTAGACACAGAAAATTCCATAAGAATAACAACAAAAAGCTTTTGATAGGGTAGATTGGAATTTTCTGCTTAAGACATTTAAAAACCTTGGCTTCGGAGAGTATTTCATTAACTTCATAAAATTAACTTACAACCAAATACAAACTCAAATCTATCAAAATGGCTTTACTTCTTCGTTTAGCCACCCATCAAGAGGCATCAGGCAGCGATGCCCCCTAAAACGCCATGCTATACGTCATCGTGGCGGAACCGCTGGCAGCTCTAATAAGGAAAAACAAAGGTATAAAAGAAATAAAGAACCTACAATACGCGGATGATACCACCCTCCTGATACAGGATGAAGCCAGCTTGAGAGAAGCCTTTAAAGCCCTTGAGGTCTACCAAAGGCCTCAGGGGCAAAGGTCAACAGAATGAAGACCAAGGCCGCATGGCTGGGGGCCGCCTAAGCGCCTTTACAGAAATAAAGATTTTTGGTCACTAACAACCGTACTAACACACAGAAAGATAACTGGAATCCCACCATTAACAAAATAAAAGCCCAACTAACAGGTTGGTCCTCTTCCACTCTTTCCTTCTTCACAAAAACCCACCTAATCAACACCTGCACCACCCAAAATCTACTATGAATCTAAAATAATAGGGCTGCCAGGATGGGCGCGCTCCTCCATTGACGCCGATCTCGATCGGTTTTCTCTGGCAGGGGGTACAAGCACCTGGCAAACAAACAGATAACAAGACTCCCTCGAAGTCAAGGATGTTTTAAATCTCCTAAACCTAGAGAGCAAAATAGTAGCTCAACAAATTAAAAATATAATAGACATCATAAGGACGGTAGATAGTAGACCAAGATGGCAAAATCTTTTCATCGATCGCTTAGCTAAGGCATTCAAAAATCTCAGATGGTTTGCATGCTTTAACTAACAAACTAAAACTATATAGATCACGTAACATTAACAACAATCAAACAAGTAGGCTTTGGGACTAAAACCTTTGATCTAGACAAACTATCCCACGTGACATACACTTCTTTTCACGACCTATCAAGGAACCGGACTACAGCGGGAAGGACCACTTCCATGGCATAGAATCTGGAACGCTCAATAAATCACCTCATGGATGGATACTCTTCTGACATTCACTAAGAAACGTACTCTCCACGAGGGAAAATAAGCATAAATCACCAAAATGCCTCGCCTGTACCGAGGAGGACGAGACTGTATCTTTTCATGCCTCATGTGGTGCCTAGTCCGAGACTCGACCTTCAAGATTAAAAGTCCCCCGGACAAACTTATTTCGTACTGGCGCATCCTTGGATTCCCATCAGAAAGTAAAAGGGGCTGCCTTTCGAACTTCCTGGTCTTCACCGCACAGCGGACAGCTTGGGGTAGTCGTAAGGCTTAGAGAGCGGCCGGCTCACCTCAACCCCAAAAATATGTAACGCTTTGGTTACGCAAAAATTACGCAGCCATGAATTCCAGCAGCACCGACAGAGCGAACTATTCAGCCACCTGGCTGGTCAACAACGTCCTCGGACACATCGACCCTAACCCCAACCAACTACTACTGCACACCGGATAATACCCGCCAACCCCTTGAGTCAACCAAACTAAATTAAACAAACCTTTTCCTTCGTTTTTTTTTTTTTTATTCTCCAAAAAATTTGTATTTCAGCAAGATTTTAACTTTTGTTTGAACAGAATTGTGGTTCCTCTACGAAGATTTTAACCCTTTTCCCCCCTCTCTCCTCTATTATTACCACACTTATCATTTAATTTTCAACTTATTACCCTTCTATCAAAAGCCTCTCCTTATGTATAACGTTAACTCCCACAAATGGACTAACCAGGCTTTTGTCTTCGTTTTTAAATTTGCTTAATTACAGGTAACTCGAATTCTGATGTGGAATGGGGCGCCGACCATTGTGATGAACACCGCCGGGATGGGTTTCAGCCAACATCCTCCAATTAAGTAAACGGAGACAAAACTTGTCTCCATCCATTTTTCAAAATCCAAAATCACCTCCACCCCCTCCCTTCACTCCAGTCGGACTTAATACAAATAAATAGTGGCAAAACAATACCCCAGAGACTGCTAAGGACATACAGAGAGAAAACTCTGTTTCGAGAGTCCAGCCGGGGCAAATCCCACCTCTCCTGCCGTACTTACGAAGGAGTTTGGGTAGCCCGCTGCTCTCCCAGCGATAGGCACACTAATACAAACACAGGTCAAAATAAGACCTCACTTGTAAACAGCTGTGGCGGCCGAACGTGGAACCGACCCAGCGCCCAACGCACAAACGCAACCTTACACACATACCCTCAAAATAGCACCACACACAAGGCATCGTGTCCTTAGCTTCCCATTTGGGGTACCGACCAGGTGCCACGCCCTTTTTGGGGTGTGGTCACTCTGATTCGGCCCTAGAGGGCGGGGGACGACTACTCTGTAAGACTACGCAGACGGAAAGTCCCCTGCTCGAAAAGAGCTTTTTCCCTTCGGCCTGCTTCTCTGGCTGGAAAGGTTTGGCACCTCAGGACCGATTTTCGGACCAGAGGTGCTGAGGCCCTTTTTTCCTAAAAGGTTTTTGGCTGGGTAAGAGATCCTTCTCCAAGGAGTTCGCTCCATCCCTAACTCTGGTCGTTTATCGGCCAGCAACAACAGGTGCTTCGGAACCTCGACCATTTTGGCCTTCACCAGGAGCTGGCTCCACTAGAGGTTTCGGCCTCTCCCACACCTTCTCTTCGGATCTTCACTATTAGTTGTCCAATCGATAGAAAAGGCAGACCTAAACAAAATTTCCTTAACAACGATCCAATTTATTCCAGCTGTTACTGTATCAAACGAACTCCATTCATTTCATGCAATTCATAGTATGAAAAGAGGATTTCCGCTCCATCTGGTAAATATAAGATTCTCCAACTTCTTGGTTTCTTCGTCTCTAGCAATAGTTTTTCCATGTTGATAATCATATTTCAGGTGGTTGCAAAGATCTTAAAAGATGGAAACTTCAAATAATACGCCGACCTGCAGCAATCGAATCAAATTCATAACGAATACGTTAAGTCAATCGTTGCAGCTGCTCTAATATCGATAGATGATTTCCCATGAACAGCTGATATTTTCCATTAATTAGAGCCATTTCATAGATAAAATTTTAGTTACAATTGCTTGAGGCTAAAACATTTCAAAGTTCTGTAAAGCCCATG
The DNA here is from genome assembly GCA_018389105.1 of Nautilus pompilius. Classification (NCBI taxonomy): domain Eukaryota; kingdom Metazoa; phylum Mollusca; class Cephalopoda; order Nautilida; family Nautilidae; genus Nautilus; species Nautilus pompilius. The sequence goes on from JACATO010000121.1 coordinate 18,496, forward strand.
ATGTATAAAAGGAAAAAAAAATTCGTTTCCTGTGTGAATTAATCATTTCACGTTTATTAATACATCATATATTCAGGTAATACAACAGAAGTTTATTGTCTCTTAAAAGGCAAATTGATAGGAATGCTATTCGATTAAATTCCTGTCTTATGCTTCAGGGATAGGAAAAGTAAAATTTATTCCGCTTTATTAATATATTCAATATTTTCCGAATAATATTTTGCCAGAAAAAATTGAAAAATACGCAACAGATGAGTCATTTGGAGGTGGATAGGTCAGATGGATAGGTCAGAATGGCCGAGTGGTCTAAGGCACCAGACTCATCAACGTTGGACTTGTGTTGAAAATGCATGAGATTTCTGTTTCACGTAGGTGGTCTTTTCAAATCCCACTTCTGACAAAGAAAATTTTATTATTCTTCATTGGCTTTGTACATCTTGAAGAAAGATTAGGCTTCTATTATCAATAAAATATCAAAAAGTACAAGATTTTTTCGAAGACAGTAGTTAATAGGGCAATCAGTAGTGATTTAGGAAAGCGAATCCTACTTTTAAAAATGTCAAAACTTCAATTGTTTAATGTAGAATCCAATTTTTCTGTATAATTTGTTTTGCCAATCTAATTTGGAGCATGCGTGTTACACGAGTTATTCTGTCATTGACAAAGTATTTGTTATAATGCTCTTAGGCATCAAACTTAAATTTTTGTCAGACAAAGATGAGTTTTCTGGTCTACATGTGGTTGCTGCTATTTGTTTTTCCTCGATCTAACTGGTACACCACTTTTGTATGTGTGAATGATTTAGAATACAATTTTGTATTTGAAATTCACTGCTTTTCTCTTTTATCACAAACAGTTATCTTTTATTCAGTAAATGAATGCAAATGTTGATAATTCTGCTAGATAAGTTGAAATAGAGATTGAACTTGTTGAGGCTTCTCAGATGCTAGTCATTAAACAGTATTCTTGATATGAATGTGCATCTGGAAAGCTTTCAGGTCCACAACGTGGTTATGGGTTCACATCCCACTCCTGTTAACAATTTTGATTTGTTTTTGCTTTATTCATGTGAAAACATCTCCAGTCTCTGGAATAATTTTATAGTTTTATGATTGTTTATATAACAATTTTTGTTTACAATTTTTCAAGGTAAAAATGTCTCCAAGTGCTTTGATAGTGTTTTACATCTCCAGAAAACACTTTTTTTGTAAAGACAGAAATTCACATGCAGATATGTTGCAAACCTACCACAAAATCTGTACAACAATGCTTAGACAATTTTCATTATGCATACAAAAGTGTTCAATAATTTATTTGAACTAGAACGGCTGGATGGTCTAGGCACTGGGATCATTTTCCCATATTTTCCAAGCAGAATATTTTAAGCAGAGCTTTGTAATAAATTTATTTTGCTTTTTGTTCTATTTATTTATTTAAAGGTATTAAATAAATGCCCTGCATTGCAATACATACTTCCCCAATAAGTTATTAATTAGAGTCAGTGGTGGGATTAAAATATTTTAACAACCGGTTCTCTCACAAAAAGCATGTTGTCAGTTTGGCCCAATATAGGTCCAAAAGTTGATCTTTGGGCTGCCGGCCTGCCGCATTCTACAGTTTAGCAAATCAAATTATTAATTATAATTTCCCAAATTAAAAAATTTCTAAACAATGGTTAAAGCAACACTATAACATTGAAGAGACTCTACATTAGAGTATATAGTTAATGAACTAAGTAATACGAAGATATATCTATGTATATAGATGTTTGATTGTTTGTGCTTTTTGAATTATTAATTATACATATTACTGTTTATAATTTTATGATTTTATGTATTATTCAGTTTTCTGAGCTAGATAAAAATAAAAAATACTTTACTAGTGTTTGCTGCATTTCCATTGAATATTACCATTTTGGCAAAAAAAATAATAACAAAAATTTTTTACCTGAGTCTTTTATTAATTTAACATTTGTAATCTTTCACTTTAAAAATTTCAAAATAGCCACTTGATTGTCATCATTGTCTTTAGCTTTCTTTTGTTTGACCCTGTTGTCATCAGCAGTGTTTTTTTTCTAAGCCATGTTTTTGACCGATGGAATGGCATCCCACGAGTCCAATCAGATTAATGTCATAAGGTTTGCTACATTCTCAACTGTAAGGCGGCTTCTTTTATCTGAATATATAATATTCATTCTTGAAAAACCCTCTTTCTGCCTCTGCAGAACTGACAGCAATAGTACTGACAATATTTTTAGCCTTTTGTACACTTTGAGGAATCGCAGGGTTGTGGGAATTTTGTAGGACATTTTCCACATAGTCACGGAAATCATTAATGCTGATTTCATGATGGAAAACTTCACTCAGTTTTTCTTCTGCAGCTTTCCAGGGTACAACAACTTCCTCAATGTTCCACAAATTTGGCTCAAGCAAGTTTATCAGTTCATGAATTTTGTTGTCATTTTCTTGTTCATTGTTCTTTGATGTTAAATGATCACAGTCCATCAACCTGTTTTTCATGTTTTCTATCACTGCCTCCAGTAGCTTTTGACGAGGAAGGGCTAACAACTTTGTTGTTTTCAACGAACTGAATATCCTTAATGGCATCTAAAGCAACTCTGACATCAGTTCCCTTATTTTCTTTGAGCATTTCAAATGCCTTAATAGACCTTTTTATTAGTTTTTCAGCTCTTGGCAAAGTTAAACTTCTAGCTTGAAGGGCATTAGAAAGTAAGGAAATTTCTTGCAGTATGTCTATTATCAGTGCCAAATCATCCAAAAGATGCTTGTTGCAAAGATGGGCACCTATCCCTGAATGTTTTGTCTCACTAGAGAAATATTTGTACAATGCTGGATAAGCACGCCACACAGCAAGTGCAGATCTTAGACTGCAAGCAGCCTATCTTGGTCCCAGAACTCTACCTATCTTCAGAATTTGTTGTCCAAGTTCTTCTGAAATTTTGAAAAGTTGCATTTGGTTTTTGTTGGATTGATGAAAGATTGTGTAGATTTTATCCATGAATATTTTGAAGTGATTCACTTGTTTTATATCATTGACAGAATCATCCAAAACAAGTTGCAAACGATGATTTAAACAATGCCAAATGACAATGTTAGGAAAATCATTTTTAAGTCTAATGCCTATCCCAGAATTGCGGCCAAGCATTACACTTGCCCCATCTGAACAGAAAGCAATCAAATTATTTCTCAAATATTCATTATCAAATCCACCATCGGGCAAACTCTTTAACAAAGATGTGTAATTTGTTTCTGCTCCCTGTCCCTTCCAATTCAACCAAATGAAAGAAAATGTGAGTAATGTGTTGTGCTATGACGTCACCAGGTGATAGGAATTTTTTCAGCTCCATTATAATCTTATGGGAACACCATCGTATATGCGGTCCACCGTTGACTGAAATGTCATTATGCGGGGCCTGACTGCATAATATTAAATTATATATAAATTAATAATCCCTGTGCCTCAGCCCTTGAAAGAGTTTGTTCTTTACAACGAAAAAAAATATAATTGAGGCTTAGATGCAAGACGCAGAGGAGAACGCTGGGTGTACAAGTACAGTACGGTCTGTACAGAACGCTAAATTTCAAGTATATTTGCTGGAACTTATTTTCTCTCTCACCTACAGGACACCATTAATTTGATTATACAGTTGATGACTTCCGACATAAAATTACATATACAGACCTACAACTAATGTAGAGTGCAGTAGGTTGCTCAGTAGCATATAATAGTATTGAAACTAGAGAGGCCAATCAGGTTATCAGCCTATTGACTAGGCACCAGGTGGCACTGGCCCACAGACTCAGTGGCCCACCAGGATTTTGCCCGATGTCCCAGTGGCCCAATCCGCCCCTGATCACTGCCTATTCCACATAGAAAGCTAATTCCAGACATGTACTAAGAGATTTTAGGTTGGGGAAATAATCAGGCCATGGAGGATATCAAATATTTTCCTCTAACGGTTGTTTAAAACTATTCTCGCATGATGAGTATTTGTATTATCATCAATGAAAATGAAAAAGAAACAGAGAAAGACAATTAACATGAAAATGTATGTAATGCAAGTTTGAGTGAAATTTCAGGCTAAATCCACCTATATTAATGACTACAATTTTTAGCTGATGCAAAATTTTGGTCAAGATGAAATGTTTGACATCCTCAAGTTGTACATTGCCAGTTAATATTAATTCAGATAACATAAAACGTTGGCAACCACCAATTTGATGAAACTGTTTTTTCTTGGGTTCATCAGACATGGCCTAGGCAGACCGATACTTGGACCTATTTGGCTCATGAAAGCCAGTAAACGAGCAAAGATCTGGATGGCTTGTTTGTTTCAAGAAAAGAAAGATCACTTAAAAAGTTATTGCTGGAGAATCAACTGTTGTTACACCTGAAATGATGGACCATTGGTAAAGCAAACTTCTACCTGATCTTCTGAAAAAATTCCAATTTCAAGACGTACACGGAGGATGGCCCAAGTTCAGTGTTAGAGGAGAATTGTTCGATTTCCCTTGCAACAGCCCTTGTGAAAAATAAAAACATTTTTTTTTAAAATTGTTTCTTGACATTCTTACATATTGTTCAACAGAATCAATGAATTATGCTAACATAATAATGCATGTTTAACTAAATCACTCAAAATGAAATTATTTCCTTAGTATCACTATTAAAAAATACAGATCTGGGATATGATGACAACATTATGATGTCACTGATATAATCAGAAGCCTGTAAGTAGTTCTGTTACACAATCATAACTTCTCTAGTTTTAAGCTGCTTGACTGTCTGATCAAATGATCACCATCTGCATCATTGATGACTACATGTGACTAGGGCTTAATAAAGCTTGCTATTTCATTAATCCAGACTTGAAGGCAGACTTTGTTGAATTGTTCATAGCATATGTGAAATGTCTACCACTAAGAGTGAACTAAGTAAACTTTTTTTACTAGTTCAAAAAAGAATAGGAGCAGAAATTTTTGTTCACCAATGTTGGTGGGAAAGCTGTATGGCTCATTTGTAATAAGAGTCTCTCTGTCAATTAAAATAAAAGTAACATTGAATGCCATTTCACAACTGTACACAATGAAGATTATCCATATGAAAGTCACTAAAGAAAAACAAAAGTAAGCGATCTGAAGAGTGAATGTAGCAAGGGGACAACTGATTTTTAAAGTTGCATCATTTACAACAGTTAAAGTCCAAACAAAAAAAAAAGCCATTTTAAGATGGTGAGATAGTCAGACTGTTTACAAAGTAACACTCTATTCAGCGACTGAAAAGTAAAACAGAAATTCTTAATGCAGTTAAAAAAATGTTCAGCTTTTATGGAACACGATAATAGCCAGAAGAATAAAAGCAATGTCAGTGACACCTACAACAGTTAAGGTGAGACAAAAGGTCTCCAAAAAAATATCTCTATATTGTTTTGTTTTGTTTGTATGCATATGAATGTAGATATACTTACAGTAAGATTGTGAAACTAGTGATTTAATGAAATTCCTTAAATATTCAGTAAATTCCTGAAGTTCCTGAATTGAACCAGTGATTTTGTGAATTTAATATATATTTCAGGAATTTCATGAAATCATTAGTTTACAATCTTATTGCTTTATATATAATAAGACTCTTGAGTATTATATAAAAGGTAGAGACAGCTAAGTACAATTTAGATGGTGTGAGTCATGCAAACACTTACATAAAACTAAGTATCAAAGTATGATATAGTATGATTTTTATCGTGACTGTTGACATCCAACAAAATCTGAGAGGAGTGTTACTTGATAGTCTGACAGCTACCATTGCTGATTAATTGCTTATGTCCAAAATTTTCACACCCTAACCCCACTTCATGTACAGGTAACAAAGTGAGATTTTCAATTACTTGCCAGAGCTGTCGTACAGGTAACAAAGTGAGATTTTCAATTACCTGCCAGATCTGTCGTACAGGTAACAAAGTGAGATTTTCAATTACCTGCCAGATCTGTCGTACAGGTAACAAAGTGAGATTTTCAATTACTTGCCAGATCTGTCGTACAGGTAACAAAGTGAGATTTTCAATTACTTGCCAGATCTGTCAACATGTTTTACAGGTGGTGCCATGTCATCTTCTCTCAGGTAAACCAATATTAGACATTGACTGCTCTAAGTATGCCAGTGGGGTCTGTGGATACGTCTGCGGTGGCTGCGGAGGTGGCATCACTAATGATTGTGAACTCAGGGGTTGCTGGGGTTGGTAGGGAGTCATGTTTGGCATATTTGTTGCTTGCTGAGGATGAAGGTTCTGGCTTGTGGCCATGTTTGGCATGGAACCCTGGGATGACTGTTGCTGTTGCTGTGGTGCAGTCTGCATATTGCACAAAAGGTTCTGCCAGTGCTGCAGGCGCTGCTGATGTTTTTGCAGCAGGACATCCTTCCTGTTCAGCTCATTTTCCAAGTCGCTGTACTCCTGTAGAAAAAATGACACAAGATTAAATCAGAGGCATCAAGAAAGCTGATAAATAATCTCTAGTTTAGTTATGACAACACAGAAAAAAACATTATGGTTTATGCAAGATCCCCATTAAAAAGCCACATAAAATTGATTTTTTAAAACTAGTTTACACTATCACCAACCAGCACTGGTATTTTATTCTATTCACAATTATATTGCTGAGGATATTTTTTATTATTAAGCTGTGATAACAGTGGCCAGTTTACAGATGCGACTCCTAGTATTTCTAGCTGTATATTTGTGGTTGGCTACAAGTTCAAAATCCTTAATTATTCTGATACTTTCTGCTCAAACATCTAATATCCTGCCTAGTAAATACATTAACATTAATCATTTGGCATACTCTAAATATTTAAAATCTAAAGCATTCTGATAAAGCTAAAATAAATGTTTAAGATGTGGACAAACCAAAGACTCATAGAATGTGACTTAAATTTCTTTAGTTTAATGTTTGACAGTTCACTTAATCATTCTCAGTGTTTTATAAAATCTGTTAGTATCTGAAATACATGAGTTTTCATATTTAACATTTTGTTAATAATAATCTTACTGTAATTTAGCACCTGCAAGATAATGGTTTAAATTTACTTTATTCCTCCAGATGAATTAAGATTTATCTCCCCCTTTTTCAGTACTAATCCAAGCATAATTTTAAATGTCGCCTGTCTAAGCAAATGTCTGCCACACTATCAGTATCATTTATGTAATGTAAATCTCAAGAACAAAATGACCCAAAACAACCATTGCAGCATATGACATCAAAACTTGTTTGTTACACATTTTAGACAAATACGGCGGCTCTACAACCTTCAAGGTTATAGAACCCCCCCCCCCAATGAAGAAACCAGCGCTGTAGCAGCATCCTTTTCTACCAATCAATCAGTTGCATTTCTGTCCAAATAAAAGAGCTTGAACTTTACATTTTTGGCTAGAAAAGAGTAAATACAAACCCTATTGAACAGTATATGCTGACAAACACAATGGCCCTAATGGACTCCAGTCTCCCTTGCTTCACTAAAACAGAGAACTGCTTCCGTCTTAATCATAAAAGCAGATAAACTACATGCAAAAAAAATATTCCATAAAGTAACCCCAACATATTGTAACCTCTATTTAATAAGTTTGTCAGACACTTAATTTAGTTCATACCCAAATTAAATTTCTTGTAATAACTCCCCTACATTAACAAATTGAAGGAAAATTTGGTAAATTTTTTATACTTTTCTTCTAAACATATAGGTGGCCACACAGCCCCCCAATTTACAAGATCAGAATCAACTGTCTAACCTCACTTCAAAAACACAAGATGTTGATCTTCAGAGCAGCTTCACAAAGATGTCTGATAGTTTCTTATAACCATTTCATAATTAGTGGTGAATTATTTTTAGCAGAAAACAAAATCATAAATAGCAAGAACATAAGTTAAAACTGTGTGGACATCATTAATCTTTTACCTATTAGCAAACCTCCTCAGAGTTCAGATATACAAAAAATTTCTTGAGCACACTATAAAAAACAGCTTGTGAAATGGTCACTTGAGTAAATCATAGTCGATTCATTCCGATCATCTAACCCTGACTGTAGCCTTCCTTTGCACACAGGCTCACACATCAGTGAGCAATACTTGGCTTCCCCTGCCGCCACATGCTGCTCACTGCTGGTTGCTAGACATTCCAGTCCACTGTGTGTCTTAGTGCAGTTAGATACATTCAGCTTGCCTTTCATTGTTCAAACGTGTTATTGTTACTTGATTCAGGAGTGTGACTAATTAGCTTGGTGACAAGAATGGGTTCTATTTCTGGTAAGGAAAGAAAAAAAATTGCTGATGAAGGCAGAGCATTTCAAGAGAAATGGAGTGATGAATATTTTTTCATTGAAGTAAAAAAACAAGCTTTTTGTCTGATATGTTATGAGAGAGTTTCTGTTCTGAAAGAGTTTAATGTTAAAAGGCATTATGGTGCTAAATACATATCTACATTTGATAGTATTCAAGGACAATTCTGCAAAAATAAAGTGTCTGCATTGAAAAGCAAGCTCTTGGGTCAACAGTTATTCTTCCAAAAGATGACTTCCCTATCAGAATCTGTTGTTAAAGCCAGCCATGCAGTGGCTCAAATCATCACAAAAAAATCAAAACCTTTTTCTGATGGTGAATTTATTAGTGTTTTGATCGTGCTGCTTCAATCATATGCCCAGGAGAGAGAGCTCAATATGGCTAGACATATTGATGAGTTGGCAGTGTTGAGGACACCCTAAAATTGAAAGCCTCCAATTTCAAGTTTTATTCATTTTACTCGATGAAAGTACGGATGTCAATAGTACAGCCCAATTAGCTTGTTTTGTACGTAGTATCGATGAAGATTTAAACACAACAGAAGAAATGGTTGTCCTAGTCCCACTGAAGGAGACAAAATCCAGTGATCTCTATGAAGGTTTGAAAACTACATTAAAATGATTTTATTTGAATCTCAGCAACATATCATGTGTGATTACCGATGGATTCCTGCTATGGTGGGAAAATGAGATAGTACAGTAAAGTTAATTGAAGATGGCATGAGAAGAGTTGGAAATAACTCACTAATGAGATATCACTGTATAAACCGCCAGGAGAACCTGCATGCTAAGTTGCTGAACGTTGAAAGTTTCATGTCTGTTGTGATCAAAGTATTCAATTCCATTTGATCTAAAGGCCTTCACCACAGGCAGTTTCAAGAAATGTTGAATGCCATAGACACAGTATTCGAGGATGTTGTTTATTATTCTGAAGTTCAATGGTTAAGGCGTGGGAAAATGTTGAAGAGGATGTTCAATCTGAAAGACAAAATTCAAACTTTCATGAAACTGAAGGGAAAACCAATGATTCAGTTTCAAGACGACGAATGGATTTGTGAATTTGCCTTCTTAGTGGACATAACTACATAGTTAAACAAGTTGAATACACGTCTTCAAGGAAAAGACCAACTTATCAATATTTTTTAATCACATCACAGCTTTCGAAGTTAAACTTTGTTTGTGGGAGTCACAGTTAAGTACTCACAGTTATGCCCACTATCCAACACTGGCAAAATGTAACATATATGACCCTACCAAATACGTCAACATGATTTTGGTGCTAATGGAACAATCTGATTCATGGTTTCAAGATTTCAAGAAAAAAATAGCTCACTTTTCAATCTCTTTTCTACTCTATTTTCTGTTAATGTGGGTGAGGTACCTAAGAATTTGTGAATGGAGCATGTTGAAAGCAATGTGATTCAAGCTTGAAAGAAAAGTTTCATCAAGTTTGCTTGATAAACTTTTACAAGTATATACCGAAAGACAAATATCCCGGTATTTACAATCATGCTCTTTTTATGAGGTCACTCTTTGGCAGCACATATATCTGCAAGCAATTATTTTCTAGGATGAAGAGTGTTAAGTGTGGTACAAGATCCCAGATCACTGACAGCCATCTTGAGATTTCACTCCGAACTCAAAGTTGCTACATCTTCAATCACTCCTGATATAGGATATCTTCTTCGTCAAAAAAAGTGGCAACCTTCACATTGAGTTTTGTAAATATGCATTTTAAGTACTACTTATTCCAATTTTTTGTATTTCTTTCTGATTATGTTTTATGTATCTTTCACAATATGCGACTATTTTATTTAGTAGTATTATTAAAACATGTATTAAGAACGTTATTAGTGTCATGTAATCATTGTGTTGGATTTTTGTATTTAATTATTAAATGTAAAAAATTAAATTGTATCAGAAATGTTGGTTAACAAAATTAAAATTCTATTCAAAAATGCATGCCTTGAGCATTTTATCTGTTTTGCTCCCTACCAGTCAAAAAATGTTAGACACCCATGCACTAATGTATAGGGTAGAGTTGACAACAACAAATTCTTCTTTTAACTAGAAAGAACTCAAAGTTCTGATGTATATAGGGTTTTCTGAAAGAGCAATACCATGTTCTTTTAACCAAAGAAAACAAAACACTTCAGAACTCTGGAGTACAGATTTTCTTGATAAAGCTATGACTAGTTTTTTAACTGCTGACAAACCTCCTAAGAACTTAGATGTGCAGGATGTTTTCTGAAGGAGCTATGATGGCAACTTATTCTTTTAACTATTGGCAAACCACTTTAGAGATCTGATATACAAGGTGTTTTCTGGGTAGAGCTATAATGACTTTTAATAGTAACAGGTGTCAAACCTCTCAGACCTCTGATATATTGGATGTTATGATAGTATATGTATAACAAAGAACTTCTTTCAACTAGTTATACATGCCCCCTTAGAACTCAGATATATTTTTTTCTTTTTTTTCTGGTAGAACTACTAACAAACACCTGTTCTTTTAAATAGCGACATTTACACAGCTGATAAACAGGAGATTTTCCTAGGAAAATCATAATTATAAGTTCTTTTAACTAGTAAGAAACCTCCTCGGTGCTCTGATATAGAGATTTTGCTGGGGCTATAACTACTACTTTTTCTTTTAATTCCTGACAAACCTCTTTGAGTTCTGATTTACAGATTTTCTTGGCAGAGTTATAATTATAAGTGTTTTTCTTAACTACTGACAAACCTCCTCAGAACTGTAGATTTATTACAACAACTAATTCTGTTATTAGTAGCAAACATCCTCAGAGCTCTGATATACATGGGTTTTACTCTGTAACAATAGCATGTACTTTCAAATAGTAACAAATCTTTTCAGAACTGTGAAGTTATGACAACTTTTCTTTAACTAGAGACAAGCCTCCTCAGAGGACTCATATTTAGTGGGTTTTCATGGAGGAACTACAATGCTCGTTTGTTCTTTTAGAAATTTACAAACTTGCCAAGAGCTCTGCTGAACAGGGGTTTTTCTCGGAGGAGCTATGACAACTGATTCTACTAACAGGTGGGAACCACCGCAGAGCTCTGATATTGTGACGGATGTCTTTTTTCTGTAAAAACACTGGGGACTTCAAACATTATTCGACTGAAAAACTTTTTTTTTCTAAGAAAAAGGGTTGAAATACTTTTGCAGATAATTTATGTCTTTTATTGAGTATTTTCATTATGAGATAATAATTTAAAATAGTGTGTTATGGTGATAAATTCTGAAAGGGACAAAACAAACTCCATTTATCCAAATGTATTGGGATCATAACTTGTGCTTATAAACAAACATGCAGGTAATTGGATGTGTGAAGAATATAAAACTAAAATGCATGAATGTTGAAGTTCTAACTGATATAATAAATATAATGAATTGTGAGACAATCTAGCTACTTATGTATTTAGTTCAGTGGTTCCCAAACTGGGCGGTAGCACCCCCCCCCCCACCTGGGGTCGCTGAGGGAAAAGGGAGCGGCATTCAGAATCAAGGGAGTGAAAAGACGTGTTTTGTCTACAAAAACCTCGTCGATAAATGACACCTACTCACAAAGTAAATAAATAGTTAATAAAAGAAATAAAAACACGAATAAGATTAATATGGAACCCATTAGTTTTGTCAAATTTTTCAAAATAAAATTAAATAAATATTTTATTTTAAAAGATTCTTAATTAGATTAATATCTTATAAACCAGGCCACCAATTCTTTCATCCAAACAAAAAGACTAAGCCGCTCCATTGCACTGTTGAAGAAATAGAGAGTACATGTGTATTTATATATGAATCCTAGATAACATATAACATGTTTTCCTGTTCAACTCTTTAATACTTCCATAAAATAATTTTAAAATCGACGAAACCAATGGTGACGGATCAATGTACACAAAAACACAGTTTTGTTTTATTTTGTGGTCTGAAGTTGGAGTTAAAGCCCAAACGTTTGTTTTTTGGCGATGTGACCTGGACAGGACGCCACTCGCCATCCAGACCGCACGTACTGTGGACTGGGAATCATCACGTCTGCAAGGACCAAGTCTCTGGGTTTGTAAATATTGCAAGTTATCTTCAATCTTGTACTGTACATACACATAATATAAAGATATGCTCAAGTGGGAATGTGGGTAGGGTCAGGACAGGAATGTAATTACACTGGTGACTTTATGATGAAAATTTGGGTATGTGGATGATAGGAAGGGGGGAGGGTTAATAAGCGTGTGGCTGAGGAATAGCGGAAGTGTGATCTATTCAGGATTGCAATTACTCTTTTTACTATAAATTTTATATTAAAATCCGGATTTCTTTTGGTTCCAGAACAAATATGGCCACAGCACAACAAACAAAAAAGAAGTGTAGGCAATATGGTGTGGAATATCTGAAACATGGATTTATACCAGCACCAAATAACCAACAGCAACCGATGTGCCTATTGTGTGAGAGAGGAAGCTATGAAACCTTCCAGGCTCCTTGAAACATTTGAAAAAAATATACTCTGATAACTTAGCATATTTTCAGTCACTTCGAGAAAACCTCAGAAAATGTGTTTGCTAGCCCTTCATTACAAACCAGCGATGGTTTGCGTGCTTCATACAACAGCCGTTGCTAGATCTGGTAAGCCTCATGCAATCGGAGAAGAGCTTATTCTGCCAGCAGTGAGAGAGGTTCTGCACGCAGTTTTACACAAGTCACCTGACCAAATTATTAAAGCTATTCCTCTTGGTGATAACTTTGATCAAAGGAGGGTGGATGAAATGGCTGAAAACATTGAAGACACATTGTGCAACATACTTAGGACAACAGAATTTGGCTTACAGTTAGATGAGTCTGCTCTGCCAGGCAATGAATCTTTCCTTCTTGCTTATGCTCACTTTGTCAAAGATGAAAGTTCGGTTCAAGAGCTGCTATTTGCAAAACTACTAGAAACAGACACAAAAGGGGAGTCGATATTTCGCTTGTGCAACAGATGGGGCACCGTTGATGACAGGTCATCATCGTGGCTTCCCCGCTTTCTGGAAAAAAGCTGTACCTGGTGTTTACGGTGCATTGTGTAATCCACAGGCAACATCTGGTCACAACAAACCTAAGTGATCGACTTCACAAATCATTAAGCAGTTATCACAGTGATAAATAAAATCAAGGCACATGCCCTCAATTCCCAACTGTTTTAACAGCTCTGTACTGAGAATGAAGATGATTTTGAACATATGCTGTTGCACACACAAGTTAGACGGCTATCAAAGGGAAACTGCCTGAGACTCTTCTATTAACTTTTTGAAACAGTTGTAGAATTCTTTCAAGACTCCAATGCTTCTCTCAGTGATGAACTGAGAAACACCATGACATTGTGAATACATTTGACAAGTAAGCAAACTTCAACGAAATCAAATTGCAACTGCAAGGAAATGAGGTTAACCTTTTCAAAGTTAAATCAACCTTCTCCTCGTATCTGTCCAAGTTATGCTTATTCAAACGTAAGATAGCCTGTCGTGAACTCTTCCAGTTTCCGAGCCTCTCTGAATTGGAGGAGAAGAGGATACTAGATGACGACCTTCAAGTGTATAGTGCACACCTGGATGAACTACATAGAGACATGTCTGACAGATTTCAGGATCTTCTTTTGCTTCAAATACCAGATTGGGTGATCAATCCATTCCTAGATATCAGCAGTGAGGAAATAGGAATGGTGGAGGAAAACCTGATTTCGATCCAAAATTACATTGAGCTGAAGCCAAAGTTCAAAAAAATCATATCAAGACTTTTGGTTACAGAAAACCATTTATGAACACTACCCTGTACTGTGAAATAAAGTCAAGATGTACTTTATTGCTTTCCCAACATCGTATGTAGTAGAGCGCAGCTTCAGTGCAGTCGCCCAGGGATCTAAGACTTCTTAGTGCCTTTCAGCCTGATGTTGAGAAGCTGATATCCCTGCACCAAGCACATCCATCCCATTAAAAGTTGAGAGAACAATAATGCAGTAGGTGGGCTATAAATGTACTCTTTCATATTGCTAAATAAATGGGTTTACTAGATTAAGATTTAGTTGTGAAATACATATGCTTGTTTATAGTATTAGATTTCTGGTAGTCGCTGTTTTGAATTTTCAGTAGACCTTATACCAAGGAGGTGGTGTGTGTTTGTATGTGTGGGTGTGCTAGGGATGTGGCATGGGAGCCAAGGGGGCAGCTGCCTGAAAAAGTTTGGGATTTAGTTTAATCATGACATTAGAAGATTTATTTGTATAACTATACCCAACAAATGCAATCTAGGTGTTGCCCATGTTGATAGTCATAAAACTGCACCTAGATGATCAAGTGAACATTTTCTGATACTGGTATTACTTTATTATTATTATTAGGATCCAAGTGCTCCTGACTGACTGTGACTTGGTTCTCTTTTTGTTCATCTGACAGCAGACACGGCACAAATTTTGCAGCTACACAATGCATGCTCAATTTTTCTTTTAAAATCATGTGGCACAAACTTTTATAGATGCCTACTTCTTCGGAAACTTCACGGACAGTCAGGTGACGATTTCCACGGATCACAGCATGCACTTTCTCAATGTGACGTCGTCCGTTGTTGTGGAAGGTCATCCAGATTTGGGATTGTCTTCGGTGGATGTTCTTCCAAATTTGAAATGCTTGCACCACTTGTGACATTGCATACGGCTCAAACAATCCTCCTCATAGGCCTGTTGCAACATTAGAAAAGTCTCCATAAAAGTTTTCCCAATTTGAAACAGAATTTCACACAAACACGGTGCTCTTCAAGATCCTTCACTGTTCAACTTGCGACAAATCGCCAAGTGCATTAAACATACGTTCACTCTGGCACATGTAGATAACGACTAATTGATGTAGCGTGATGCGGCTATTATTAAAGTGAAGGTCAAGGTCACCGATACACAGCACTACAGTCGCGAGCACACTGTGCTGGCTGGTTGGTGCACTGTTCTAAAAGTTCGGTTTCTTTTTGGACAGACCTCGTATATGTCAATGCTATCAAATTCAAAAGCATCTTTTATAAATCAAACTATTCCATGAAGCAGAGCTGGTAGCACAGTTTATGATACTTTTGTATCTCTAAATTTTGGGATAAAAAGGAATAATAAAATATTTTATGAAGTTTGTAGAAATATTATTTGGTGATTGCAATTTTACCAGTTAATCAGTACTATAGCTAAAACTTTTAAAAAAAAATAAATAAAAATCAGTATCAAGATAACTTAGGGCAGACAGAGATTTTCTATAATATATTTGAATGCTACAAATGAACCGTCAAAAATAAATTAATTCTGAAAACTCTTCCTCACCCACCTCTTTAATCACCTGCTCAGGTTTCTGTATTGAAAGAATCATCCTCCTTCGTAGAAAAAAAGCTTCCATCTGTCTAGCCACGTCCAAGAATCTCTGCAAAGCATGCTCGATTCCTGTAACAAATGGTGCAATCAAATTTGTTTAGTAGTTCAAACTGATTTTGTAATGGTATGAGAAAAGTTACCCCTCCTTAACCAACTTACCAGTTTTTGTTTCTTCTGAGTCTGTGACATTAAAATGTTCTTGGGTTGTTAACAGCGAAATACAGTTCTACAAAAATAAAAATAAATAAGTCATTTTAAAAGTTTTATTACCAAGTATTAAATTCCCCTTTTATTTCTTAAAAAAAAAAAACTTCATAATTTTAAAAAGAAACTAAAAATTTAAACCAAAAATGACAACTTTATAGATTACATTTTCAAAGAGAACACAGAAGTCCACACAGCTCTGTCAATACTATGTATGATTTGGTTTCAAGGATAAGCTTATCACTATCACCACAACTATCAAATATCCAACAAGAAATATTTGTATTTTAGAATTAGGAGTCTCTGTAAATGTAGAATATTTATTATTTTTTTTAATGTTTATTATATCCAGCGTCAACTTTCTGCAAACAGAACTCTACATCCCGTTTGATTTTGAACCAACCTGGTACAGTTGGGTAATCAAACACATGCTGGAGCTGCTAAAGCGACTGAGGTGAATTACACACCAGATGTTATTCGCTTTACCAGACCTAATCTTTACAGCTACAGATACTCGAGGACATTTAAGAATCTCTTTAACCCTTTACAGTCAACGCGTTGGCTGGATAGTAGTAGTAAGTAAGTAAGTAAGTCAGTCCTACAGTCAACGCGTTGGCTGGATAGTAGTAGTAAGTAAGTAAGTAAGTAAGTCCTACAGTCAACGCGTTGGCTGGATAGTAGTAGTAAGTAAGTAAGTAAGTAAGTCCTACAGTCAACGCGTTGGCTGGATAGTAGTAGTAAGTAAGTAAGTAAGTAAGTCCTACAGTCAACGCGTTGGCTGGATAGTAGTAGTAAGTAAGTAAGTAAGTAAGTAAGTCCTACAGTCAACGCGTTGGCTGGATAGTAGTAGTAAGTAAGTAAGTAAGTAAGTAAGTCCTACAGTCAACGCGTTGGCTGGATAGTAGTAGTAGTAAGTAAGTAAGTAAGTAAGTCCTACAGTCAACGCGTTGGCTGGATAGTAGTAGTAAGTAAGTAAGTAAGTAAGTAAGTCCTACAGTCAACGCGTTGGCTGGATAGTAGTAGTAAGTAAGTAAGTAAGTAAGTCCTACAGTCAACGCGTTGGCTGGATAGTAGTAGTAAGTAAGTAAGTAAGTAAGTAAGTCCTACAGTCAACGCGTTGGCTGGATAGTAGTAGTAAGTAAGTAAGTAAGTAAGTAAGTCCTACAGTCAACGCGTTGGCTGGATAGTAGTAGTAAGTAAGTAAGTAAGTAAGTAAGTCCTACAGTCAACGCGTTGGCTGGATAGTAGTAGTAAGTAAGTAAGTAAGTAAGTAAGTCCTACAGTCAACGCGTTGGCTGGATAGTAGTAGTAAGTAAGTAAGTAAGTAAGTAAGTCCTACAGTCAACGCGTTGGCTGGATAGTAGTAGTAAGTAAGTAAGTAAGTAAGTAAGTCCTACAGTCAACGCGTTGGCTGGATAGTAGTAGTAAGTAAGTAAGTAAGTAAGTAAGTCCTACAGTCAACGCGTTGGCTGGATAGTAGTAGTAAGTAGTAAGTAAGTAAGTAAGTCCTACAGTCAACGCGTTTGGCTGGATAGTAGTAGTAAGTAAGTAAGTAAGTAAGTAAGTCCTACAGTCAACGCGTTGGCTGGATAGTAGTAGTAAGTAAGTAAGTAAGTAAGTAAGTCCTACAGTCAACGCGTTGGCTGGATAGTAGTAGTAAGTAGTAGTAAGTAAGTAAGTAAGTCTCCTACAGTCAACGCGTTGGCTGGATAGTAGTAGTAGTAGTAGTAAGTAAGTAAGTAGTAGTAGTCCTACAGTCAACGCGTTGGCTGGATAGTAGTAGTAAGTAAGTAAGTAAGTAAGTAAGTCCTACAGTCAACGCGTTGGCTGGATAGTAGTAGTAAGTAAGTAAGTAAGTAAGTAAGTCCTACAGTCAACGCGTTGGCTGGATAGTAGTAGTAAGTAAGTAAGTAAGTAAGTAAGTCCTACAGTCAACGCGTTGGCTGGATAGTAGTAGTAGTAAGTAAGTAAGTAAGTAAGTAAGTCCTACAGTCAACGCGTTGGCTGGATAGTAGTAGTAAGTAGTAAGTAAGTAAGTAAGTCCTACAGTCAACGCGTTGGCTGGATAGTAGTAGTAAGTAAGTAAGTAAGTAAGTAAGTCCTACAGTCAACGCGTTGGCTGGATAGTAGTAGTAAGTAAGTAGTAAGTAAGTAAGTCCTACAGTCAACGCGTTGGCTGGATAGTAGTAGTAGTAAGTAAGTAAGTAAGTAAGTAGTCCTACAGTCAACGCGTTGGCTGGATAGTAGTAGTAAGTAAGTAAGTAAGTAAGTAGTCCTACAGTCAACGCGTTGGCTGGATTAGTAGTAGTAAGTAAGTAAGAGTAAGTAAGTCCTACAGTCAACGCGTTGGCTGGATAGTAGTAGTAAGTAAGTAAGTAAGTAAGTAAGTCCTACAGTCAACGCGTTGGCTGGATAGTAGTAGTAAGTAAGTAAGTAAGTAAGTAAGTCCTACAGTCAACGCGTTGGCTGGATAGTAGTAGTAAGTAAGTAAGTAAGTAAGTAAGTCCTACAGTCAACGCGTTGCTGGCTAGTAGTAGTAGTAGTAGTAAGTAAGTAAGTAAGTAAGTCCTACAGTCAACGCGTTGGCTGGATAGTAGTAGTAAGTAAGTAAGTAAGTAAGTAGTCCTACAGTCAACGCGTTGGCTGGATAGTAGTAGTAGTAGTAAGTAAGTAAGTAAGTAAGTAAGTCCTACAGTCAACGCGTTGGCTGGATAGTAGTAGTAAGTAAGTAAGTAAGTAAGTAAGTCCTACAGTCAACGCGTTGGCTGGATAGTAGTAGTAAGTAAGTAAGTAAGTAAGTAAGTCCTACAGTCAACGCGTTGGCTGGATAGTAGTAGTAAGTAAGTAAGTAAGTAAGTCCTACAGTCAACGCGTTGGCTGGATAGTAGTAGTAGTAGTAAGTAAAGTAAGTAAGTCCTACAGTCAACGCGTTGGCTGGATAGTAGTAGTAAGTAAGTAAGTAAGTAAGTCCTACAGTCAACGCGTTGGCTGGATAGTAGTAGTAGTAAGTAAGTAAGTAAGTCCTACAGTCAACGCGTTGGCTGGATAGTAGTAGTAAGTAAGTAAGTAAGTAGTCCTACAGTCAACGCGTTGGCTGGATAGTAGTAGTAAGTAAGTAAGTAAGTAAGTCCTACAGTCAACGCGTTGGCTGGATAGTAGTAGTAGTAAGTAAGTAAGTCCGTCCTACAGTCAACGCGTTGGCTGGATAGTAGTAGTAGTAAGTAAGTAAGTCCGTCCTACAGTCAACGCGTTGGCTGGATAGTAGTAGTAGTAAGTAAGTAAGTAAGTCCTACAGTCAACGCGTTGGCTGGATAGTAGTAGTAAGTAAGTAAGTAAGTAAGTCAGTCCTACAGTCAACGCGTTGGCTGGATAGTAGTAGTAAGTAAGTAAGTAAGTAAGTCAGTCCTACAGTCAACGCGTTGGCTGGATAGTAGTAGTAAGTAAGTAAGTCCGTCCTACAGTCAACGCGTTGGCTGGATAGTAGTAGTAAGTAAGTAAGTAAGTAAGTCAGTCCTACAGTCAACGCGTTGGCTGGATAGTAGTAGTAGTAAGTAAGTAAGTCAGTCCTACAGTCAACGCGTTGGCTGGATAGTAGTAGTAGTAAGTAAGTAAGTCAGTCCTACAGTCAACGCGTTGGCTGGATAGTAGTAGTAGTAAGTAAGTAAGTCCGTCCTACAGTCAACGCGTTGGCTGGATAGTAGTAGTAGTAGTAAGTAAGTAAGTCCGTCCTACAGTCAACGCGTTGGCTGGATAGTAGTAGTAGTAGTAGTAAGTAAGTCAGTCCTACAGTCAACGCGTTGGCTGGATAGTAGTAGTAAGTAAGTAAGTCAGTCCTACAGTCAACGCGTTGGCTGGATAGTAGTAGTAAGTAAGTAAGTCAGTCCTACAGTCAACGCGTTGGCTGGATAGTAGTAGTAGTAAGTAAGTAAGTCAGTCCTACAGTCAACGCGTTGGCTGGATAGTAGTAGTAGTAGTAAGTAAGTAAGTCAGTCCTACAGTCAACGCGTTGGCTGGATAGTAGTAGTAGTAGTAGTAAGTAAGTAAGTCAGTCCTACAGTCAACGCGTTGGCTGGATAGTAGTAGTAGTAGTAGTAAGTAAGTAAGTCAGTCCTACAGTCAACGCGTTGGCTGGATAGTAGTAGTAGTAGTAGTAGTAAGTAAGTAAGTCAGTCCTACAGTCAACGCGTTGGCTGGATAGTAGTAGTAGTAGTAAGTAAGTAAGTAAGTCAGTCCTACAGTCAACGCGTTGGCTGGATAGTAGTAGTAGTAGTAGTAGTAAGTAAGTAAGTCAGTCCTACAGTCAACGCGTTGGCTGGATAGTAGTAGTAGTAGTAGTAGTAAGTAAGTAAGTCAGTCCTACAGTCAACGCGTTGGCTGGATAGTAGTAGTAGTAGTAGTAGTAAGTAAGTAAGTCAGTCCTACAGTCAACGCGTTGGCTGGATAGTAGTAGTAGTAGTAGTAGTAAGTAAGTAAGTCAGTCCTACAGTCAACGCGTTGGCTGGATAGCAGTAGTAGTAAGTAAGTAAGTAAGTCAGTCCTACAGTCAACGCGTTGGCTGGATAGTAGTAGTAGTAAGTAAGTAAGTAAGTCAGTCCTACAGTCAACGCGTTGGCTGGATAGTAGTAGTAGTAGTAGTAAGTAAGTAAGTCAGTCCTACAGTCAACGCGTTGGCTGGATAGCAGTAGTAGTAGTAAGTAAGTAGTAAGTAAGTCAGTCCTACAGTCAACGCGTTGGCTGGATAGTAGTAGTAGTAGTAAGTAAGTAAGTAAGTAAGTCCGTCCTACAGTCAACGCGTTGGCTGGATAGTAGTAGTAGTAGTAAGTAAGTAAGTAAGTAAGTCCGTCCTACAGTCAACGCGTTGGCTGGATAGTAGTAGTAGTAGTAAGTAAGTAAGTAAGTAAGTCAGTCCTACAGTCAACGCGTTGGCTGGATAGTAGTAGTAGTAAGTAAGTAAGTAAGTCAGTCCTACAGTCAACGCGTTGGCTGGATAGTAGTAGTAGTAAGTAAGTAAGTAAGTCAGTCCTACAGTCAACGCGTTGGCTGGATAGTAGTAGTAGTAAGTAAGTAAGTAAGTCAGTCCTACAGTCAACGCGTTGGCTGGATAGCAGTAGTAGTAAGTAAGTAAGTAAGTAAGTCAGTCCTACAGTCAACGCGTTGGCTGGATAGTAGTAGTAGTAGTAAGTAAGTAAGTAAGTAAGTCCGTCCTACAGTCAACGCGTTGGCTGGATAGTAGTAGTAGTAAGTAAGTAAGTCAGTCCTACAGTCAACGCGTTGGCTGGATAGTAGTAGTAGTAGTAGTAAGTAAGTAAGTCAGTCCTACAGTCAACGCGTTGGCTGGATAGTAGTAGTAGTAGTAGTAAGTAAGTAAGTCAGTCCTACAGTCAACGCGTTGGCTGGATAGTAGTAGTAGTAGTAGTAAGTAAGTAAGTCAGTCCTACAGTCAACGCGTTGGCTGGATGCAGTAGTAGTAGTAAGTAAGTAAGTAAGTAAGTAAGTCCGTCCTACAGTCAACGCGTTGGCTGGATAGTAGTAGTAGTAGTAAGTAAGTAAGTAAGTCAGTCAGTCCTACAGTCAACGCGTTGGCTGGATAGCAGTATAGTAGTAAGTAAGTAAGTAGTAAGTCAGTCCTACAGTCAACGCGTTGGCTGGATAGTAGTAGTAGTAGTAGTAGTAAGTAAGTAAGTCAGTCCTACAGTCAACGCGTTGGCTGGATAGTAGTAGTAGTAAGTAAGTAAGTCAGTCCTACAGTCAACGCGTTGGCTGGATAGTAGTAGTAGTAAGTAAGTAAGTAAGTCAGTCCTACAGTCAACGCGTTGGCTGGATAGTAGTAGTAGTAAGTAAGTAAGTAAGTCAGTCCTACAGTCAACGCGTTGGCTGGATAGTAGTAGTAGTAAGTAAGTAAGTAAGTCAGTCCTACAGTCAACGCGTTGGCTGGATAGCAGTAGTAGTAAGTAAGTAAGTAAGTAAGTCAGTCCTACAGTCAACGCGTTGGCTGGATAGTAGTAGTAGTAGTAAGTAAGTAAGTAAGTCAGTCAGTCCTACAGTCAACGCGTTGGCTGGATAATAGTAGTAGTAGTAAGTAAGTAAGTAAGTCAGTCCTACAGTCAACGCGTTGGCTGGATAGTAGTAGTAGTAAGTAAGTAAGTAAGTCAGTCCTACAGTCAACGCGTTGGCTGGATAGTAGTAGTAGTAAGTAAGTAAGTAAGTCAGTCCTACAGTCAACGCGTTGGCTGGATAGTAGTAGTAGTAGTAAGTAAGTAAGTCCGTCCTACACCTATAAAAACCGGCATTAAGCAGATTATTTAAACAAAAAAAATAAATAAAAAATACCATAAAACTCGGCTTTAGCTATATATATATATGTGATTATTTAAAACATACTTGAAAAGCCATTTCCAGATCTTCTACCAAATCGGGCTCACCAGTCTTCTTGTCCGACGCAGAAGCAGCCATTTTTGGCCTCTAACTTTTCCGGTGAATCGTGAACCGAGTCCCGCACCAACTAAAGACCTGGACAACAACAACAACAACAACAAAAGGTAAGGGGGGGAATCATTCTTTCTTTGAATTTATTTAAATAAACTTTTTCATTTATTTTAATTAATTTTCGTAAAAAAAAATGATAAAATATTTTTCTTGTTGAATTAAATTGATAAACGAAATTAAATCAACTTCTGGGATTTTTTTTTTTTATTTTACATTCCTAAGAGGGGGGGTGTAAATACTGAAATGCGATTAGCAGGAAAAGAAAAGTAAATGATAATCACAGTTATGAAATAGTTTTTAAAAACCTCTGTAAGTAAACAGATACATTAAACGCTCATTAAAATAAAACGATCTTTCGATGGATGATATCTCTTTGTTTTACTATCAAAAGGTAAAGTCGTCCAAATATAATGAGTGCGCCTACGGTTCATTGAATTAGAGTAGCAATTCTACTGTTTAATTTATATTTGAGATTTAAAATTCTAAATAATTTTTAAATAAACACTTTAGAATGTTTTGGTATTGAATAGTCTTTAAATAAAAATTAAACTCCGTAAAGTTGGTTATTTCCATAACTTATCATGTTTTATTACCGATTTAACATAGTATCTGCTAGTGGTTGGTTTCGCTTTCTGGTCAGCTTCGGGTTTTCCCGTCACCCGTAGGGTCAGCTCTGCGCATGCCCGTAGAAGAGACCTGCGCCTTGGGGTTGTGGATGACTGCGTTTGTAAACAGATCGGGGGGGTGAGGTGTAGAACACGAGAGGAGCTTTGTTCTCATCGACTCCTGTCTAGTGGTCGGTCATGCCAGAGTCGTCGAGCCGAAGTGGGTCCGGGTCGCAGAGGAGCCGGTCGACGGGTGGCCGCCCTGGCCGCTCGGTGAGGCGATCTCGGTCGAGCCGCTCTCCTGCCGGGGGAGGCGGAGTATGTAGCAATGGCGGCGGCGGCGGCGGCTTTGCTGGCTACAGGAACCGCTACCGCTTCAAGCAGAAAGAGAGGAACTTCCCGGCCGCCGTGTTCAGCATGATCGTTATCGTGGTGCTGTGCACGGCGCTGGTCGAACCCAACTGGATCACCCTGAGCGGTGGGGGCTGCTCGGAGACCCACATCGGGGTCTACCAGTTCTTCTTCCCCGGCTACTTCCTCAACAGCGAGAAGCAGCAGAGTGTGGTCGTCTACAAGTACGGACCCAACCCGAACGAAGGTAGGTGCTCCCTCCCTGACCAGCTTAGCGCGAACCACCGCTATTGTCCCTGCTGGTGGTGGCAGCAGGGACTGATGTAGCTGCTGATATCGCTAACAATGGAGTCACAACAACCTGTCACATTGTGGAAAACATTCAGCTGAATGATGAAGTCACAACAACCTGTCACATTATGGAAAACATTCAGCTGAATGATGTAGTTACAACAACCTGTCACATTGTGGAAAACATTCAGCTGAATGATGAAGTTACAACAACCTGTCACATTGTGGAAAACATTCAGCTGAATGATGGAGTCACAACAACCTGTCACATTGTGGAAAACATTCAGCTGAATGATGGAGTCACAACAACCTGTCACATTGTGGAAAACATTCAGCTGAATGATGGAGGAGTCACAACAACCTGTCACATTGTGGAAAACATTCAGCTGAATGATGGAGTCACAACAACCTGTCACATTGTGGAAAACATTCAGCTGAATGATGGAGTCACAACAACCTGTCACATTGTGGAAAACATTCAGCTGAATGATGGAGTCACAACAACCTGTCACATTGTGGAAAACATTCAGCTGAATGATGAAGTCACAACAACCTGTCACATTGTGGAAAACATTCAGCTGAATGATGGAGTCACAACAACCTGTCACATTGTGGAAAACATTCAGCTGAATGAAGTTAGAACAAAGTTCTGTGCTGTTATTTAAAATATTTAGTTGATGTAAATTAGAAGAGCATTCAACACAGATGAAAATATTTAGTAAACTAAAATTAGTCAGTTTTCCACATAATGCTGTTAACATTTATTTTTTGTAAGTTAGAACAATGTTTACACAGTTTTAAATCTTCATTTAGTTCAAGTTGAAAGTATGTTCCATACAATTAAAGTACTTTGCAATGATGCAAGTTAAAACAAAGGTCTGCACAATTGAGAACATTCATTTGAGCAAAGTTATAACAATGTTTTTCCATAACTGAAAGTAATTTTTACCTGCATCATTAAATTCAAGGGATGGTGAAAGGATATTTAATGTTAAGAAAAAATGTCATTTTATAATTTTTTCTATAGAAAGAAAGCATAAGGAATTGCAAAAAAATTTATCTACTTAATGAAAAAAAAAGGGAGATAATTTACTAGCTGATTTTTTAAATAATGTTTAAATAAGAGTTTAATTCTGTAGATTGATGTAAAATGCAAGTTGAAATTATCTCTCTCTATTTTTTTTTAAACTGGTAAAATTGATTTTATTGTCTTGTTCCAGAGGCAAACTATTAATAAAAAATAATAATAAGCAATGATTGCTTTTTTGGAGAGGTTTGGCTTATTCTCAATCGTAGCATCAAATGTCTGAAGAAGATTATACAAAACTCTTAGCCGTTGCAGTAGAATTTCTTTTTAAAAGATGTTAATTTTGGAAGCATTCATCTAGTGGGTTATCTCCCATTGACTTGCATCAAATCAATTTTTGTTGGAAAATTACTGAAGTGACAAGTCAAAAATCAATGTCCTTGTTGGCTAACATTCTCTGGTTTGTTGCAGTTTTGAAGAATTGTGTGACCCATAAAACTGTCTGGCTGATGAAATCCATCATTGCCTTTTGCTTCTTGGCAATTGGCTGCAGTGTGACTGCATTCTTCCTTGATTTGTTGGGCCCCACTCAGCGAGTGCTGAAAGTTATTCACAGGAACGCTATTCCCAGCATCGTTACTGGTAGGTTTCATTTGATTTGAGTCTAAACAGTATTACTGAAACACATGGTGCAACTTTTACTATTAAAAAGTTAAAATATGCTTATACTACCCAACAAAATAAACATGACTAACTATGGGGGAAAATTTTTTATATCCATCTATCACAGAAGATTTCTGGCATGATTTTCAGGCAGTCTCATCAAATACATAATAAGAGATGGAATTTCATATCTCTAGCCTGACACAGCACATGTCAGGAAAATAGATGTGTATTTCATATTTGACTTAATACCTTACCACTTGGTCTGAGAATATGTAGAGCTTTTAAAAATCAGAAAGAGTCTTCAAAATAGAGCTATATACGTGAGAGAGATTCTGCAATAAAGTTGTCAGTACATGTGTTTCAGTACCAGTATATGCATAATTCACTGATCTTATTTTGGAAGAAGAACCCTGACTTCCAAGATCTATGAGTGGCATTTCCAAGGTCTTTGAACGGTGAAGATTGTAACTCATTACATCGAAAAACAAAATGATCGAGTAGCAGAGATGACCAGAAAGTGAGTCTTTTTCAGGGTAGCATAAAATTATAGTAATGTTTTAATTTTTTATTTTAAATATACAAGAAAAATTAAAGTATTAGTGCTCCTATGATTTGGGTTCAGTGCCTGGGGGCTGAAAATGTTCTTAGTGATTTTATAATTTATATAGGTAAAACTTTGCACCAAATATCATCGAAATTTGATATGGTCAAATGGGTAGCTTTGGTCATTTGGAATACACTTTGCCTATGGGTTTGTCCATTCCAGCTTAGTTTATTCAAGATGTGAATGACCCTCAACGACATATATGATAAAACTGAAATTTTTTTATAGTTTAGCTGTGAAATCCTGACATTTTCTTAGCATTGTTAGTGACCAAAATGCAGTCAATGCTAAATAAAATTTGCAGACTGGTAAACGACATTGTTTAAGTCAGTAGTTAGTGTAGTGGGGAGCCCTTGAGACAAGGCTGTTTGATTTTGCCTTTCCTTTTGTACTCCAGGAGCTGACTAATGTTAGGGCAGTTCATAAGTATGTACAGTACACTAAGTTGGGTACTGCCAATCCAGCAGGTGGAGAACCTGCTAGAATGTCTATAGGGCGAAGAACACATGGGATGGATGGTTTTACTAAAAAAGGAGAAACACAACTTAACGGCATCAATATAAGTGAATACTACACAACTCACTATTTGGACATTACTACAAATAAATTATTATTATTAAATAATAATAATATTATTATTATTATTATTTATTATTATTGATTAGATATCAATTCTTGTATAGCTTATATTAGTTTTCAGTTTTTCAGAAAAATTCCTCAAATGTTCAATCAGAGCATTAGAGGGTTAATCTAAGTGCTAGGTATTTACTAAACGTTCTGCCCGTTTTCCTTTGTTGTTGACGGGGTCAGTTCTCAGAACACAGTGGGTGAGGCCTGCAAGGTTATTTGCTATCATATTCAAAAGGGCTAATGGCACATACAGACTGTTGTAGCTGGCTAACCCAGTTGGTTTGACTTGTGGTAACATTTTTCCTTTCCACCCATTGAAGTACTGCATGGTTAGGTTGTGGTAGATCGCCAAGATGACGGCGATTGAGTGGGTGGGCAGCTGTGATTTAACTAAACAAGATGAAAAGCACACATATCACCTGTGAGGAAAAGTATTTCATTAAGATAAACAAAAAATATAAATAAATAAATAATGCATGCAGAGATTAACTAATTTTAGCACTTCTTAACATCTGGCAAAAATAATCATCTTAAAGTTCAAATATGGATTCTAAATTTAAAATAATTCATAATACTGGAACATCAGTGCTCATACATATGCATACATACATGTATGTTCATCCTGGAAAGTAACAGAGTTCATCTAATTTTCCTTTTATTTAAGATAAAACATTTTATCTATTTTCAGTTTGTTTCGTTTTTGCATATTATGCTTGAGTGTTTATTATTTTTTATTTAAATTAGACCATTAAAGGGAAATGATTTAATGAGTACAAAGTTGCGAGAGTAAGTTTGGACAAACATTAATTTTACTGTGTACAAGTTTTCTGAAACAAAAAAGCTACAAGTATACACTGGTGACCAAAATATTGCATCGTCTTTTGTTTTAAAATATTAAATTTTCTTTGTATGTATTATGGTAGAAGGCTCCATGATGAATGTCTCCCCTTCTTCATGTGGTAATTTCTAGTCTACAGTGAGGATATTTTAATAAATGCTCACTTTGCTGTGTTGTTTTGACTAAAACAAATAAATGAGAAACATAAAGTTTAAACGTTTCATTTTTTAAAACATAAGATGATGCAATTAGTTTGTTCTCCACTGTGAATTTTTT
Source organism: Nautilus pompilius (assembly GCA_018389105.1). Lineage (NCBI taxonomy): Eukaryota > Metazoa > Mollusca > Cephalopoda > Nautilida > Nautilidae > Nautilus > Nautilus pompilius. The sequence goes on from JACATO010000121.1 coordinate 46,221, forward strand.
TTTATTTTTTCTTTCTAATTGAAAAACTCATTGAAGTAGAATAATCTAAAAATTTTAACATCTTATTTCCACAAGAAAACACTGCATAGATATCAGTATTATTAGCATCTTTCCATAGCAACTCACATATTTGAATGTATCTGAAACTCAACATTGTCATCCTATGCCTGTCCAGACATTGAGCTCATTGCATTGACGTGTGGCTTATTAACCATATTGACTAAACAGGTTACCTGGGAATGTCTGTGAGAAACTGGACAGGTCAGAAGAAGCCATACATCTTGAAGATGGAGGTACGAAACCATGCTGTAGGAAGCCTAGTGTTAACTGGCAATGATTGTATTAAATTTCTTAAAACAGATTTTACCCAAATGAGGAGTAGTCATTATCTATTACTGAAGCATTGATAGAATTGCTGCAAAATTTCACTGATAATTCTTTAGCTAAATTGGAGTGGTTACAGTGGAAAGCATCATAAGCTTCAGAGTCAGGTCAAAAATTCAATCTAGATAAGGACCGATAACACATGGATCTCTGCAGCTATTTCCAAAGTGAAGGTCGTAGTAGTGAGAGAAAGACATGTAATTCACCTGAAATAATAAATGTTTAATCAGAACGTGTCTTTCAATCGTGTAATGATAAAAAATCTGCTGTGAATTATTATTACATGAAATATTTTTTTGTGAAAAGTAATATAAACTGAGTGAGTATTGGGTTCAGGTTGATCTAACTTTCATTAATGGTCCGCATATTTTATGTCAGAGTTCTGTGTCGTCTTACCCCTCTTTCTCTTTTCCAGTGATAATCTGTGTTCTTATTAATGGACTCTGTTACCTGCTCACCCTTGAAGTAAAGGACCTACAAAAGCTGACTAAACTTTACTCAGGAAGTAAAGTGTCAGTCACATTTGACGTTAGTTTCTATCTCATTGCTACAGCAGGTGGGCTGGCTGTGTTCGCCACAGCTTGCAACTGCCTTCGCCGTTACCCTGTTAGAGAAGATCCTGCTCCAGAACCCTTACTTGATGACTATGACGAACTCGAAGTTATGCTACAGCCAGGACCAGAAATCTCTTCGCTGACCCACATGCCACCACCTCCTGCCTACACACCATGACTGCCTGGCAAATGTTCTGAACTGTCACCATGTGACAGATCAGTCTGCATTAAATGACATCTGTGGTCAAACCCGGTCTTGTATTCTTGTATAGAAATCAAAATATATATATATATATACACACACACACAGATTCTTGAACACTGGTCTTGATTCTAAGTACTTATAAACGAAGATGTGGTTAATTGAGCTGAATAGATTAAATAACAGTGGCCTGATTGCTCTAGATTTAAAATCTTATGGTCACCAAGTATGCAAATTCATTCAAGAGAATGTGAAATCACCCTTAGACTTAGACTTAGCCAGACAGAAATGTTGATGTATTGTCCACTCCCTCCAAATTTGGCAAGTTGTCACTTTCAACAAGTTCCTGACAGAAATGTGACAAATATCCTCAAATGCAGGAAAGTTGGTGGGGGAAAATGTGTTTACTATCTGTGTAATGTCTCATATTTATTTCCATAGTAGATAGAGTATTATTTACAATCCAATAAGCCCTGTAATCTGAGAGGCATTAATGGAAATTCAATGTAGATTCAGCCCAGAACACTTTAGCTGGAAAGAAAAGGATATACATTAAGACGTACAAGAAATTTGGATTGGGGGGAGGGAGGGTTTGGAGACCAAATTTTAATAATCAGTCATTGGGGAATTTAATCTTTATGAGAATCTGTTATACAGCTGCTTTTTTTCTTCTGTATTTTGTGCATTGTAATATCTTTCCGTCTCTTGATTTTTTACAAGTGTCCTTAAGTCTTAAGGGTAATCTGCTGTTCCCAGTTTCAAGAATTGTTGACAGGGCTTGCAGTTATGTCTAATTCTTGGGTGAAATAGAGAAATGTCTTCACAACTCAGCCAACATGACACCTCTAATTCTGTTGATGCTTATAGTATGGCAGGGATGTCTTCTAATCTTATACAAAAATAATAATCTTGTGCAACTTGAAAGAAAAGAGACCTTTCTCAAAGTAAGTTAGTTTTCTTCTTCTAGTTCATCCTTTATATTTGATGCATAAAAACAGAATCTAATTAAAAAATGCTTTTCCAATATCACCATCCATAGAAATCTGGACTCTAAGAGACAGGCCATCTGTAGATAAGCCCCATGTCAGGCACAATGGTAGAAACCCACACTTTAGTGTAAGCTGAATTAGATATCCATCTTGTGGCCCCTTTTTTTGTTTTGTTTCGTTTGTAAAGATGCAAGTAAATTAATTATTCTCATCAGTTTCCTTGATTCACGGTGAGTTGGAAAGGAGAATATCAATGCAGCAAATTATAAAATGACTTAGAAATTAGATAATTTTTCACATGCAAATATTTTAGGTACATTTATAAATTAAAATCTGGGGCTGGTGGTGGTTTAAAGACCCAGACTGGGTCTGTTTAAAATGCAAGTGTTAACTTATTTAAAGTACAACTGTAATAATATAACATTTATTAGAACCAAACAATAACTTCTTTTTTTTTTTACAGAATACTGTACTTTACCTTTTATCTTGTTTTTCATGAAAAATAAACTATTTATACATGTTAAAAATCTAAACGAATAAGTTAACTGTATATTCGTTTCTATGTAGAACAAATTTAATTATGAAGCATTTGTTAGAAATAAGCTCTTCTTTTTTTATCATGCACTTAAATTACCGATCCGTGTGGTATGCTAAAATAAAGTATGAATCCACATCTATTGGATGAATGGATAGGCTTTAGTTTTGATTGTTTGTTTTAAATAGTCTATTAACTAATACTTTCTTTTTAATCAATTTGTATTGTTTTTAAATTTAAATTATATGGAGGAAATTTTTAAATGAAGGTCAGTGAAGAGATAGCTTAACAAAAGCATAGTTTATAATGCAGAAAAAATCCATCAAACAGTAGAAAACAGTTATAAGCTAACTGGCTGCATAGTTACCATTAATTTTTAGTGATTTTTTGTGTTTGTTAATGTTGTTATCATCATTGTTAATATTATTATTCCAGTGCATAGATTTAAAGTGTGAAAATGCTTTCTTAAACTAAAGACTGACTTCCCCTTTGACTTTCCTGTATGAAAGGAGTTAATATATTTTTTTAAAATCCCTAATTGGAATATACATGTTTCATTAATAACATATTTTTTCATTTTTGCTTTTTTTTTCATATTTAGTGTTTTAAACTCTTTCTAAATAATTATCTTGCTAAAGAATTAGAAAAAATTCTGTAGCCCTGTTGAAGAAAGAGAGGTGGGTTATTGTAGAGAATGTTGTAAAGACTTGTTATGGATGGACTATTTAAAGAGTTTTCTCCCATTGTTGTGCCTATATAAATATTTAAAATGTAAGTATTCTTTCAGGCATATTTTTGTGTTTACAGATATTTATGTACGATATTGTAAAAAAAGAAAAAACTCTCTGTTTTCCCACGCAGTGGTATCTTTTGTTTGTTTGTTTTTAATCCACTGTTTATGCGCTTCAGAATGGCTGCCACTAGAGAGGAATGATGGGTAATTGCGTGATGCACATGCGTCACTGATGATGCAAAATATTATTCAGCATATCTACCAATCAGCCTGTCATGTTTAGTTTGTTATCTTTGTTTTATTAGAGGCCTTTAGTGCTATGCCACTTAAGTAATACATCTTGATTTGAAGTTTAGAGGACTTTTTAAACAATATCGCTAATGCTGTTGGCTGGCTGGGGGAGGGAATTAAACAACTTTACCAGAAATTAAAGAAATCACCTGCCGAAACTTGACAGTACTCTTTGTTTCTGCATTCTGTACTGTAATCAGGGATCTCACAACTGAAATACTATTTAGTGTCATTAGTACATCTGTGCACAATACAGTTAAAAAAAGCAAAAAAACTTTCTTTTCTTTAAAAAGATATTCTTGCATAACTAGAATAACACTTTATTGTGTGGCTGTACATGTTAGCCTACAGAAGTGATGCTTTAAATAAAGCTGATGAGCTTATGTGATGGAATTACAAAGTTATGGTCAGTTACCTATTAAAGTCTTCTATTTTTTAACATAATCAATTGTAGACACACATTTATTTATAAATACTACAATGCCATGGATCCAAGAATATCTTTTCTTTTTATTATATTTTATTTATGAATTAAGTGCTTTCTTTAACCAGTATGATTTTTGTAGCTTGGGGTTAACCCTGTCTTAGGTCACATTCTGGGTAAAAATTCAAAGATTGCCATAATGCATTGCAGTTAAAGTGTTGTCTTGTTTATTGTTTGTTTGTTTCTATATAAACCTGGGATTGTTTACAAAAATCTACATGAAATTGTATTATTTTAATGCTGTAAAAATTTATTTCTTTATGCACAGTTCTAAAATTAAATGAAATATTTGTAAAATAAAAATATTAAAAACATTTTATCTATTGTGTTGTTATTTTTTACCTGCCAATGTAATGTTAGTTCTTCACCCTGCATGCAACACTAGATGATTATATTTAGGATCTGCGAAAGGTTAATTTTGCACTAAGTTCATCTTTTAGTATACTTTTTAGGATACCATTAGAGTTTTTGGTTTATGCAACAAAATATAGAACAGTGGTTCCCAAACTTTTTCAGGCAGCTGCCCCCTTGGCTCCCATGCCACATCCCTAGCACACCCACACATACAAACACACACCACCACCTTGGTATAAGGTCTACTGAAAATTCAAAACAGCGACTACCAGAAATCTAATACTATAAACAAGCATATGTATTTCACAACTAAAACTTAATCTAGTAAACCCATTTATTCAGCAATATGAAAGTACATTTATAGCCCACCTACTGCATTATTGTTCTCTCAACTTTTAATGGGATGGATGTGCTTGGTGCAGGGATATCAGCTTCTCAACATCAGGCTGAAAGGCACTAAGAAGTCTTAGATCCCTGGGCGACTGCACTGAAGCTGCGCTCTACTACATACGATGTTGGGAAAGCAATAAAGTACATCTTGACTTTATTTCACAGTACAGGGTAGTGTTCATAAATGGTTTTCTGTAACCAAAAGTCTTGATATGATTTTTTGAACTTTGGCTTCAGCTCAATGTCATTTTGGATCGAAATCAGGTTTTCCTCCACCATTCCTATTTCCTCACTGCTGATATCTAGGAATGGATTGATCACCCAATCTGGTATTTGAAGCAAAAGAAGATCCTGAAATCTGTCAGACATGTCTCTATGTAGTTCATCCAGGTGTGCACTATACACTTGAAAGTCGTCATCTAGTATCCTCTTCTCCTCCTCCAATTCAGAGAGGCTCGGAAACTGGAAGAGTTCACGACAGGCTATCTTACGCTTGAATAAGCATAACTTGGACAGATACGAGAAGAAGGTTGATTTAACTTTGAAATGGTTAACCTCATTTCCTTGCAGTTGCAATTTGATTTCGTTGAAGTTTGCTTACTTGTCAAATGTATTCACAATGTCATGGTGTTTCTCAGTTCATCACTGAGAGAAGCATTGGAGTCTTGAAAGAATTCTACAACTTTCAAAAAGTTAATAGAAGAGTCTCAGGCAGTTTCCCTTTGATAGCCGTCTAACTTGTGTGTGCAACAGCATATGTTCAAAATCATCTTCATTCTCAGTACAGAGCTGTTAAAACAGTTGGGAATTGAGGGCATGTGCCTTGATTTTATTTATCACTGTGATAACTGCTTAATGATTTGTGAAGTCGATCACTTAGGTTTCTTGTGACCAGATGTTGCCTGTGGATTACACAATGCACCGTAAACACCAGGTACAGCTTTTTTCCAGAAAGCGGGGAAGCCACGATGATGACCTGTCATCAACGGTGCCCCATCTGTTGCACAAGCGAAATATCGACTCCCCTTTTGTGTCTGTTTCTAGTTGTTTTGCAAATAGCAGCTCTTGAACCGAACTTTCATCTTTGACAAAGTGAACATAAGCAAGAAGGAAAGATTCATTGCCTGGCAGAGCGGACTCGTCTAACTGTAAGCCAAATTCTGTTGTCCTAAGTATGTTGCACAATGTGTCTTCAATGTTTTCAGCCATTTCATCCACCCTCCTTTGAACAAAGTTATCACCAAGAGGAATAGCTTTAATAATTTGGTCAGGTGACTTGTGTAAAACTGCGTGCAGAACCTCTCTCACTGCTGGCAGAATAAGCTCTTCTCCGATTGCATGAGGCTTACCAGATCTAGCAACGGGCTGTTGTATGAAGCACGCAAACCATCGCTGGTTTGTAATGAAGGGAATTTGGCCACAGCACAACAAACACATTTTCTGAGGTTTTCTCGAAGTGACTGAAAATATGCTAATTGCCTACGCTTCTTTTTTGTTTGTTGTGCTGTGGCCATATTTGTTCTGGAACCAAAAGAAATCCGATTTTTAATATAAAATTTATAGTAAAAAGAGTAATTGCAATCCTGTATAGATCACACACCCACACTTCCGCTATTCCTCAGCCACACGCTTATTAACCCTCCCCCCTCCTATCATCCACATACCCAAATTTTCATCATAAAGTCACCAGTGTAATTACATTCCTGTCCTCACCCTACCCACATTCCCACTTGAGCATATCTTTATATTATGTGTATGTACAGTACAAGATTGAAGATAACTTGCAATATTTACAAACCCAGAGACTTGGTCCTTGCAGACGTGAAGACGTGATGATCCCCAGTCCACAGTACGTGCGGTCTGGATGGCGAGTGGCGTCCTGTCCAGGTCACATCGCCAACAAACAAACGTTTGGGCTTTAACTCCAACTTCAGACCACAAAATAAAACAAAACTGTGTTTTTGTGTACATTGATCCGTCACCATTGGTTTCGTCAATTTTAAAATTATTTTATGGAAGTATTAAAGAGTTGAACAGGAAAACATGTTATATGTTATCTAGGATTCATATACATATATATATATACACATGTACTCTCTATTTCTTCAACAGTGCAATGGAGCGGCTTAGTCTTTTTGTTTGGATGAAAGGATCGGTAGAAATCCTACTCCATATATCCTTGAATTGGCCTGGTTTATAAGATATTAATCTAATTAAGAATCTTTTAAAATAAAATATTTATTTAATTTTATTTTGAAAAATTTGACAAAACTAATGGGTTCCATATTAATCTTATTCGTGTTTTTATTTCTTTTATTATCTATTTATTTACTTTGTGAGTAGGTGTCATTTATCGACAGGTTTTTGTAGACAAAACACGTCTTTTCGCTCCCTTGGTTCTGAAGGCCCCTCCACCCTGCCGTTCCCTTTTCCCTCAGCGACCGCAGAGGGGTGGTACCACCCAGTTTGGGAACCACTGATTTAGAGTATCACCTGAATATGGATAACTTGAGTCTCTCAATTTTTAAAGGGATGCTGATGCTGATGTTTTATTTGTAAAGTAAATCTACAAATAATAATGACTTTTAAAATTCCATTTTTATATAATTTAAGCGATATTTATAGATTAACTTTGTTAGTAATAATATATGAAGGATGTCTAATATCTTAATGATATTTTTCATTTTTTGAAAAACCCACCTGTGAACATCCTAAATACTCTTAACCCCTCTTTCTTATCTTTTCAAAATCCTCTTTGATGGGTGAGGGAAGAGTTCTGTTCCTTTGAGTTTTTGAATCTCTGGTAGAATAATACTTGCTAGGAAGGACTGTATGGCTGTGGTTGGTTGGGTCTCTATGTGTGTGTGTGTGATACTTCCTGGAGTCTCAACAACGTCTGCTAAAATTGTATATTGAATCACCTGTGATGATAACCCTCAGTATTAGAACTGGACAAGACAGATACTTGAAAGGTATCTAGCAGACAATGAGATGGTTCGACAGCCACAAAATAGCAATGAGATTATAACTTTTAAATTCCACTTGATATGCAGAAATTTATACTTGCATTAATAATAATAAAGTGGGGAATGATATTTGATGCAACATTTACCAGTAATTAAAGGGCTGTTACTACAGTGCAAAGCTATGAAAGTTACCCTCCCTTGCCATTGGAAATGGATATAATTCTCCCTTAATTCCAAATATCATTAGTTCCTCAACAACTCTATCAAAGTTAGTGACAGTTCTACTACTATATCAGTGAATAGCAGACTGTTTCAGATTCCATGCTGCTTGGCTTCAAAATGTGCTAACTAATGTTGAATAATGTAAGTTAATTCAATCAGGTTATTTTTTATGCTTCATGTCAGACAACAAGTCAGTCACAAATAATGCCCTATTATGTGTTTTGAGTAGATAATTATGTATCCTGAACTGATCTGTCAAATGTGGAAAGTCTGATCTGGATTCCAGATGAATAGTTGATAATAAAAAAAGGAAAGCTTTATGTTAATCTGCCATTAATAATTTTTGCTTTCAGTCAGGGAAATGGCAAAACTGACTGCTGGGAAATAATAATTAGGCCTGAATAAAGAACATGCCTTTGACTAAATAAAAGAGACAAGAAATATTCTATTTACCAAGTGTCATCAATGCTGCTGGTATTTTTAAGGTACTTAAGTCCAAAAAAGCAAAACCCTGTTGCAGTGAGGCTGGTGATAAGGTTTATTCTGGACTCTTGGAGATTTGTATGGTGGAGTGAGCCAGTTCATGTTTTGGTCTACACATTGGAGAATTTCACAAGCTCTCCAGAAAAAATGGAGGTATAAAATTCGAAGTTATCATAGCAACTGTTTCTCACCTATACAGTGTAACAGCATCTAGCTTTGGTGGAAAATGATAGCCTGTCTCTCTGAATTTTAAAAGGTGGTGACAACATTAAACAGTTTGAGGAATCTGCCATCAACTCAACACAGTAGAAAAGTTACACGATGCACTCAATATTCATTCTAAGATATTTTCGTGGTTTATTATGGTGACCTTTCAAACTCATTGAATATGTGAAACGCTATGGTACAGTTCTCTCTTCTGTCATGTGGCATCCTTGCAATCCAGGGTTTCAGCAGTCTTAGATCACCATCACCATCCAAGATAGACTAGGGAGAGGGAAAAAGAGTCACCCTGACTGTTTGCAGAGTGGACCCAGCCCCATTAGAATGAATTTATCAAACAAAAGTCCCTTAGAACCCTTCATTTTTAGATGTAAGAGGAAACCATGATAGAGAGATGTGGGAATCAACCTTATCTGTCTAACCACTGGATCACTGCCTTTTCTTTAATTTGAAGATGGTATTTATTTGAAAACAGTCTATTTTTTTAAATAAGCAAATATACAAAATGTAGCTTATTCATCCAAAATGTGCAAAGTTATATTGGCTAGAAAATGACAAATACCATAATCCACAAAATGAACAGCAACTGAATATCCACTTGGGAATCAAGTGGGCATCTGAAAGCTAAGAAATATCACCTAAACATTTTTTTTTCAACACCAAAAGATTCCTTCAGTTGAGAGTTAACTCATTTTTTACTTGGATTTTTAATTTTGTAAATCTTTTTAAAGGACAACGCACTGGGCTGTGATATTACTACCACAAATGTGAGTAGTACTCAAACAAATATTATATTTTGTTTAATTCTGGTAACCATCCCCACAAATTCCTTTGAACTAAATTAGAGACCCCCTTTTTGTGCTAAAGTTGAACACACAAAGATACTGAAGTATCATGTGTGTGACTGAGCAAACCCTTTGAAAAATAATAATTAGCAAAGAGAACAGGTGAAAGTATAGAGCATAATATCAGTTTTGTTTTGTTTGCTTGTACTTTCTCAGTAAAATAAAACTTCTGAGGTTCCTATAATATGTATGGGTTATATCATGGCTCTCCTGCTGAGAAAAGCAACTTCATGTTGTTGTATGGGTTCTGACCAAGGAGGTTATAATAGGGGAGGCGGCATGACGTCACAAACTTGAAGCCAATTCCGCCATCTTGGTCTGCTCATAAACAGAGAACTCTAATGAAGACGCCGCCATCCTGTTCTGCTTTTGGCTGTACCAATCGTGAAAATAACCCCTCCATTACCTTTCATCGGTAAGAATTGTATTTATTGTGCATGCTTACTTTAAAACTTTGTACAGACACTGAAGATGTTTTGTAAAAAGATCTTTGAGTTTTTGGCAGAGCGGGTGGGACACAGACAGACAAGTCGGCACAACAAATTAATGTGTCACCATCACAGTGATGTGACAGGCTTTTGTCTATGCTCTTGTCAAATTATTATAGCACATGCTGTCCACTAGAATCTAATACAATCATGACATTATCTTGATAATAATACACTGAGTGAACCGCTATGAGTCCTTTCTCAGAAGACAACCCTGATGATGGTCAGGGAATCAACTCTCCTCCATTTAGACTTTGTGTTCCCCAAACAGCTTATTTAAATGGAATTAGAAACACACACTCAGAAGTACATGCCACTAAATCACTTTTGTCTAAAGCACTCATTGAAATGGCAAAATTTCTCTCTCAGCTATTAATGAATCATTTTCAAAATATCTTAACGTTTCTTGATCTTTATCCAGTGCTATCTCTACTATTACTTGTGCTATTTGTACATAGTAATCCTGTCTGCTTCTATTTTCATCTACTTTTAAAATCCTGTTTGCATAAAACTGTGTAATCCACGGCCATGATTCAGTTTGTGTAAAACACTTTTACATAATCTGTCACCCTTTAGCTGTCCCTTTGTTGACGCAATTAATGACAGCAGTTATATGAAATAAAATCATGGATCTTCAAAAAATTGTCATAAAAAATGCTTATATTTTTCAGTTTTCCAAAAAATGAAGAATTAAGAGAAAATGGATAAGAGCAATAACGAGAGCCAACTTTAACCCATCAAAATCAGCAGTTCTGTGCTCTCACCACTTTGCAGAAGAAGATATTGACAGGACGTCAGTTAGTTGTGTTGGAATCCACAGTGGCAGGGTGCCTACTGTATTTGGTTTTCCTAAGCATCTGCAAAGCGACCATTTCCACGACAACCTGAATGTGATGTGGAGGATGTCGGTGATGCAATACCTGTGCCATGTATCACTCCTGAAAAGGAAATTAGAACAAACTGAACTGAAATTAGCCTCATAAACAGCAGTCAAAGCGACGCCTCGTTAAAAAGAATGCTGACATAAAACCATCACCAGAGAGTTGGGGTGTGATGACCTTGTAAGTAGTGAAAGTCAGGGTCCGGGTGCTTAAAAACTGTGCAGGTGGTGAGAGTATTGTAGGCCCTCGGGCATAACTGTCCACTGGGCCCCTTAGTGCTGATGTCAGAGGCTACAAAGCGCCAGATAAGGGGAGGGGTGTCAATTTCAAAAAAAAAATTTTAAAATTAGTTGTCTCAGACTGCATCTGGAGTATATTGGAGTTAGAATTTATATGGGAATCTCTTGTAGCTGTGGGCCCTAGGGCAGTGCCCGATTGACCGATGGCTCAGTCTGCCCCCTGGTGGTGTGTCAGAATCGTTGAAGGGTCAGATTGCAAGATATACTGATCAACAACTGCCCAGAACCACGTGACGGCACGAAAACCGGCCTCGCGCGGTCAAAGGGTTAACCCCCGTCCTTCCACGTATGGGAAACACCGGGGGGGGGGCCTCTCCGCCTCCCTTTAGGGCGTCGCTTCTCTCTGCGGCTCACCAAGATGGCGGGAATGCAACCCGGACCCGCCAGGCGGCCTCCACTATGACGTCATCGCACCACGTGTTCCGGAGCTGGGTGTAGACCTGGCATGGACGTAGATAGGTGAACTTTGTGGTCAAGTCATGAAAATGTTTAATTATATGCCTTTAAAAGGTTCTTTAAACACCGTGACTCCCTAAAGTGAAAGAACAGCCGTGTTACGTACACCTCACCATCACGGTGTGACTGCATGTTATCAAAACCACCTCCCAAGCTACAAACAAGATGGAGGGCGAGCACTTACAACAATGGCGGCTGTCCTTTCATCAGAGGATGATGTGGACTGTGAAACATCAGAAATTCATGGTGAAAGGGGTGGTTCAGGTTTATGCAATCTGGTCAACTTGCGCTTTTATAGCACAGGTACCCGTTCCCCTTTAGGGAAACTCTTAAACTCCTTTTGTTTTGAAGAGAGAAGTAATTAGATGTAGAGGCCGCTGTTGGTAAAGAGAAGTGTGGAGATAAACTACACTTCCTCGGAATACTGTTCCCGTGTAATAAAGTATTTATCGAGTATGAGAATAAATCGAATCTGGTTTGTGAGTACAGCAGCAGCCTTTAGCTACCTGTGATGGAAGCTGGTTGTTTGTGTCGCTGTTAGCGTTTAAGGCAGCCGTCCTGTCGCCTGTCGGGTAATAACTGTGACAAGTTTTATGGGGGGGTCCCTGATATGTTAATAATTCATGTCTTCAAGGCGACGCGAGCTGATGAGCTGCAGGCTATCATCTAGGGCGCGCGCGGCCAGGTGAGCAGCAGTTGGCCTACATGCGGTGTAGAGGGACTGATACTGAGTACAGATCGCGGAGGAGGCCTCGTGACAGATCGAATTTCTGCGCGCACTTGTTAAAGTTCCATCCGTCTGAAGGAAATCCCAGGGTCGTTCAGGGTAATTATTACCTGAGGAGAATACCTGTTACAGCGGGAGCGCTCCACAGGTGAACAGGTAAGTCAGTCGGTCGATATCGCCATTTGTCTGCCTAGGATCCCCAACTACAGAAACGCAGAGGCCGTAAGTAAACAACTGACACTGATCGGCTTTTGCTAGATTTTCCAAAATGTCCCTTCATCCTATTTTTACAGCAACTTTGTTTTCATTTTCTAATTTGTTTAAAATAGTTTATGTGATACTGTATATACTCTTAACTGAACTAGAACATACTACGTGTTCTTCATTCTGATCCTGTCCCCTCCCATTTGACTTCTACTTTTCCTAATAACCGCTACGGTTCTAGGGGGTGCTTCCCTTAAGAGTGCCTGTCATCCGGTCCTAAATATCTTGCATCTCCAGCTACCCGATTAAAAAACCCCTAACAACGCGAGCTTTATTTTCAGCCCATCACCCGGAAGTTGGTGCAGGTAACTTTGTAAATCCACTTTACTGTTTAAAGTTAACTACCACCAACACCGTCTTATTTACTCAGATTACCTTAGAAACGATTGCTGTCTGTTTCAGTATCCAGTTCCAGATTAATAGTTTTTAACATCGTCATCAGATTATGGAACAGTGGGAACTGAAACCTATAACAACCGTTAACGCTTTTCATTATATGGTTGTCAACACCTACCAGAGAGAAGTCTGCCCAAGTGGAGAGCTGTAGACTCTTTGTTTCAAGCCCCTAAAGAAATGCCGAAAAGACAGACTACATTTAACCATAAATGGGCCAAAGAATTTGGATTTATTACTAAAAGCAGAAAAGATAACTTTCATGTTTTTTTGTACACTGTGCCGTTGTGATGTGGAGATTGGCACTGAGGGAAAAAGTGCAGTTGGACGACCTGCTACCACAGATAAACAAAGTTAACCCTCGTACTGGTGGTACGTCATCATCGTTATTGTTTTTCTCCCCAGCTCGATCAACTCAAGATGACAAAATTTTGGTTGCAGAACTGTGTAAAGTGTATCATTCTGTGAGGCATCATCAGTCGTACAGAAGTGTTGATTGTGGAGTAAAAGTTGACAAAGAATTATACAGTAATTCATTGATAGTGAAAGGTGTAACATGTGGGAAAACTAAAGAAAAAGCTCTGTGTGAAAATATTCTAGTGCCGTATTCTGTACAAAAGCATGTGGAGTATATCAAAGAACATGGCTTGCCCTTTTCATTAGGAACTGATGCTTCAAACAAAGGTGCAACAGAGTGTTTCCCAATATTTCTGAGATACTTTCACTTTGAGAAGGCAGTGCAACATGTGTTACTCGACTTTTACAGCGATAACAACGAATCAGCAGAGGACAAAACTAGAGACGTCAGGTCTGGATCTGAATAAAGTGTCTGCATACACTGCTGACAATTCAAGTGTAAACTATGGAAAACACAACAACAGTGTTTATCAAAACCTGAAAATGGCTCAAAAGAATATTATTGCTGCAAACTGTCTGGCCCATATTTTGCACAATGCAACAAAATTTGCTACAGGAAAACTGGAAATTGATGTTGAAATTATTGTGCTCAAAGTGTACAACCATTTCAGCATCTCCATGGATGTTAGTAATTGTAATCTGTTATGCCATGTTGTGACTAGATGGCTCTCTCTCTCTCTCTCTTTTGCCATCTATTGACAGAATACTTAATTGCTGGGAAATCCTAAAAAGTTATTTTCAGAGTCTAGGTGAGGAGTGCCCCAAGGTACTATGGAAGTGCTTTGGAGATGAAAGAAATGCCTGTGAATTGTCAGAGATCTATTTCTTCTTCTTCACTCACACTCTTAAATTGTTCTTAGACACTTCTGAAATACTAGAAGCCAAGTCATTCAGCATAATTTCAGTATTTAAGCTAATGGCTGAACTGAAAAGCAAGCTTGAGAGAAGAGTAAAGGACTGTTATTTTGGCTTTGTAGTAAAGCACCAAGCTTAGCCAGCTTACCCCTGATGTGTCTAAGAAATGGGAAGCAGACTTCATTGTTTTCCATGAAAGAGTCATAAAGTACTTAAGTGACTTCTCTGAAAACAGCTTTCATAAAAAAATTGTCAAAATTTAGCCTAACAAATGCCATAACCTTTTGGAGGATTCTGTCAAGGCCTGTAACCTTCCAGATATTGACATGGATGCATTATATGAAAAGTATGGGATTGTGGAGGCAATTATCAATACTCCTGAGATGGTAGATAGCCACGGTGAAGAACGTTATCTCAAGCTGTTCAGTAAATCTGAGGACTCTTTTACAAACCTGAAGAAGGTGAGTGCTTATATCTTCTCTATTCCATGCAGCAATGATAACCTCAGCTTGGAGAAACAAGAGAAACCATCTGCAAGTGGACTCAGTCAAAGCAGAGCTCCAGATATGTAACAACTTCTCAGAAGAGTGCCCAGTCATGTACAGAAAACTCCTGTAGATGACAAGTAAAGGACAGAAATACAAAAAATAGACATCCATACCTGGCATTTCCATGGTAGGCCTAAGTAGGCTATTACCTTTAGTTTTTTAAGTAAGTTAATTTGGTTAGCATATCTGCTTCAGCGGAGTAAAAATGAACTATTTATTTACACTGTATGAATGCATGTATGTAATGTATACAGTTGTTTCAAAAAAAATTAAAATTTTGGAAAAATTACCACAAAATAGCATTCATCACATTATATTGATATCTGACAAATCAACAATTCTTCTAAGTATATTTTGTACGTTTTATACAAAACTGTTATGCATTTTCAACTCATCATTAAACATGCTTAATTTAGGTTAGAAACAGATGTCGCAAAAAATTGAAAATTTTAATTTTCCCGCCATTAATTGCAAAAAAAACTATTAAAATACCCAATGGTAAAGCAGTTTCCAAAACAGCAGAAAATATTAACTTTAGACAGTTTGCGCAGTGGTATAAAGCTATCAAAGAAAAGAAATGTCAGACCATCATCGGTGACCAGAATTTATAAAAAAATGCAGAATGACGAATCATTGAATAGGAATAAGGGCCCTGGAAGAAAATCACCGATCAATGATTAAATAGCTAGGTTTTTGGTGGATTTATATAGGCAAAAAATAGTATCCTGTTAGAATTTTTATTTAATAAAATAACTAAAGTGATCATCTGTTTACATTTGTTGTGTTTGCAATACGGTTTAAATTATATTAAAGAATTTTTTTTTTGAAACACAGTGTATATGGTAGCCTATGACCCCCATATGAAATGTCTTCCTCTTTGGAAATTTGAAAATGGCCACCCTAATGCAGTATCTCCATCATATCTTATCATAAAAATTCACAACTATCTTGTTCTATAGCAAATGTCCATACTTTATAAACTTTGAATATCTCTTTTAAAGAAAAAAAATGTCATTTTAAGCTTTGCATTTAAACATGTGCTTTCACTTCCATCTGTTAAGTTGGATTTAACACATTAAGTAAAACATTAATCCTGACTCCACTATTTGAAACCTGATCATTATTTTTAATGAGAGATAATTAATAACATAATTACTTTCAGAATCCCATTATACTATATTGTCTAGATATTTTTTGTTAACTTCATCGTTAAAATTACAGGATTATTAATATGTATAATTCTCTAATTATCTTAATTCAAGTCTCAGCCATTAAACGTGAACCATTTTGTTTTAAAAATTTTGATGTGTTTAAGGTAGAAGATATTAATGAATTATCTTTCTAATTGAAACTAAACTTATTTCCACTTATTAATATTTAAAATTAAATAAAATCATTCTTGATTCTCTGGAAAGCTATAGCCGATTCCAGAGGTTGGCTTTGTCACTTATCTACAAAGTTTTGTTTTTTTCTTTAGTTAGAGAACATGAAATTATAATTATAGTTTACATAACTTTTCAAATGTTTTTTTTTAAATTTTTTTGTTTGTTTCTTCAATTTGCTTGATAATATACTTATTTCAGAAACTGTTAAACCTAATGTATTAGTGATAATTGATGTGATATTAATTGGAGAAATCCCACTGTATGGAATTGAGACAGAGGTAACAATGCTAAACGGATATTTTCACAGTAGTGGTTTGAAAAAAGGATTCCCATTTAGTGATGAGATCCAGCCAACAACCAAAGGCAAAGATATAATGGAGAAACTCTGAATTTTGTAAAGCTGAAGGCCTTGGTTGGTACAATCTCTGTGGATGATTTACAGATGGGGTCCCTGCAGTGGTCAGATCTTGATCAGACTCCATGGCCCCCAATCGCACAAAGAGCTCCAGGTGCTTTCTCCCTTCATTGCATGATTCAGAGACAAGCCCTTGTATCCGAGACACTATCCCCAGCACACCTTGGAAACACTTAAAACTATGATAAAAACTGAACTTTGTAAAAGCAAGTGCCCTCAGCTTGTGCCTTTTCAAGAAATTCCGCTAGGGCATGGACTCTGTTCATGAAACCCTCCTATTCTACAAGAAAGTTTGCTGGTTGTCCAATGTGTTTTCACACTTAGAGAGGAAATAAGGTCTTTCTCAATATCCAAAACACACAGAATCTGATGATAGCTTTGACAGAAGATGATTGGAAATTATGACTAGCCTACCTTGTGGACATTTTCAGATAGGTCAACCCTCTAAACTTTGAAATCCAAGAAAAAGAAAGCTTGATCAGTGATTTTGTTGTGAAAATCAAAGCCTTTGTTCATAAGATTAGAAATTACAGGCCAAAAAATTGGCTTGGGTAACATTGGCAATTTGGAAACATCAGAAGTTGCTGAGGAATGTGTTGGTGCAGCAAAGACTTTGATAGTTGAGCACCTGGAGGCAGTGGAATAAGAGTTTGCAAGATACATTCTAAAGGTATTGAGTCAAATCTCAGCTACTATGGAACTACTGCTCAGATGACATCTATATCCAATGACGGTGATGCTCATGGAACATTGTTTTCTTGGTGCAAACATGAGAATAAATTTGTGCCATATTTTTCCACATATGACACAATTGACTACTGCAATAACATTCCAGAAGTGATACAAAACATAGGAGCTGTATATCAACCAAGTGACTGGAGACTATTGATTCCTCGAACATGGTTGTTGGTCAGCAGTCTGGGTCCACAAAAATGCCCTGCTTCTTATGTGAAGGGGACAGTAAAGTGAGAAATCAACACCGGGAAAAGAAGGTATGGCCACCCAGAAACACATTTACATCAGGTTCAGAGAACATCATCCATTGAAAAGCTGATTGAGCCTGATAAGGCCTCATTACCGCCACTCCATATAAAACTGGGTTTGTTGAAGCGATTTGTCAAAGCATTAGATAATGAGGGAAACTGCTTCAAATACATTTGTAGTAAATTAGCACTCAGCTATGAAAAAGTAAAAGAAGGCATCTTTGGTGGGCCACAAATCAGAAAGTTGACACAAGGTGAGCAGTTTGAAGGAACGATGAACAGTGCAAGAGAAAGGAGCTGGGCTGCATTCAAGAGTGTAATTCAGATTTTTCTGGACGATCACAAAGATCCCAACTACAAGGACATTGTCAATGAAATGCCTAGCAAATTTGAAAAGTTAGGCTGCAACCTGAGTCTAAAAGTTGACTTTCACTCGCATTTGGACTATTTTCCAGAAAACTTGGATACTGTGAGTGAGGAACAAGGAGAAAGGTTCCACCAGGATATCAAGGCTATGGAAAAAAGATACCAAGGAATGTGGGATGTCAACATGATGGCAGGGTACTGTTAGTCCCTGAAACAGGAAAGCTTGAGAGAAATGCAGCACAAGAAGCTGACAAAGAAGCAACAATTTTGTCTTACTGGTCAGTAATGATTGATCAATTATGTATCAATCGGTATCAAAGATGAATTTACTTTGAATTGTATTGTCTTTGTATTCCATAATAAAAACATTTTTGAGCAATTATAATTAAAATCTTATAGTTTTGTACACTTGAAAATTTAGTTGTTTAGTACAAACTATGAATATATACATTTTTCATGAGAAATCCTGAGATGATGCATGAAAATGGTTGTGAGATTTGAAATCAGCTGGCTAAATTGTATAATATCACTTTGACAGAAAGAAAATATCTCGTCCTTTGTTTTGAAATGCATACCAGTGTTTTCAGATGGCCTGCTGTGATAGCTCCTGATTAGAAACAACCCTAAAAATTTACATCTAGTCTGCAGCTTTTAGAATTTTCTTACACAGCCTACAGTAGGTTAGTTGGCCCTGTTTTGTGTACTACTGTAATACCTCGGCCATAGCCTATACATCCCAGCCGTAGGGCGGTGGTTCTCAAAAAAAGACTTTCGGCAGTATTTATACTTATAGAATTTTATTAAAACACATTACATCAACATCAAACCATCTATGGCATCTTTTTTCATCTCATAATGGCTGGGGAACAGGCTTTGAGACCCAAGAAACAACACAATGATTCCATTGAGTTTAAGATGAGAGCGATTGACAAGTGGCGTGAAATGGAGGAAAATGTGAGCAAAGCCATGAGCCACCCTGATGTTAATGTTGGTCACACAACTCTGCAAAAGTGGATCAAGAAAGGTCAGCAGTTCCGCTCCATAAACAACAAGAGAGAGAAAGGTGTGCTAGGTGTTTTTGTCAATATCATTGTAAAAAATAAAGACTCAAGTATTTTTGTGGTGCCCTTATGAGTGAAATGGAATTTTTTTGAAAGAACTGCTGAAGGGGATCCCCTTATGGGTGAGGTATTATGGTAATATTCAATTTATAAAAAGAATTCAAATATCTTGAATTCATCTTTACCACAATGTTGTTGTTCTACATTTGAAGGAAGAGAATGGGAAAGTTCATTATTCTTCTTCCATCGTCTGTTTATTATTCCTGGGTCATCTGTGCCTGCAACATCTTCATCTTCTGACTCTGCACAAGCTTCAACTTCTCCAGCAACTTCATCAGGTAAAAATCATAACTAAGAATATTTTCATCACCTTCCTTGTCACTGTCAACTTGCTGATCACCAATAGGCAGAGGTAGAATAACAACATCCAATTTATCATTGTTGCTACTCTGAACAGCCTCTTTTGCACTTAGAAGAAATCTAAATTGAGACACAGGTCCACTTGATTTGGAAAGATAGAAGCAAGTTTAGTGTACCCTGAACTATTGCAGTGTATACATGTTTAGTTAATTGTAAACTTAAATATAAACTACCAGTTGTACTTTTAAAATCTACTGGTACAGTAAGTAACAGTAATCAGCTTCACCTCTGAACACAATTGGCAGTCTGTCTTGATGGAGAGGCAGATCTTGCTCACACTTTTGGGAAGATCAGAAAATATTTTCTATATTTGTATAGAGATGGTATGTAATTGTGCTTCTCACTCAATAATATCAAAGAACAATTGCACACTATTATATTGATATTCATACACAAGATATTATTATTTTTTTAGTTTTGATAAAGTAAATGTGAAAGGATATTGATTTAGGTGAAAAGTAGTAAGGTTAAATGATCAAAAAAGTACTTAAAACTTAAAGAGCAGGCAAAAATCATTAGACATGTTAATTAAACATTAAATAAGGTCTACATATTGTACATTTATAAAAACTTGAACAGGATATGTATTAAAACATTTATACTGAAAGTTCCTGAACTAGGAATTTTGGTGCTTAAATGGCTAACATCAAAGCCAGATTAATAGGTAAGCTAAGCAAGCTACAGCTTAGGTTAGGGCCTCTAAAAGTTATTAATATCACTTACAATAATTTTTTTACAGTAAACTTTTTTTGATAAAAAACAATATATTTTTTCGTTGGATTTTACCTGTAAATAAGCTATAATATATTTTATTATTTTGTACATTGTTTTTCATATTGAAATATGGAAAACTGTCCTTTAATTAATATTTTTTTTATGATACCGGGGTCTTTCACACTTGGCTCAGCTCAGAGTCTCATGTTTTCCTAATCCGGCCCTGGCTAACACCCTGACTTGTGACTAGGTCATTTACAAGATCTCTACTGACTCATTGTCTATAACATTGCCTGATGTACTTAACACCACTTTTGGAGAGTTGGGGTTTCTTCTTCATCTGCATCTATTGTCAACAGTACCCTTTTCACATATTCTCCTTGGTCCTACTTGCAGCTCCTGAAACAAAGTCAGGCTGTAGTCTGTCGAATGGAGTAGCTTTCACTAGCCAAGACTTTGATTTCTATCTGATTGTCACATGGTATTTTCCTCACAGGAGCCATAGTATTCAGCACACTACAATGATATCACTGCTTATACTTTTATGGCTGTGGCACTTTCTGACTGCTTGCATGACAACTAATCAGTCCTATGGAACATTTCATTTTTACATATGTGAGGTGATTCTATCAAAGTTATTTGCATCTTATTCTCAGTTTTTCATGTTTACATAATTATTTCCAATAATGTATATCTATTTTATACAATAAACTTTATAGTCTTTTCATATTTCATTTTGTTGATACGAAAATCCTGCTTAAAATGACAAGTGATTTTCTAAATTAAAGTTCAAAAACTTAATACTGTATATACTTTCTGTGGAATATGTATTCCCTTATATTTTTCTATCTCATTATTTTAGATGTTTTTAAATTAAGTTTACTATATACAAATGAAATAGAAAATTATATGCTCAAAAAGAACTAAAGTCTTTAGATGTAGATTTCCACACTGTGACCTCTAAATCAGAAACATCAAGAACGGTGTTTATAGCTTCCAAATAATACTTGCAATTTGATTTTTTTATTTTTACAGCAGGTCTTTTTAAAATATTTGCCATAAACTTAATTAGCTTAACCCTGCTTAAATAAATGGTGGCAATTTAAATATTTGTCACCTGTCCCTAAGCAATCACACTCAGTTAACTGAGGTTCAAAGATAAAGTTTAAAATTGTGGCTTATTTCTTCAAGTAAATATTTTATGAAATATTTGTTGAGTTTATTAATAGTTCCATCAGATTCTTTGCTATGCTTTACTGAAATAATTCATATGATAGTTAATTCTGTTGCAATGTCTTTTTGTAAATTCCTCTGAAAAATTGAAGTTGCTTATTTTGTATGCAAATGAAGAAATGTTAGTTATTAGCTCAAAGTTTGTTTGTTACATGCTGGTTTTAGGTTGATAATTATTATGAATCAGCATCAAGGTCACCTATTAATACTTGACTGTTGGATTTATAATAGAGTAACCTTCTTATCTATTTGAATTAACATTCTCTAATCTCCAACGCGCTGCCCTCTCCACTTCTCTCCCCGCTCAGCCTCAACAGTTAGTTACTTTTTTTCTGAATTACTTTTATATTTGATATTTATGAAAAAACAGAACAAAAAAATTATGAATGTAGAGAATCTCTGCAATATTTTGTTCAACTTTTCATTGAAGGATGGCCAGGCTCACTTTGAAACATCACTGTGGACTCTGATCAGATTTTGCGAGCACCAACTATTGGAGAGAAAAATTCAATATGAACAGCAGGACAAATAGCATTTTACATTTGCAAACTCCATATGAAAGCATTGGTAAGATTAACAACTTCATTTGGTACTATGCTATTCACTTTGCTAACAAGCATTGATTCTTAATTACCGAATTAACTCAAGGTCCACTTCTTCTGTCAGCATAACTCTCCAGCATCTGTTTTCTTCTCAGGAGCACAGGATCTACTGAAAATTAGCTACATCAACAGTGGATGGCTTCGCTGGCAATGTAAAAGAGATATCTTTTTAGCAAGAGTCAAATGCATTAAACCAATTGTAAGCCGGTTTTTTAACTGTGAGTATTCACAATTCTTTGCTTTTATTTAAATTGTAAATATCACAATTGACAGTACAGCATATACATTGTCAAATTGTCAACTGCCTTTATACGAGATAACTTTACTTTGGACATCAATGATGCAACATCCTCCATAATGTTGACACAATTTTAATTTTTATCTTTGAGATCTTTTCTATGTAAGTGTGTGCGTGGGAGGGATGTGTGGATATAACCCTTTTTATGTTCAAGATCATTACTCTTTATGTGGTAGGGCTGTGTATGGACAGAATTCTCTTCATCTTTGAAATATCTCCTCTGTAAGTGAGCGTGTATGTGTGTGGTGAGGGCTGTTTTCAGATATAAATCTCTTTATCTTTGAGATTTTACCTTTGTAAATGTGTGTGCGTGTGTTTGGATACAACTCTCTTATCTTGCAGATCTGTTCTTTGTTTGTGTTTGTGTGTGGGAGGGCTTTGTAGACACAACTTTAGCATATCATCTTAATATTAAATATTGCATTAACACTATTATAATCTATGTTTGGGGAAAGAGAAGAATTAGGTTATATTAATTAAACCCTTCCTTTTCAAAGCACTATAAATTGCTCCTCGTTTAATTGATGAAAACTTCTTGATGTGTTATTTTTTCAGGGCGTCAACGATTTATGGTGTTGTCCCAGGGATGTATCTACATCTTCTGCAGTGAGCATGCACGATCCCCAGAAAAATCATTTTCTCTTATTAATTACAATATGTAAGATGAATTTCTTTAAATGAAAGAAATGTGCACATATTTTTATAGTTTTCAGTATGTTGCTAATATATACAAAAGATTTTATGCTTAATTAATATTTGTTTTTCTTAATAATTTGCACAAATTATTAAATTTAAGAAACTTTTGCAAATTTAAATTCCCATTACTTTTGGATCATTTACAGACAATGCCTAACTCTCCGCTCAGGAAGAGCACAAATAACTTTGCATGTGTCATGGTTGTGCAATGATTCTGTAATCTCTTCCCCTTTTTAACTCTCACTTTAACACAGCTCAACTTTGCTTTTCAATGAGGTTATTTACTTCATAACTTTTAAGTAATAATTTAATTATTAAAACAGATTATAAAAATTAGTAAGATACATATAGTGTCAGAAGTTTGTGGACTCTAGTATTTGATTAACAACACCCAAAATCTTTGATGACATATACAGAGCCTCCCATGGCAATGTAAGACACTTTACATGCAGTAATCCCACAATAAATTGTCCATAATTTCTTAATCTGTGTTGACCACAATTCATTTTCAAACAAATATAGAAATATAGAGGTTTCTCTGAGTATGTGGACACAAATCTTTCTGCTATCTGGAATAATAATACGTTAGGTCACCACTGTAAATTGGCTAAAGTAATGACTTGTCTAGATATTAGAAGAAAAATTCAGTTGTATAACTGTAAACAAATCGAATGAATTGCCAGTCAGTTTGAGTTGACAGCAATAGTGTACAATAGTTTATAAATCACATTATTAGGGATTTAATTTGTTTGGGACTATCTGCTGTGTAGCAACTAAAGTAAATTTAAACAAAATGCTTTCAGAGTGAGAAGAGTGTGTGGTTACACAAACAACCTTCGGTGGTGCTTTGAAATTTTCCCACAGTCAATGACGACCAAGTCTTACTTTTTTGCTTCCTCATCAGAGAGGGACATGAAGGTAAGAAATGTATAAACCTTCCAATTTAAAATAATTTAACTCCTTTTCTTTTCATCAATTTGTTCACAGAGTAGAAAATGAAGCTCAAAACCAAGTCACAATTAATTTCTATTTAATCTAAGTTTATTTAATTTAAGGAAGTGGCCTGCACCAGATGTCTGTTTTGTTACTGGCACCTGGCTACTGCAGGAATGGCTTGCTGTATTAACCCTTTTCTTTGTTGTTCACTTGTACGGGTCGTATTGCTGTAGGTTATGTTGTTTTTCTTTTTTCCTTACAGCTTTGGATGTTAGAGATTAAAAATGAGATGACGAAAATTAATGGACGATCAATATCACAGCAGTAAGTTCTTTTCTATTTTTGAACACCTGAACAACTCGTACACATATGCTGTAACTGAGTGCTAGTAATTATATAAAATTAGTTACTATGTACTGCCAAATAAAAAATGAGATTAATTGGCATATGTATTTATAAATAACTAAATCAGTAGAGATACACCTATAGGCTTCCATTGCTATCATTAATGAACTGTACAATGTTTTGCTGTAAATTGTGTGCATCTCATAAGCTGCATACTTTTGGTTAGTAGATTTTCCCCAGATATAGCATTTAAAAAAATCTCTTCTTTATTCTTCTCACCTCATGCAAAAGTCTTTGTAGACGAGTTTAGTAAGTTTGTCATCTAAAGAATTTTTGTGTTGGTGAATTTAATATTAAATGATTTAAATATTAAAAAATAATAAATGCATCAGTATCTTTATGCCATAATAGCCCCTGTCTCATCTGCTTTATTTCTAGCTATACTAATCTCAGTGATGATGCAATTTTCCAGTACATTGAAGAACCGGTTTTTGCCAACCTACCCATATCACGTGATTCACAACTTACTATCACAGCTCAGCCAGAAGAATCTGGAAGTAAGGGACTTGAAACTTAGAAAGATCATATGTAGCAGGGGTCGGCGAACGTTTTTTAATATACCCCAAAATATATTCATTTACGCTGACGTTACCCCCTTTATTTGAAAAGAAAATCATAGATTATTTGAATTCAAAAGGTTTATTGAATCTATTTACACGGAGAATATGATGTTTTAGCGAAATGATGCTGTTTCATTTTTGATATAGTAACATCAAAATTGGGACATTTTGATGTCAGAGCAATTTGGATACTGTCTTCGGGGTCCAATCGATTTCTATGCTTTGTTTTCATGTTCATTAGAGGGAAAATCCTTGTTCGTAAAGGTAGGTTGTTGCAAAGGGCAGCAACCTTTTGACTGCCTCCTCATGTACAATTTTGAAAGCTTTTGTAGCTGTTGACATCCCAAAAAAAAACATGAATAGATCTGGCCTTGTATTCAAATTCAGTACGTGCTTCATTATTGGATCGAAGTTCAAGAATGCTTGCCAACCTGACTGCCAACCCCTGGGTGTTCTGGTACATCAGCAATTTCACATTTAAAGGGATCTATAACCCAACTGACAGAAAGTGAATCAAGATCTGGAAAGTAATCAGAGAACCGCTCTTTGAGTTTGGTAAGATGCCGTATAACTGCATCTTGATGTCATCAAAGGTAATATTTTATAGTCTTCCAAAAACAAAGCTAACTTTGAAAAGGCAGCTATCCTGTTTGTTCTGCTTTCTGTCTCCAATATAAAAGCTTTGATACAAACGCTGAAATCTTTTCTTTGGCTGAAATTATATTGATGCTTTTTCCCTGCAATTCTTTGTTCAGTGCATTCACATACTCAAAAATATCAAGTAAATATGCAAGATGTGCAACCCACGAGGAGCTTGTGAACTTATCTGCGAGAACATGTTTTTGATCAACCAAAAAAATTTCAAGTTCGGTTTTGAGAGCCTACACTCGGTTCAGAACATTTCCACGTGATAGCCACCTCACTTCTGTATAATAAAGTAGTTCTGTATATTCAGCCTCATCATCTTTACATAATTCTCGAAATAATCGCCTGTTTAGTGCATGTCCTTTGACAAAATTGACAACCCTGATAACATCATGCATGAAGGCTTCCAGTGCAGGTTCCAAATGCTTCACAAGCAGCGCCTGGTGATGGATCATACAGTGGTTAACTTCAACTTTTGGATATTCTTTCTCGCCAATGCCAAAAAACCACTAACATGGCCCAACATAGCTGGAGCTCCATCAACAGACACAGCAATGCAGTCTTCCACTTTAAATTAACATTATTAAGTATTCATTAACTTTATTGAAAACATCGCAACTCGAGAGGAGAACAAAACAACAATTTCTCTTCATTTGAATGTAAACCTCTGTAGCGAACATACACAATCAGCTGCGAAATACTACTGACATCTGTAGTCTCATCAAGCTGAATAGCAAAACCATTTACTCTCCTTTATTGAAGAAATCACTTGTTCCCTCACATCTTCTGCTAAAATAGAAACTTTTTCTTTCACAACTTTTGCAGACAAGGGTACTGAGTTTAGCTTCATGGCTTCTGCTGGACCACACATAATCTCTGCCATTTTCAAAGCTGCGGGTTTACCAATTCCTCACCAATTGTATATGGTTTTCTTTTTTCGGGCAATCGACCAGGCCACTTCAAAGCTAGCCTTTGATGCTGAATGTTGATCAAATGTACCTCTCTTGCTGCTGTCGAGTCTTTGACTTTTGACAGACATTTCCAAATTTACAAAGTATTCCCGAGGTTTGGAAGACAGATGTGGGTGCAAATTATCCAAGTGTTTCTTCAGTTGACTCTTTTTGAAAGATTCTGCAGTCAGTACATTCAAACCGACAACACACTGTGGCTTCATTATTCCTTTGTCTTCTATCAGTTGATGTAATCTGGAGGGTAAAAGAGACAGCGATTTAAAAAATTTTAACCCTTCAGCACATGCGTTTTTATACGAAGGACGTTCAAGTCAAAACGGGACTTTTAAGTTTATAAAAAAATAACAAAGGTTAATTAGGGAAAACTTCGTTCATTTTTCGATATGGTCCCCTGATGCACTCACCCCAGCGTTAATGCCTGGAAAGCTTGAGAATAGAAAAATTTGTCATTACGACTGAACTAACGCCTGTATTAGGGGACTTTATTGAAAAATAAATGCAGTTTTCCCTAATTCAACTCTGTTATTTTCCCTTACAAACTTTAAGTCCCGTTTTGACTTGGATGTCCCTCACAGCTACACGAAGACAGGCGCGAAGTGGAGGGAACCACCGCCGCGTTTACAGTGCGCTTGTTTACGTCAGGTCTGTAGAATCGGCGAATCACCGCCGCGTTTACAGTGCGTTTGTTTACGTCAGGTCTGTAGAATCGGCGAACCACCGCCGCGTTTACAGTGCGCTTGTTTACGTCAGGTCTGTAGAATCGGCGAACCACCGCCGCGTTTACAGTGCGCTTGTTTACGTCAGGTCTGTAGAATCGGCGAACCACCGCCGCGTTTACAGTGGTTTGTTTACGTCAGGTCTGTAGAATCGGCGAACCACCGCCGCGTTTACAGTGCGCTTGTTTACGTCAGGTCTGTAGAATCGGCGAATCACCGCCGCGTTTACAGTGCGTTTGTTTACGTCAGGTCTGTAGAATCGGCGAATCACCGCCGCGTTTACAGTGCGTTTGTTTACGTCAGGTCTGTAGAATCGGCGAACCACCGCCGCGTTTACAGTGCGCTTGTTTACGTCAGGTCTGTAGAATCGGCGAATCACCGCCGCGTTTACAGTGCGTTTGTTTACGTCAGGTTGTAGAACGGCGAATCACCGCCGCGTTTACAGTGCGCTTGTTTACGTCAGGTCTGTAGAATCGGCGAATCACCGCCGCGTTTACAGTGCGTTTGTTTACGTCAGGTCTGTAGAATCGGCGAACAATTTTTTTGCAGATGGAAAATAATAAAACTTTATAGAAATTATTTTATGATAAATTAAATAATGAATGAATAAATTTATTAATAGTAAACGTTTGCTAACAAAACACTATCTTATCTTGATCGTCGAAGTGTTTGAGCATAAGATAAAACCACAGGTGACTAGGCCAAAATCAGGTGTACAGGACGCCTGCCTCTGCCAGCTGCTGAGCCACGAAATCAGAGCAGTGGAGTGTGTGATGGCTGCCCACTTGTTCTTCTGTGACGACCGATTTGCTTATCATTCTCGATACGTAAGGCCTGTCCGGTAATTCTACTGCGGCTCTCATATCTGTACACTAATCCCTCACAATACCCTCATTTACCTGTCAACTTTTACTTCATTTTTTATACTTAAATGAGTTTGCTTACCTACCGCACGGTTGTCTTTGTTCTTGCTCTCATGTCCTGGGACTCGCCCAGTTCAGTTCTAGTTCAAAATTCATTACACTTTCTCTTTCTGTCTCTGTTAAGTCCTCGTTACCCCCAAGAATTTCATTTCTACCCCGGTTCGCCGACCACTGGTATATGGTGTAAGACAGCGGAAATCTCATTAAAACTTTCACCATCAACAGAAATTCAAAAACTGGAGCGAGTCTCAGCTTATTGAGAATAAACAGAAGAATAGTTGTTTTGAAATCTTTGGTTACACTTGATATGTTTTACCAGACACTTACTATTTAATATACATAGTATGTCACTGATCAAGAATTATCCTCTATGTAACAATGCCATCCATCTTTAGAGGCAGACAGATTTCATGTTGGGTTTTTGAGTGCTTGGATTATGGAAGTCTCTGCTTCACTAGCTGTTCTACTATCAGACTAATGAAAATAGCCATTTTACAAAATTACGCTAGACTGAAAATGACTAATTCTACATTCTGATGAGAAATTCTAAAAATATACAAAAAAAATTTAAATGTTAGTGAATGACATACTTCATATGGAAGATAACATTTGCAGAAAGTCTACAATCATGTGGTCTTAACTGACATAGGTTTATTGTGGATGATGCTAGGTTTGTAGACAGGTTTTGTCATGATGAAAGAAAGGTAAACAATTTCTATTTATTAGAAGCCTAAAACCTGAACTAAATGGTCACATCTTATTTTTAATTTTATTTTATTTGTTCCAGGTTGTTATTACTGTTTGCAAGTCAGTGTAGAGGATTATGGTTACCTCCCTTAGACTATGAAGGAATAGTGTGCTTTAGCTGAAAGAATAAAAGCATTTAGTGGTGTCATTTGTTTTTGTGCTACATTCTACTTTTTATACAATGATTCCACTACAACACTGCTGATGTTTGTTTTCTAATTTATTCTAAAAGGTGATGATAACTATGATAAAATAGTACCAGGCAATGAAGTATCAACACCACCAGAAACCAGTAAGTTCATAGTTAACTTCCTGTTTTGGTATCAAGTGGCTAATAGATATGTTATGTCCTGATTTCTTTCTTAATCAAAAATATTATTTTAAAAATTAAACAAATTGTAAGTAGTAACAAGAAAAGGGGTCATATCCATTTTTTTAAATTTACTATCATAATCCAGAGCTTAAAACTCTTTTGTAATGTGTATGAAATAGGAGTGGTAAAATAACCAGCCCTTTATTCCAGAAACAGTATGGTGCTGAAATGTGCAAGTTTTTATGGCTTGGTTCATGGTTCCAAGAAGGCAGGAAGCCATCATGGCTTATTCAAGGGTCCTAAGGAAAAGAAATATCTATCTTTCAACATGATTTTAAAATTTATTTAATAATCCCTACTAGAGCTTTTCATTTTTATATATGGGAGGAAACTCGTGTGGTTGGCTTGAGGAGTAGGGTGAGAAGAAACTCCACAACCCCACCAGGGAGGTACACCAAACTAAAACCCGCCATACTTGCCAACTTTTCAAAATTCTCATGGGGGAGATTTTGTGTGACTTGCAGAAAATCAAGCAACTTAAACCGTTTTAAAGCTCATCAATTTGCAAATACCCACGCATTCTTTGATTTTTGTCATTTGTTTTCAATTCTGCAGGTCTCCAGGTATCCTCATATTTTCATTTTTGTAAATTCCAGACTTAGTCTTAACACAATGTTGTTTTTTTACTTCAAGAAAACAGTTGAGGGGCCAAATGTGCACGTATATATGTATTTACAATACCAGTGCAGGAGTAATTTCTTTGGCTGTGCCTTTTATGGTTTTATTCATACTTAGTTGATTAATTAGTTCAAATATGTATTTGTTTTCATTTCTGATACCTCATGCGTCATCTTGAAATACTGTTTTCAATTGCTAAATAGGTTGTACAATTTCATATGTTGACTGGAAATATTAAATGAACAAGTAAAAACAGTTATATCAGATTTTATTGTATTGACAGACATTAGTTAATAAATTATATCATTGCATTTCAATCACAAATACAGAACATGTTTTAAAATAATTTACTGTAACAATCACAAATGAAAATGAAAGAGAAAGCTAGCTACTGTTGAAAATAGCACTCACACAATCTGGAATAACACAATAAGAAACATAAGAATTTTAATCTTACTAAACAATGAAGAATTAAACATTTGAGCATGAAGGGATTCCCCTAGGCCTGGGCATTTTAAAAAATTTTAGTTTAAATAAAAACAATAACTCTAATTATGGATACAATATAATCAGTCAGAGAATTAAAGCATTTCATAAATGTCAAGTGTAAAATAAAACAGGCCAACCTTGCAGAATGCATCTGTTTTCAAAGTACACTTGGCCACCCGAGGGAACTCTTTTACCCAAGATGTCTGGAATGTGCAATCGTAGTGTTTTCTCTTCGCCTTAGTTGCCAAAGAAGCCATTTGAGTAATCATGTGAACAATCATGCTTGGTTTAGAATGATAAATACAATTGGTTATCTTATTTGTATAATCAGTTTCCATTGACCAAGAAGAAAGTTAAGCCCCATTTCTGGTGTGACTCATGTGTTTACTCAACTGGTTTTGCTACAGAGAGCAAACAATTGGCTGACCTTCACTGGGAAATTTTAAATGTAAAAAAAAGTTAATTATAGTTACGCCAGAAAAAATCAGTGTACATGCATAAAATCGGTATAAATGACCAATTTTTAAAACCCAATCAGTAGATTGGGCCAAAGGTCCAAATTCAGGAGACTGCCACCCAGCCCAAATCGGGAGAGTTGTCAAGTCTGCCACTCCCACAGGAAGTGGATTCACACCCTCCACCTTAGCAGTCCAGGTGAAAACCACTGGACTACTGTGACACCCACCTGTAATCACAACCCTCCCCTAGCAACAGTAACTGTACATAGGTGACTTTACTCACACTCAAAACACATTAACCAATATGATATTATCAGTTAATTTAGCTGAAAGTTTTTAAAAGGCTAGTGTTGGGGAAATTCAACAATTAGGCAGATAGGAAATATTCTGCTTACTGAATCCAAACATTTAAACAGAGCCAGTTATTTAGATAGAATTCACTGGAAAATAACACCAACTATTAATGGTAGAGTCTGTGCATGATAAAAGCACATGAAGAAATCTCAAAAGCAGTTGGAGATAAGATGTCTTTACCACTGTTATTCATGGTGGCATTATTACTACTGTTACTCACATCACCAGAGTTTTTTTTACAACTTCAGGTGTCCCCTTACCAAGTCATCCCTAATTATATTGTACTAACTTAGAACTCATACAATCTTTGTTCTTCCTCAGGAGACAACTCACCGCCAATGTCAGTGTTTCCTATTCCAGGCTTACCCAAGTCATCCAACAAACAGAAACATGTAAGTTTGTCCAAATTGTTATATGAAGGTTTAAAACAATTGCACAGCCATGTTTCTATCCACCCCTTTGTTGTCGTCTTGACTTTTATCATAACCAATAGTTTGTTGTCACAAATGTACTTTGTAATGCTTTCCTTTATTTGTAGAAGTCTTCTGCAGATGATCCTTCATTCTGATCTCTGTAAACAAATAGAGTTTAGTTTTTATGCAAGCTTAGAACGACAGGGAATCGTGGCACTAAGCAATTTTTTTGCTGCACAAAATGGATTGCACTAGTAAACTTTGATGAAGACTTTTCATGCATTCTAAAAGTTTGGAAGCTGGCAACATTTTAGAGACTCTTTAAATACTGAAGTCCAATATATAGATGTATATTACTTTTATGATTTTGTTTCACTGCTAAAACTATTAACCAGGCATTCTCAGTACCTTGGAGCCCATCATTTTGCATTTTGTTAGTGAGAGGAGTGATGTCAGAACCCATAAAACAGTAAAGTTTGCATCTTGCACAGATATGATGCACATCTTTCTTGTGTTCATCTTTACAGGAGGTTCTTCGTGATGCCCAAACACATTTTAAATATACAAGAGAATCACAATTTCTTGAATTTTATGTACATTACTTTGTTTAACTATTGCTGGAATTCTTCCAATTGTATTAGAAGTTAAGAATTTGAATTATTTCCAAACCCTTTTCTGAAAATAGTTTATTTTTCAATTTAATGTCTCTCTCTCTCTCTCATAATGACAATTTTAATTTTCCTCTGCCCCATATGAAGTAACACCACCAATGAGATCACTTTATATATGGTAGAACTGGTGGCTAAATGTACAAAGATTTATCTTCCCTCTCTCAAAGCACTAGTTCACTCTGAACTCAATCCCACCCAACCTGGAGTTCATTTATTGAAAGAATACAAGACTTCTGTAGTTAGGGCCAGTCTTTTCTGGTGCCCATGACTCACGAGTCTTCAAAGTTTTAATTAAAGTTCTTGTCAATAAACATCGCATACTCAGAGTTCAAAAAGCTGCTTCTACAGTACTGTGTTCATGTGTAGAAAGTGGGAAGGGGGCACTCACCAAAAATACACGGAAATTAGCTAGGTTTATTTAATTTATACACTTAAAAGTTTGTTTTTCTTGCCAGTATAAAACCAGATATTACTTGCGCAAACCAAACTTTATTTTTTTCAAAATGCCTTATCATTTATTTATGTTGTTACTTTGTAATCTGCATCTTATTTCCATTGTATTATTCTAGCAGAAATCAAAGATGGCCTCAGGGCAAAACTGTTCAACGTTTCCTTCATTTAAAAAACAATGAAAAAAGAAAAGATAATAATGATACAGGTTGAGAATCCCTTATCCGAAATCCTTGAGGCCGAATGTTTTTCGGATTTTGGAACATAGATATACCGGCATAATTTGGTAGCTGGCCCACTGGGGACTGGGCACAAGTTCATTTACCACAGTATAACTGAACAAGGACACACACGGCCTAAAGGTGGTGGTTTTATGCAATATTTTAAAATCATTCTGTGCATGAAACCATAAGAAAAAGATGTACATTTAACCGTCGGAAAGGTAAGCTGTCACTGCGGCAGGCAGGCAGGCCTACCGGTACCGTACAGGTGTCTGCAGGCCTTTTCGACATTTTAAAAGTATATTCACACCAACAACAAAGCAAAAAAATTACGGTGAGTGATGCGTATACGTTGTGCGTGTGTGTTGGGACCTGTGCATTGCCCGGGAACCTTTTGGAATTTTCTCCTGAACACACTCCAAAAATATTTCAGATTTTGGAACTTTTCAGTTTTCAGAATTCAGATAAGGAATTCTCGACCTGTAATAATAATAATAATAATAATAATAATAATAATAGAAAATAAAATACAATTTTCATATGTAAAGAAGTTTCCCAAACTTGTTTTTTTATCTGATTTTATTAGAATATTTAATTCCTTCAGTACTGTATATCACAAAAGTGACTGGATTCTGGATGTGCAGTAACATCACTTTAGACAGTTACTGTCTTTTCATGTCTTGTCCATCCTACATACTTTATAGCCAGTTTTTGGAAAAGATGTCAAAATTGTCATAAAAATTGACAGTTGATTGTATGTTTGCATATATTTAATGTTTTCAGGCTCTCATTAAATCTGTTTCCTATCAGATCATTTGCATGAGAACATTAACTTATTCACCTGTTATGCTGTTTACTATTCTACTTTAATGAACCCCATGATCTCTTAAATGACATTAATGACAGAATGATAATCGCTCAGACATCATTTTAAACAACTACTTATTAATAATATAAAAAGACTTTTTCACATATAAATGTTGCTATATACTATACTGGTATCTTTCTCAGATAGATTTGTCATTTTTCAGTTAAAACACAAGCTTAATAAAATTGTTACTTATTTTATTCAAGATAAGAACTAATTTATTTGGTAAATTTAAATATTTTTTAAAAATATTTCTTTGTGATGTCACGTAACTAGAGGTTTGTTCTAATCAACTAATTTGTGTGTTTGCCATTTTGTTTCTTTTTACTTAAGATCATTTTACATGAGGAATATTATTTTCCTGGAGATCACAAGAATTCTGTCATAAGGTGAGGATTTACATTGAACAAAGTTCACTTTATTTTGGTTTTAACGTTGGTTCTTTACTTTCCAAGTTCTAGTTAAATCTTTCTCTGTGTTTACTCCACGAGATACACTTGGCTCCAGAAGAGTTAGGAAAGCACAGAAACATAGCAGAAGGGTAGGAAGTCTGTGACTGTAGAGTTTCGGAATTCAATTGAGTTCAAAATAATTGCACCACTGGCACATTTATCAATAACACAAAATGTTCACTGTAAAATTTCAGTTACAGAGCCTCTCAACTAACACAATATCCATCCTTAATATTTCTTGTGGAAGGAAAGCTAAAAATGTCATTAAATTATTATGACATTTAGAGGGTCTCTCTATTAACTCCTAAAAGACAACCTCAACTGATGTCATTAAATACAAGTCTTAACAAAAATTACTGCTCAGCCACAATAATTCCAATATACATTTTTATTTAGTGTAATCATTTCCCTGACACAGTATATGCAATTCTTTCGTTTATGCATGTTGCTTGTTAAAATAGTATTCTTTGTTGAAAACAAAGCATTTATTGATGTTTTCATTCCCACAATGCATTGCTATGAAAGCTGAACCTTTCCCTGCCCAGTCCTCCCTATACTGCATCAATTTTTACCTCCCTTACTTATTACCACCCAGAATAGAAGCACCAGTTAGTATTTGTGTTGAACTGGCTGTATATTTATTCCAAAAGCTTAGATTTAAAGCAATATATGGATTTGTCATTACAAAGGGTTATATTAATGAAGGGCCTGTTTAGCATCCTGTATGGCTCATCCTGTGCTGAATGATACTATATTGAAGGGTAGTAGGGTTGAACTAAACAGAGCTATATTTTCTTACTTACTGACAGGTAGAAACTCTTAAGATTGCATACATTTCCACTTTAATATTATTTTCATATGAACCATGTGTGTGCATTATGGGAAATCATGTATACATAACATATATTAAAGCTCTCTCCTACTGACAGATTTTTATGACTTCATTCCATTTCTTGCAGCTGTCTCTTTAAAAGTATGCTTTAACTTCAAGGTTTGTCCATGTATTTAGATGAGTTACCAACTTCATCTTCTCCATGTCTTTGCCTTTCACTCTTTCAGTGAACTGAAAGA
Organism: Nautilus pompilius; assembly: GCA_018389105.1. Taxonomy (NCBI): domain Eukaryota; kingdom Metazoa; phylum Mollusca; class Cephalopoda; order Nautilida; family Nautilidae; genus Nautilus; species Nautilus pompilius. Next base: position 81,717 of record JACATO010000121.1, read on the forward strand.
AAAAGAAGTTGGCTCCTTCCTTGTTAGAAATTCCCGACAACAAAGTGACTTAAAGGTAAGTTTCTCATAAAAATACTTTACAACATTTTATTTGTTTAAACAGTTCACCTCTTCCCTTCAGAACTTGTCAGCAACAAATGATTCAGAGGACATTTAATTTGTAAAAAAGAATCTATTTGCAATCATTTGCTCTAAAGATTAAATTGGACATTTTATCATCATAAATTAAAGTATAAACTATGTTAATGCATTAGAATTATTGCTCTTTATTAAAATACTGTATGGAAATAAAGATTTATTAGTTTAGCTCCTCTTGGACTTGTTGAATTCAGAAACTCTTCACATTGATAGTTTTTTCAGTATTTGTTTATAAACTGATCTTCATTAGGTAGAGAGGCTTGGGCAGTGGATGACTAATTGCATAATACACTGACCTGCCATCGGAGGGCATGGGTTTGAACCTGATTGGAACTTGACAATCTCCCATGCTATAGTTTCTTCTTGCTCTTCTGTTCCAGTTTATCTGTAGATTACTTCTACACACTCAGGTTTCCACACACAGCTAAACATGGTAGTAGTTAGAAGGGTCTCTGCTGTTGTGGGCATGATTTTAAACTGTGCTCTGTAACATAGTCTCAAAAATGTAAGTTTATGTGGAGTCGCATGCGCAAAGAGTGAGAGTGGGTGGATATATCAGCATGAATTATCTTCACTTAAAACCAATTCATGGAGCAGGTGCTACTCTCACATCATGAGAAATAGCAGTTGTCATTGAATAAAACAGCAACCAACAGAAATTCATGGACCTTATCCTATTGGGTCTTTTAAATTTCCATTTGTTCTCAATGTGCATATAAGATCAGAAACTGATGTAGTTATAACTTTCTTAATATGATTCTTTTCTTTAACTAATACAGATTTCTATGCTAATCTTTGCAAATGTATATTGAGTTTTTCAATAACAATAATGAATGAAAAGCATCTAACAATTAGATACATACCGTATTTATGCAAATATAAGTCGCACCCGAGTATAAGATGCACCCCCAAAATTTGGTACAAAATTTTTTCAATGACAGGTGAAGCTCCAGCATGCAACCAACATTGTTTCAAACAAGACGCCATGTTTAAACTATTTATTGATTGGACAAAGTAAAATATGAATAAAAATACAAACCACACACAACACATTATTTATACAAATATGAATTAAATAAAAATACAGACTATATACATCATAATATTTGTACAACAAGAATATCAGTCATAATATAATAAGTTAATAAAGCACCTAAGTACTGTTCCAAAGAAAATAGCTGTATACAAAGCATTATAACTATTAACTAAAACCCATCAAAGTCACAGTCAGCATCTGATAATTCAAATAGTCCTTCCCATTCTTCCTGTGTTTGTTTCTCGTCTGTATCCCAGCAAGTGGGTATCTCTGGTTCATCTACATCTTTGCCTTCCTCATCTTTCCACAGGTCATCTTCAGTATCATCCATTTTGTTGCTTATACGTCTTCAGGAAGCTCTTAATCACTATCTCTGTTGGAATATCTTCCCATGCACTCTTCACCCATGAAGTCACCAGGGCTAACCCAGACTTCTTGAGGCTTCCTCCAGCTGTAAGTTCCATGTCATCCACTTCTGTCTCACTCTGCCTTTGAAAGGCTTATTCAGGACAACATCTAAGGGTTGCAGAATTGAGGTCAGCCCACCTGGTATCACAGCCTGTGGTGTGTGGATGGTCCTGAGTCTACCTTTGACCTTTTCTGTGAGGTGAGCTCAGAATTGGTCCCACACTAGCAGTGATTTCTTCTTGAGGGGTGAGCCTGGCTTTCTGTTCCAAACTTGGTTCAGCCAGACATATACCATCTTTATCCATCCAGCCCTTGGGGTGACAGTGGAACAAGGACACCTGGTGGAAACTTCTCACCCTTGGGAATGGTCTTGCATTTGAAGATCATACGCATGAGTTTGGTACCATCAGCCATGCAGGATAGGATGATTGTGAAGTGAGTTCTCTCATGGCTTGTTGTTCTTATCTGGATGGTTTTCTTTCCTATACTGTCTAAGGTTCTGTTGCCTGGTAGGTCGAAGAACATGGGTGTTTCATCCATGTTGCCTATCTGTTGTAGATAAAAGTTGTACTTCTTTCTGAGATTGAGTATGAAGGTGTGGAAAGAAGTGATCCTCTCATCTAGGTCTTGTGGTAGCTTCTGTGAAATCTTTGTTCTCTGACGTAGGCTGAGTCCATGTCTGTTCATGAACTTCCGTGTCCATCCATTAGAAGCCTTGAGGTTTGGGTCTTGACAGAACTTGGTAGCCTGTAGTCTGATGTGTAGTGAGGTAACAATGTAGCCACTGCTTCTTTGATTGGTAACCCACTCAGCCAGGTCCTTTTCCATGTCTTCATACTTGGTCTTCAACCTCTACAAGCTCTTTTGGTCTTAGGTAGTTGCATCAGTTCATCTTTCTGTTTTCTCCAATCTCTCACATTCTTCTCTGAAACCCCATATTCCCAACCAGCAGCTTTATTACCATTTGACTCAGCAAACTCAACAACTTTCAGTTTGAAGGAAGCATCATGAATAATAAATATTTGAAAATCTTACCCTTATATCTTATATAGTTGAGTGTGTGGTTCCCGGACACTTGGCCGACAGACAAATGGCCGAACGGATATTTTGCCGATGAACATTCAATTTTTAATTTTTTTTAATACAAATCTTATTTTTATATTTTATATTTTTCGCCTGACTGGAGCTACACTATCTGTAAAAAAAAATTTTAAATTGAATATTCATTGGCGAAATACCTGTTCAGCCAAGTGTCCAGCCACAGGTTTAAACAGTCTGGTGGTCACTCTGTACATCAAAGGTATTTCACAGTGTGTGTGTGTGTATCAGTTTGTATGTTTGGATTCTTAATTAAGGCAGTGAGTAATTAGTCACAAAGGATCAAAGAACCATGAGTATACATGAAACATCTGTGAAAACTTGAATGTGTGACCAATCAAATTGATTCATAATAATTATGATTTAATAAATCATAATTAACAAAAAGATTGATCACATGCATTTAGATTATATTATGTTATTTTATTCTGCATATATTTCCGTATTTGTTACTGTGCACATAATGAGGGTCATACATGTCAACATGGCAAGATGGCGAATATCAGCTGCAAGCGTTCCTGTCAAAAAATTATTTCTGAAACATTTTGACAGATAAAATGAAGTAACCTTGGATAATTTGATGTCATAACCCGTTACAGTGATAATTATGGATAGAACGTTACTGAAATAGCCCTATTTAAGGCCAGGTAGGTACATATCAGCGCCAAAGCTAACAAATATGGTGATTGCAGGTTTTCATAAGTACCGGTATGTCCCCGAATGATTTCAGCTGGTCATATGACTTAGCCGTGAGTGACGTCGCACTATTTTTGCCCCAAAATTGGAGTCCAAAGGGGTGCGACTTATATTCAAATAAATATGGTAAGCTGATGTCTTGCTCTATAATTATTTTAGACTTATAACAAAAAATATAAATCTGAATAATTTTACTTTTTATTGATAAGCATTTTCTTCTCTCGTTTTTTTTTTTTTATCAGGTTCTGTCAATTCTAACAGATAGTGGTGTAAAGGAATACAAGATCTATAACAAGGTAGGTAGATGACATAGCCCATATACATGCTGTTAATCTTTTTACCATCAAGATTGGAATATTCCATATTTTTATTGAGCTTCAAGGGAAGTCTTTCCAGTACTTAATGTAAACTTCAAATAAACCTTGAACAATCTAAGTGACTGAAACTAGTTAGCTTTTTGATCAAAATGATAATCAGTCTCATTAATGACTATATAAAGAATGCATGCATTTGTCACATGTTAGTGCCAAAAATGATAGATCTGACAATCACATTAATGGACAACTAACTGTGTTTTGCTGAAATTTAAATGCACTAGCATTGCACGTTTGTCAACAAGAGAGCTGTGCATGAGGGACTTTCAGGATCTTTATACAGGTATATAAAATAGGTATTATCTCATTCAGTTGAATTTTTATGTACTAATTTTTTTGGTTTGTTTTATAACATTATGCCCCTCCCTCTCTTTTTTTCTAACAATTTTATTTTAGTTGTAATAATCCATTATTTTCCATTGATGATGCTATTCACACATTACTGGTGGTAACTGGGGAAGGTATCATACCTTTAAATCCAATCAGGTTGTGTGTTCATTTAAATACATAGTATATTTTTTTATTCCTAGTCATTAAATGGCTTTGCAAAGCCATTTAATATTTATTTTGTCTCTTGCAGCTCAACACCTTCTCATTAGATCATAAGCAAACATTCCAGACGGTAGAAGAGCTTGTGAATCACTATCACAAGAACTGCCTTCCAAAACAAGACTTTAAATTAGACTATCCCATTTACGGCTGCTACGTCAACACCTGATAAAGTGATAAAGGCACAAGCAGTTAAATGTCTTTGGTGCCTTGCATGCTCCAAGGAAAGTGCATCCATTTCTATTCCATACCACTTTGGCTTGTATGTGTGTACACAAATTTTAGTTTCTCAAAATTAACCAATCAATTTCTAACATGGTGACTGCATTCTTCCCGATTCCATCGGTAAATAATTAGTATTAATGATGTCATTTATAAAATCTTATCCTCATTCCATTAATGTCTGTACATATACTAGTATGCCATGAGGCTGAAAGATAAACTTAAAAGGACAGAGTTCACATCAAAGATTTCGTTTTTTTTTATAAGTCAGTTTCCATTTGTGTCCTGATAGAACATCTGTGAAATTATGTATAGCTGAAACAAAACCTACTAATCAGTATTAACAACATTCATCACAAATCAAACAAAAAAGGGGGGGGCTGTCAGGGCGCCATTCTGAAAACATTGCTAAAAAAGAAACAGAATTTTTAAAGATTATTATGGCAGTCTTACATGAAATATAAATTGCCCAGAATTCTGCAAGCTTTCACTAGATGGGATTCAAAAAGAAACTGGATGTGTTTTGAAATTCTGGATAAAATGCCATGTCCAAAAATAAAGATGAATTTGTAGTGTCCTAGAAGTTGTGTGTAACAGCCACCATTTGCCCTTTCACCAAGTTCTGTGCCTTGCACTCAACATTAGCTTTTTATTCCATGCTTGAACATTGCCTACCTGAGCCTACACCATGTAGAAATGTATGCTAAGGTTATCGCTGTAGAAAAAAATTGTTGAACTGATAATGATGCCACCCTTTAGGGGCATTATTAGTGCAGGGCAGATTTTGTTCTATGTAATCATAAACATTCAAAAACTGGATTACATAATTGGCTCCATACGACATATAAAGAAGAACTGTAAAAAGACCTTTATCACTACAGGTTTTCTTGAATGAACACAACAGCAGAAACAATAAAAAAGGTAAGAGCTGGCAAAATGGCAATATTCAAATAAATTTAATAGCAGTTGTGCTCCTTATCAACTCAAAATTAGTCACACACCATTTCAGTTCACTCCGTTTTATAAGAAATTTGTAATGCAAAATGGTACACACCAAAAGGTGTTATAATCCAAAAATCTAGGATCAGTGATGTTCAACTACACTTGTTCCACACCTTTAGCAGATAAATGGAATTTCATCATGGTTATGAGAGCACAAAACAGAAGATCCAACTGTATACCTGTACTGATAAGATGACTTAAATGTTTACCTGGAAACTAAACTTCTAAACTTGTTTTTTTACTAATTCTACACCAGCCCCTTTATACATAATGGTGTACATAACCCAACTTTATCTCTACTCTAGTAGTTAAATTAAAAATCAGGATCAAGGTTTGGTCACATGTGGTGAAAAAGTCAACTGGCATATCTACAAGGCAATCAGGACAATGACCACTGGTCATCAACAGCTTTGTGGTCACCTGACAGCACAATTCACATAGTTGAACCTTAATAATTATGTCTTTTTATAAACGTGAACTAAAGCATGTTTTTTCCATTGTTATTTGAAAAACAACAAAATAAAACAAATATTTGACTACTGGATGATGCTTCAGAATCTTTAGTAAGTATAAGAGGTTCATATAAATAACTGCATTTAACCTTACCAGCCAGTGATTTGACAGAAGGAAGAGTGGAGCTGGTTTTAGCAAATACCACAGACAATATCCCTAGTACAAGCTGGCTGTAGCATTTTACCTGTCTGCTGTACCAAACCATGACAACCACCACCAGAACTAACAATTTATTGAAAATATGTTAAATTTATAAATTTCAACATTTATTTTTTTTTAACAAAATCAGGTATATTAAACAAAAACATTTATTGTTTGATATAAACCTGGCAAGCTAAAATAATTATCAGGGTCTGAGTAAAGTAACAGCTAAGAAATGTTTTCATGTTGGATACACAGACAACTGCCAAACTGCAGCTCTCCTCTCTACATGCAGGTAGAGGAAGCAGTGCTCAGCTAACTGTTAATAATACCAAATACTAACATTAAAGAAACAGACAACTCCACAGTCAGCAGCAGTAATGCTACCAAAACACATTACTAAAGTTACCTAACTGATCTGAACCTTCTATCATTAACAGCTGTTAGAAAAGGCACAAATTTGGGGCCAGTCAAATAATAAAGTTAGGTAGTTGGGGACCAAACCATTTGTGGAATGGTGCACTCTCTTAAAGCATGTTGAGCTCTGAGATTCAGAAATTATATAGATTGCTTTGTTGACTAACATAGTGTACATTCTGCACCAAAGAAATATTCACTTAGTTTGACATGCTACTACAATTTACCTGGCTGTCAGACCTGACTAGCACAATGTCTAGTGTGGTTTGATGCAGTTCCAGATACATGAAGAATGATTTTATTAGTTACCAATCAATGTTGACTCTTCTAATTAACCACTGGATACCTTTCTCTACCTATCCTCCCCAATAAACCCATTAGTTTAGTACTCATATTTGAATCACCTGTTCTCTCAGTATACTAAATCTTTTGCCACATTGTTCTAACCAACTGTTAGTAAATAAGCAAAGTAAGACACTAAAATAAATATGTTTACTGAGAAAAGCTTGCCAGCATGCAATTATTCAAAGCAGCAAAATGTCGTCATATAATTTGAAAAAAATTACTTTGTTCTGCAATGTTTGTAGAAAATACAAAATTGGACTGTGTACACACAATAAACAAATCATTACAGTCAACAACGAGCATATTATTTAAGAAAACCAGATGTTGAAATGAGAGAAGACAGAAAACAAAGTTCACAATTTATCTACTTAAGCTTTACCTCAGATGAGGATATACTCGTATGTACTTGGTTCATCTCCAGAATTCTGAAGCTCTTTAATATCTTTGATCAGCTAAAATCGTTTAACGAGATGTTTTTGTTGGATGTTGGTCCGGTCAGTCTGACCGACTGACCAGACGTCACTGGCTCTCAGTGCACACAGACTACAGGTCTTGGAGGATAAAGTAACCTCACCAATCATTTTAACCTGCATCTCTTCATATTTAAAAAAAAAGAAAAAGCAGCAGCAAACGTGTGAAATAAAACCAACTTTTGAAGTCAAACAAATAAAAAATTGTTTAAATGAAATATTTACAACACATTGCACAGATCCTGAAAGGCAATTCTATGAACCTGAAACAATGTTTAATTATTTTTAATCATTCTATGGAATCCTTAGCTATGTTTAACAAATAGTCACTGCTTTCAAACGGATTAAAGCCATCTCACAAATTGGGCATTAAATGCAAGAGAGATTTTACCAGTAGGATGAAAATGTTTTTATGAATTCAAAGTAGATATTTTGATGTGTGCGAAAAATTTTCATTTTGTTTCATGCAGCAAATTTTCAGAAAAGATGTTTTAGTTTGCATCCAACAAATATGAAGTGGACAAGAGGAACAATGCAGAGCCAGCAGGAAACACCAGAATGCTTGTTCCCTCGGTCCTGTTTCTAAATACTCCTATTCAGACATTGAAACCCATATTTTATTTTTTTCTGCATAAATTCAAACTTCTTAAACGCTGGAATACAGCACACGAAGGGAAACAAGCTGTTTTCTTTTTCTCAGATCAAACCTGTGGTCAACAACAATAAATGCCTACAACAACACAAAAGAATTGATTCACATTGATGGAAACAACCCTGCCAGTTGTAACTTTTACCGTCATGCTTTCCATGACTGCCTTAGTAAATACACCTTATGTCATCCTTCTAGACTGGCACCCAACTAAAGCAAGAGTTGGACTGCAGCATTCCGGTGCTAACCGACAGTTATTTCCTCTATCACATGACCCTGAGACACACGGGCTTAATTTAACTTAAGGAACAGCCATTTCCACAAAGAGACCCTCATAACTTTTCCCACACCATAAAGTCCAATAGAGATGTCTTATAATAAGTAACCACCACACCAGCATCAAATGTTTAATATGTCGATATTCAAGGTTTTTTTTCCCGAGCTTGTTTAGCACCACTAGTAGCAAGATTCAAATCTGATTGCAGCAGCTGCTATGAGATGATATCTACAGTGTTTACATGTAAGAATCCCATACCATTCAATCTCTAAACCACATATTTACAGCTGTTTTGTTTTGTATGAGTGATCGTTAAAAAAAAAAAGAATCATTGAAGGCATATTGCTTTGAGAGTTTCCTCCCATGGATACCGCATTACCCCTATGCAATATCTATAGCCTTGTGGTGAGTAATGCTAGTTAATAGGAAGATTCCAGGAAAATAAGAACAGCATGCTGCTACACTCCCAGCTCATGGTCGACAGTATACAAAGAAAAAATGATTTATTATGACAAACATACAGGACAAGTAATAAAATCTTACAAACCACAGGTAATGAGAAAGAATTTGGTCAATAAGTTACTTAGCTATCTTTTGTTTTTATGCCTCTAGATTAAAGAGAGATGATACAGCTTCTCTCTCAATCTGAGCAAAGTCTGATCCATCAGGTTTCTTTACCTCGTAGACAGTTTTTAGTGGTGTACAGCAGAAAAAAACCTCACACTTCTTGCTTGGTACCAAAAAACCCCTGTCTACCACAGATCAACAGCATCCACTCAGGTGAGATGAAGCAGTTTGTTTGCATGCAATTTAATTCATTCTGAATTTTGATGAAGACAACTTGTTCACCTTGATTACTTTCAACCATTTTAACTCCCTCACTTGCATGAAAAACAAATAATAAATTAAAGCACGGTCTGCTTACTAAAGTAACCTCCATTTTGTTGAGAAAAGAAAAAAAAAAATTTGAATAAAAAATACCTAGGACTTCTTAAGAACAGATTTTTCCTAGCTTCTCTGTCACTGAGAAGAGTATCCTTTACTATAAATTCTCAACATAAGTTTACTTAATTATTCTCCCTGCTCTTTTAACAACAAAAAGCACCAACAGATATATGTGATTTATGGTAAAGGTATTTAAAAATTGTAATATTGGGTGGCTGGTGAGAGAACTGGCTGCTTCAAGTAAAAAAATCCTTAACTGCGAAGTGCTTCCAAGCGTGCTCTCATTTCATCTTCATCATCATCTTCTTGCAGTTCTGCAGCAGTAGCACCAATTTCCACTTCTGGTGGTAGTTTGTCATTGACCGCATGTGGCGCCTTACCCAACTCTCCTGCAAAGACAAGAATTTTTTTTTCCTTTCAACATTAAGAAAAGTAGTTATTTTTTAATACCACTGAAATATAATCAAATAGCTGACAAAAAAGAAATATTACTGAATTTCTCTATGAGTGAGGCTTTTAGGTTAGTAATAATACCTCCTTTAATCACAGGGAAAATAGTTGAGAGAGTATAGTCATTAGTTTTACAAATTAATAAACTGGTCTACCTGTACATGAACAAAGAGACAAAGGTAGAGAAGAAAATTAGTGGTCTTTTTTCAAGATACTTTCTAAGCTTTCTTCTTTACAAACTTTAAATGTTTCTTTTATCTTCTTTAAGCTACCTATTGGGCAATTGGCAAAAGTAATACAGATTTAGAAATTAGGTCAAAAGAATGGTAAGGTGATGTGAATTCTTGCTGTCTAGTAGCTCAATAAACTTCCAGTCTTCACAGCAAGCACTATTTCTATCTGAGTGCATTTACTGACTGACTGACTGACAAACCTTTGAAGAATGCAGCAGAATTTTAGATTTTTCAGTGCTTTATACAAGAACTGTAAATCAGATAGGGTCGTGTCTTCATTCGTGTAAGAGAAGACTAAAATAATCCAGGTATTGCATTGTATTCCAATGCCCTTTCTGATTGCTACAGCTACACAACGTAAAGGAAATGGAAGAGCTAGACCTGTGCTGAATCAGGTACCATCTGAGGACACTAATGCCATGGAAACTGAACCAACAGCTGTCTTACTAATGTAACAGACAAAGGTACAGACCTTGTGTAAGTTCAAATAACACCTTGTCCACCTCTTCCTGAGCTTCATCTTCCAATTCATCTTGGTCTTCAAACCCTTCCATCGTGTCTTCTAACATTTCTTCAATGATGCCAGCCTGCCAAATACGAGCAACAAGTCACCATCCCTCCAAGCAATAAAAATAATTTTGTTTGTTTATATTTAAAAGTGCTGCTACAATATATTTAGTGAGTACCTGGTAGAGACACATTTAAAACATACCTAAAGAGGTAGGAACATCTGATTGAAAATTATTCACTTTATCTACTACATCACTACCACACCTGGTCAACTATTCCCTCACCTACCTGCCTCTCTGAAACCACCATGCCTGATCAGCCCCATTCTTTCACCTTCCTTCCTGTAGCCACCACCTGAGCATCCCCTCTCCTAGTGGTCAGCTCACCACACCAGCTCACAAAATACTCAGACAGATATTTCCATTTTTAATTACATTTACAATTAACATGCATTTCAAATAAGACTGGCAGAGAGACAGAATACAGCCAAAATTAAGATTTCTACAGGTTGGAAAACATTTTCTTTCAGTAGAAATTTTGAAAAATAGTAGTATTTACATTTTCGACAAAGATTTTCAACTTAGGAAAATATTATCCAACCTCCATTTTTTTCTTACCTTCATCATCTCCCTTGACATATTTCTCATGGTCTCCTGAATTTCAGGCATTTTGATCAAAGCCTGCATGCTCTGCATCACCTGAGTGCTTTTGTCAAGACTGCCAGCCAAACGTAGTGTAGCTAGAACAGAAAAAAATGATAATATCCACAGTAAAGAAGACTCCAGTATTCCCATGTTGCCACACTGATTACAGAACTTATTAAGTACTTTTGAGGCCATACATGAAATTCATTAACCTTAAACTGACTTATCTTATTTTTCTGATATCTTCTGAAACAACACAGAGCAGAAAATAAACAATAAAACACAAACAAAAAAATAATCTTCCATTATTTATACCTAAGTTTTGTTGTTGATTTCAGTTGTGTGTTAAGAAAATCAGCTTTTCTTCACTGCTGCACCAGTGTTGACAAACAGCAGATCCATAAAATTGTCAGTTATCATTTAAAAATTAATAAAAACATTTTTGAACTTACCCAACTGCTGCTTCATGCTCATCTGCACAGAATTCAACTGAGCTTTGGCAGAATGAATTTTGCTTATGGCTTTCTTGGAGCGAATAATTTCTTTAGCTAAGACTCGACATGGTTCTATGTCTCCTTTCTTTGCAGTTTCTTTCATCAGCCTCTTTGTTTTCTCTTCCTCCCTCTGTATAGCTGGAAAAAAGGGATGTGTACATGTAGCAGTGGGAATTTCTAGGATCGCAGGTTCTGTAACTAATAACACAAGTGCTTTGTAATGGAATTATCTAGATAAAACATTAATTGTATGTAGTTAAAATAAAAAAGAGAACCTTGAAAAAGCTTAACAAGTTAATAACAATAGTTTTGAATTGTGTTAATGAATTGAGCTCCAAAAAATCCTCACTAAGCAAGTAACCTACAAAGCAGAGATCTGGTGATAGAGGAACAGTAAACTCTGTTTTAAAAAGTCTAAATTTACTGCATAACTAAAACGTTCTTTCCAATAACTTAGCTGTATCATTCAATGGAATTTAATACTTTTGTGATTTAAAAAATAGAAGGAAGGGTGAATGTTTTAGTTCACACTAAAAAGACCAAAATAAGTTTTGAGTGCACCATGGTTCTGCACATGACTATTCTGAAATATCTGCAGATGAATAATTATCTTTTTCATCTTTTATGTACATAATAAGTTGTGATTAGAACTCTAATGTAGCATAAAAAAATCGAACCAAACAGTACTGATGATACAGATTAAACTTATCAGAATAAGAAATTTCTCAAAGGAGAAGTTAAATAGGGTATTAATTAAAAGAAATTTGAATAAAACAAACAAATGAATTTTTACATGTTAATAAAAAATGCTAGAACACACACACACACACACACACACACCACCTTTCCAAGTTATTGTTATCAGAAGTAAATAGGCACTGTGGTTCTTAAAACTTTGTAAAACATGGAATGAGAAATGAACTATAAAAGATTAAAAGTCTTGGACTTAATGAAAAAAATGGATGGCATCAATACAGAGACACAGACATATTAAAAAATTTATTTAACTTACCAGGAATGATGTAATAGACAAACTTAAGATGATGAGGATAAAGATGTTGGAGGTGGAAAAGGAAAAGGCTGGCTTCAGTAATGCTTCATTTTAAAATCTTTATAAATTTCTGCATATGAAACTACTGCAGAGTAAGTACTTTTCTTAAAGTTGATACTCCTTTCCATAAATGAATCAACATTATTCATGAACATTTGTGAAAAAATTAGTGTCAATTCCCTCCTGGAGATGGCTGAAACTTCATCAAGTATAGTAAGATTTAAAAGTTGCGATGAACCCTTGGTCCATGGACTGTAAAAGAGAAGTTGTCAGGTGGCAGGAACTTTACCTCAACATTGGGATGGCTTTCCACATGAGATACTGGGTGCCCTGGTGTGTTGTCAAAGACTAGAAGCACTTTAAACACCAAATTCTTCTCCCTCACTTGGTGAGCAAAGCAATCTCAGACCAGTCTTCATGCTTTCTTGTTTAGACCTCTAGAAAACAGGCAGCTGTGATTTCTTCTTTTCCTTTAAAGCATTGGGATTCTCTGCAAGGTAAACCAGCATTGATTTACACTTAAAATCTTGATACATTTCCACACAAAAAGAGAGTTACATTATCTTTTGCAGCCTTACATCCTGGTTCAGTCTGTTCTTCTCAGAAAATGTAGATAGAATTTGGCATTTTTTCCAGATCTGTTGCATTTGTGTGTTTTTATATGGATCGAGGTGATGACATACACGTGTTCATTCTACATTCAAACTGGAACTGGTGTTCTTTTTATTTTTCCTGTAATCTCGAACCAACTACAATAGTCTCGAAATAAAACAATACTGAACAGTTTGTTCATTTTCTATTAGTCTCTTGGAGCTTTTATCTGCCTTTTAGGTTGCGATGGGGGTATACATTATCTGGAGTACTGTGTCGCAGCGATGGGTGATTATCTGCTTCAACATCTGAATGATTACTGTATTATGGTTGCATATCAACTCTGATCCACGGTCTGCATCCACTGCAATCTGATATGATCTCAGATATTTGCTGCCAGTGATTGTTCCAGCAGGATGTCCTTTGATGGTCATTCTCTCTCACCAATGAGTTGTCTCAGCTCTGTAGCTCTATGGGTGCAATCGTGATTAGCAGCTATCTGAATTTTGTACTCTTTGTCAGTCTGCCTGAACTGTTGATGATCCAGCTTGGTTGGCATCAGGTTGTCTGGGTGCAACACTAGTGTGGTCCTCAGGTTTCTACCCATTAGCAACTCACTTGGACTAGCTTCATGTATATCAGGTGTAATTCAGTAGGTTAGGATGCCTAGGTGGGGGTCCTCACACTTTGGCAAGATATTTTACTGCACATTCAGCTAATCCATTAGCTCTGAGATAGTGAGGTGACGACGTTACATGCCTGAAACCATAGCTCTCTCTGAACTTCCTGAATATCTCAGAGATGCATTGTGGGCCATTGTCAAACACCAGTATGCCTGGTATACCATGGCAACTGAAAAGACTTTTCATCGATTCCACAATCTTTGATGCTGTGATCTCTTTCCCCAGTAGTAAGACTTCAGGATACATTAAGTACTAATCAATCACCAGTAGGTAATGGTTTCCCTTGTATTGAAATAGATCCAAAGTCACTCTTTCCCATGATCAATCAAGTGGTTCTGAGGGAAGGAGAGACTCAATTTTGGTAGGAGCATGTTCAGTACATCTGAAACAATTCCTCATCACCTCCTCAATTTCTTTTGTCCTGTTGGGCCACTAGATTGCCTGTCTGGCTCACTGCTGACATCTGCTAATGTCCAAATGTCCCGCAATCAGGATTATCACTGTGTTTTGGCACATCAAGAACCTGTGATATAAGGTTATGAACTGCCTCTTCTCCCAGTAGGATCTCAATACTAAGTCCAAACTTGAAAGTGTAAGCCAGCCAGTTCATCCTTACATAATGCTCTACTTTCTGTAGGACATCATCTCTAAGCTACTCTTTTCTCAGCTTCCGCAACCTTCCTGGACTACCTTGAACTTTTTCCATTCCATCGACAGCTTCAACTTCCACAACCAATACTTCATCACTCGACTGGGCTTTCTGGGCAGAGTATCTGGATATGGTATCAGAACTAACATTATCTTTCTCCAATAGTGTAACTGAACCTCAGCAACCTCAATCTGAATCTCTGAATCCTTGTAGATAGCTTGTACAAATGTTTTTTGTCCAGTAAACTTATCAGTAGCTTTTGGTCAGTTTTGGCTCTCATTTTGGTCATTCCGAGTACATACTGAAAAATCGTCTTCATGGCCCATCATACAAAAGAAGCCACTTTCTCTATTGTTGCATAGTGTGTCTCAGCATCTAACAGTGACCTACTTGCAGCAGCCACTAATCTACAGGTTCCATCAGCCTGTACATGGCTCAGAGTTACACCAACACCATTGTTATTAGCATCTGTAGACACAATAGTAGGTTTGTCCAAATGATAAGCAGCTAATACTGGTGGCTACTTGAAATCATCCTTGATGATCTGTAAAGATTGTTTCTGTGCTTCCCCCCAACCAACAGCACATCCTTCTTTAGCAGTTTCAGGATCGATTTGCTGATTTCAGCCAATCTGCTTGAAAATTTGGCATAGTGATTAGTTAATCCGAGAAAAACCTTAACTGCTTTCATGTTCTCTGGCTGTTGGAAATCCAATATGGCTTGAATTCTTGGCTCTGCATGTATGCCATCATCTATCCTGCATCCAAGGAAGTCTATGGAATTGACCAAAAACCTGCATTTAGATCCATTAGAGTCAAGCCCTCCTTGGTATCCTCTCCAATACCATTTTCAGTCTACTGTCATGCTCCTTCTGGTCTTTGGCACAAACTATCATGTCATCAATGTAAATTATGACACCATCTATACCACAGAGAATTTGGTTCATCTCAGCCTGAAAGATCTCTGGTGCAGAACACAATCCAAATGGTAGACAGAGCAGTATCTCCCTCTAGGGGTGAGGAAAGTTGTTAAGCGGTTCGCTTCTTCTTTCAGTGATATCTGCCAAAATCTTATGTTTGCATCTAATTTAGAGAATACCTTGGCATCTTCTAGGTTAGCTAGACTATGGTCCACGATAGCCATGTGAACACCATCCTTCTTGGGAACCACCACCATTGGGGCTACCCACTCAGTTGGCTCTGTGATCTCATTAATCAATCTGAGATGCAGAATTCTGTCAAACTTCTCATCTACTTTCTTACATAAAGAAAACTGGTTGTGGTACTGTTAGACAATAAGGTACTGCATCTCCCTTCAGTGGTATGTCATACTTGTAGACCCTAGGCTATCTGAGTAACTTCTACAGGTTCAACATGAACTCTTTGAACCAATCCTACACCTGAGCAAGCTTGTTTACTCAAGGAGGGGACGGTCTGGCCTCTAACAAAGAGTTTCATCTAGTTGTTTACTTCCTACTGTCAGAGTAGCATCTATGGATCCAGGAGACACAATTACAGATACTTTGGCACTGGTGTCAAGCTTGAAGTGTATTGTAGTGCACTGACCTGGTTTGATGTTCATTCTAACCACCTCTGTCCAGGGATCATCATCAGAGTCTTGTACTGCACACACACCATCTCAAAAAAGGTAGATTGATTCACTCTTTCCTGCGACTGTCACTTCCTCATCTCCCACTTGACTTGATGGGTAGCATTTTTGGCATAATATCCCAGTCTTTTGCACTGATTACACTTTCTGTCCTTAGCTGGACACTATCCAGCATGTACTCCTGCACAGTTATTGCATTTACGAGCATCACTTTGGGGCTTGTTGAAGCAGCCAACATTCCTGCCCAATTTAGCCTTAGTCTGACTTGGATGTAACTACTTCAACCATATTGCTGTTGGTACTGAGTTTTCCTCTCAATATTGTTTGTGCCACCCTCTGTGCCCTGTGTTGTCTTGCGATCTTCACCACTCTTTCCAGTGTAATGTCCATGACCTCTTGCAATTTCCCAGAGTTGCTCATCCTTAACTCCAATGATGATTTGATCACTAATCATCTAAGTCCCAAAGTCAGAGCCCAACCTACACCTTGCTTATAAGCTTATCTATAATGTCTGACTCTCCTTGTTTCAACCTGTAGAAGAATCAACATTCCACGATATTTTATTGTCTAAGACCTACATATAAATCAAAGACTTGTAGGACACTGTCATGCATGTCATCTGGACTCTTCCTTAGACCAGTAACTCCTCCATTGGAAATTCCATCTTTCCCCCATTGTGTGTGCATCCCGAAATCAAACTGCTCAGTACAACTCAATCTCGGCCCTCTGTAACTCTAACGTAGCTTCAGTATATCCTCTGCTGTATTTTCATCAGCCATTTCACTCCTGATGGTTAAAATGCTGCTACTTTGTTGCATTTGTGTGTTTTTATATGGATCGAGAGGATGAATGTGTGTGTGTTCATTCTACATTAAATCCAAAACAGATGTTTTTTATTTTCCTGTAATCTCGAACCAACTACAATAGTCTCAAAATAAAACAATGTTGAAGTTTGTTCATCTCACAACAGAACAACCCAATTTCATCGATGTTCTTGCTTGTAACCCTTCACACCGATGAGCTTCCCAAATTCATTTAGGAATTTTTAGCTGTTTCCTGGTCAGCTAATGCAGTTTCCCCAACCATTTTAACATTATGCAGCCTCTACTTGCAGCAAAACTGGTGAAAGAATTTCATTTTCAGCCTTTAAATGTTCATGGTAAATGAAGAGCCTTATTCCTTATCACCAGCGCACTAAGAGAAGCATTTGCATGCTTAGGAGTCATGATTTCAAAGGATGAATTAAATTTAGAAAAAATACTAAAAAAAACCAGATGAAATAGCAGGTCACTGTTACCAAAACACAATCTCTACTCTCTGTATTGCATCGCAAAGTAGTGCACCACAGATCACAGAGTGAACAGTAATGAAGTTAGGAGTTGTACGGTCACTAAATTATTCCAATGCTCTACTGAGATTTGCAGTTGTCCAGTAGTTGTGTAAATTTGCTCTGCAGTTTCCATGATTTTTAACTTTTAAAAAGCAAAAAAATGATGGTGTGGATGACAAAGTATTACTGTATTCACACTGCCATCCATAATTTTGACTCACCAATGAGATAATTTATCAAGCATAAAGGAGAATATTTCAATGAAGTTTTGTAACATAATTTTGAAATTTTCTTCTTTAAAATGAACATATTTTCTTAGTGACAAGCATGCAATTATATGCATTGATAAATTAACTATTGGATATCTTATTGGTGAGTCCACATTTAAGATCAGAGTGTGTGTGTGTGGTACAAATCATGACTAATGATTGTTCTGCTGACTTTCTAAACATCACCTTCCAAATATTTTTTTCTAGCCAGGTGAACTCGAAACAACTCTGCAGAGTAGCATGTACTCAAAATGTCTACTTCATCAGCAGCCTGACTGGATCAAAACAGATATGGTCATGTTATCTTTGTGGCAAAAACTTACATCAAACAGGAAAAATGTATTTTGGTATCCCAGTCAGTTAGATAATATCAACTGAAAGCTGCTGATATATGTGGTTAAGAATGTGAAAGACTTGTCTTTAGCTGTGAATGAAGCAAAAAATGAGAGATGTTGAAGAGTTAAGTTTACACCACCAACATCCTTGAAGATTTTGTAAGAATATCTTTTCCAGCCAGTGTATTTGCTCTTCAAAAATAAAATCTTTCAAAAGGTATCTTCAGTGGGAAATTTCTTTTATGACAAAATGCCATACTGCATTTATAATATTTTACAAGTCCATTCATAGCAATGAAGCCAGGATTTGATTTATTAGTATACCTGTGATTCCAAAGGTGCTTTTGTTGTCTACCAGTAGGACAAGAACTATAAAATACAAAGTGCTACAAATTCTTCACTTACCTCTTATCTGTCTGTCCAAAACATAGCCCTCCTTTCTCAGTTTAGATGTCCACTGCTGAACCTGACAAAAAACCAACAATTACCAATAAAGAACTGTCAAACATTAAAGTAATAGTCAAGAAATATTACACAACAGGAAATGCAATCTCTCAATGTAAAATTGTTTTAAATTCAGTTCAGTAATTCTTCAACCTATCAACTACAATATAAACTCTCAAACTATTATATTTTCTGATAAATTCAATCACTCACTAACCAACATATGCTTACTTGTTCAGTAATAACCAACTAAATCTTTCTATCTATGTACAGAGTATTTTTAATGCCAGGACTTAACAAAACTCCTTTTTAATTTATTTTATTAGTCAGTTTATTATTATTAACATTATAAATAGTGCTATGGAATGTGTCAAAAATTATATAAACAAATTTATGTATAAAAAATTAACAACAAGGATTTTTTCATTCTAATCTAGCTATATTCAGAAATAGATACAAAGTGGCAGGAATTGTTTAAATGCATATAAAGCCCCTTTTGTTAATAGATTTTAAAAAGTATTTATGTTCATTACCTGATTAAGCAAAGTATTTCAAATAAACAGTACATGCTGGTAAAAAAAAACATTGTCTAATACTTAAACAAGAACTTTCTTATGTATTGCATTATGTCATGATAGCACAAAAGAACTTCTATCTGTATCTACTACTTCTCAGAAAAGATTTAAACTTTGGAAACTTAAAACTCTCTAGTCTTTCTTTCTTTCTTCATAACTAAGATTATATAACTAATCATGATATCTATAATATACTGTATATATCCCTACGTCATGAGGGCTTGATGCCTGAAATGCATACTTCTAGAGGTCAAAATTATTAGTAAATGTCACGTAATGGTTGTCTTTTCATATGTTCATTGTTGAAGTTTCACTATATATATTTATATATAGCATGATTTAGCATATTCATTGGCTTTATTAAGAGATTGAGCATACAAGAGATTGGCTTTTTGAGACACAATGAATTCTTATGTTATTAACTCTTTTTATTCTTCTGCAGATGGAATGTACCACAGCACAGTTCATAGAGTCCTGTCGAAGGCTAAGACATCCAAACTTACAAACATTAGTTTGACTTGAGATTTTTAATTCATTCTTTATATATTTATATATATATATATACAGGCATCCCCCGCGTTACGGAATTTGTAAATTGGGACCAATAATTTCGCGACTTGGCCTCACAGAAATTGGGGTAAATTTTAACAATTTTTTTGTTAAAAATTATAATTTGTTTGGTGTTGGTTTCTTGGTGTTTGCTGTCGCCACGCGGGGTCGCTCCTGGGCCTTTCGCTTGACGCGTAGGCACTGGCGGGGTTTACCGAATTGCTCTCTGCTTCCTCCGTTGACCGACGACCGACCGACCGACCGACACGTGCCGAGTACCCAAGAACGATGCGAAAACGACACCCAGATAAAACCAGCGGAGAGACAAACCCAGGTCAGAGAGAAGCGGTACAGGAAGTTAACAACTAAAATAAGCAAAGCGAAACCTGGACTACGAGACGGGGGGGCGGAAAACTTTGGAGTTAGGGTTCGAATGGCTGTCGTCCTGTACAGTACAGTGTATCACCCTTATTCAAGATGACTGGAAAGAGGCCATCAAGTGGAAGTGACCGCAGTGGTGCAAAAAAAAAAGCTACAAAGGCATCACATTGGATATTAAACTTGATGTTTTAAGGTGGTTTGATGCTGGAGAAAAACTTTGCCAGATTGCAAAAACATTAGGTCTTGCTACTTCAACAGTGGAAACAATCCGTGATAATAAGGACAAAATTAGATCAAGTGCTCAAGCAGTTACTCCATTAACTGCTTGAACCTTCTATTTTCATAGAAGTGATGTGATGCTTAATATGGAACGACTCCTGAGTGTCTGGATTGAAGATCAGAATAAACGCAATGTGCCACTAAACACTATGGCCATTCGACAGAAAACTATAAGTTTGTACAATGATTTGCAGGAAGAAGGTGCATCTTCTGAGGCAAAACCTTTTCTGGCCAGTAAAGGCTGAAGAGACGCCTTAATTTATACAACATAAAAATGACAGGTGAGGCTGCCAGTGCTGATACAGATTCTGCTCATAAATATCCTGATGAGCTGAAGAAAATTATTTATGGAGGAGGCTACACACCAGAACAAGTGTATAATGTTGATGAAACTGGGCTTTTCTGGAAGGGCATGCTTGCTAGAACTTTTATTTCCATTGAAGAAAAATCAGCACCAGGCTTTAAAGCATCCAAAGATCATCTTACACTTTTCGAGGGAGGAAATGCTTCAGGTGACATGAAATTAAAGCCCTTATTTGTGTATCACTCTGAAAATCTAAGAGCTTTCAAGGGCTATGCCAAGTTTACTCTACCTGTGATTTGGCATTCCAATAAGAAGGCTTGGATGACTATGACCCTTTTCCAAGACTGGTTCACGAACTATTTTTTGCCTTGCATATAGTGCCAGGCGTAACATATCTAATAAAGCATTGCTCTTCTCAGACAATGCACCAAGCCACCCAGTAAATTTAAATGATCTTTCTGATAATGTGAGAGTGGAGTACATCCCCAAGAAACCAACTTCCTTGCTCCAGTCAATGGATCAAGGTGTGATAGCTAACTTGAAGGCATACTATCTAAGAAGAACTTTTAAGCAGCTCATAAAAGCAACTGATGGGGAGGATAAACCTACAATTAGGGACTTCTGGAAATCGTTGGATGCTGTGGATAATATAGCCAAGTCATAGGATGAAGTGAAAATGTCAACTATGAATGGTTCATGGAAAAACATATGGCCAGAGTGTGTCCATGAATTTAAAGGTTTTTCACAAGCTGAAAGTCTACAGTAATTTTAGAAAATGATGTGGTTGAGTTGCTAGAGTCCCATAGAGAAGATCTGACTAATGAAGATTTGATGATGTTGGAACAAGAGCGAGCTGCAGGACAAGAAGAGGATATAGAATCTCCACCCACCCCACTTCAGTTGACAACAAAGGATATGGCTAAAGCGTTTGCACTAATAGAGGAAGGTCTGCAAATCTTTGCTGATAACGACCGCAACCATGAAAGGAACATTAAGGTTGCAAGAGCAGTTAACAATGCCCTCAGTTACTACACTGAGCTGTACAAGGTGCGCCATAAACGTCAAACAACTTTGGAAGAGTTATTCACCCCAGGGCAGGAGAGAGTAGTGCCCCTCCCAATAACTCCCTTTGCACCACCTCACCTCATGCTGCAGTCGACATCTTTTGTGGTGAGTGCAATACAATATTTTTATTTATTCCACCTGTATTTCTCTTCATGTTGCGTGTATATCATAAATTATTTAATGTACTGTATTGTATGTGTTTATAAATGTTCATTTTCATTTTTTTGGCCCGAAAAAAAAAAACTCCTTAGGAACGCATCTCTGGTTTCATAATGGAAGTCAATGGGGAAATAGGTTTCGCATTACGGAATTTCGTGCCTTCCGTAACGCGGGGGATGCCTGCCTGTGTGTGTATATACACATGCTTTAGAAGGGCAGCTGGTGGCCCAGTGGTTAGTCTACTGGAATGCCATGGTTGAAGGCCAGAGTTTGAATCCTGGTAGGGGCTGGCTCAGTTTGGCATTAACATGTTTACTTGATCTTTTCACTAGCTGTGGGTTTCTTCTGCTCTGTTAGGGTTTCTCCAGGTACTTGTAGAGTGCAGATAGCAAGTTGTCAGGTTTTCTTGGATATTTGTTGACACCAGGTCACATGGCTGCTGTGTGGGAGGCAGCTCCTAGCTGCACAGGCCCATGCACCCAGATGCCTGTGTGTGTATATATACATGCTTTAGAAGGGCAGCTGGTGGCCCAGTGGTTAGTCTACTGGAATGCCATGGTTGAAGGCCAGAGCTTGAATCCTGGTAGGGGCCGGCTCAGTTTGGCATTAACATGTTTACTTGATCTTTTCACTAGCTGACTGTGTGTGGGTTTCTTCTGCTCTGTTAGGGTTTTTCCGGGTACTTGTAGAGTGCAGATAGCGAGCTGTCGGGTTTTCTCGGATATTCATCGACACCAGGTCACATGGCTGCTGTGTAGGAGGCAGACAGGCCCATGCACCCAGATGCCTGTGAACAGCCCCCCCCACCCTTTCAGTTATGGGGTCCAGACATTATCATTATTATACTTTAGTAAACAATTTCTTGAATGGCTTTTTCTTTATTTCTCGCAAAGCGAACGAGGAAATTAATAAAACCAACCAATTCCCGCTGAATGTCTCCTGGACCAGTCAGGGGGGTGTGGGACCAGTCAGGGGGGTGGGGCCCGTTCAACCGAGACCAGGCCCAAACAGCACCGCTGGAAAGGTATACGGGCCGGGTTTCATTTGAACACCGCCTGGTGTATCAGTCACTGTTGTGGTGTCGTCTGCTGCTCCCCTCGGTGTCCCCTCGGCTGGAGTCCCGCCGTGTGGCCGGCCAGTAGATAAATTCCGAACTGAACAGCGATTCTTAGGCTGGATCAGGGACGCGAAGAAACAGGACGAAGCCCTAGCTTGCTTCGCTCGCTCCCTGATCCAGCCCCGACAGCGGACAAGCATTCATTTTTACCTGTTCTTTCGGCGACGTCTGCTGACTCTTCCCGAAGAGACCCATGTCTGTCAAACCCCTCTCTCTCTCTCCTCCGACCACTGTAAACACTAATAGCACTTCCGTAACCGCATGCGCACTGCCCTCTCCAGAACGGCAGTAGACTCTGAAGGGAGATAATTCTTTATTTTATTACCTCCCTTTTAAAAATAAATATCTTTCTTTGTTTTATCTTCATTTGAAATTCATTATAAAAGTTGTAATTTGTTTAATGTCCTCAAATCTGACAATTAATAAGTGAATAATTATCATTTTAATTCTTAAGATATGATATGCAAGCTATTTCTAGTGCCGCGTATACATTTTTTCCTATTCTTATGTTTAGGATGAGAGGAAACTTTTATAAAGCCATCATCCTATTCTTATGTTTAGGATGAGAGGAAGCTTTTATAAAGCCATCATCCTATTCTTATGTTTAGGATGAGAGGAAACTTTTATAAAGCCATCATCCTATTCTTATGTTTAGGATGAGAGGAAACTTTTATAAAGCCATCATCCTATTCTTATGTTTAGGATGAGAGGAAACTTTTATAAAGCCATCATCTCCAACCAGTATCTCTTTTAAAAATCATTCAAAGATTCAGCTTCAACATTTCTACTGTACAAAGTATTCCATGAATCCACAAAGCATTGCTCACTTAAAGTATTTAGTTAACTCTGATGTTTGCAAACTTTTAGCCAGTGACCATAGTGTAACTTAAATTTGTTTTCTATTAAAGTAAAAAATATCAATCAGGCAAGATTTTGAGCCATTTTATCAAGTTTCTCCAGAAATGGGAAAATGCTGAATTAGGTAGTCTTCATTTAAAAACTGGTATTATTCATAGCTATGATCATTCAAATAGGATGCTTTCACCTTTTAACCTTTGGAGGCTATCCATGTCCTTCATGAAATAGATTTCATGACTATGTGCCATGCTCCAGACAAAAAAGTATTTCTGATCACTTGCAACATTTGACCAAAAATCCTATCTGCCTTTGTTGTTATGCTATAAACATGCAATACAATTCTTAATAAGAGAATTTTGTGGAAAGGCAGAGAAACAGATAGTTTCAAAAAGTGTAACAGAATATTAATGAATATAGCTATAGTAAAAAATGGCTGTAGAATAGTTGTTTAATTACTTTCCTTGCTAAAATATTCAAAAGGTATATGATTTGGTTGGGAATGTAGTGTACAAAGATATTTTAAAGTGGAAACACACTTTAAGAAAATAACTTATTTACACAGTAATAATTCTGCATGAATCTCCATTTGTTCTAATGAATTCGATCGATAAAAAATTCTTCTGATCATCCATAATATTCATTTTAATTAATTCTCATTAACATACTTTAATACCAGATTATTCACACTTTGGCCCACATTTGTGCCCCTGCATCATTGCTCTTCAGAAATAAAAGTGATATCTTGGCTCTGACAAACACTGCTTTGATTAAAATGATTGGTTCCATTTGACCATAGAGATTCTATGAATAAAATATCTCACTGTAACCTTGAAACTATCACGATGCTAACAAACAATAGAAATCCTAATTAAAATTAACTCTGAATTTTTTCAATTCATTTTAATTAATCTTGAATAGGTTTAATATCAATTAAAAATAGCGTGTAAAATATCCATAAGGCATGCTATCATATAAAGGTTCCTTCTTACCACGGATTAGTACTCAGTTTGACCACATTCTTTGGGAAAAGATAATAAAACTGTTTTTTTTTTTAAATGATTTTATTTAAGAAACAAACATATTTACAATATCAGACCTGGTTTGTGCACTACTATATATTTTACATTTATAAGAAATGATAGAATCGTTCTTGATAGACAGATATTTTACAGATGAATTATCAGCCAGTGGCATCAGGTCCATGGTGTCTGAGAAATCCCAAATTCTGAAAATACTGATTTTTATCTCCATGGTTTTAAAGTTAGAATCCCAGATTTTGTGTTGAGCCAACAAATTTTGTGACAGCAGGACTCCTGAATTTTGAGTCATTTGGCTAAAGACTTAACTTTTTGGTACTAGGTAAATTACCTATCCAATGTTTACCAACAGGAAACAAAATTCACTCCCAATTAAATGTGTAGGTAAGTATAAACATTAAAATATTGGGTTTAAATATTTCTATTAAGTGGAAAACCATTGTTACTGCTCTGCTTTCAAACAGTGTAATCTTTTTAATGTTAAGGAATAAAAGTCTTCTTCTCAAAAGAATATTGCTTGAATAAAAGTGCACAGGCTATGCTTCTGGCAGGGTATGGTAGGGTTTTGATTAGCTTCAAGAGTATGACACCCTGCCCAGTCTACCTTTTTTGTCAGGGTAGAGAAGTGGGAAGACGCTTGTTACAAAGCTGATCTCAAGGAGGCTCACTGGTCCCATAAATACTCAAACATACAAGGTCACCAACTGGGCCAACCACCTATTTGCTTGGTATGTAATGTGTGAGGGTATACTCTCAAATCCTGCACAGCAATATCAAGCTGCCAACCCAGCAGACAACAGTAGTTTCAAATCCAGTGTGTGCAGCTGCAAGGGTGGGAACTTTTCTCGTCAACCGAGCCTAAGGTGGCAGTAGGTGGCATCGAAGCTGCAGAGTTGGTGAATGGGACAGAGCTCAGCTCTGGTCTGACGAACAAAGTGTAAGGGGGGAAGAAACCCCAGTTGTAAAATATGGCAGAGCAGATGGTCATATACCCCAAACAGAAAAGCAAGGGTACTGGGAGCAACTCGACTCCTCAGAACACTTCTGCTCATTCTACCAGTGTGTAGTTGAGGGCAGGGCCTTCAGCAAACCCTCTCCATGGTGATACTGTAACAGAGAACAATCCGCTACAATTTGATCTACAAAAATAGAATGGTAGCTGAGTTGCCTGGTGACAATGAAGGCCCTGTCTGGAGTCCAGTTTAACCATGAAGGTAAGCACTTAAGGTGAGTCTCTTCATTTTGGTAGGGTTTTTTTAGTCGCACCATCAGCGATGGCAGATATTTTCAGAGAAGTTTGGGTTTTTAAACACCTGTATAGAAAAGAATGAATTTGTCTGCAAGCTCAGGATGGTCTTTTAGGCCAGCTAGAAAATAAGCTAGGGCCTGCCGAGCTCTGCGAAGGCCCCATAACAGAGTCTGAAGTAAAGGATGCCATTCAGGCATTAGATAACAACCGATCCCCTGGGAACGATGGCCTTACACCGGAGGTCTCTGAAAGGTTCGTGTACTTACTAGTCAGTGATCCGAGGGTCGTAGCTAATAATGCGATCGAACAGGGACTGGGGGGGTCTCTCAGTACCACACCCTCCTCCCCAAGGCAGGTGACAGGGACTATCTGATGAACTGGCTGCCTGTTAGTCTCCTAAATTACGATTATAAAATCATAGATAAGGTGGCCAAAGTTATGTGTAAAACTATCGGTGGGGACCAGACCTGTTCGGTTAGAGCAGTGGTTCCCAAAGTGGGCCTCCCTCCCTGGGGTCGGTGAGGGAAAAGGAGGTGGCAGGGGACATTCAGAATCAAGACGTGTTTTTGTTTCTCTTTGTTTACAAAAACCTGTCGATAAGTGGCACCCTTCTCGCAGAATAAAGAAATAAAAAGAAGAATAAGATTAATATGGAAGTCTCACACACACATCACTACTTCATGGTAGCTTAGTGCGACACTTCAACGATTTGGAGGCATAGTGGGCGCTGTCATCTGGGGAGTCCCGGTTGAGGTACCTGCAGCCTGACCAAAAGCTGCTGAACTGATTGTGTTGAAGGTGATGATGGTACCAGCGGTCGCCTCGCCTAAGAAAGTAAAGGGGCAGCAGCAGCAGCAGCAGGGCTCCCCCCCCCCCAGCCCTGTGGAAACACTGAGGCGCAGAAGTTTAGTCTAGAACACTCTTATAGTGATAATGCCGGTCGACTAATTATAACCAGCATTAGGCTAGAGGATCAGACAAAGACCCTGATCGCGTCCGTGTATGCCCCCATCATATCAAGGAAAATGTATTATTCTTTCAGAGCCTCAAACCAAGGTTAGAGGAAGAGTATCCCACTGATGCGGTACATGTAGCAGGAATGACGCAGCTGGCAGACTCTCTGCTCATGGTTTGGCCTGGTGGTGCTTTTAGCAGTAAATACCCAGAAACTAGGTCGTACACTCACTGCTTGGATAGACAGAGTGTATGTTAGCTGAGAGCCTCCAGAACATCTCTTGGAGTGGTCATTATCAGATTATGACTACTGGCTTCATAGAGTAGTCACCAGAGGACCTGGCAGCTAAACATCATTATTCTGACCAACTGCAGTAGTTCTGGGAATACTGGAGAATGCACATCAATAGTTTCTTCTCCCCCATGGAATGTTGGGGCATAGAAAATCTAAAGCTGAGCAACATAGACTACTGTCAGCTAATGTTGTAAAGCTTCTGCGTGTTGGAGAAATCTAGGGCCACAGGTAAAACTATGACTAGCTTAACTGTCCTGGATGTCTGCACCCTCACAGATGTAGGTGATGTCATTAGAGAGGTGGTTCAGTATTCAGTATATAATGAACCACTCTAGTGAAGGAATTATACTAGACCCTGTAAATGCCGAGGTTTGTGAAGGCTTAATAACTGAATATTAGTTAAAAGTTGCCATCAAGGCATCAACTAATAAAGCCCCATGGATGACTGTTACCACCAAGTTCTATAAACAGTTCAGATATTTGTTGGTTAGCAATCTGATGGCCATAGCTGTTCAATCTAGGGGGCCTAGCATAACTGTCACCCTACTCTTTAAGGAAATAAGTGCCTGAATAACTGGAGACCTATATCTATCCTTAACACAGATTATAAAATCAGAGCTAAGGTGATAGTGAATCGGTTGGTCTGAGGTAGAAGCATCATGGACTCCTTTCAACTGATCAAAGAATTTCTGCATAAAATAGACACAAATGGAAACTGCCTTCTCCAGATGCCTCATATGTGGGAAACTGGACCACACAGTCATGCACAGTAGTGTTCTTTCCTGTTTGCATCATAAAGATCTGTGGGACCCAGTCTAAATTTTTATTTAATGTATTAAAAGCCGTCAGTACAGACTCAATCTTGAATCTTTGGGTTCACCCCACATAATAAAAGGGATTGTCTTTCGAATTTCCTGGCCTTCTCTGGCCAGCTGGTTGCTGCAGGTCTTCAGAGGACAGCAGATCCACTCCAACCGAACTACTATCCAGGAGATATGTGAGAAGTTTCTTTTATGTAAAAAATACGCGGCACACAATTTTCAAATGCATGGTTGACTTTTACCAGACTTTAGGCCACCTTCAGGGTAAAAATATCTAATCTTGCATGTTTAAACTTGCTTCGGTACACTCCACTCTACTTAGGACAAGTTTCCTGATCCAAAAATTCTTTAGCCACTGTCGTCAAAGGATGACAACTGGAGTGAAAATCGAAACTACGCCAAGGAGCGGCCAGTCATTAACGGTAAACATCTGGCAAGGTCAACTTTGTCAACTAAAACGGGTTCTCTCCCAGCTCACAGAAAGCGCGAAGACTCTGTTCTGAGGCAAGCACTTTGGCTGGCTACCTTTAGGTTCACGGGTATGGGGTAGGCCTCAGGAACTGGTCTAGCCACGCCACACAACTTTACAGCAGTTAAAAACTTTCTAGCTTCAATAAAACTTAAGTGGAAAAAACTTACCTCTATGGTAACTCCATTATTATTTTCATTTCAATTTCCCCCTTTTCATTGTTCCTTTGTTTTCCTTTCCTTAATTAGATTTATAGGTTATAATTGGCTCTATTTATACACCGGACAGACATTTAAAAAATTTTTTTGAAATATTTTATGGAATTTTCTCAGGTTTATTTTCACCAAATGTTCCTTTATACAATCATTATGGCTTTACCATGGTGTGTAGAGAAAAACCAAACCTCTAAGAGTGCTAATTCATTTTGTGCCATTCTGGAATCTTCTGCTTTCTAATCTTTTTAATTCTTTATCATAAGCCTAAGGTAACTGTTATTTTGAGGTTAATTACTGTATTGAAATGTAGCTTTAGACAAGCATTTTTTAAAAGGTAGTTAATCAGAAGTACAGTTTTCCCCCAGTATTCGCGGGGTTACGTCCCTTGAGTACCCGCGAATATTGGACGTGGTCCATAAAAATGCCTATAAACGTCAAAATATAATAAAAAAATATAAGTAAATATATAATAATAATTTAATAAAAAACACAACATTCAGCGAAACACTTGAGATAGCTACACACGGTAAACTGGGATGATGCGGGGCTGCATCTGCCTGAGACAGCGCCCCGTGGGCAGCAACCAATCAGCAGCGAGGAGAGAATGAATAACGCTCTCTGATTGGCTACTTTCAAACCTCCAGCCAATAGCGTTTTTATTTAATTAATATTTTGCTGAATTTACGTTAGTATTTATATTACAAAATTAGTAAATTATATTGTTATTAATAAATTAGTGTGAAAAAATATATATTGACATGAAAAAAGCCATAAAAAAATCGCGGAAGATATTTGCGATTCCGCGAATATGCGGGGGTCGACTGTACTTATCAAACCAAAGCTTCCAATTGATTGATTTCATTTTTACACATAATATCTTTCTTATTCATCACATCCATGGGCTTTAAATACATAAGTATTTGATGTTAATCCGTAGTATCAGGTCCAAGAAGTCTTGAGACTTGGGTCCAAACAAATTGTGAAATTACTGATTTTTGCCTCCTGGTTTAAGAGCAAAAACAAAATGACTAACTTTTTCAATGTTATGAAATTTTAAAATAGTGATATCCCTTTATCATCTTTATGTTTGGAGGTTGGCAATCTTTGTTCTTCTTTTTTTCTCTTTCATATGTTTCACAACCATGTAAAGGTTTCTTTTCTCACTCATTGGGCACCCGGGGTTTTTGGATACTCGTAATCTACTGATGGTTCACTGCAAGGAATGTATGACTCGTGACCTCTACCCATGCTGATATAAGTTGCTCTCATGTCACTGGTACTCTTTTTGAGCAGCTGTTGCAGTTTGTCTGATATGTCAAAGAAATCTGGACGCTCGTTGCTGATATCTTTCCAGCAATTCTGCATGATGCTGAATCTGCAAGCATGGAAGAAACAAGTTATTAGATACATCTGCAGCATATACAGTTCATCTTTTAAAATCTATATCTTAAATAAGAATCAACAAGTGTGTGTGTGTGTGCGTGTACAAGTATAAGCTGTTACAGCCAGGATCATGTGAAACAAATTCTTTTATTTACAAACGAAAATAATAGTTCCCATAGTGCAACTTTATATCTGTTTTCCAACTTGTGTAATCTCATGTAGTCAGGTTTATTTCTCTAATTGTTCTAACTCAACTTCTATATCTGACTCAGATATTGCTATTTCTTTTAGACTTATCTAACAAAAGAACCAGTTTAAAATTCAAATTGTGTACATGAGTTACTACTGTTTCCTCACTTAGTTACTTGGGGAAAGATTCCATGAATAATTGTATCCCAATTTCCAATGTTTTTTTTCGGGTTAGCTCATTCTGACCTCTTCTACAGTGGTGTGAGCATGTGTGTTCGGCGCTCTTCAGCAGTGACCTGCAATAATCAGTTTGGTTCAATTTGGAGAATATTTTGATGTTCTGGTTCAGTAGCTTTAGAAAGTACATGGGGTCCACAGGAGTTTTATTTAAGAAATAAAAGTGACAGACAGGCAACAATACCTACAGTTTAAATATGGTAATGGGTTCATGTCTTTTATGGGAAAAGTAATTAAGAATAGGAACGTAAAACTTTATTCGATAACT
This sequence comes from Nautilus pompilius, assembly GCA_018389105.1. Lineage (NCBI taxonomy): Eukaryota > Metazoa > Mollusca > Cephalopoda > Nautilida > Nautilidae > Nautilus > Nautilus pompilius. Next base: position 112,692 of record JACATO010000121.1, read on the forward strand.
ACAAAAATAATAAAAACTATTCATTGGTTCCACATTATGCGCATTTATTATTTTAAAAATCTGACCGACTGGCAATTTATTGATCTGTTATTGATACAAATGTTGATTACCAAAAACAATTACATTTATTTCCCAGGTGTCCAACATTTTTGAACACCCCACTAGGAGATATTCTCTGTTGTCTCACCTTTTATATTTGTTCTCATTGGAGACAAGATGAATCACAAACTTGAAAAAAAAATCATTCAAATGAAACCCAAGTTGCAGAGTTAGAGAGAGCAACAGTTGCTAGTTTATAGAGTTATGGCTGGTTACTTTTGTTTTCCAGTATTGCAAAATACACTTTCCTATTCATCCTACAAACATTCTGAAAGGAATTTAAACATTTTCTAGTTGAACTTGAGACCCAACTAATACTGAAGTATTTTTGGTCCCTTTGGCTCTTAGTGAATCTAGTGCATCTGCCTCTGATGATTCATTAGCTAAATTTGGATTGGCTGTGGTACATTCTTTCTCAGTATCTTTATTAGTTTCATTAATATTTATTAAACAGAGCCAAAGTTTCTTTATTTCCTTCACGGTCAAACCTTTTTTTACATCATCCAGGAGAATACTATATTTTGGGTCTAAAAATTATTGCTGTTGAAAACAGAGGAGTCTCAGCAGCTTTGATTCCCTTTCATTTGTGCAGTTAGATAGATTTTCTGCAAAAATTTACGTAAATTTGGCACTTCAGCCACCCCGAAAATCTGTTGTTATTGTAGAATCTTTGTGGAAATCTTAAGTGGCATGAGAGCAAATTTAGTTTCATTGACTTTCATCCAATCATTGACTTAATATGAAGTTCCAAATGAAGAATTCCATCTAGTAATAACATCAATTATCGGTTACTTGTACACTGTTTTCATCAGTACTGGTAGCATTATCGGTGTTCTCAAATTTTAATGGCATAATTTGCTTTAGCTATTATAGCTGACACTTCCTGATCTTTAAGTGCATTGTGAAAACCTGATTACAAAGTGTGAACGCTAACTCCTTTAATTCCTACCTTTTGCAGTATATTTCATGTGTATGCATTTTCAATGTTAGCAACATTTTCTGTATTATTTTCAGCATTATCATTACCATCTGTGTTATGTAAAATATTATCATTTTCATTAATGTGATCTTCTGTAGAACAATTTGCTTCAGTGTAACTAATGCTGTCTTCTAGCCTTGATCATGTTACTTCCCGTGTCAGTTGTCAAACTGTAAATTTGTTTGTCTCAATTAACCGTATCTTGCAACAGCCCCTATTACGAGGTCTTGTGCTTGTGACTTGCAGTGAGTTGTTTTGGTTTTACTATTGTTTTCTTGTTTAATTTATTCCCAAAAATGAAGTCACATCTTGTTGCTGTCAATCTTGAAATATTCTAATGTACCCTGCTTTATTTCACTAACAATATTGTGTAAAGAACTGTATTTACAAATATAAAAAAGGAACAATTAGTGCACAAAAACAATGAATGTGGAAGGTGAGTAGAACAGGAATAAATAATCATAGTTGTGAATAATAGATTGAGATTTTAACGGATTGTTTATTTGACATGTTAAGTTCTGACTTACCCATTATTCTGCCAATGTTCAGGCTTCACACTTTTTATTTCTGTGTCACTATAAGTTTGAAAACTGTCTGTTATAGCTTATATTTAGAGTTTTAGGCTATCGGTAGCACCAACTCACAAATTTTATAGCATGTCACACAGTGCCTGTGAGTGATGATCCATATGCAAGATGCTGCTCTAGAGTCTCTTTGGTTGGTCAGTAGAATTACTGATAATCAGTGTACCATAATCAATAGAAAATTAAATTATATCATATTATAATTGCATAAATTACATTTTATTATACTCATCACAATTAAAATCAAAACTACATTAAAACTTTGGTCAATTGAAAGCTTATTGTCTGACCTAAAAGATTCTAGCACCCTAAATTACACTGTCACTCTCTCATTAGGCCCTTACTTCAGCCAAAATGGTTTGCATAATATATTTTTCGAAAGTTTGGTTCAGGTTCAAAAAAAAATGTGGTTCATTCCAGTTTTTTGGTCTGCGGTTCAGTTAAAGGAAAAATTTCCCATAAAAGAACAGAGAACAGAAGAGAGAGAGAGAGAGAGAGAGAGAGTGGTGTGTGTGTGTGTGTGTGTGTGTGTGTGTGTGTGTGTGTGTGTCAGAGAGATTGTTATCTGCGTGTATTAAGAGAAAAATAACAATAGGTACGTAAAAAAAAGTCTTAAATATTAGAAAGAAGCTGTAAATAGAAAAAATTTTGAAATTGCATTCTAGTAAAATCTAATACATACTTGATTTGAAGTTTATCTATAAACAAGCAAGCAACATGTAGTACTGTAAACAGTACATGTGACAATTAAGAAAACAATACGTATACATTGGAGATAATTACTTTTATTGTTTCTTATTGGTTTAAACTCATTCCTGTTCAACAGGCAATGAAGCTGAGAGGTTCTGGATGCTGCTGCTGCTTCAATTATAGGTGGAAAGTGTTAGTCATGAGTACAAACCACAGAGAATCTTTCTAGTTACAAATTACATAAGAAATCTATCCATTAATTTACTCATGAGAGTAAAAATTAATCCTAGCAGGATCCTTCTTCTCTGTCAAGTCTAATACTGTTCTCAGATTTAAAATAAATAAAAATGAAAAACAAAATTTTTGACTTACATGTCATTTTACTTTTCTTTTTTTTTTTGTGGCACCAAAAATGCCATGTACCTTATATTATGATAATCTTTGATATGAGAAAATGTTGAAGTGTTTGGCTTTTGTTTTTGAATTCTGCAGTTAGAAAAAATCTTGGACTCACAGGTTGTCTGAGACTGAAGCTGGCTTCCCTAGTCTGTATCCTTGCACGATGTACGACTGAACCAAGTCATCATTTACCTGTTCAAAAGGTAGGAGACCCCTTGTGAAGACTTCCCACATCAGAACACCAAAGGACCACTGCAATATGATTTAGAAACCAAGTGGCTTTATACTGAGAACTGTAGCAAATATTTAAAGGCTGTATACACCAAGAAATACCAAATGTTCATGACTTACCTGAAACGTGGTGACTTCCCAGTGTTATTACAACAGGTAAAAAAACTGCTGGAAATCTGACAAACATTGTTCATAAAATTTCTTGTCCTTTATTCTTAGCACCTTTAGTAACATTACACTATACAGTGGCTTGGATCAGTTCCCAACCAAAATAAGTCTTAGTTGCAAACAGATTATTAGCAAAGGAAAGAGTTAAACTAGAAGTTGGCAATGGGCATATTCACTTACCACATCTGACTTGATTTCAAACAAAGCCATCTTCAAACTTTCTGGAGCCATCCAGCGAGCTGGAAGGTAATGTTCCTGTGATACATCGAAGATATACTCTTTAGGATAGAAGTCCCACATCAGGGAGGGATCAGTAATTTTAATCAATTTATCTTCACTGACCCTGCAAAAGATGTTTATTCTTTTTCAGATCTTAAAAAAAAGACATTACTCTTGATTAAGATGCAAGACTACTGTAAGAGTTAGGGATTATATGACAGTAACGACACCATAAACAAGATTTTTTTAAAATAACAACATTAACCCATCATCTTCATGGTGTAAATATTTCTATTTGCAGGATGGTGCAGCTTATGTAAGATGGCAGCAGCAGTTACAACAGACATATAAACTATAACTGACAGCGTAAAGAAAACCAAAGAGACTGAATACTACTGCATTAAGTACTCTGGAATAGGGAAATAACTTCCAAGAATCAGAGAGGTAGATAAATAGATCATAGATATCAGCTAATCTCATGTTTAACAGCTTTCTGGTGACATTGATTTAGAAAATTGCCAAGCCATTCTACCTAGCTGTATTTCTTGTTTCAACATTTGATGACAGAACTCCACTTTATCATTGTCTGTCTGTCTAGTGGAAGAGACCATGTTTTTTAGCATCTTATCTATCTGTGTAATTTAAGAGGTATATCATATAATATCAGCAATTATAATATAACTTTAGATCATAACCCTTTACAGACTCTCTACCATTGTGGTTGTCTGCAGTGATACAGTAACTACTCATTTACAGGTTCACAGTACATGTTTGTATATATTTAGAAGATTCACTATGGAAAGGCTTCGGTGACAAAATTTGTTTGTAGCTATCCAGATACACAAGGAACACCACTACACCAGTTTTTACCCCATTATCTGGCCAGAAGAGGACCAAAGACAATATTGGTTGGCAGGAATAGACAGTGTATCACAGGATCAGCTGGCATGAAAGTATTCCTGCTGACTTTGGCTGCTCCAACATAAATATCTAATAATTTCTTCAAATTATGAGGAAACATAAACCCGGAAACCAAAACTACACTATAGTGAGCTAGTAAAGATACGAGAGAGAGAGAGAGAGAGAGGAGGGAGAGAGAGAGAGAGAGAGAGAGAGACGATCTGATCCATCACCTTGTTAGACACCAAGCTACACCATCTTAGTGCCTCAGAACAATGTTAAAGTATCTTTCTGCTCAACAAAATTACTCTACAGCTTGTAATGTAGAGAAATGATAAACTTACATGCAGTTCCTTGCTGCTAAGTCTCGATGAACAAGCCTTTGACTGGACAGGTACTTCATACCATCTACTACTTGTAGGCAGATGCGAATAAGTTCACAAAGTGTTAGTTCCTAAAACAAAACATTTTTAAAAATCACATAAATTTTATAAAGATGACAACTTTTATGTATTGTAAATTAACAAAAGTAATAAAACGTCTGCTTTGCACAGCAATTCAGAGATAAAAAGCGAGACCATGTGAAGGTAGATACCATTAGATGCTTCAAAGATGGCCTGTATAAAAAGGTTTCCATCTGTTTAAATATCGAAATAAATCGAGAACTATTTTCTGGATTCTTTTCCAAAAATATGTCAGTATTAGGAAATTGTTTTTCATTACACATCTTAGGTGGTTCTTTCTATGTTAGTGTCAAACAAAACAAAGTAAATCCTTACCTTAGAAAGGTTACTTAGAAAATCTTTAAGTGTCAGCTCTGCCATATAAGGATAAAAGATGTAGAACTTTGACAAAGTGATGGTGATACCAGTTAGTGCCAAGACATTTTCATGGTGGCAGTTCTTCAGCAGCATAGCATCCGAAAGCATCTTGCTGATCCAGAAAGGCAGTGCACCAGCTGTAGCAATGAAATTTTCCTCTCAATTTAATATGGATGATGAAAGTTCTTAATTTTTTTTAAATTTAAAATAAAATCCTATATCAAAGGATCATTTATTATTAAAAAAATATGGTAATATCCTTTAAGGCTGGTGAAACCAGTAGGTAGCTGTACCCCCTAATTTTCTAGTTAAAAGACAACCAGGCACCCTGAGTTTGTTATGCTTTTTTAAAAACTGATTTAATTTCAACCAAATCAAAATTAACCTCGGTAAGAAGTGGCTGCATTTCAAAGAATCTTGCCCTTCCACCACCCTTAAGGCAATAGATACATTCTGCTAATAAGGATCTTGTTTGAAAAGGTTTTATTTTAAAAACTGACCCCAGTGTGTTTGATAGTAAATAGAAAAGCTTTTATCTCTATAACAGGCTGTAGTATAGAAGTGTTTTGTGTATTTTATCAACTAAATTTAAATTTAAAAGGTGTACAATATGTCTATTTCATGTGTTATTTAAATAAGTAAGAGACTTGCTTTACCACGCATAGAACCAGCTAATACTAAACATGCGCTTTGGTGATCCATCATTCCATGTCACCATTATCGTCTCAAGAATTTTGGCATTGACATTTTTATTTACAGACGACTCGTTGACACTGGTCTTTAAGCCACACACTGTTAGATTCTAGGTTATCTTGTTAATTTTATACCAACCTGAGCTTTTTACGCTGTGTGTTTATTAGCAATCTCAATTAATAAGTTTGTGGGAAGATGACATAATAAATTTTACAAACTATTTTATAGTGTTTTGGAAATTTTAAACACTCACTTATCTGACAATGTGTCTTTCAAAAGACATCAGAGATATATTTTATTTTGCTGAATTTTCTGAATGGCATAACCATCACTTACATGTGGTTACCAGATTTTGAGAAGGGAAAAAGGGCAATTTTTTCAAGATCACAGGTCAGCAACTTACTAGAATGGTTAAACTTAGTCATAAATATTATAAGATTAGAGAAAATTTTAAGGCAACAGACTTCTTAGACTTAATATTCATTTTAATATAAGCAAATTTTATTCAGAAATTGAAAATGTAATAAAAACCAAACAGAATAAAAGTTTTCAAAAATTGCTCCTGAATTCTTAATCATATTTTGCAGAGCTCCCGATCTTTCTGAGGGTTTAGTCAGGAAAGAGTCAAAATTCTTTACATGACAGATTTTTAAATTTGCACTGGACATGTGAAGCAATGTTTTTGCAGGTTCTATATTAAGTTTGTTTCACTTCTCTTCTTTTTTTCCCCACTGAACATTAATTAGGCTGAACATTCTTTCCACATTAGCATCATGGAATAGGATACAGAAAAAGAATCTAGTAATTTCTAGCAATTCTGAGTAGCAGTCAGTATATTTTACACTTTTAAAATACATGCTCCATTTCTCACAAGTCATCATCATCATCCTTTGATTTTATGAATGTCCTGAGGTTACAAAATTGGTCGAAACATTTTTCATTATCAATATTAATTCCCTTTTTCTTCATATAAACAATGCATTTCTCAAAATGGTTCACAGTGGAACTTCATCCAGCCCCATTTACTTGAAACTGGAAAATAGATTTCAAAGCAGAAACATCTTCAATAACCTTCTTACAGCACGAAATAAAGCTAACCATCTAGTCTTGCTAATGTATAGTAATGGTCCATACGTGTAGTTAACAACCTCATGACTTTTAGTGTTTCTGGTCTTACAGTGTAAATGGAAAAATGATACAATATATTTGAAACAAATGAATCAATATCATGTGTGAATCATAGCCATCCTGCATGGTGTTGTGTAGTTGGGCCGGACACCCAATTCTAATTAGAGATGTTCCAAAGATTTCTTCAAATTTGAAAAGATCTTCTTTCTAATGAACCAGTTTTGTGTTAGAATTGTCTTTGGCAAATGCAATACATTTTGAACCAATACTTCATTTGATGAGTGTTTCCTGAACATAACATATGTTGGAATTGTATCTGAAGTTTCATCTTGAGTACTTTAATTCTAGCACTTTAGTTTGTAGACCGCCTAAAACATGATTTGGGCACAAGTGACTCTACAACTTCAATTATCGTAAGGGACATGTGGAGCAATAAGAGTTAATTATTTCCTGTTTGTTTGTACAGAATAGGACATTTTACAGACAATTTCAGAATCTGGAAATATTAGTGTTGCATCTTAACGATAAAGTCAATTAATTTGTAGCTTTCATGCTGCCACAAGATGTGAAATTCCTTCAGCTGCACAATTAGAGTTTATACCTTTTGGACCTCAAATGTTTTTCTTTTTTCTTGTTTTCTGTGAACTCGGGATGCTGTTCTATGCTTGTTTGATTGACAGCAAGTCCTGAACAACTTAGACATATCCAAAATAAATTATTAACAAATTCAATAATTAACCAAAAAGTATGAACTAGGTTTATTTACATCTCTGTTGGTAATTAATGCTTCAGTATTAAATATCTCATTTAAAAAATATGTTTTTAAAACTCAGAAGCTCTCAGGTTGCATTTATTAAGAACTTATAAATTGAGCATTTTTCTCAAGTTTAGAATATTATTCATTTTGCACAAACACAATGTAACTAGTAGATTAATATTTACCAGAAGATTCTAGGTGACTACTATACACGCTACAAACAACATGTATACTCTATTAGTTGCAACTATGTAAGCCTGATCGGCTGCACCAAAGGAACTCCTTCACCTTACTCAATTGAGTAAAAGCGAACCAACTGCCAATCAAATCTCCTGCTACACCGAGTGTAGATGTAGAAACAGCAGCAAGAAATGTTTTTTGGAATTTATTAAACCAATAAATTATGTAATATCGCTGAACTATCCACAAATTACTAGTTTCTATCATAACCTAAATGGTAAAACAATGCAAGCCAGCTACAGTATTAGAAAAACAAGACCTGGCAGGATTTTTCCAAAAATCCACCCAGATGGATTTTGCGACCTTGAAAAGAAGACATGACCAGGTAAAACTGGAGATCTGGTAACACTTCTTACACATAAAAGTGCCCCTTTTTTCTTTGTTTAATGTGTTAACTAACATTGCAACAAATACCAGGTGGAATTTCTTTGGTTAAGTTTCATAAAGCTATTATGTATACTAGAATAGCTAGAAATGTCATGAAATAAATATTTATGGAAATGATTTTGTATTTCAAGGACAAAAGGAAATAGCATTTATAATTTTGTAGACACATATGCACACAAGTAAAATTACATAAGTGAACAATTTCTTAATGTACTCTATACATCAATCAATCAGCATTTATTGAGATTTTCTCTGGTGTGGTAAGCATTTCTCTAAAGTCTGTCTTATTTTACTGACAGGTGTGAGACTCACCTTCAGATATTTTTTCCAAAGGAGTCTTGACAGTTAGTTTCATTCCTCCCAGACCATTAGTTTTGTCTAACAGATAGCCATCAATCAAACGGCCATATCTACCTGTAACAATAAGGAGTTGCTTATAATAAATCATAAAACAGAAAACAAAATAAAGTCTTAATTCAGACAGCTGTCACATTATACTATTGATAACACTAACATTTTTACAATCATAATACTTTTGTTATATTAAATTACAGTAAAAACTGCATAAGGAAATCTGTTTTATCCAAAAACTACCTTCAGCCCTGCAAATAAAATATGGGTTTGCGAATATTTTTTACCTCTGTGGTGAAAATGGATAATATTTTTGGTCCAATTACTTCAGAAGTATTGCTAAGGTAGAAACATTTTTGTATAGTAAGTAGTAGATTTGTAACGTCACAAATATCGAATTTTTTTCCAATGGCATATTTTCTTTGTACAGTTATGTATGGAACTACATAGGAAAGGCATTATACTGTACTGTTGGAATAACAAAGAAACTGATAAGTGACAACACTTAGTTGGAAGGGCATCACTGTAGATGACTGCAGACTGCTGCCTCTTCCCCTATCTCAATAGCACCTTGAAGGTCACCTACTTCTCATCCACACCATAGTACAGTGTGTAACCATGGCAAGGAAAAGTTGCTCAAATACTTTAACTCTCTGTAAAGAAATCAAAGTTATTGAGCTGTTTGAAAAAAGAACTTCGCATGCAAAAACTCTGACAAGTTTTTCTGTAGAAAAACAAATCTACAATGCAGTGAAATGCAGAGAAAACCTTTGACAGAATGCGTGCAACGAGCAACTTACAGGAAGACTGAAAACAAAGATATCAACAATTTGCTCTTTGAGTGATTCATTGTTGCACGTTACAGAAACCTGCCTGCTTTGGGCAAGGCATCAAATGTGCGGCTGGAAAATTTTAAAAATTGGCACGGTATTTTGTGTATATGATTGTGTGGAGAAGCTAAAGATGTAGATCTGGAGGCTAGAAAATCTGGCCAATATCACTCAAGAATATGCTACAAAGGACATCTTAAACCGTGAGCAGACTGGTTTATTTTTTAGAGAACTGCCTACTAAATCGCTAGCTCTTAAAAGTGAAAAGTACATGTGTATAAAATTAAACGAGATGGAAAGATCATTTTTGAATGGGAAGTCACAGAAGCCAAGGTGCTTTAAAAATCTTGATTTATGATAACTACTTGTGTAGTGGAAGTTGAGCAAGAGCCTGGATGGTGACAGTTGTTATGGAAGGTTGGCTTCACAGTTTCAACAAGAAGAAGAAACAAAAAAGAAATGTCCTTTCTTTGCCAATGCTAGATGCCAAGCACAACATGCATAATGCAACCCTTTGATCAAGGTACTATCTATTGCATGAAAGTGAAGCATAGAAAGTTGCTTTTCCAGTCATTGGCAGCACAGTAGTTCAGCGTTAGAGTTGTTGATGCTGTTAATTGGCTAGCGAAAAGCTATGAGAGAGATTTTGCCAAACAAAGTTGAAAAATGTTTCAAGAAAGCTGGTTTTAAATCACAAAATGTAAATTATGACATTTTGAAAAAAGAAATTTGCAACTTTTGATAGAAAATGCAGATGTGGGCTCTGTGTCTGCTACAGAATAAGCCAACTTTGATTGAAAAAGCTATGCACAGATGACGGTTATTCAATTTCTGGATGATCTCTCAGAAGCAGAGAAAATGTAGCAGCAGCCCTGATTTTAAAAAAAATGAAGTAACAAAGGATGGTAATAACCCAATACAGACATGCAACTACAACTATGTCATCTTGAAGATTTTATGGTGCAGGTGAAGAATTCTGAACTGATGAAAATATTAAATAATGTTCAACATGTCACAGGAAAGTGCATTGTCATCTAGAATAGGGAAAGAGCGAAGCAGTTACTTCTGATGTACTTTTGGAAGAAATAAGTTTGGTTCATGGTGCTGGTCAGGACTATACAAGATCATTCATTCTGTATGAATTCTGTGAATCTACATTTCTTTTCAGTACAATTTAAATGTTGGTACATATTTCAAAAATAAGTTCCATGAGACAAGTAGGACCTAAATAGGTGAAACTTTCATAATATAGAAACTTGCCTAACACAAAAATTCCTGTGGTTCCACTAGGTTCTTCTGCCTTGCACAATTTTCATTGTATTTTTTAAATAATGAAAACAAGTAAACAGAAAGTTATGAAAAGTCATAAGACTGCATGGCTAAGGCTAATAAGATCTTACATACAGTAAATAGTATTATAAATGGAAAAATATCTCTAACTCATTAACTGCTTCCCTGTAAGAAGTTTAGACATGGAACACACATGAAAAGATTACTAATAGTTTACATAATCTCAGTTATAAAGAAAGACTAAAAAGACAGTAGCCAATCTACATGTTTTAGAGACAATATGATTTCATTTTTATTATTTTTTGTGGAAAAATGGATAGACACATTCTTGAACACTGATGGAACGTGTGTCTCTAGAGATCAAAATTCTAAGACATGTTAGCATTTAATAACAGTAGAATAGCACATGCCTAGAATACTTTACCAAATCAAGTAGTAGAGGAAGCAAAACTATTTGTTAAAATAGACTAGATGTACACACTTTGGCAAAAGGGGATTTATGTAATTTTTAAAACTCTATCTGCTCTTCTGACTTATAATCTTTAGGTAAATTTTATAGAAACAAATCTTAAATATAAAGATCTAAAGGAAAGTTGCTTAATCTCTTTTACCAAAAAAAAAAAAACAAAAATGAAAAAATATTGTGAAAGAATTAGTATTTTGCAGCATTAATATAAGCCCACACAGCCTCAATAAGATTCACATTGGACTTTGCATGGGCCATATTTTTATTACTCTATCGGCTTCTGGTTTTAGAAAATGAATCTATTTCCAATTAACTGAGTACCTGCGGGAAGCACAAATATACGAGGTGTAGTCAAAAGGTATCCGACCTTTGGCCAAAAAAAACAAGTAATATTAAAAAACTCACTTAGTGTCCTTCAAAGTATTCACCATGGGAGTCTACACACTTCTGCCAGCGTTCCTGCCACTGCTGGAAACATTTCTGGAAATCACTTTTTGGGATGCTGTAGAGCTGTGCCATCGAATTTTGCTTAATGTCCTCTGTTGACTCAAATCTTCTCTCTTTGAGTGTTTTTTTGAGCTTTGGGAATAGCCAAAAGTCACACGGAGCCAAGTCTGGAGAGTAGGAAGCCTGACGAACAAATGGTGTGTTATGCTTGGTGAGGAATGCTTGGACGACGTGGGCGGAATGAGCGGGTGCGTTGTCATGGTGGAGTTGCCAGTTCTTTGCTGCCCACAGGTTGGGTCGTTTTCGCCGCACAGCTTCACAAAGGCAACGAAGAACCCCCAGGTAGTATTCTTTGTTAATTGTCTGACCTTGTGGTGCATATTCATGGTGCACAATACCTCTGTAGTCAAAAAAACAGGTCATCATCAGTTTAACATTGCTGCGCACCTGTCTTGCTTTCTTTGGTCTTGGTGAGGATGGATGCTTCCATTGGGATGATTGCAATTTTGTTTCAGGGTCATAGCCGTACACCCATGTCTCATCACCAGTGATGATAGTGTTCATGAAGTTTTGATCTTGGCTAGCACACTCCAGCATGTCCTGGGAGATTTCCTTTCTGTTTTCTTTCTGCTGGTCAGACAGCAACTTTGGTACGAATTTGGCCGACACCCTCCTCATGCACAAATCTTCTGTTATAATTGACTGAACTGACCCATGGCTGATTCAAACTTCGGTAACAATCTCCTCAATAGTCACCCGACGGTCTTCATAGACTATTCCTCGAACCTTTGCAATCATTTCGTCGTTTCTGCTAGTCAATGGTCTGCCACAACGTGGCTCACTGTCTACTGAGGTGCAGCCATCTTTGAACCGGTTGTATCACTCCTTTATTTGTGTTTTTCCCATAGCATCATCTCCAAAGGCCTTCTGAATCTTCTCGATAGTCTGGGCTTGCGTATCACCAAGTTTTTGGCAGAATTTGATACAGTATCTTTGCTCAATGCACTCGGTCATCTTGACTCAAAAAGAAAAAATCACACAGCACACTTCACATCTGTACTTAACGCGTCACTGCAGGCGACTGGCACAACCAACAGACACGAAAATTTTTGCGCATGTTCAGGAAGGACGTGGCCACCTAATACCCATGCGGATTTTGCTCATGCATTATTATTTTGTTCAAACAAATTCAAGGTTGGATACTTTTGACTACACCTCGTATCTCAATTCTATTTGTGGAAATGCAAACCCATACCTGAATCAATCCACACTCACAGTTATTGTGTATTTCTTATTTGCACCATAAAACAAACTGGTTGATTGTTTCAAAACAATTTGAATTTTGATTCATCCATAAACAGGACCTTTTTCAGTGCTCTTCATCCCACTGTTTATGTTTGTGAGGCCAATTTCATTCTTTTAGCTTGTTTCCGCTTCTCAGAAATTGTACTCCAAATGTGACAAATCCATTTTTACTGTATTTTTCGGCATTTAAATTGATACTTTTTTCTGCAAGAGCCTGACCTTTACTCCACTCTGACTTATATATGGATGAAATCATGATACTGTGAACATGGAACCATTAAGTACCATGGGGAAATTTATGTATGATTGTACGTGCATGCGTGAGTGCATGCTGACTCAGATTCAGTTACCTCCCTTTTACTTAGTGCTTAGGGGGCACAGATGCAGTGTGTTAGGGGAGCAACCCTTACTTGAAAATGCCTACTATAAAGAAAAGAAAAGCATTTACTGCATCATTTAAACTGGAAGTGGTGAATTTTGCTGAAAACAGTGGTGGGAATACAGCAGCAGAATGGAAGTATGGCATTAGTGAGAAATGTGTTCACGGTTGAGGAAAAGCGAAGGATTCATTATGACAGACTGAAAAAAGCAAACCGAGTTTGCAAAGTTGGATGGACCAATAATGTCGAGGATCAGCTCGAAGACTTTATTGTGTTGTGTGCTGTGGACTAAACCCTAACCCTGAAAGCCCAACAAATGGTGGAGAACTTGGAATACTAAATTTTAAAGGGGATCCGTCATAGTGTTTTCATTTTATGAAAAGGAAAGGACTCAGCATTTGACGACGCACAACCACAGCACAGAGACTACCAGCAGATTTTGAGGAAAAGCTTGAACATCTTCGTAAGTTCATACGGAATGAGATTGAAGAGAGCGCCATTAACATCACCAATAATAATAAATATGGATGAAGTTACTTTAACATCCAATATACACCACTGTTTTATAACCCTGACAGAAATTTTATACTGTTATTACTGAACAACAGTATGATCCTACTATCAACTTATATGCACCACTTTGACGACTTATAGGTGAATGAAGTCTTGGAAAATGGGGAAATTGACCTATTCAATTTATACTCCACATTGACTTATAACCTGAAAAATATGGCATTCCTCACTAATTTGTGGTTAAAAATACACCCGTATTTACGGCAAGGTCATTTGCAAGATTTTATTTAACAAATGGGAATGAGCTACCATGTAAGATGCTGCTCACTTATCTTAGTGTATAAAAATTGTCTAAAGACTTTAATGCATGTCAGATTAGGGACCAGTAAAATCAAGAGATCTAGACTGAATCCCTCAAAAATGATTTTCCTACCTTTTTTCTTGCACACTCTTCCTGGTTTCATCAGTGTGGTAGAAATAAGGACTTCTTTGATATTATTTTTTAGAGAGTCCTCTAAACGATGCAAAAAATTCTTTTCCACTTCACTGAAATCTGAAAAAGAGCCCGGCAGAAAATTATACACAGAATATAGAAAAGAGAGCAATAGCACAGGCTGTTAGACTTTGAGATTTTTCATTGTGACCAAGTCAAAACAACATTTGGAAGCTCGATATTGTTTTTGGAGATTGCTATGGGAGACTGGGTCTAGATGTTACAGCAATCTGCTTTGACCTTTGAGCCCCAGTCTCCTATTTATAGTCTCATTATCTATATCAGAGAATATATTTACCAGTATCTGAGATCAAAGAATCAAGTTGAACGTTTTCAGGATTTCCCTCTTGGGAGGTTGCAATCTGTTTTCTGTTGCGACATTTGGAGACCAGAACCTGCACAAAAACTATCATTATGAGAAGGGTGAACCCAACAACGGCAGCCATGATATAGCCAAACTCTCTGGTGTCTGTGAACTTTTCATACATCAGATTCCCAATTCGCTTTCTATAAAATCCAATCTGAACCTGAAAAGATACAAACAACAAACACCTGTAACCCCAGACTGTGAAAATATAGAAGTTTGGTCCTTTTGCTTTTCATCTTTTCTGATCCAACAAATCAAACTTTGTAATGGATTTTCCATCTTTTTATGATCTTAAATGAAAAACATCATTTTAATGTTTCTTTTGTTTCAGAGCTCAACAGCAAAAAGAAAGTGTGTAGTTTTCCAGATTCAGACAAATTTCTACTGTTTTTAAGCAGTCTTTCCAAATTTTTAAGTAATTAACACTCTAAGTATATTATAAAATTGTATTAATTCTGAAAAACATGCAGACATCCTACTTATCTATGTTTCATTTGACATTTTCCATGTATCAGAAAATTAGCAAAAGTTTTGTTTTAGAATGTCCATAGAGAGCAATATAACATACAATAAATTCATCACCTCATCTCTAGAGTTAGCTACGTCTGTAAAACAAGAACTTAAAGATGTCAGAGAAGATGACATAGAATATTTATAAATACATACTAGATAAAAGATTCCTTTAACAGTCTGCAGTAATGAGGTAACTACTACAGCTTCTCACTATCCACAGTACAAGTGTTTTTGTATAGCATGCTTGGAAATAGAATGTCACTGATAAGGGATGCATTACAGAGTAAATCATTTCTAAAAAAAACCAGACTAGATTAGAGATTTTATTACCGAGACAGAGAAGGGGAGGTAAAAGAATAAAGTATGATTCTGCTAAAATTCTGAAACAATAACAGTAAATTTCTTTCTTTTTAAAACAATTAGCAGTTTTATTCAAAGGGACCTAGATGTCCATACAGATTTAAGATGTGCCACTGCTAGTTTTAATGCTAACATGAACAAAACGCTACCAAATGTATACTTAAGCAATCGTAAATACGTGAATATTCATGTATGGGTACTTCAGAGTCTGTGATTTGGGTTCTCTGATTCTTTTAGCATAAAAGTGGTGAAATGCACACAATTGTATCAGCTGTTCTTGATAGGAAAATGGCATCACATCATCCTAGATACCTGCTGAAAAATCTCAAAAGTCAAAATTTACCAGAATTCCTTTAAAATGGAAAGGGATAAGAAAAGAGCATTTTAGTGATACGGTGCATCGTTACTGTAGCTTCTTTTAATAAGCGCCTATCTTTAAATTTCTGTTTTGTAGGTTACTTGTGAAAGGATCGGCTGGAATACAAACTCTGTTTCAAAAATAATGTTATTTTCTGTCATATATTTAACAAAAAAAACATTGCTAAGAATGGAGTGAGACAGCAGTGGTGGATCTTTGGTTAAGTTACTCACAGTGACATCATAAACATGTGAAGAGTCCTCATCAGCCGGTGAATCTGGTGGCTTGCAAACAATTTTATCATCAGTGGTCTCCTCGATTGTACAGGAGCTGTTCTTTCCAATGATCACCATGATGTCTCTGTTACAAGCTTGCAAAAAGTTACCCTTAAAGACAATAAAAAATTGAGAAAAACAACAGTTAAATTTATTTTTAAATATAAACATAAGATACACATCAATAACTTGTGTTGACAAGAAAAAAGAAACTAAATGTACATTTATATCACAGCTTGGCTCAGTTTAGCTATTACAAGGAAGCAGGAAGCTCTCATGATGTGGAAAGAGTTTTACATGAAAAAAGGAATGATGATAAATGCTATAGTTACCTGGATTTCCAGTTTGCTTTTAAAACAATTGATGACCCAGGTTGGACCCAGATCTTTAACAATGGGATCTTGCATAACTCTCACTTTAGGAAAGTTTGAAAGATTTATATGGAAACCTGCCAGCTCTAATCCAAGGGAGAAAACCAGATCTGTTTTATTTTTGTTTTGAGAGAGATGTGGTATCAAACACTTCCACATATTTTCTTTTGGATTGCTGCACTTCTGAATAAAATAAATAATTGTATGGAGACATTTGAGAAATAATGTACCATTGTTGTTTCATTATGAAAACGTGAAGAGAAATGATATAATTGTGGAGTGTAATATTTTAATTAACATGCTGTAGATACTCTCTTACATCAACATCAGTAGCACAAGAAAATGAGGACAACACAAGTCTCAAGATGTTCACAGCTCTGCCAACCAATAATGAGATGTGGCAGCCATCACAATTAACACCATGACACTCCCACAGAGGTCAGCCATACCACTACCACAGCACAACTTTCCTAACCAAAATTAAAACTCCCACAACTGTTAACATATTCCCAGCTGACAGCAAGATTTTATAAGATACATACACTTGCTGCCAGAGTGAATAGCTTGTGCTCATGATGGATTCATCCTCAGCTGTTGATTCTTGGGCTCAGGCACAATTTTGAGGCTTTGCAGTGGTATCGCTCACCCAGGGTCCCCCAGTAGCAAAATGTTACAACCAGAACCCATCAGTAAATGCAGCTTCTGCAAATTCTTGGAGATTCTTTATAATTTTCTTCCCCTCCCTCCTATTTATGCCAAGTCTTGATAGGTGTATTGCACTTGATCTAGAGATAAAGCCATGACATCCTATCCCAACAGGCAAGATGCATCACCACCCACAATCCACACGTCACTCTCCATATTTTGTTAGTTTGCTCTCATGGGCCCAGACCATGTTACGCTCCATGCCAAATGACCACTCCAACAAACCAATGATGGTAATATCATCCTTGGAAAATGGTTTGATAAATTAAAAACATGAAAATGATGTTTAAGTAAGAAAATTAATTTTCACAGAAAAATGTCTGTATTCAGCAAAAAAAAAAAAAATTTTAAAAGCACAGTAATATATTGTAAATGAAACCTGGCTGAAATAGCATCACTAATAGCAGCCAGATGGGCTTCATCTGAATATCCCTAGTATTTTCAAACTAACCAGTACCTCAAAAACTTTCACACACTCTCATGAAAAAAGTTGTAAAATCTCACAGTTTCTATTGTTTTCACTGTGCCGCCATTTTCCATTTGCTCATAAAACACAAGTATAGGCCTGAAGATGCTATTGAAATCGTGTCCCTTGACATACACAGAACAGCCACCGCTGAAGGAGAGAGAACAGCATGAAATACAGTCACATCTCTAAACAAACAAATGCTATATTATAATATTTAACAAAAAATCAAAATTTTTATGGCTATAATTTTGTTTATAAGTACCCAGAACAGTTACCAAGGGAAAACAATATCTCCTCACATAGAAACTTTCATTAATATATCTATAAACACTTACTGATGCTAATACTATTATAATGAACAAATTTTTTCTTTTATCACTAAATAAAAGGATAAATTATTAATATTTCAGATAATTTCCTGTTGCTGTTTTTTTAGAACAACCCTGACAAAATATTTCTAATTTTTTAAATTTAATCTTACAATCCTGAAAAGGGACATGAAAGTTTAGCCAAACAATAAAATTCAGGTAGTCATAAAGGATTTTTAAAAAGTCTATCTTCGTTTATTTAGAATTAAAAAATACATTTTTCATATTTATAGTGCTAATTTCAAGAGAATTTTAATTAATTTAATCTTTCATTATTTTAAAACATGGTAAAGACATTACATTTCTTGTGAAGATGACCAGAAACAACTTGGTTGAGCATAGAACTGTTGCTGTTGATGTTAGGTTGTACACCAAAATTACACAAGATGGTCAGTTATGTGTCAAACTCATAGATGATAGTGTGTTATATAGTGTCTGGATGTGTTGTAAATGTACAAGCCAATATGGTGTTTGGCTGTTTGTTCTACTTGTACAAGATCAGGTGTTGTATGGCTTTCAGGGAGTTTTGATACAATACTTTTCAATTCTTGTACCGAATTTGCTCAGACACACAAGATGACGGCATCAAAAGTACCAGAAGAAATTATTTCTTACTTGCATTTGCAAATTTGCAATTTTTAGTAATTTCAGCATTGGAACTAAATCATATGCATTTGTAAGTTATGTTAAAATGGTATCAGCTTTAGTTCATTAAAGATAAAAAAAATAAGAATGTCTGAATAATTCTTATTTTTGTAATCTAAGTTAAAGATTTATAATTTTAAAATATTACAATCAGAAAAGGTGCACAGGGAGTTGTAAAAAAATGATAACACAGATTTAATCTGTCTAATACTCGAATTAAGGGACAGTTTAGTTTGTATAGTAAGGGAATATGAAGGACCAGAAAATAGTTTTGGAAAGATCATTAAAAATATACATTTCCAAAAATTTATATTTTAAAATCTTTGTATAATTTTTTGCTCTTGTATAATATTTCTTTAGAATTGAAGTTATATACAAATACTCCTGGTTGTATATTGGTGTACCCAATAAGCCCTAGTCACAGGTAGGCAGAGAAAGAGTTAGCTTAAAGTTAATACTAGGGATGTTCAAATAAAATCAAGTTGAAATTGCATTGATGTCATGGTATTCGGGCTGTTTCAATTTGAACATTCCTAGTACATGAAGATTATAAGATTTTTCTGAATATTTAGAAAATACAAAAAATTGTCTTTACTTGTTAGCGAAAAAGACAATTGAAAGGTGATCCTTTGCTAAAAAATATCAACATTTTTGTCCCTTAGTTGATTGTTTTTGGTATAAAAATATCCTTTCTACATATTACATTCAGTGACTTGTCACATTAACCTTTTCACTCCAAAATCACAAGAATTCCAAAATTTCTTTGTGAAGTTAAAACACATGAAAAAAAAACTTTGTAGTAACAACTGTGATACCTCATGACTCAGATTGAATTGTGATACTGATGTTCATTATTTTAAAACAAATATTTTAATGTCTGAAAGCTTTTAAAGTAAAGCAAAAAGAAAAGTAATTAATTTTTAAAGAGAAAGTATTCTTTTTACAGAAGAAATCTTCGAGGAGAGTTTTCAAAAAAAAATGTGCAAGGCTACATAGTAGATGTATTGTAGATTTATTTCCATGCTTAATGATCAGTGCCTTTCAATCTCTATCCTTTGTCTTAGATGGAAACAACACAACTAATTAATTTCGGCAAGAAAACAAAAAAATCACCTCCAGATGGTGCCATTGTGAGAGACATATTCGATTTTTGGATTGCGTAGGAATGAAAAATTCCCCAAATATGCTCTGAAGGTGTTCAAGGTGATCTCTATAGTTGCATTATGAGAATCCTTATGGTTGGACCCTGGGGAAGTCTCAAAGATGATGATAGAGTCATTTCTAAAAAATACAGAAAAATAAATATTTAACTATTTCCCGCATAAAGGAAAATAGAATACATTATTTAAGCTTGTGTAATTTCTCATTATGTTCTTCACTCATAATATAATATAAGGTAAACACTAAATTTCCATTAATTATAGAGAAAAAAATTATGTTTAGCTTTTGCTTCTAGCTCTTTGCTGGAAGCCAGACATTAAGCATGAGGCTGTCATGACCATTATCAACTGTTTGGGAAGGTATAGAAACTGAAAGTAACCAGCCATTTATGAGATTAAACTAATCCTACCTTATCAGATAAGATTAATAGCATCAGTAAATAAACATATAATTCACATTATAAAATTTTATAATGATATATCTATGCATATAACTTTAAGGAAAGTTCAGTAAATTTAAACTTCTACATTCTCCAGATATTCCAGGGGGTTTACCCTAGCTCTCCTGAACATACTCTAGTATTAACTATTTAACCAAGATGTGGCAGCCTAGTTCCAGTTCCAGGATGTGTACACACACTAGTACAAATTATTTGTCTAAGATGCTACAACCTTGTTTTCAAGTTTTGCTAGTTTATATATACTAGTATACACTGTTTGTCCATGATATGATAGTTTCTTTCTGACTTCAGTTAGTGTAAGTACAATAATATAGTCCAAGATGCCTCATCCTCACACTAGCATACACTATTTATCCAAGATGTTACAACATTGTTCCACTCTGCAGCAAGTGAAGGTAATTACTATAGACTTTATGTCCAAGATTTTAAAGCCTCATTCTGGTTTCAGTTACTGTACTTACACTAGTATAATCCAAGATGTCTCTGCCTCATTCCTAGCAACAGTAAGTATATGTACACTAATATACACTATTCGTCCAAGATGCAACAATCCTGTCCTGAGTTCCAGCAAACACACATACACTAACCACTTTACGCTATTTGTCCAAGATGTTATAGCATCATTCTGAGATCCAAGGAGCACTACATAAACTAGTATGCATTATTTGATGAAGATGCCATAGCCTTGTTCCAAGCTCCAGCAAGTGTATGTACACTAGTATGCACCATTTGAGATCATCCAGAAACAAGAGTTATGCCAAGTGAACAATCTGCTATCATAATTATATATAGAATGTTGGTTAAACCAATGTGAAGTTTGGTAATTAAAAACTTATTACTTGATAGAAATGACCTCTTCTACAAAAGTAAAAATGCTATCATTTATTGCTTCAAAAAAGAAAGGCTGACTGATTTTTAAAAGACAAATGGATTTCAAATACTGTCTAGTGTTAATGGGATTTTTTAAATTGTAATTACAAAAAAAGATGTTGATTATATCATTGACAATCATTGCCACTCAGCTACAGAGGATGGAATTATCGGAAATGCGATGTTTTAAAAATCATTTAAGTTGCGTGATGTTGCAACTTTAGATGAAATAAATAGCTACAAACCAAAGTTATGGCACATTTCATTGTTAAATTATCCCAACTTTAAATATTAACTAATAATGTGTTTAATTTTGGTAAAGACGAAACATCTTTCCACACAGACAAAACACAAAAAGACCAATGTCCAGTCAAAGCATTTCTTATCTGTGTTAAATGCCACCATGGAAGCAAAGTAGAAATCAAACATGAGAGCGCTAACATATGCTGTTCTAGTGAAAAAAAATTTATGCTAATAATCATGAATAATCTTTTTTATTGCCACTTGTTTATAAATCAGCTATGAGTAAAATTTAACTACATTTATTAATAAGAATTTATTCATGCACTTCTTTCACTTTTGTAGGTTATTTGTTGGTGATATATGTAGTAAAAATTCCTGTCATTTGATTGGAACACTCAGTCAAACTTACCGATGAAGTATGTTCTGACTTATACTGCTTAAAAACAGGCTGATGTTCATAGATGTTAATCCAAGCAGTTGACCATGGATAATGGCCTCTGTACCACCAGACAATAGTCCAAAGGGCGGTTCAATTTTGCTCATCATGGGTTGCTAAATAAATGAGTTTTAATAAACAAAAGTAAAAAAAAAAAGAGTTACACAGACAACTATTTATCAGTCTGAATGCTACTTAAAGTGACAGCACATTAATGTCATATGATCTACAGTATTCCACATCCATATGAAACACATTTCTTCCTTTTCCATTCCAAATTGTACAGTATTATTTATCCACAGGCAGACTCACCTTTTGAAATTTAAACAAACAAACTACAGAACATGCAAAGATACAACAGTAGTTAATTGGATGCATGGAAAATTAAACATTTTATTCTTAGCAATGAGTGTATCTCCCTTTACTATGCTACTTTGTATTGAAAAATTACTGGGTGATGTAGCGTCACTGTGTTACTAGAAATCTAACAGGTGCTGTGTGTGTGTATACTCACGCAGTCCCTAGTCTTGGTGATGTTATCCCGACATTCACACTGTCCACTCTGCATGTTACAAACATTGTTCACTCTTCCTATATCAAGACAATTACACTCTTGGCATTCACTGAAGTCAGCGGTTGAGAAATTCCAAAACTCTGGCTTGCACGCGTTGCATAGAGATTCAGAAAATTTTGATTTGCAGAAGCAATCCCCGCCTACCTGTAGAACAAGAATTACAAATGATATCATTGTTGTTTGTTTCTCTGCCTGCTTGTCATCCACCATTTGTACCATAGTACGAACATTATCTGACCTGAAGTAGACTTGTTTAGTGAATGTAAATGCTAGAAATTTGTAAAAAAAAAAAAAATATTTCTTAAGGACATTAAGTAATATTTAAATTAGTTTACACATTAAAGTGGCGATGCTTCTATGAAGATTTTAGTTGGTGAACTGATTTACCTAAAAGTCAGATCACCAATAACAATGATGTTAAGAAAAACATTTACACAAATCATGTCTTTCTTCCACAAGAATGGTAGCAAAGGGGAAAAACTCCCATGGCCAGCCTTGTTAATTTAGTTTATTACACTAGTAATGTGCAGTACTTTAAACCAAGTATAAATAAAACTATGTTAAGTAATCCATTTAAAAATGTTCATTAAATAACAGCTCGCCACCAGTATCTCGGCGCTTGGTTTTGTTTTGGAATTTGAAGTACAAAGTTAATTAACATATTCCTTGTTACTTAATCTGAATTTTTAAAAAAATAGCTAATTACTGCAACTATGCTACATGGCCACATAGTGTTAATAAAGATCTTTTTCATCAGTTACTAGCGGTGACTTCTATAGATCAAGTCCACTTTATTATGTACATTGACATAGTACTGGTGTCAGTCATGTCCATATTCACATTTGTCTTGAGCATGAAACTAATTCCATTCTTTAGTTTTTTAACAGGAAACATTATACATGTCTTGCCATAACACACTGCATCAGTGCAAGTATACTTAAATATTGTAATTCTTATTAAATGTATATCAAAACTCAAAACATTATGTTAATTAGAACTTCATCTAAACGTTTAATTAGGAATTACTGGTGCTGAAACGATCAGATCCCATCTATAAATGCAGTGCACCAAGACTCAATCCAGCAACTAAAACATTTGCAAGTGCCACAAAATAAGGGGAGACAATGCTTCTCCAAGAAACGTCTGTCGTTTTAAAAAATTAATCTGAAGAAACTACCAGCAATATGGAAGTCATGTTGGTCATGGAATAGGGCAAAAATAGGAGAAAGCATCCACTTACACTGCATTTATAAATAAACAAACTTTGAATAGCCTATTTTTGATAATAATAATAATAATAATCTAAACATA
Source organism: Nautilus pompilius (assembly GCA_018389105.1). Taxonomy (NCBI): domain Eukaryota; kingdom Metazoa; phylum Mollusca; class Cephalopoda; order Nautilida; family Nautilidae; genus Nautilus; species Nautilus pompilius. The sequence continues at coordinate 136,548 of JACATO010000121.1, forward strand.
GCAACAATATTTAATGATAATAACAAAGACCTCTTCACAAGTTGTTTTGTTTCTGCTTCCTTGCCCGAGACATTTACACTGCTGAGTGAATGCAAATCCATCTACTCTTCGATAGAACCCAACGTCTGATCTGGAGTCACATGCCACACCCTGACTTTGGCTCTCATTATGACAGGAGCAGACATCATTTAAACAAACTTCTCCATTACCATTACAGTTGCATCTACAAGGAAATTTAATATTATCATCTTTTTAAAAAAAACTGAACATAGATGCTCCTCTTTCTCTCTTCATCTTCATCATTTCAGCTGAAGAGAAAAGGAAACAGTAGTTATTTTAATTATCAGAAAGGTCTGCAGTAGAATTCCAGACAAAAAGTCTTTAGTTTTAACAAAGTAAGTAGATGAGCAGGGTTGGGGATAAGGACAGAAGTCATGTTCTAAGAACTGCAGCTAACTGGCAAATTTTAAAAAATCAAGACACACACATTATCAGATCTGTTTCAAGAGTAGAAGACTAATTACATTTTTGAGCTCTCTTGAAGTGAGAGAATAAAATAGTAGTACTGATATCAGAATGAGTACGAATGTCATCTTGCACAACTAATGACACACAAGTGCCATAATGTGGTATGCACAATTAGGATATGCTTAAAGCTGTTTGTAGTTTTTATGAAATGAGAGTTATATGGTCTTTTGTACATGTTTGAAAAATAGCCAATATCATGAAAGTAATATTAATAATGTGCATTAAGTATGGATAAACTTAAGTTTATCAGAGTGTAGAAGGCAAATCCACAACTCTAACAATCCATCTGAAGCTTGACATTCAACAAATTAGAAAAAATGTTAAAAATATATATAATATTTAACATGGAAAAAATCCAAGAAAATTTATCAAAGACAAAAGAGACCAAATCCCAACTTGTCTCATAAATGTATACCTTCCGATAACTTTAACTTCAGAGATGACATAATATTCATGACAGGGACAGGATATGTTTCTGTGACCTTCTAACCTCAGTTCCAATGACGAAGCAAGCAGTTTTTCAAATTCTTTTCGTTGTCTCACTACAGAATTGTTTCGGAAATCCAGGACCAATTCGCTACAATTCTCACTGAAATATTAAACAGAAATAGCAGTTCAATCTTCTTAGAAGTAGAACTGTATCTGTTTTATGGCACCAGAGTGTCTGTAATATTAGGAAATTTCAGAACCCTCTGATATTCTACATAAATATGCACCTGACCTATAAAATTTGCTTTATCTCTACAGAAATATATATATAATTACACGAAAATTTAGAAGAAATGCACCATTTTTAATTTAGTGTAATTTTCATAAAATAAAAAAAAATTTTAAAATTAAAAAGTAAAGCTGAGGTTTAGTTAGTTATCTCAGTAAAACAAGTTGGATGAGAATATACAATCCAAAGACAGTATGAGAGACTCATTACAGCTCCAGTAATTCCTGACTAAATGTAAAGATAAGACTAATGTCGATCACAATAAACCTTGTCTATAGTTTAACCAGGAACTAATGGAGCTGTAATAACTTTCCCCAGTCTCCCCTATCAACTCCGGATTAATTAGTTTAACAAAAATAAATAATTAGCAGGACATGTCAAATCCCCATGTTGCTTCTTTCTTCTGAGCTTACGTCTGTACAAAATTACACTGAGAGCCCCGGCAACCAACAGTTTGAGAAATCTCTCCATTTGCTCGTCGTAAATCAACTTGCACAAGATCTGGAAGTGGTTCACCAAACTGAATCCTCATGGTATCCAGCTAAAGCAGAAATAAGACACATAAACTTGTGCAGCTGCCTTGATGTTGGATAGTACTGACAAATCATGGAAACAAATCAGAAGGCTTGCTAGCAACAATTCATTTGCAGAATAGTGTAAATAGAGACACTATTGCACATTAAGTGATAAAACAAACATATTAGAAGATTTAAAAGAAAATAAATGTTTTGTGCACACAGTTCTATTCAGCATGGGGCATGACTAATGGGAACAAAATGTTTGATTTGTTAACAATATACTTTAATCTACTTTTGTTTTTTTCATTACTTCTAAGCACTAAAAAAGCCAGTGTAATTTGAATAGTTCAACAACAAACTAAGACAGACTCTGAACTGTGACCATTATTGTTGAACACACTTCACGTTCTACGCTGTTATTGCTACACACAAGCAGTTGTCCAGCAAGAGTAGGGATAGTACTAAATGAAGGCTTTAAATATGGTGATGTCCTGAAAAAAAACACCAAGTTTCTAAGGGTACGATCTCAAATCTCCAGAAAAAATATTTGGAAGAAAGCAGAATTAAAACGAAAATAGGCCAGGGAAGAAAGAGACACCTAATTGAAGGTAGGTGGCGGGGGTGTGACTCTACCTCTGAAAGACTGGAGAAAGAACAGCCAAGCGCTTGTGCAAGAAGAGCATGAATAGGGAAGTCAGTGGCAATAAAGGTTCTGAAGACAGGGTGTTAGCAGAAAAATTGCACTGAAGAAGCCACTGTCAAGAAGAGGAATCAAAGAAAAGTGATGGGTGCGAGAAAGAATAACAAGAACTGAAGTGATGAAGGTTAGATAATTGCACATTTACTCATTGATAAGTTGTTTGAGTGCAAGAAGATACACTTTGCTTGAAAACAAGTTAGGAAAAAGTACATACGTATTACAACAGTGTGTAACTGTAAAACAAAAAGGAAGCACAATTCAAGTTTCCACATGTAAAGTTGGCAGATTTATTAAACTGAAAGACGCTAAGTATATTCTTATAAAAACTCAGACGCCTGTTGGTGCTGTGATGACATGCAGCTAAACAAACACTGAACAGACTGGATAAATAAAGAGATCAGTTTACTTCCTTTGCTAGAAATTTTGAATTAATAGAGCAAACAAGCAAACATTTGGTCATCCATTATTAACATTTTCTAAGTTGATTTATTATCCACCAATAATTAAACAGAATAACAACAGCAGCATAAAAATAATAAACAATCATTATCATTTAGATAATTTTTATATCTGAATGGAATTGTTGATATTTAATGGTAATATTTTAAAGAGATATAAAATTTTATTTGTAGAACAGAATTTTGTTTATGAGCTCAGGTATGCAAGGAAACATGGTAATCTGACTTTATAGTTTAGTATGGTATCCAAGGTAATGATCATGTGATCAAAATTAACCAACCATTTTCTCAATTTTGCTAACTAAAGATAGAGTAAAATTATTAAACATGAAATAGAATCCACTTAAGCCATGCCTACCTGATACGTTTTCCTTTGGGGTAGAGTAAATGTAATATTTGTCAAATTTGTCCTTGTTGTCATCCATAAAGTAGATACATTATCATCACTCACGTACTGTAGCAAGTGGGCCCCACTGAAACGTCTTGTTCTTGACATTTTGTTAAAACAATAAACAGCATCACTGGACAGCTGTGGATGATCGGCAGGACAGCGACACTGATCAAACTGAGACAACGATTTCCACGTGTTGTTATAAATATGTGCAATCTCCCTATGATAAAGATGTTAATAAGTGCCACTCACTTTAAAACCTCCAAAACATGAAACTCAAAAATGCAATCAACTTGTAAATGGTGCATATACAACAAACTTAATTCTTTTAAAATCTTTGTCACTAGAGATAGTTAAGTCATTTAGAAATTTAAAAGTGGTTGTTTTCTTTCTTTTAAAAATGGCAAAAAAATAATTAAAACACGTGATGTTACAACTTTAAATTTCCTCAGCATTATTTAAATATTTTTGTGTACATAATTACCTCCCCTGCAAAGCAGTTCTGCTGAACTATTTAACATGAGCTACGTAAATAATATATAATATAATAATAATAATAATAATAATAATAAAATAATAAATAATAATAATAATAATAATAATAATAATAATAATAATGTTGGCATTCAGTGCAGATACAAAAAAGATTGTAACAAAATGTTTTCCCCACCATTATGAAAAGATTTTTGTATTTTTAATTGTCTGCATATATTTGCAAATTTATTAACAATATGGTTTTAAGTAAATTAAAATTGGACTGAAAGATAATTCTTCAATCTTATACAAACTTACCTGTCAGTAAGAGAATGCTCATCTTTGTACACCCTCATATCTACATAGGCCAGAGTTCCATCTAGAGACTTCCCTGGAAAAGAATTTCAGTGAGACAAGGGTTAGTCTAACACCCTGCCCAGTGCATTAGCCCATTATATACCCTTGGTGCTCAAAACTGGTTTCCATGACTGTGCCTACAGGGTGGACACCCATAACCAAGACTGAGTAGAAAATAACCTGGTAGTCAGGTAAAGTTCAGCAGTCTTCTCTCAAAGTTGTGAGCAGAAATGTTTATAATAAAGAATTTTTGCCTGGATCAATCTAAGTAGGAGGATCAGAAAGTTTACGGCTTATATAAAATCTGTTATCCCCAAAATTGGATGCTTACCAATACTGACCAGTTCTCTCACAGATAAGATTGTGTGAACTTCTATTAATCAGACTAACCATGTCCCAAATCCTATTTACTTTAGCTGTTGCTATCACAGCACTGCTGGGCCTCTGGCACATTACGATAACCTCAAGTTTCTTTTTTCTTCGCCTACTACATGCAGTATTGTAGTATTATCAGTAGTGTATCATGTATGTCATAGTTCCCCATTTCAGGTGTATTGGTGGGATGTCATATCCAGTAAATGACTCCTCCATACTAGAATACAAACATCTGGAAATTGTGGTCATCAATATACCTAGGAAATTGACCATTCTGTTGTGATCAAACAGAACTCTAGAATACATTCATAAAGAAACTAGTTATCTGACTCCAGAAGTACCAATTGTCCATTAGTCCGAAAGAAAATGTATAAGTGATCTGTGTGGAAATAAACATAAAATTATGATAAAGTCTTTGTTGCTTGCAACATAGAGATAAACACCAACTGGTTAAGATAAGAGAGCAACATTATTATGGTGATGTGTAATTATTGAAGTAAATTCTGTTAAAGCCTTTAAACTACAAGAGCTAAACATCATTACCCGTTTTTTAGTTATTTAAAGTAATAAAACCAAAACATGGCAAGAAGACACCTTGTTTTTGGGAGTTGTTTAAAATCTAGTATGTGATATTTAATTGTGTCTGTGAACATTAAATTAGCAATATCCAGAGATGTCTTTATTAATGTGGCCATTTAAATTTATAATTTCTTTCTGACCCAAGAGAAACTAATAATAATAATAATAATAATAATAATAATAATAATAATATAATAATAATAATAATAATAATAATAATAATAAATCTTGCCTAAATCCAGTCTAAATAGCATAAAAAACTATTTACTAAATTAATAAATAACACATTCTGCAAATATATTCAGTTTATACTAATAATAGAAGTAATTTATGGGCATGTCGATATCCATAATTTCCATATATCTGTATTCCAATATGGCAAAGTCATTTATCAGATATGAGGTCCTAAGCCACTGATCTACCAGAAACAGGAGACTGTCACAAACTTATACTACTATTACATTTATATTAAAATGATGCTATTATGTCAAAGATTAATAAATTTATACTTTGTTACAGCAAATATTATTCGCCACTTACAAAACGAATTATCCAGAAATTCACTGTACTAAAGTATCACCTGTAAATGTCAGAAGAGTACGTTGGTTGCCAATGTCAGTATTATTTATGTATATCAAAGAAAAGTAGATATATACGTATTATTAAAACTGGTACATTGGCAGGGGTGAATCCATGGGTGTGGTTTATGGGCACCCCCCCTGGACTATTTGTTTTTACAATTTTTCTGACACATTATCCCAATAATAGAGAACATTGGACAATGGGGGGACTGCAGATCTTTTAATTACACTGAGCCAAGTTTAGTCACATTTATTCTGGCAGTGTTATTTTGTGAGAGGTAGTGTTTAAATTCAGACATGGCTTCTAAGTGTCAGAACCTGTGGTAAATAGAACTGTACATCAGAAAGAATATTAGCAGAAACACACAAACACACAGGACACAACGAATATTCAAGTATGAAATGTAGTAAGATTTTAGCAAAAGGGTGGAATTTTAAAACTATGAACCATATTGTTTATGATCAAACAACGCTTAATATCGATCAATATTGAACACGTGGACTTATACGAGTAAGAGTGATGCAAGTAGATGTTTTCACAATCTGTGAACATGGACACCTTTAGTGAGCCCCCCCCCTACCTAAAAACACCCTTTATCCACCCTTGATTGGCCTGGCAGATTTTTGTAAATTAACCCATCATCAGTTAAAACATATTACAATTAGCTATTAAAAAAAGGTCAATAATGAAAGATGTGCTAAGAGCCAGTAGCTGGTAACAAAGCTAAAGGTAATGACTACATTTAAAGTTGACACATCCTGTGAATACCTTACCTGAAATTCCAAATCCAATGTTATTCAAAGGCAAACAGTCAATGAAGCCTTCTTGTCTTATGCCATCTATAAAGAGTGCACACCACCTGATTTTCTGTAATTAAAGATGAGTAATATACTAACATGTCTGGCATATTCTCATGAACAGAATGAGTATTTCATGGTAATTGTTTTTTAAAAAAGGACCATTCACAAACTGAGAAGTGGCCACATTAAAAAGGGAGGAAAAACTCACGATGGAGTAGATATCTGAACATAAGTGGATACATGATAATGAGAAAAAGATACAAGCAAGAAAGACGGATGGGTCCCATCATCCGCTCCAAGTGCTCAATGGAGTGTAATCTGGAATTGTACTCTTTAATCATCATAAATTATGTATGTCTGGCAATGTAGGGAACCAAATATGTCTTTATAAAAGTGACCAACCTTTATAATAGGAGAAGCGTGTTATTTTGAAAATTCGTCATTAATAGTGTAATCAGTATCTACAAAATAGTAAAAATTCAGTGTCAAAGGTGCTAACATTGTAAATAGTCTCATGTAGAACTTGCATAATCGAACAGATTCATCGTAATTTGAAAGAGAGAGATTACAGTAACTGATAGTAATTGAACAACTGGCAGCCATGATGTCTTTGCCGTTTTTCTGATGCCACAATACCAAGTTCAGACCACAGAAAATTTGTCTGATTACAAGTTTTATGTTACAAAAAAAATGATTTCTATCAATTTACTCATCAAATAGAAACTTCCTTTTTATCCTCATGTTAGCCTCTACTAATTCCATTAACCAACCGGTAGTTTGTTGTCTAAAGTTTTTCCAGTCTCAAGTATTTTTGAATTTAATTAAATCAACATGAATTTTATGTCTTAATCTTAGTGTGATAAGTTTCTAATTAATCTCAAATGTTTTGAGATCGATTTAGTTTAGTGTATTCATTACAAACAGGGCAGGGGGTTGGGATATTTTATACAAGCCCTCACTATAAATATCCTGGTATTTTGAAAAAGAAGAAAATTGCAAAGTGACAAATTTTAAACTTTACATGTGATTTGATTAAAATATTTTATTCTAAGATGTAATAAATCTTTAATTAATTTAAAGTAAAAAAAAGGGATGGTTTAACCATTAAGTCCTTAAAAATGTGCATATGGTGAGTGGGGCCAGTTATCACACACCCCCAATTAGGCTAGAAGACTCAGTAAGGGGTCGATAACCTACTGCGCATCTTCACCTTTAAGGTGGTGAAGTGTTAAGTCACGGGTTACTGTCTGTCTGTATCCATTAGAAACAATTAACAACAACAAAGGGTTAACTCGAATTATTCACAAAAAAAGACAAAGGTACCTGGAGTGCGATATGAACCCACCGCGCCCTCGGGAGCGTCCAGTTGGCGCTGCTTCCATCAGCTGCGATAGCATAGGTGGCGCTGCTCGTCGTCGACGTCAGGCTCAGGTTGAGCTCGCGGCTGCTGTTGCCATCTTCCCGGCGGAGAGAGAACCAGGTGCTGGAAGTACAGAGAAAACCGATCTGGTTGTCGATACGGGGGGGGCTACAGAACACGGACTGGCGGAAGGTTTACTCGAGGAGGTGCTTGTCTCTGTTTCTAAAAAGAGTTAGGAGCACGTAACCCTGACAACGGACAGGGGTTATGTCCCTTACAACGTAACAAATGAGATCGGTTCTTTAAGATTCTCCAGGTTGTTCTCACCTCATGATAAGACCATAATCGCAGAAAAGGGGTCGCCAGTGCCCTGGCAAGACAGAATCCTATCAAAAGTTCGTTGTTTTGCTTCCTTGTTTTATTTTAAAATGTAGGTTTTTATTTCCATTTAGAATTGAAACTGACAAAAAATATATAAAAGCTTCGATAAATTCGAATTGCTGCAAAGAATTATACAATTTCCTTAATACTGAGATTATTATTATTATTACTACTATTATCAGTATATTAAAATATCTTATTTGTTTTAAGAGCAACAAAAAGGTGTTTCGAATAGGTGTATACCACACGTGCTGTCATTCCTAGTCTTTAAACTTCCTCCTACATTAACCCTTCACCTAATTTTTAAAAAAATTATATTAAAAATTAATCTATATTAAAATCATGAATATGTTTTTTTTTTCTATCATTGGAAGACTGAGCAAAGCATTTACAAATTTTAAAAACTTGAGAGGATGAAGTTAAAGAAAAAACCTGATTATTTAATTTAAATGATTTATAAATTATTCATGCGTTTATACTTTAATATATATTTAAAGCAAAAGTGTTGAACGATTCTTAATTTGACTTAATATGCAGCAGCATTCCAACTTTAAGTGTACTATTATAAGATAATCTAGCGTCAATACTGATTTTGCGTTCAGGAAACCAACATTTACTGGTCTTAATTACAATTATGGGGAATAGTTTCGTTTCTAAAACTTTTTTTAAATTATAAAGTATTTATTTTAATATTCAAAGCTTTAAAAACATTCTCTTCTTAAAAACCTGATGAATATGTTAAATTCATTATTTATGTACTTGTTCCGAACGATTTTCCCCCGTTTTTTGTCGCTGTCAGGACTAAATAGGATTAAATAAACTTCTATTGTTCCTAAGAAGAAATCTTCCTCGCTATCCCGTGTTATGTTATTCGATTGAATAGAATCGAACTCGCAGATCATAAAATATAGATTACTCCATATTTAATCAATTAACTAACTGAAACCAAAAGGGGCCTACCGAAAGTTACCACAATGGAACATTCCATACCTAATTGGAGGAGAATGTAAGGTTGGTTATGTCCTGACTTGTAGTCATTTTTGCATTGAAACATTTGTTTTCGATCTGTATACACAATTGTTGTTGTTTAAGTGTACTTCCAAAGATCTGGTCCCCTGTCTCTGACTGACTGCATCCGGCTGATGTTGATCCTGATCGGCCGTTTATATCATAAGAAATCGCTGCGGTGCTCATTTGTTTGGGAGACCAGAGACTAAGTCTTCTACCCCCCTAAAAGTTTCAAATTATTGAACGTTGTAAAGGGCATCGAACCCATCGTCTAAAGTACAAGATCCATTCTTGTCAGAGCCGCATTACAGGGCTATAGACAGGAAGGACGCAGCTGGTTAGAAAAATAGGGGCCAGACTCGTGCACAGAAAACGTCTTGAGATATTATTACCTGAAATGGAACCGGAAAATTCGTTTTAAAAAAGTGGGGGAATTAAATGTACCTTTTTCTCCCTCTATGGTTAAAATAGTTTCTTATTAATTCCTTATTGTCTCCACAGATACACTTCTCATTAATGACTGGTTTATTTACCACACCTCTGTCCACCTTGATGCAGACAAAGGGAAGGACTATTGTGCTCAGTAGAAGCTGAAACCTAACGACATTTGACCACATGTGCATCCTGTTGAGTGACTTGGCTCTTAACAGAAGTTCTTATGGCTCACCTATGCTTTCGAGGAGTGGCCTCTAATTGACAGGTGATCGGGCGGAATAACGAACTGTTTGTTTTTACTCTGGCTGTCGGCCTGATTTGGTGGTGGGTAGAATATCTCTCTTGCTGCATTTATGGAGAGTAGTTTGTTGGCAGCCATAAGACTGAGTGCTTCCCATCTTTAGGGAAGTGCTGCAAATAATTCATGGGGTATTTGATATTGCTTCAGCTTCACCTTCTTTTTCAGTTATATTAGAAAAATGTTTACAACACGAAAAATGTAAAACTCATTGTGATTCAGTTTGCCGATTCTGATCGTTAATGAAGAATGAAATGGTTTTAGCACGAGTTCGCAGTGAGCATTTAAGAGAAAGACTGATTACTTCAAAGATGCTCATGAAAGTATTTGCTAGTAGCTGGGAAAGGCCTGCAACACGTGGTCACACCCAAACCTCTGGTGATCTGCACCAATTGATTAGATTGAGGTGCGAAGATGATCCAGATTTCAATGGGTGAATGAGCAGAAAACCATTTGGATTTTACTAAAGGTACAAAATGAGATATTTGAGCTGATGAGTCATGAAATTCTCAGTTACTTTGCTTCAGATGTCAAACAGCCCAGTATTATGCTCTTCTTGCTAATGAAACAGCTGATGTCAGAAATACGAGATAGTCCATGTGATTCAAAGTTTGCTTTCGTTTCGATCAAAGATTTCTTATTGCGTTTTGGATGTAATATCGAAAATTGTAGAATTCAATGCATTAATGATGCCAACCCTTTTCGAAGAAAATTCAAAAGAGTTGGAACTCGTTTTGAACAAGAGAAAACCAGACCGATAAGCATCCATTGCCAAATGAATGCATCGAATTTAGCCGTTCAAGGCACTAATTCTGGAAACTCCCTCATGCGTGACATTTTAGGATCGATACAAGAACACATTTTCTACGTGTTTCTCCAGATCGTTAACAACAGTTCAGAACCTTGCAAAATCTGCTTGATGTCCTTAAACACGCACGACTATTGTGTTCTGCTCGTTTCAAGTTAGATTCCATACTTTAGAAGCGATACGATCACAGCTGGAGATCCTACCTGAAGTTATGAGAGCTACACAAGTAGAAACGTGGGACATCCTTGTCAGATCTAAACCAGCGAGGTTTCAGGAAAGTTGGAACAATTCAATTTGTTCACGTCTTTGAAAATAGCCTTAAGGATTTTTGAAATTACCGATAGGATCATTGGACTTATTTAGTATAGGGAAAGTGTAAAATTTGTGGAACACGCTTGTTTGTCTGAGAATGACTGACTCTATTTGGGGTTAAAAGTTTCAAATTCTGAAAAGATGCATACAGATGCTCCAAAGTTTCCCCGACAATCAAATGTTTCTGGAGTTACAAGTCCACAAATTCTCAACCAAAAAGATTGAGTTTCTTTCTGTGAAGTTGTTGACACTGCTATAAATTCAATAGAATCATCTCATGAAAGTCTTCGACTCAAAGATGTATCTGCCCCTACTGAAATGATATCAAAGCTATGAGTCCTCAAGTTCTATTTACTGTACTAGAGATTTCGCACAACAGGCAGTCGATCCTCTTCTCATCTTAGTATCATATTTAGGAGAAGTTGACAAACTTGATATTAGAAAATTTTGTAAATCGTTTTATTTCAAGTGGTAATGCTAAGAAACGTAATACATTAGCCTATTGGTTTGTTTATTTTGACCGATCTTTTTGTATAAGTGTTAATTCACTTAATAGCAATACTTACGGAAACAGTCTTTTCATATTTCCACAGATTATTCTTTCTGAGAGTTGCTCGATATTGTTGCTTTCAAGTGGAGATTTTAAAATAAAAATACCTTTCCCAACCCCAATATTCAAATACTTTCTAAGTCTAGTAAGTAAATATCATTTCGTTCCAGCTTCTCTAGATCTTCTTTGCTTGTTTTAACTAATTAATTGTCAAATCACGATGTATAATTAAAGGGTATATTCTGTTATTGATATTCAAACCTATTTCGATTTTCATAAAATAAATATAGTTGATTAATGCTCTTGATATTCAAAACTGCAGCCTGTAAGTGGACACGTGACTAATATCGCGATTACAATGGTGTAGCTGTCGACTTAACAGCTTTCCATTTAGCAAGTGTCTGACTACCTTAATACCTCGCCCACAAGGGCATGGTGGCCTTATGAGTGAAATGAACTTTTGAGCGACAGGCGAAGTGGTTCTTCTTTGAAACGGACTTTCAGCAATTATACGTATAGAATTTTATTAAAACGCATCGCGTCGACATCAAACCATCTACGGAATCTTTCTTCGTCTTATAATGGCTGGGGAGAGATCCAAGAAATGGCGTATGACCCACATTCTGCTTCTCAGCCCCACGGGAGACAGCAGAGTTACCTAATGACATGCCGTTGCTATTGTTGATAAAAGCTGTACAGTACTCAGAAATGATTTATGATACAATCCATTGAAAAAGAAATTAAAAAGTAAAGACCCATTATTTTCTCTTTAATTGTAGGACGGTACAACATCGTTTATAGCATATATGGGCAACCCACGGCCCGCCGAACTGTGCGATCGTGGCATGGGTCTTCGTCCGCAGCTCAGATATATATTTTTTCTTTTTCTGGTTCCACTGCTATCTGGCCATGGCATCCTTGAGTAAGAAAGAAGGATGGGTGACAAAGGTAGATTGAAACGTGGACTAGTAACTACTCTGTAACAGATTTCAGGGACAAGCACGGAGAGAGAAGGGGCAGGAAATGAAAAGGAATTTGCTTGAGCAGCAAATGTTGTTCAAAGCCATACTCAGATGGAGAATTTGTGAAAAGTTGTCTCGGGAGACGTTGTGGAATTGACCTGACCAAATAAGAGAATATGAGTCTGTCACGCCGTACGGTAGCCATTGACACTATTGCAGTGGACATCAGTTCTTCGTCGGCAAAAGAAGCATCTCAGCGCTTTTTCGATAGCTGTTGATGAAAACACTGACAAAACAGATACAGCTCAACTTGCCATCTTCATTCGTGGAGTCATTGAAGATTTTAGTGCTACCGAAGAACTCCTAGCACTCCAGTCAATGAAAGGGACAACGACTGGTGGGAACATTTTCGGACAAGTGAAAGCAACTTTTGAACGCTTTGGCTTCCAGTAGGAAAAGCTGAGTGGTATTTAAATGGTGGGGCAAAGGCTATGGTAAGCACAAAAGCAGGCTTAGTTGCACGGATTAAAGGACAGCTGTCTGATCAATGTTTGGATCCTGAAAAACTTGTAGTCTTCCACTGTGTCATCCATCAAGAACATCTCTGTAGCAAGGTACTTGATTTCAAGCATGTGATTGACCCAGTTGCTACACGCATCAATTTCATTAAGCCTCGACCTTTAAATCATCGACAGTTCAAATATTTCCTTGATGACCAAGAAGTAAGTCCATGTGATCTCACCTATTATTCTGTGCGCTGGCTTAGTAAGGGTAAAATGCTAAGAAGATTCTTTGATCTGAGAGAAGAAGTGGCAATTTCATGGATATGAAAGGGAATCCAGTACAGGAATTACATGATAAGAAGTGGCTCTCTGATTTAGCATTCCTTGTTGACGTTACAACACATCTTAATAGTCTTAACATCAAGCTACAGAAAAGAGAGCAGTTAGTTCATGAAATGCACAACCACATTAAATCTTTCCAAAACAAACTGAGGTTGTGGCGGACTCAGCTAAGAAGAGATGATGCTTCGCATTTCCCAACTATGCTTGAAGTCCTTGGAAACGACGTCAGTGGAAAAGGCGGTGATTGTGCTAATATGCCTGGGGACTTGGTGAAAGAGTTCCAGTCCCGCTTTTCTGACTTCAGAACCGAAGAAACCAGCGTGAATATCTATTCCGCACCATTCCATACTAATGATGAGGATGCTCCCACTGAACTACAGATGGAACTGATAGAACTACGGGAGGATCTGGATCTCAAAATGAAGTTCCGAGACATCCCGATCGAGGAATTTTATAGCAAATACTTGCAGAGAGATAAATATCCAAACCTCACTGCATTTGCGAGGAAGAAGATTGCCTTGCTTGGCAGCTTTTCTCGCGGATGGAGTTTATCAAGTCCAGTCACAGATCTCAGCTCACAGATGAACATTTAGAAAATAACCTCAGGGTTGCAACATCAAATATTCCACCATGTTATGGCCGGCTTGTCAAAGACACCCAAACATAAGTGTCTCATTAAAAAACAGTAATAGTGGTTGAAGTGGAAAACATCTCCATTCTTTTCTACTATTTTTGTTTTATTGTCCGATTATCAAATTTGGTATTTTCGTTGGCAATACATCGCAAAGCACATGAAAATGTTATAGGAAATACACTATAATAATTCAATAATACAACCATCGCATATTATTATTATTTGTAAACACATTCATTATGCTATTATAATTATTAATAAAATGTACGGCAATTAGTTTATATTAACATGCCTTTAGTTGGTAGTAGTCCGGCCCACAGACTCAGGAACTCCCCACCCCTGGTTTATAGAAAAGGGATCCAACTCCGAATGTTCTGTTTTTTAAGGGCTTGAAAGAAGCGTTTCCCCTTCTCTCTCCCTCCCTGGATAATGACTCGATGGTGTTTGCAAGAAAAAAGGGGGTCATATAGAGAGAATGTGTTCTTAATTGTCGACGTGTTCTAGAGACTATTTTTCTGAATGTTGCGAGTACAGATGGTTACTCACCAGTCCCCTGCTGACCGGCAGCCTGACACATCGCTGTAGATCCACACCAGCACCGTCCACAGACCTGCCTCCCCACGAGTCAGGTTCCTGGTTATTAAACACGACTCGTTGGAACTGAGACTCACATTGAATTTTATCCCGCCGTTCGTGACGTTCTGCGGGCCACCCTGTCCTGCAGAAACAAGATCAAGTACATCGTCTGTGAGGGTACACGCGGAAACGGCAGGTGGGGCGTGTTTCAAAGGTGTGTCGAAAGCCGCTGGAAAATCCGTCCTGCCGGGGCAGTGGTCTGATTTCGAGCAGATGGAGGATCCGTTACACAGGCCGATGTTGGCGGAGCTGTAGACGCACAGCCCGTCGCTGGAGTCGCACGATCTCCGGTCGGCTGTCTCCGGTGACACGCTGACTTCTCGCATCGGAGGTTCCAGGAAGAGCTCCATCGATCTGCCGCCTGTCGCGGCGACGAGGAGCAAACACGTCCAAAGAAGACGTTTCCCGGACTCCATGGCTTTGTGAAACACACGCGCCCTTTGATTTGTCGACTACCTGCGTGATGTGGGCCAACACTAGGAGAAGCTTTCCGCTTGGCACAGTTCGTGTATTGTTGAATAACTTTGTTATAAATAAACCTACCTATTCAGCGGGCCACTCACACCTACCACAGGTAACCAGAGTAAGGTAAATGGGGGGTGGGACGGAAATCGCCAGAATAAACATTTAAAACCCGAGGAAAATTGAAAATAAAACGATGAGAAAGGAGATGATCGAGGACCGAAGAGAAATATACATCTTTGTGATTATTTATGAGATGAGTCGTTAGAAATACGCGACATAACTCGACCCTTATCGGGGTTAACCTGCTTCGATCGTTGATTTAAAAAGGGGGAAGAAGGATAACTCCCACATTTGCTTAGTAATGCGTCGATACATCGAGACGGTCTGCTCTGGGCCTGTCTAGGGCTCGTCGTTCCAGACAATAGGTGGCGTTCTCAGAAAGCTTCCGGTTTTTCTCCCACCGAATAACCCCGACTTCCGGCGCCATAATAGATTCTAAAACAAAGGAAACTTTTCATAAGATGATATCATTTACGATATAATTTAACAAATTCTTTTTTTTTTCCGGCAGTTGCCGTCCATTAGCTGTCAACGGTACCGTGGGCGGCTGGCGGACTGGTTAGTTGGTTGGGAATGGGTGACCTGGGCTCAGACCGTCCTTCAACGGCTATGCATTTTAAACATGCTTTGCCGAAATTCCATTTATTCATTTCCGCGATTTCATAAAAGATATAAAGTGTTAATTCATCTTTAGGGATGAGTGAGAAGCAATCTGAAAGAAAATGTAAATAAAGGAAGTTCGGGGCCGTAGCAGCTGTTTATACCTAAACTGGTCACCAAACTGCCAACGTGAAAGGAACCAGTGAAGCTTGAAACTGTCGCTCTGCAGTCGGGTGCTACTTCGCCATTCGTAGATAATAGGTATTTCCTGTATCCGTCAAGTCAACGACGGCTCCTCAGAGTTAATAAAGAGACTTGCTAATTGACGAATGCTGAACTGACCTGCTTTAGCCCTCAAACTTTGTATTCGCCCGAATTCTAGAATATTTTCGTTATGAGGTGTTAATGCTATCGCAGAATTTCTTCTTTGAAATAAAATTTTAAGTTATTTTTCCTCAAGTTAAAAACTTTTCTATAGACTCCAAAAAAGTCCTGGTATTTCATTTCATAAATAAATGTTTCCCATTTAGAGATAGGCACTACTTAGTACAAGGACACCAACTCGAACATTATAATTGGACGACTGGGGATCGAAGAACAATCTTTCTTGTTTTTAGTGTTTGGTAAAAGCTGAAATCGTTGGCCATATCTCTCTGTCCTAGTGCCTGTTTGAAAATTCTACATGTGACGTCACCTTCATTAGTTAAGCAGTCATAATTCATTACAGTTACACTGTCATATCATGAGACGGCGGAATTAGAAATTGTTGGCCATATCTCTCTGTCCTAGTGCCTGTTTGAAAATTCTACATGTGACGTCACCTTCATTAGTTAAGCAGTCATAATTCATTACAGTTACACTGACATATCATGAGACGGCGGAATTAGAAATTGTTGGCCATATCTCTCTGTCCTAGTGCCTGTTTGAAAATTCTACATGTGACGTCACCTTCATTAGTTAAGCAGTCATAATTCATTACAGTTACACTGTCATATCATGAGACGGCGGAATTAGAAATTGTTGGCCATATCTCTCTGTCCTAGTGCCTGTTTGAAAATTCTACATGTGACGTCACCTTCATGTTTAAGCAGTCATAATTCATTACAGTTACACTGACATATCATGAGACGGCGGAATTAGATCCGTTTTGCTTTCCTTCATATATGCTCTTCGACTTAAGTTACGCACCACCAGGTTTTCTCAGATAAAGCATCTTCACGGTTGGGTGGATTCCTCTCTACGCTCTCATATTTCTGCTCGCACAGACTCGTGTGTTCAGCACCTTTTGATTGCGTATGCAAATTAACTGTGATACCGCGATTTGTACACGGGCTAGTACCGGTGGGGCAGGTTTCCTGCAGTGGGAGGCTGCACCAATCCGCCATCAACTGTCCTTCTGTTTCTAAAGCAGTTGTTGATGGAGCGGCAGGTTCGTGTAAACCGACTCGGAGCAGATGGGGCAACAGCATCCTTTCGTTACGGACCTGTGGAGCTGGTGGAGAACCAACCAGCAACAAGATGTTCGGGAAACCGGAGACCACGATCATCGCCCCGTGAAACGTCCAGGGAGGGTTAAGGGGGAGGAGGCGGGTACGTCGGTCGGGTAAGAGCCCGACGACGGAAAAGCACAGTTGGCAACCCAAGACAGCATTGCTGGGGTTGCTGCTCGTGGTAGTGGGTCCGCCAGGGTGGGATGTGAATCCCATGAACGTCAGGCTTGATCTCGTCATCGCGCCTGAATCCCTGACCGTCAGCAGGCAGGACGAAAACATTATTGCCCTTGTTGTTCCCTGTTTTGAGGAACAGCCGCTCGCTACTTGGCCAATACTCAGGACGGCAAAGTCACACCTCAGACATGGTGGGGCCAGTGCGGTCTGAGGGCCGAGTGTTTACAAACACTCTTCGACAACTTTGTCTTTCTTCAGTCGCCTTATTCTTCACTTCTCTCGGCTTAAATGTTATTTCAATCGCTTGCAGAATGTTGCCGGTTCCTCCAGCGTAGACGTTCTATACGTTTGCATTCGATTCTATGTACCCAGCTGGTCGTATCGGGGCTGAAGAGGGTTCTCATCTCGGTGTTTGTGTCTCTTTCTCGGGAGTCTTTCAAAAATGCTTAAATTATGCCCTTAAAATTGGTACCCAACCGGCAGGTGATGGACTTGATTGTTACTTGTAGACACTCTTCGAATGGCTGCCAACACCACTGATTTGCTTCACACTCCACTGGTTATAAGATGTCGGTCGGAATGGGTTTCTTATAAATTCTAACGTTTGTGGAGACGTCTACGAACGGTAAGAATAGCTTAACTCCCACTGATGCGGATTCCAGTTATCCTGGAGTCTGTTCTGGCTTCCGACCACGTCAGAAGCATTATTACTATTACACATTTTTCTATCCAAGTATTTCAATGAAATGACTCTGTCTGACATTCATTGTCTTATCATCTCTGGACTGCCTCTGGTGTACACAGTAAGTTTCCAGAAAATGGAAGATGCAAACAAAAGAACTCCACTATAAAAATGATGAATCATCATATTTTGAAATTGCATGGCAGCTGTAACTTGGTAGATGCAATGATTCTGAGTGGTTGCACTTGCTTAATACAGTCAGCTGATGCATTCTGGGGGTTAGGCATGCAGATGAACATGGAAGGCCGATATTTTAAAGGATGTAGGCGGTCGGTCGGTTAGGGTGTTAAGGTTTGGGGATTAGCTGGCACCCACCCGTTGGACTCACACTTAACTCCACTGCCCACTCCAGCTTTACAGAGCGATGCACGCACCCAGTCAGATATTCTTGCGTCACAGAAAGATTTTAAAGCTGAATTACGAAAGTAACCTTTTTTGAAGAAATTCAGAATGCAAGTAGAAGGGAGATAATTAAATACGATTGAATTTTAACACGTTCTTTGTGCTATATATATTCTGACTGACATCAATTTTCTAAACGATAATTTTTATTTTGTGGTTTGTTAGCTGCCAATGATATTTAGCTTCTATTTAACTGTGGTAGACGTGAATATTGAATCAAACAAATAATGTTCAGTATAATTTTACGGAGTTACTTCCCTTCAACTACAAACTGCACCAAAAGCTACCTGCGGGTTGTTAGGTGTGAATATAATTAAAATACAGATGGGCAGAATTATTTCTCATTTTTTATGACCCTTGAAGTGTTTGTTCAGCGTGCCCTTGTACTGTTCCCTTATTCTTGTCAATGTCATATAAAATTCATTTTAAATTTTGTTTAAAGTCACCGTTGCACCGATCATTTTTGGATGTAAATCCATCTGCACCTGAGAGCTCTCGAATATGAACTTTAAAACGGGATTTTACAAACTGGCCAATCTACGGAATAGAATCAGACATTTTATATGTGCAAAATTATTCTCAGTTTTACTTATAAGCAAATAAATACGGTGGGGCACCGATTATCCGGATTAGATTTTGGGGGGAAAGGTTTTCTAGTTACGGTGCAAGGTGCGTGTGCTGGAAATTCATGGCGAAAAGCTTTCAGCTGACTTTGCAAGGGTTAAGATTGTGTAAAAATCAAAATAACTAGAGACGTTAATTTGAGAAGAAAGACTTGATACCGACTTCATCTTTAATGCAGATTAAAGCTGGTTTAACTGGAAAAAATCTGCAAAACAAATGACCGGCTCGCGGAGAGTGGGCCTCGTTAGAAAATCTAGAGAGAGAGAGAGAGAGATGGTGAGAGAGAGGGGAGATGGAGAGAGTGAGATGGTGAGAGAGAGGGAGAATGGAGAAGAGAGGAGAGAGGAGAGAGAGAGAAGAGAGAGAGAGAGAGAGAGAGAGAGATGGAGAGAGATGAGAGAGATAGAGATGAGAGGAGGAGATGTAGAGAGAAGAGAGCTGAGGAGAGAGAGAGAGATGGAGAGAGAGAGAGAGAGAGGATTTTCGAGCTAGAGAGAGATGAGAGAGGATAGGAGAGACTGAGTTCGAGAGAGAGAGAGAGAGGAGAGAGAGATCGATAAGAGAGAGCGAGCTCGAGCTCTAGAGAGATCTAGAGCTTTGAGCTCTCTGGTCGCTGGAGAGCGAGAGATTGCGAGTCTGGAGATTCTAGCTTTGTTCTCGCTAGAGGAGCCTAGGTTCTACGATCTCTTTCTCTTTCAGAAGCGCTAGCGATCTCTCTGCTTCGCGATCTCTGGAGCTCGCGCTGATTGTGTCCGATCGCGAGAGCTCTCGCCGCGCTGCTTCTTTCTACGCTCCCTTTTTCTTGAGCGAGAGGGAGCTGTTTGACGAGAGAGCGGCCTTTCCGTTATGTCCTAATGCCAGTGAAATCACAATCTGCCTTTGCTACTAATCGGGAAATCAGGAAAACCTCGGGTATTCAAGAACGTGAAAACTTTACCTTTTGTTTACAATAATCAGAAGATGAACGCTCAATTGTTTCTGGAATGGTGTGGTAAAACCTTCATTTTTGAGGTTGAGATACATTAAAAGAAAGTTGAAAAAGTGCATAGAATAAAATTCTCAAAATTGAGAGGCCAGAGATGAAAAACAAATTGCCAGTGACATAGTAGTGGCATTGGAAGAGGATGTCAAAGAGTGGATGAATTGTGACAACTCTGGACATCAACTGGTAATAGAAGAGGAGATCGTCGAAGCTGTACAAGAGAAAGCTCCAGAAGAAATAAAGATGGTGATACACACTATAAGAGGCCGTCAGGGTTAGGGATTTTAAATACCTGGACACCGAAATGACTTGGTTGGAGAAGCAGGTGTGCGACTCTGTTCAGCTACTATTTAAAGAGTTCTTGGATTTAGCTGCATAAAAAGGGGAAGTTTTCCTTAAAGCAGCTATCAATCAGTCAGTTCTTGTCTTAAATAGATTACAGTACTGTATACGTGTACTCAGTGATGGTAGGTAGCCAGTTGTTTAACATAGGCAAAAGGAATAATTTAATACTTATGCCAATAAATAATTTTTATTTGTATTAAATATTTATAATGTTGTAAAAAAGATACTACTTTACGAAATTGCAACTCATTTTTTTTTAAATAATGTCACATTATCTGGACCATCCTTGTTTACTTAGACCGGATAATCGGCGCTCCCTCTTTGTGGTAGTTCTAACCTTTTAATAACATCGCTTGATCGTACGGGACTATGACGGCATTCGCGGTCAGCCATAAGGTGCGAGGTGGAAAAAAAACACAAACGAGTTAAGTATGGCGTATGTCCATAAAAAACTACTGTAGAGCGCCACCTGGTTGGTTTACTGAACGAAGGGCAAGGTGATTTACCGGCCTTAGTTAGAGGGCGGAGTGCGATGAGTCGAGAAGTGTTCGTCGACGAAGGATGAGGTTAGTGAACTGCTGAAAAGAAGGGATCTTGGCCGGGTCTCCTACGGGTTTATCCTCTAAACCAATGTTTCTCAACCCCTTGGTAGTATTTGGCGAACAAACATCGGAATTATTCTTCTTTTTATCGAAGTAGATTGTAATGAATTGACTGAAGCTGAATATTTAAAACACCCTCCCTAAGCAGAGGTCATGAAAGGTGGAAGGGGTTCATCGGATCTGGGAATTTACCCAGGCATAAAAACAATTGAAGATTCATCGGATCTGGGAATTTACCCAGGCATAAAAACAATTGAAGATAACGATGGCATGCTTTCACAATAAATTCGATTCATTTGCAGAGTGTGTGACTACACACGCACATGCAGAGTCGGGGGCAAATAGTCAAAGGTGTCAACAGCGTGGATGGCCACATCAAAGCTGCATAAGCATGTAATAAATGATGATGCCCATCCAGGGTGTCACCTGATGAGACCTAACAGGTCAAAAGGCCTAGTTTACTTGGCACGCTTTCTCAATCAAATAAGTGAGAAATAAATTGCTAACAGGTAAAAGTAATAACTTCCCACATCATTGGACATGGCATTTCCCTTATCAATGTCATTGATCTTCCTTTCCAATAAAGCCGATTTGATCTATCCTGTTCATGGACTGGCATGGAAAGAGAAGTCATTTTCGCTATAAGGACCTATTTATTACACGAGTTGCAAAAGGAGCAAAAAAAATGACATCGGATGTTATCACTGATGTTGTTGGATCAGGGTTGTCATTAGGTTGATAGACCCTGCAAACAAGAAAAACCGTCTTGGTTAACTTATTAGTTATGCATATATTATGACCAGTAGTGGTGGCCAACTTACATGATTCTAGTGGGAGCCTTGGGGTTCATGTTTTCTTGCTAACTCAAGCGCATCCGGTTCAATTTTTGTCAAATGCAAACGGAGATCACCTCGATCTATGACGTTCAAACGATTTCGAGATTTATCTTGTATTCTTGCAACGGCACTAAAACCTTTCTCAACCAAATAGGAGCTTGGAAAGGGAAGTGCAAAGCGCTTTGCTGCTTCACTCAAAAGGGGGAAGCGACAACGGGTGTCTTGTTGAATCCAAAACAGTGGTTCACCCATCTTGGTGAAACGTAGCTTCATAGAAGAATCATTTTGTCGCTCCACTACTTCTTCTTCGAGCGTTGCGTCAATATGCTGTGCACTGACTGCGAATGGATCAGTCAACCATTCAGGCGTTTGCATCTCCACGAGATCTGCAAATCGCGCTTCCATGTCCTTCTGGAGAGCGCGCAGATGATCTGTGTAAACAAGAAGTTCACCATCGCTCACAGAATCTCCCAACATATTCAAAAGCTCACGTTTTCACCCTGCAGTTGCACTTGTTAAATATATCCGCAAGGTACGCAAGTCCTTCTTAACCTCTCGGACTTTCATACAAAGAGTCTGATTATATGCTGTAAGAAAGTCGATGATGGAATCGAAGAGTTCAAAAAACCGGTTCAGGCATTTCCCCTTCGATAGCCACCTTACTTCGGTATGCAGGAGAATATTGGCGAAATCTTCGTCGTTGTCTTCGCAGAACTGACGAAACAATCGCTCATTCAGTGAATACCTTTTGATATAGTCGACAGCATCGATCAAGACCTGCAACGAGTTGTTGAGAGGTTCACTGAGTTTTATTTTGACGCCAGATGTTGCCTATGGATAATGCAATGAACTGCAAAGACATTGGGGACATCCCGTTTTAATAAGGCAACAAATCCTTGATGCTGACCAGTCATTGCGCGAGCACCATCTGTGGCGCAGGCGACAATGTGGTTAAGGGGGATTGCTTTTTTTCGAAAATAGTCTTTGACCTTTTCGAAGATCTATACACCTTTTTGTATCGGTCGGCAAATCCAATGCAAACAAGAGTTCTTTCTTCTCGCACTTCGTTTTTGCCGATGAAGCGCACGTAACCCAAAAGGAGAGACTTATTGCCACAGAGTGTGCTCTCATCGATTTGTAGTGCGAATTGAGTCGATGCCAAAAGGGAGAACAATTTGTCCTCAACGTCGGATGCCATCTCATAAATTCGTCTTCTGACTGAATCATTACTCAGGGGTATGCGTTTGATGGTGGTAGACGGGTCTCGGTGTAGCACTGTCGATAAAACCTCGGCAACTGCGGGAAGCACCAGAGATTCACCAACAGAATGGGGTTTCCCACATTTCGCTATGATCTTAGAAATGTTGTATGACGCCACAAGTCCATCACTATTTGTAGTTTCCACCTTGGAAAATATTGTAGATATAGTTGTCTGCTGAGTAGACTTTTCTCTCAGTGCCTGAAAATACGATAAATCTTTGTCTTTTTTTGTCACTGTGTCGAAATTCGAGGTGCTTGATGAGGCGAGACGGTTTCATGGCTTCATTCGAAAATGCTTCCTTGCGAATTAAACACACGGGCGATGGCTTGTTGGGCGGTGAAGGGATGAATCCCTGCACTTTTTCGTCATTGATGAAGCCATGGTCCTGTCGAAGGTAAATCTACAATGGTTGACCATTAATCATCCAACACTTACCAAAATACACGTCCTCCAGAGAAAATTCCTTACGTGGATTGAGTCAGTCGTTATGGATAGACTCAAACATAAAGCCTGCAGGTGCGCTAAAAATAATTAGGTCAAGGTCGTTCACGCGCACACACACACACACGCGTTGTACAAAGGCGCTTATAATGACGACACGAGAGGGAATGCATGTAATGTAGACTGGCCATCATGCGACCGTGGTAATGCACTGCAACGTGAAGATTGTTCTTGAATCGGTTCCCTACTTTTTGGTGCCCCCTTAACGACCCCTCGAGTAACGCTGTAGATCCATAGCGTTCGGCATAGTCTTCGTTCGCGTGAAGCAGACTACAAACAAAGAGTTTGTTTGACCAGTTTTTTATCTTTTGATTTCCGCTGGAATGTTATTTGCAACAATAAAACCCAAACGAAAAGAAAGTGCTGGCTTTTAGGTATACGGGATGAAGCATTGGGGTGCGATGAACAAATATCCAAGTGGCCTTATATAGTCTTACGGAGTTCGTCTATACTTTTCTATCAGCAGTTCCCTATCTGAGGCCGAGTGGCATCTGTTGTTGTACGTATTGTTTTGGTGGATTTTTACGCCTAAAATTATAAATGTTTCGCGTTCACTTTTCAGAGATGGGGACTGAACTCGAAGAGTCGCTTTTATTCTACATCCAGAAATATTAAAACAGCTATACACAGATCAACCAACGATTTACCTATTTATCTGTCTGGTCTAAATGTCCAGTTTCATCACAAAACCCGGCTAGGAATGAACTTCTGCATCAGGTTGGCGCTGTTTCCTTTACCTGGGTAAAGGAAGTAGTAGACAGCAGCAGGTAGTGGATCACGGGTGAGCGTGGCGACCCGATTTAGAACAGTCTGTGATATCGTCCACAGTGAGATGTTACGATATTTTTCACTTGGGTGATGGCAATAGAGGTGCAAATGCTGCCAAAATATTTGCAACATTCCAGAAGATGCCGTCAACAGCCGGTGAAGATGCATTAACATAAATTATTCTAAAATGTTCCCCTTTGGGAGATGAGGCATTTCAGATACCATTTTTCGACTGTCCTTCTGCAAGTACTCGATCTTCTCACAAAGAGAACCTAGCAGACAGAACCAGTGCAGTCTTCACAAATTGTTAGAGAGAATGTGTAGACAGCAGGTCTAACGTGGTAGAGAGGCATGGTGCCCGTTCTGTAGGAGGTCTGCTGAAAACTGTAGTTGCTCGCGCATTTTCCACACGAAAAGTCTGTAGATTTTGATTCTTGGCTGTGGCGAACTTGTTGGTTGTGTTTCTTTTGTCTTTAATGCTAAACTTTGATTTTTATTCACGTTTCCAAAGGACCCCCTTCCGTCCATCAAATGTACATTCTGACTGCTGAATCTGCGAAAGCAGGACACTGTTTCTGTTTTTTCTTTCCACTTTCCAGTAAGCGTATTGTTCATCACCACGCAGACACATACACCACATACTCTCTCTCTTCCTCTCTCTCCCCCTCTCTCTCCCTCCCTCCCTCTCACCATTCTCTCTCTCTCTCTCCCCTCCTCCTCTTCTCTCTCTCCCTCTCTCTCTCTCTGCCTTCTCCCCCTCCTCTCTCTCTTCTTCTCCCTCTCTCTCCCCTCTCTCTCTCCCTCCTCCCTCTCACCATCTCTCTCTCTCTCTCCCTCTCCCCTCTCTCTCTCTCTCTCCCTCTCTCTCTCTCTCATGGTCACTCAAAAGTTTCGAAAGACCAGAATCTTTCGCCGTGTTTGATGAGTCTCCATTCGTAGTAACTCCTGCCAATTTTTTTTTGCATTTGAACCGAATATTGTGATGGCTCCATTCACTGCTTCCAGCAAATCACTGGCTTTTATTCTGTTTTAGTGAGTGGATTAGTAGAAACGGAATGCTCAAATTGCCTTTCGCCATTGCACTCATGAAACTAATAACTTGCTATTTTTCATTTGCTCGCTGACATTGCCATCAATCTGAATGCTAAATACATTTTTCAAATTCTTTTTTGTTCTACGACATTGATTGACTCTAACATTTTCTCTGTAATAAAAAAGAATTTCTGTAGGACACTCCAGAGCTGCAAGATCAAACCCTGGTAGTTAAGCATCGAGGTCTTTGTCAGCATAAGACAAACTAAGTACGGTAAGTGTTTTCAAGGATCTGTACGGCCAAGTATTTAAAATTACTGTGGATTTTGACGTTTTCTGTCTTAGGCACATTCAGTACTCTGAGCCACGGCCTTTCTCCCATTCTAAGTTTATTTTCTGCTGAACTTTGGAACCTTTATGAAGTTCAGATTTAAGGTGGTACACTATTGGTTTTAAGCAATCTTCTCCATCGGCTCTTTCACCATTTTTCAATTGGTATTCAATTCTTTGTTTACGGGAAATGTGTGAACGTGGTTTACCATTCTTAACAGCCTGAAATGATTCCAATTCTGAAAATTAAAAAAAACAACAAGAAAGTTAATCAAGCCGTATATCTCGATAAAAATGACTACCTTTTTATTTGATGGTCTTCTGTATTTTTGCTTCGTCATCTTTCTTCTAGCGCAGTGATTCTAATTCTGTTGGGATGCGGTTTGTCGTCATTTTGATTTTTGGTTTCTTGCTGACAATGAAGTGGAATTCTTTTTTGTTGATTTCAAATCTTCCTTTTAAACTGGACAATTAAAATGCATTTTTCATCACTTAGCTGAAGCTCCTTGTTTTCCTTTTGTATTTGCTTCAGCTTTTGGCACTGTGCATCACGTCTAAAAGTGAAATTGAATCAGAAACGTTTGTTGAGAATTCAAACAATGGTTGCTTACTGAAAGCATAGTCTCAGTTTCTAGTTCCTCGTCAGTCTGTAGATGTCGCTGCTTAAGTTGTATTTTGTAGGTGGAGAATAGAGGTTGTTTCTTAATTGGACGGCAATCTATGCGTTGTGGAAGTGCTTCGTTAAATAACCAACGACTTTTTTTAAAGGGGGGGTTCTTAAAAAAAAACCTACTGTACTATTCATGAAAACATCAATCTGACTTGGATGCTGGATCAGAAACCTAGCAAGGATTAAATAATTCAACAACTGAGTATAGAGTGAAATAAAAAACAATTTAAAATAATAGTTTTGTGAGGGAGGCTCTGAACGGTGACAGCTGGGCGACTGCCAACGAATTCAGCATTAGCTTTATTATTATTATTATTTATTATTATTATTATTATTATTATTTATTATTATTATTATTATTATTATTATTAAGTCTCTGAATTATTATATTATTATTATTATTATTATTATTATTATTAATAGTTACTTATAAAGAAATCGACTGTTAAGTCTCTGAACTCCTGAGTTTATTTATTATTATTATTATTATTATTATTATTATTATTATTATTATTATTTATTATTATATTATTATTATTATTATTATAATGAGATGGCACTTTGCCGGACTGGTTGGTAATTCCTAGAGGCTGATGGGGATTCTCCTCGCTGCAGGACCTCACCTTTGGTGGTTACCCGACATTTCTCTGTACACCCTAACAAACTGCTCGTCTCCGTGATGTAGTGATAACAGCTTTTACTCCTCCATATGACGTCATGACAGACAGACAGACAGAACAGCGCGAGGAAGTAAGGATGAGCCGTTTTAAACGATTTTCGTCTATAAACCTTTATATTTAAAAACACTAATATCCTTTCTTAAATATGAGTGGATATTAAAATGATTCCAGGTTTCAGCTTGAAGTCGGAATGAATAGAAGAAACTATGGCTTTCCAGAGAAACTTGAGCGCACCTTGTTCCCACTTCCCATGATGCAGTTCAAACGAAAACTAACTTTTTTCTTTTTCAAACGCATCCTTTCACGCTATATATTTATATATTTATATTAATTCCATTTTCGATTTCGCGTTTTCTCTTCTCAGGCGACATTTATTCATCTCTTGCATCTTCTGCATCTTATTTTTTTTTTTTTTTTAACTCTGTTATCTTCGGGTGTCGTCGGTGATGTCCGCCACGCGGTCGACTATTTCCGAAGTAGTGCTTAAAAGATGGCGGTTCGTGGGCTGGGGCAAGCACCTTGAACCACTATACGTATCACGCCTCGAAGCCTGTTTTCCATCAAAGTAACATTTAAAATGATAGTTATTTTTCTCCCTGCTTAACGCGAGACAAAAAAGGATGCTGAAACAGCAATAAAGTCTAATCTCAGAAGAGGTTGAGAGTACAAAGGAAGTAAAAGATAAAAGTAAATACGACCAGTAGATGGAATTAGGTTGTGTACCAAATTATTCGGCTTTTTCTTTTAAGATTATTACTTTATCAGGTAATCTTTGGAAATTAATCATTAAGGTTTTTCCAATAAAGCTTTAATAATACTAATTACTATTAATAATAATAATAATAATAATAATAATAATAATAATAATAATAATAATAATAATAAACTCAGGAGTTCAGAGACTTAACGGTCGATTTCTTTATAAGTAACTATTAATAATAATAATAATAATAATAATAATAATAATAAACTCAGGAGTTCAGAGACTTAACGGTCGATTTCTTTATAAGTAACTATTAATAATAATAATAATAATAATAATAAACTCAGGAGTTCAGAGACTTAACAGGTCGATTTCTTTATAAGTAACTAATAATAATAATAATAATAATAAATAATAATAATAATAATATAATAATAATAATAATAATAAACTCAGGAGTTCAGAGACTTAACGGTTGACTTTCTTTTATAAAGTAAATAATAATACTAATAATAATAATAATAATAATAATAATAATAATAAACTCAGGAGTTCAGAGACTTAACGGTCGATTTCTTCTTATAAGTAACTATTAATAATAATATAATAAATAATAATAATAATAATAATAATAATAATAATAATAAACTCAGGAGTTCAGAGACTTAACGGTCGATTTCTTTATAAGTACTAATAATAAATAATAATAATAATAATACTCAGGAGTTCAGAGACTTAACGGTCGATTTCTTTATAAGTAACTATTAATAATAATAATAATAATAATAATAATAAACTCAGGAGTTGAGAGACTTAACAGTCGAAAGTAAACAAAAACAGATTACAAGAAAGGCTGCTTTTTCATCAAAATAATATTTAGAAAGTGAAGAAAGGTTGAGTTTTCTTTTAAAGATTTATTCCAGTGTCCAGTCTCCTGAATGAGATCCCCATGAAAAGTTACCGCCAGGTCTCAGCTCTCGTAATTTATGCTCCATTTCCTGAATGGGGATAATTTCTCCATCAGTGGAGCTGAGGAACAAATTAGCATTTCTTTCCTTCTGGTCGAGAAAACTCCCCTTAGTTTGAGGTTTGCATCAGATCCAACAACGTGAGCCCGCTGTGACATTCAAGCACCGATCCCAAACTACAATTAGATATTGATTTATACGGAGCATTAAATATAGCTGACATTACAAATGGCCCCGCGCCGGGGACTCTCTCTCTCTCTCTCATGGTGTTTCTCCGCATCCCTTCCGCTACGTCGTCGTCGTCGTCATCGTTGTTGTTATTGTTATTGTTATTGTTTTGTTATTGTTTTGTTTTGTTGCGCTTTTCCCCCCTCCGGGAGGCGCTCGTTCGGATCACGACGCAGTTTTAAAGGGAGGGGGGGGTGGTGGTGATGAGGAGGAGGAGGACCCCCTGTCGAGTCCCTGCGCGACGTCACACAATGGATGTCCAAGTGGATCATTATGTCCGCGGCCTTCAGCCACGGGGTAAATGTCCGCACGTGTTCGCGCGCCATCCAGCGGAACTCGCGGCCAGTCGTTCATCTCCGTGGCCGCCGCTCGACCAATCAGATTTGAATATCCTTTTCCCGCCGTAAAGAGCCGAGCGAGGGATGTGCTAAGTGTGCCGACGGAGAGGAAGCCCAGCTGAAGAATACGCGTTGTGGAAGTAAGTAACCGTTTGCCTGGCGTGTGTTGTCCCTCCCGCGGTGGGGCCGGAGGGAGCCCTGCCCCCCCCGCGATTTCCGGGGGGCGCGGGCGGGGTGTCGGCGGGGCCGAGCGGCGGCCTGGCTGCCCGCACCGAACGCTGCAAGGTCGGCAGGCAACATGGCTACCACAGGAAATTATACAAAGAACGCGAATGTCTGCCGCCTGGAAACCCGCCCGCCCGCCCGCCGACCCGGGGCCCGGCCACGCCGCTGGTTAGACGGGATCCTCGGAGCTCGAGCGGAATCGGGGAGTGGGACGGGGGGGGGCCGCCGACTCGGGTGGATATCCACGAGCGGCGGAGTCGGCCGGCCGGTGGTGGTGGTGGTGGTGGTGATGGTGGCGATGGTGGCGGCGGAGGTGGAAACCAACCAAACCAACCAACCCAGCGGGGCGGACATCTGTTTGGCTCTGCTGCTCCCGTCCGTGTGAACGGGGTTAGGGCCGCCCTACACGGAGACAGACAGACAGACAGACAGTACACACGATCGGCGGTGATTTGTCGGGGCGGCGCGGATAGAGAGACAAAAGGAATAGGTGTGTCGCTGACATTATATTGATGTCGTCAGGGGGGGGAACTGCTACTACTACTACTACTACTACTACCCCCCCCTCCCCCTCCCCCCTCTCTCTCCTCCCCTCCCCCCTCTCTCCTCCCCTCCTCCTCCTCAAGAAATAAACAAAGCGGGTTAGGTAAATGTATTAAGCCGACCTCAGATCGTTAGGCTCCTCTGACGAGGAATCAGGTGTACATTGATTGAGCAGGACGACTGACCTTTAACGGTCTTCTGCCCTGGATCCTTTTGTACTCCTGCATAAATAGATCACTTATTGAATAATAATTCGTCTATTTTTATTTCCGATTAACTCATCAGTTTGATTTTATCCTTGGTTTCTTCTGTATCTAGTAGGTTACCGTTTGTGAATAAATTGTTTGAAACGGATTACTGAATTTAGATAACGTAAGTAGTAGCAGCAGCAGCAGCAGGTGGTTCCTCCTCCTCCTCCTCTTGTGTGTGTGAAATGTCACTAATGAAGTAGTTTAGGACTAAACATCATTTACCTGGTGATTGCTTAAAGCTGCAAACACCAACCAACAAAAAGATTCAGCACCGACTGTCAGAGATTAATGGCACCTGATTTGAGCCGAGACCCTTCCAAAATAAATGTCTGTTCCCTCCACATCTGCGCCCCTGTAATCGCTTAGATGTTTAACTTTCGTGTTTTGCTAATCAGAAATGCGTAAAATTTAGTAAAAAGTTAAAAAGGGGCATTTAGAAATGTAAATATAAGGACCAAACCCCGAGCTATTTAGATCCTGTTTCTTGCCTAATTTGTTTGCGATAAGAGATCCGAGCTTATTAACTTTTAATTATTAATTTTATTAATATATATGAGTCAGTCTGTCTGATTTGACTTAAAATCCTTTTATTTTAACAAGTTAATGCTAAAAAATATAACTAACTATTGTTAAGTTTTCACCAAACTTTAGTTAATTTGTAAATGTTTTTAACTAAGTACGTGAAATCTGTCACTTTTCTTAATTTTCTAGATTAGGAATTGACAAACTAGAGTATAGTCTAGTATATGTGGATGCAGTGTGTATTTTGTGAACAGTTTTATGAAAGAAACAAGTTATTATTTTATGGATCTCTGCCATGATCATCTGAACACCATAGAATGTAGATTTCAAACATGCTCTTAAAAGGCTCAGATTGGCTAAATACAATGATTAGCACGTTTTTTGACAACTTTTTAGGAAATGAATCTGCCTTTTATAGCTTTTTTAAATATGTAAATTATATAAACTTTCTTGGGGCATTCAAATTATAGCAGGGATCTGTGGTTATGGATGAAATTTGGTATTAAAGGAAAGACAAAAATTGTACTTTGTATTGATTAGGTTTTAAGAAAGTTACAGATTTCGTTTCTTTCATTGATTGATAGAGCTTAAAAACAATACCTCAAATGAAAGAAAAGTATAATCAAGAACATGCTAATGAGAAGGCATGAATATTTCCATAATTTATTATAATAGTGTTTTAGTGGAGTCTAAACTGATCAAAGTGCCCTCTAACCCAAAAGTTAATGCAGATTAGTCAAATATGATTTTATTCTAAGACTTTAACAAATGCTGTTGCTTTTTGGGGTGACTTCCATGGTTTTTTAGTAACAAATGAAATGGTTCATTAACTTAAAGAACTAGCAATGTGTTGCTGATCAAATAAGTTTGATGAAATGAATAACTAGGTACTTGAAAGGAAATTTGGCAGACTGCTAGAGTTTAAAGTAATGTATTTTCCTTAAACAGATCGTGTGCTTTGATTTCTAGATATCACAGAAGTACACCAAAGCAACAAGCATTTACAACATTGGCTTCATGGACATATTGAGTTGTGTAGGCATTTTTCTTTTATTTATGGATAAAATCTAGAATCATCACAGAGCTTCTATAGTGAATTTCTTATGATACCTAACCTTTTAGTTTAGCTTATGTACTTGTAATTTTAGAATTTATTTCTGATTGTTAAAATTTTTGGCATTGCTACACTGTATCTTGCCAGTTAATATAGGGTTTTCACATAGTTATAAGTACTTATTGTTTACCTGTAATTGCAGTACTTGGTCTTCACATTAAATTCTTACTTTTTTATGAACAATCCCTTTTTTGTGTTAAAAGTGAACCCATTAGTTTTGATGAGGGCTATTGTCTACAACTTTCTTGCATGTGTGGAAAGTGGTGCGGAAGTTCTTAAAGTACCTAGCGAAAGATTGTGGCAAGCAGTTAAATTGGCCTAAACATTCTGAATTTATTTGCAGATAATACTGACATAACTAGTAGTTTTTAATCATGATTTTGGATTGAAGAGAGAAAAATCTCTCTTCAAATGGTGATAACAAATGTAATCTTTTAATTTTATGCCGAGTGTTGTGTTAAATTGAAAACAGTATTAAGTAATGTTTGTCAGTACAGTATGTATGTGTGCAGTGCCGAAATAAAAGCACATTCTGATCCAACGAACAAATACGAAAATGCTGCATTGGTACTGAACTTGATTTGATATTTGTTGTGGTGAGGTTTATCCTAGCTTTATTGGAATTGAAAATGATAAGCTTAGGCAGAAAATGCTCATGTACTCAACTACTAAAATCTAGGAGGATTAGCAAATTTGTATAATCTTTACAAATAATAAATCTGATTTCATAATTTTACCTGTTTCGAAAGTTTTGAGTATTTAAAGATTATTGAAATGGAATCTCCCTACTATCACAAAAAGGTTTACTTAATTGCATGGATGTAAATCCTCATACTTGCTTTGTACCTAGTTAAACTTCACCATTTTTACCTTGTATATTTTTAAATACATTTCCTCTGCTCTGAACTTAGGTGCACCTAAATGAAATTAATTTTTGGATGTCTTCATTTGAAACAAACATTTGGTAAGAATCCATTAAATACAAATGTGTGGTGTCTGTTCCTTTGCTTTGTATCCTTAGTCTACTACAGTGCATTTGATCAATGGTTTTTACAGTAAACATATTATCAGACAGTTTTAATTTTGTTTGGACTGTTAGTTTAAAGCAATATGTGTATGTTTTGTTGTTTTATTAAGCTTTAGCAGAACATTTGGTCTCCTTTAACATCTGTTCCAGATGGAAGGATTTTTAGTTTGAAAATCTCACATTTAAATATCCTGGCCAGATGGCCTGAAATCTGGTACTGTGAGGAAGCTTTGGTACCTGTGTCATGTATGAGATGGATTGATTTGAAGCTTGAAGAAGAAAAAAGATTAACAAACTTACAAAAAATGTAGCAGGATTTTGAACAAAGTTATGAGAATTACAAGAATTTTTTCTTTATAAAGACATTCTTAACTTGTTTAATGTTTTTATAACTGTAAACAGATTAATAATTTGTTGTTTTTTTATTGTAATTATAACATTATGCTCCGAACCTAACTAGAAAGTGATATAGTCAAACATTAAAACCTATGCAAAAAAAATAAAATAATTTAAAATTCAGAATAACAAGTGTTAATTAATTTCATTATTTCTTTAAATTATCTTTAGTGTGCAGTGACTGCCATCATGAAGACAAAAGAACCTGCTGATTTGTCCTTTCAAAATAAAAATATGATAATATTTACTGAGACAATAGATGCGAATCAAACAAACAATGATATTGTCCAAAACAATGGAAACTCCTGTTGGACCTAAGTTTTTACATTTGGATATTAGATGAGTGTGAAATGTGCTATAATATTGTTACCGTGAGAGAAGAAGAAAAAGAGGAGGAAGAGTTTTATTGGCTACACAACAGCCCCTCTAAATTTGTGCCTAATGAATACACAAGGCTTGTTTGTTTGAAAATGCTTGATCTTCGTGAAGTCTTTTGTGTTACATCATGCTGTAGGAATACTGTTAATCTACAGTCAAACCTGTATATACAGCCACTCAAGTGAAAAACAGCAGTTGTGGTCTTTATGGACAGGTGGCTCCTCCGTGCAGGTTAGGTTGTGCTATTCTGTTTTCTTTATGACTAGTGTACTTTAAGTTGTAAATACTCAATATAATATCTACGTGGTGGCACGTTCAATTTGCATTATTGCCTATGAAACACACGAAAAAATGATAAAAATCCCTTTTCCCGCTGTATTATGCAGTATTAGAACGGAAAGCAGTAAATAATGCTTGCTTCACAACGGCTGATGTGTGAGTGATTGTGAATTATGTACATGACAGTAATAAAAATTGTCACAAAAAAAAAGAAAGTTAACTTTACAATAATTAGAAAAATGTTTTTAAAGTACTTGTTGATATGAGTCTGGTTTTTGCATTGCACCCATACATCAACAGTCTGATTGGAAAAAAAAATGTGTTTGCGTTGGCATTCAGATTGTTTGGAGC
Organism: Nautilus pompilius; assembly: GCA_018389105.1. Lineage (NCBI taxonomy): Eukaryota > Metazoa > Mollusca > Cephalopoda > Nautilida > Nautilidae > Nautilus > Nautilus pompilius. The sequence continues at coordinate 171,147 of JACATO010000121.1, forward strand.
TTTTCGTGTCGGTTTGACAGATCATTTTGTAGGTTTTTAATAGGGAAATTGGTCTGCTTTTGACTGTCCAGCGTCATTTAGGCAGTTGATTCTGTATTTTAGAGAAATAATGGTGGTTGTGTAGAGTAGCAGAGATTGCTTCAGAAGTTGGCTGTGTTAGAGAGGTGGTCAGGGTATAAAAGGCATTCTACATGGATTTTTGGTGTGGGAAAGTTGTGTGTGGCTGCCAAGACAGGTTTGACTGTACTCCAGCGAAATATAGCCCAATCACTGACCTGTCTGTAGTCTATTGTTTTGTTGCTTTTATTGGAAATTACTAAAAATGTGTTCTGATAACTGTACAATCATTTTAGAGTTAAAAGCAATTCTGTCTGTATCAGTGTATGAAAAAGATTTTACTGTTCATTTAGTGAAGGTTTTTTTGTAAATATGGTGTACTTTTGGTATTTAAACAAAGGTACAACAATAACAAGCAAAGTGTAATTAGATTATTAACAAAAATTGTCCTAGGAAGTAAAATATGTAACTTAATAAAAACAATCAAGTAACTAAGTAGCCGTGTGAAGTGAAAAGAAAAAAGAACAATTCAGTTTTGTGTATTTTCAGATTCAGAATGCCAGATCATTGATGCCAGCTCCTAATATTACATGGTTGTACTGTTCAAAAAGATTCTCCTAATGAATGGTATTGATACTGCATGTGTGCCCTCTGGTGGACTTCGTCACCATCTTCCACAAATTCCACCCGTACTAAGCTCCAACCCGAAGATTGCTCAGAGTAAAGCCAGTGGTAAGAAAGAGAATGTGGATCGGTCCCAGTCAGCTGTGCTGCATGTAGAGGCTTCTGGGAAGACCGTGTCTCTCGGAGCTGATGGAAAAGTGTCTGAACTAAAAGCTGGTGATAAATCTATGGATCAAACAACCAGGTTACGAAGCCGTTATGCTGTTAAAACTGAAGAGGCCCTGAATGTGGTAGAAACAAAACCTGCTAGTGTTCAGGTAGTGGCTGGCAGCTTTGCCTCTAATGTGACCAGTAAGAAAAAGGCTAAAGTTGATCAGAGTAGCAGCAAAATTGAATCGGATATTGTGAGTCCGCGAATGTCATTGGAAGAAAGCGATAAACCACCAAAATGGCTTGTGGGAGATTTGGTTTGGTCCAAGGTGTCAGGGCACCCTTGGTGGCCATGTCTTGTTGCATTTGATCCCAAGGAGGGTGTGTATACAAGGCTGAGAAGTAAGTATCCTTCAGCTTTCTCCATTACATACCAGTTGTTGTTGAAGTCTTAAAATTGCTCGTCAGGTGTGTCTTTATTGACCAAACAAAGATTCACACACAATTTATGTTGAAGATACTTTCAGTTTGTTTTTGTAACAATGACAAGTTTGACCAGACTTTGTTTGGTGGTTTTCAATAGTCTGTTACAAGGTGACCAACTGTATCTAGCAAGAACAAACAAATCCATCCTCAACTGACAGTAGTATTTGTGCTTCATTTGGTAAGTTTTCCTATTTAACAAAGAAAAAACACTTTCCTCAATAAAGTTTTTACTTTGTAGCTAGTTTTCCTAGTAATTTTTGCTTCTGTCATTAGTTCAAGTTAGATAAGCATGGTATTTCCATAACACTAAATTAAAAGAATAAAATAAGTTTGGCTAGTAGTAAAATGTTTTCTCTTTTAAGCTATTATAAACACTTTTCATTTCACACATCTGTAAGTCCTACGTGTTTCACTATCTCTGCCATCTATCAAGATATTCTGTTGTGCTAAGTCTGGAAACTGATATGTAATTGGTGTGAGGCTTAAAATCAAATTTGGAGGATACAGCGACTTTGCGGGCAGAATTTGTCTGCCCATCACTGCCTCGTTAATTAAGAAATGTTGCATTCTAACTACTGCCATTGTATGCAGAAGTTCTGTGTGGTGAATCTCTTTTCTGACTAGGTATTGATGTTGGAGCAACAGAATAATCTTAGTTTTAGGAGAAAGAAAATCAAGGCAGAGAAGTCAGTGTTTACATAAAAGAAATGAACATCAATTTTTTAAATATTGAAATATTCATTGCCTATACAGTATTTGAACAATTTCATTGTGTGGTCTGAAACAGTGATTCCTTATCCACTCCCTAACCCCAACACCCTTTATTTTTCTGGCCCCACCCCCAAAAAATCATTTTATTTAAGTTTTTTTGTTTCCTGTATTGCGTCATTAAAGTGGGGTTAGATGGAATCTACATTTCTTAATGAAGTTGATCCCACAAAGTTGATTCTAGTACTATATACGGATACAATTCTCTCTCTAGCTTTTAAAGTTGTATGTAGGATTACAGTTGTGTGCAGAATTTGTCATCAGCTCTGGTGTGTTAACATTTTAGCAAATTTTGCTGGCATTAAGCAATTTGTTGGCTTTCGCGGAATTGCATTGTGGGAACTTTTATCTGGATGGAAACTTGGTTTGGATTGTATGTACTTGTGCTTTATGCTGCATCATTCACATTAACTTTGCTGAGAAGTCTCACCAGTGTAAGATTATGAACTCTATATGTGTGTGTGGTTAATGACTTTTTGTTTTTTAATCATAGTAATTCGATAACATTTTTTAAAATGTTAATAGCTAAGTAATGCTTGCTTGCAGTTGGTTCCACTGCTCCAGTTATATCCCGCCTTCCTTTCATGCCCGTAACCCTGTAACTACCACAGTATAATTGACAGTCTTTTAATTCTTTTACAGAAACATTTTTGTAGTTTGCAGAGCAAGGTGCAGTTTTGGCCATATCTCAATTAATCTGAGAATTATGAATGACTTTACAGAGTAAGCAGAACTTGAATAAAATCAGTAATATGCTTGGTAAATAACAAAAAAATTCAAAGCATTTCATTTTGAGTTTATGGATGACATTTTGTATCTCCATTCTTTTTTATTGATCAAGTAACTTCAAAGTGGCTGCATGTAAAGGCTGTTAATAGGCCAATAATATCGTCACACAAAGCACACATTGAATTAAGTAGAAAAACTGGTTTAATCTATCTGCTTGTACGTATAGCCGGCTACAAGGAATAGAACTCAGCCTTTCATATTGTGGAAACTATTTTATGATTGGGGGAACAAAAATACAATTTTGCTATTGATATGGTGTTAATAGATGTTTAATAAACAACTTTAGGCTGTCTTGATTTATTGCATTACTCTGATATTTAGAATTGGGGAAATTTTGCATGTACACACTAAGATTTTATAGAAAGTAATTAGCGTATCTGATGAAAATACTTAATGAAATTTCATGAACACTCAGATTACAGAATGCACTTGTCTAATACATAGTTTGCATAGTGTTTGAACTGTCAAATTGATAATGGTTGTTATGTAAAAGTACTAGTTTTGCAAATAAATTGATTAGTAATCTGCTATTGAATTATTTCATAATTTGCTGTTTTTGGATGTTTGCTTGTATTTTTTTTTAGCTCTAAATATCTTTTGATGTTTATTTGTATATTAAGAACCCTCACTCAAGCCTCTGTCTTTGAATAAATGGAACTGCATCTCAGCTCAAGCCAAGATGTGCTATCTTATTTAAATGCTGTGATCAGTGCTGCTGTTGCTCAGATATTCTTCACAATATTTCTTTCTTTTTGGACTGTGTACATTTGTAAAGCTGTATTTATCCCAAAAGTTTGAAATATTTCTGTGACTGCTGACTGGATGCATATGATGAAAGAATTATATATAGTTGTATAATCTATCCAAAAGTGTCCAGCTCACTTTTATGTGTGTATTGTATTTTCTGGGATGCAGCCCTTATGAAAATCTATTTCTTATAATATAAATCAAACTCAACCACATGTATTTAATATCCTGAATTCCATCTAATCAGTGGATCATTGTGACTTTAAGCAGTTAATTTAGGTACTCTGTGAATAGTTGAGTAAATCCAGTTTATAGGTAGTGTGCATGGTATATAGTTAGGAAGTTGTTTTTAACTTACGACAAAGGCACAGGTTTTTCAGGTTGGGTCCTAAACAAAGCGAGTTAGGCTGACTGCTGAAGCATTGTTAGTGGCACTAAAGATAAGTAATTTCATTTCCTTTAAAGCAGTTATCTTTGTTGAGCATGCATTAGTTAAGTTTTAAAAATAGCACCCGCTGGGGTAATAAGTCCCTATAAGGAAAATCCTTTTTTTTTTAACTTGGTTCGTGCAATTAATGATTTCCCAGACCTGTTCTCAGGTGTCTGGTTAATGCAACCTTTAGTTTCCTGTAGATCACCCGCACCATAGTTGATTATGAGAATTTAATCAAACACACAAGTATATTTACATGTGTGTGGAAATAATCATACTTTATTTAGGCTTTTTTTTAAAAAAAAAATAATAATATTACAATAACTTTTAAATATTTCTGATGCAAAATTTATGTACTAGGATTTTGAGACCAAATTTGTATTAAATAATGTTTAACTTAAAAAATAGCAAGACTAGCATTGAGTATATGATACAAAGTAGGTGGCTCCCACCTTTATTTTCAATTTTAAAATTATAATTAAAAATGAATTTTTTTAAAATAGCATCAGTGGCATATTTATTCTGGAATTTTCTTTTAAACTATAAATTTGCATTATTAAGAGAGTCTGTCACTTATTAGCAATCTTGATTGAAAAACAACAACAACTGGTTATTGACCAGTGCCACGCCGCTTGTTGAAGATGTTTTGGATGGAACAAAGGGCTGCACACGTTTGAAACAACGCTTGTGTTGTGTATTCGCGGTGTCACCGAGCAAGCCTCCACGTAATTGGAAAAATCAAGAGCTTCCTCAGTACTGCAACAGTATCTGTGTGATCTACAAGAACCCTGCTGAGGCTTTGTTGGTCGATTTGCTGTTTGAAGAACGGCTTGGACAGAGAACTGCTGCTAAGACGTGTACCTGCTGAATTCCGTTTGTTCTACTTGTCCAAACAATGGATGTGTGAATCGTTGTTGTTGTTGTTGACACTGGCTCCGTTTGAGTGGTGGGTGTTGTGAAGGACGAGTTACACAGTTGTCCACTCCCCAGACTGCTGCTGGTTGCTTCTGGGAGGCAGGTTTAGTGTTAGGCCGGTGACATCGGCAGACTGTGCCATTTCTGGTGGTATGGTGGGAAAGGAGTTTGACAGAGATATAGAAACAGCAGGTGAGTGTACTAATGTTAAACTCCTTGAGGCATTTAAGGAACCAGCAGAGGTGGAAAGGAGATCCAAAAACGGAGTCTAAAGCCATTGTGCCAGCTTCACACCTGGTGTCCATACTCGTGAGAACGTGAGCCAGACGCGCAGCAGGTCTGATTACGGTGTTACGTGCACCAGACGGTCTTTTGGTCTGTGGCAGCTTCTGTTTAACAGCAGTGACCTTTGTTTGGAACTAATCAAGCAGCACCAGATACTGTATTTCTTGGACTGTAGGTCAATGTTGTTTTTTTTCCTGAAAATTTCAGCCCCTAACCTACGTACGGTTGGAATCTGAAATTTTGTGGAAGAAACATTTTGAACAAATAGCAATCTGACCGAGGACTTTCGTAGTGCTTTCAGATACTGTGGATTTTTATTTATTTATTTAATGAAGTACAATCTTGGGTCAAAAAGAAATCTACAAACTAAACAAATTCAATCTATAAACAATTAGTAGTACACAAATAAACAAAACCAGAATCGAAAGTACAAACAAACAGTGTTACAAAATTAGTCATATTGAGCCTCAAACTTTTCACATGCATATATAAATATTTACAAAATGTCTTTGGGGTGGGTGGAGCATTCATCTTGTTTGTTAGTAGATTGGACCCTTAGGTACATTTAGCATCATTTGAAATCCATTAAAATGAATTCAATTGTCCTACGTGCATGGTTAAATAATAACTCGGGCTATTTGGCCTTATATGACAGAATGTCTATTTATTGATCGACAGGCAAATTAGGTAAATCACCTGTTGATTGTGATGGCCATGTGGGACTTCAAAAGAATAATTAACATTAAATACACATCAACGCTTCACTTTGTTGTTTTATAAGAAAGTTTTCTAAATCCACATCTACATGACAACAAAAGATCACTCTGACAAAAATAAGGCAAATAAACCACACAAAAAAATGCTGCTATATTCGTTAAACAGTAGCTTAATGATGACATGGTTGCTTCTGAGCCCCCAACTTGCTGAGGTTTCCTATACTGAAGATTCTGGGAACTGACCTATCTAACATCTGATACCCTATTTTGGCCAGAAAAAAAGGACCATTTCACCTATTCCCTCAATTGACCTATAGTCCAAGGAATGTGATGTATAATTTAGTTAACTTTTGAAAGAGTCTCAAAACCACCTTCTCTATAAACCGAACAAAAGTGTACTGATGATGATGATGATGATGTTGAGTGAGTTGAACTTCCGAACGAGGCTCTCTCAGTGGCATTGCATGCCGTAAAGACAAGTGGCCTGTTCTCTGTCAAGTCGTCCTCGTGATTGAGAGATGTTCGTCGCGCCGACAAGCGGCCCGGTCCACCCTGTACATTTCACACCAACATCTTTTCTACTGGCTTCCTGTTTTTTATTTTTGAGTGATGAGTGTCACCATTGCACATGCTTTTGCTAAAAAGATATCAGTTAAAATAAATAGTTCTATTGTTCTTGTAGATTATTTAAGATATCTGAATATACTAAATGTTTTTGGATAAACTACAGCTAGCTGTGAACTTGAGCATTTCTACAATTTAAGGGATTGCCTATCCATACTGGTGTCAAGCCCTGATTTTATTCCACCTTTCAGTGAAACTTTCTTTATAAAACAAATCTACACTAGGAATTGCGTTCTTATTAGGAATAATTTCAGTTTTAAAAAAATTACTTGTGCATAATTCTGCATGCAAACAGTCTGTTATTGCTTATAGCCATGTTATAAAGTGAATTCAGTCAGCACTCGTATACATCCTTCCTTAGATATTAGGGTAATAGTGGGGAAAAGGACAGACTTTTGAGATAATGCAAATTTCTAATCTTAGAAAAAGAAACTGCCAAAGGGATGCTACTAATTCTGTTTTGTGCTAATGACTACTAAGTTTCATCAGTAATCATTTTAATGTTACAAATCACTATCTAAAAGTTGTATTTATTACATTATAAAATTACTCCACAAGAAACTTTATTTCCAAAGTTTTTGAAACTCATTTGTCATCAATATTAGTCAAAAATATATCATAGTGATTGTTGGGTAAATTTTAAATTTCTGAATTAAAATCTTACATAGAAATTTTGATGCAAGCCACATTTATCAAATATTTTGTACAACTCTCTTAATGGCAGAGGAAAGGTTTTAAAATGAAAAAGAATCCGCCTAGAAGAGCGTTTAGCCATATTAAGATGTCACATCATCAGTCAGTGTGTCTGTCTTGTTGAAAGAGAGAGCTAATTTATCAGTGTTGGCTGTAATGTGGCTACGATGTCAGAAGTTTTAAAAAATGTTCCTGAAATATATAAAAGACTTAAATAAATACTATTTCTATTTTAAACAACCACGTTGTCTGTTTCTGACTGTCAAGGTTCATAAGATTGCGTTCTAATACTGATTCCTATGACATGCTTACTGTTTCTAAACTGGTTAATATAACCACAATTGAACAACTTGAGCAAAATCTAAGCTGGCAGACAAATGGGACCCAAGAATCACATTAAAAATGTTTTACTTTATCAATAGGTAGAAGAAAGTACTGTATATGTAAGTTCTTTGAATATTCTTTTTATCATCAGCTTTTATAAATATGCTGACCTGATTTCAAATGAATTCACCAGCTCATTTAGGAGTACAAACAATTAAGGACTCTAATCTGTCTCTAATAGTGCTCATTTAAAATCTGTATTAAGCATTTGAATACCCTGAATTAGACTGATTCACTAGTCTCATTTTAAAAAAAATTACACGGTCTGAGTGTGCATCCTAGCTTGCTCTAGTTATGTAGCTGGGCGTCTCTCTAACTAGTTCATTGCAGTGCATTATGACTGTTTTTGTTTGTTGTGAAGAACGTGTAGCTATTTAGTTGTTCGTTCATTGGCACTGGAAAATGGCCATACAGAATTTTGGTAAATGAATGAAAAGTTTAATCTGGTGGTTTCGCATTGTATAGAGTAATATTTGGATGGCATACAGACTTGGGTATGAATGAAGGTAGTGATGAGTAAAACTAGACTGTGTGTGTGTAAGTTAATTTCCTAGTCGGCCTGAACGGTTACAAATGTCACAGAATACTACCCATCTGTCGTATGAATGGTTTAGCTGTGGTGAACCTTGCTTGTTTCTTTTGATATATCGGCTTTTACAAATTTGTGCTAGAATTTTATTCCTGAAGTTTTACTTTGTTATTCCTTATATACATGGACTCCATCGTATTTATGACCAGGTAAACAGCTGCCACACAGACAGTGTTCTTGCATTGTCAGATTTACGACATCCTGTAGTAAGATAATATCATAATTAATTAGCACAGCCTGGTTAGATTTTTTATGAATGCAGTGGTACACTTACCAATTTGAAAAGATAATGATTCTTAGAGTTAAAAAATCACTGATGCGTATCTGCACAGATGCATGTAGATTGTTGACTGTAGGTAACAGCTACTAGTGCTGATCCATGTTCCTTTGTGTATATTACAGTTCGATTACAGTGAAATTGTCAGAAAGGCTAAAGGAATATTGTTGTGTATTACTCTCAGACTTAATGAATGATTAAAAATTGTGGCCAATAATAATAATGTCTGTCATGATGGGTAAAAATATATATTTTAAACAAATAAATAAAAACTTCAGACTTCATAGATCTGTTAAATAAATTTTCTCTTGCTTGGGAAGAAAATGTGTTGTCACACCAGCTGTTAATTTATAATATTGACTGGTCAGTTTTACCAAGAAGAACTGATTTCCCTACTTGGTAAGCTCTTGTTTATGCTTATAATATTTGAGGTCTAGATTTGGTAGGATCCATCCAGTTGACAAAACCGCAATAACATATCGCTTATGTAGTGAGCTCACTACTGGACACCAACCAAGCAGTCAGCAAATAGGGACTGGAAACCATTCCTTTCCAGATAATAACGAAAGTTGGTGCAGAAGACTGCTGCAAATGAAACAAGAACTTACTGCTCAGTTATTTTTGCTAACATCCCTGTTTGTTAAGATTTAGTAGTTTCTCACTGGTTTTCTATTTTTTGAAAATCTGGAGTTGTCTTATTTTGCCAGATGACCATCTGAGCTGATTTAGGCCCATTACGAATAAATATTACAATTAAACTGTTCTGTTATTAGACAAGCTGGCATTTGAAACATTTATTCTGCAACCAAGTTTTTTTGGACACATAGTTTGGAAGTTTTTTGTTTGTTTTTTAATTTGAACTCTGTACTGGCTGGTATTTCTTAAGTAACATCATTTAGGTTAAATGTTTGTTTGCTTTGCTTTGCTTTGCTTATTTCAATGAGGTCTGTACCCCCATCTTTGAATATGTTTGATAGAGTAAAACAAATAAGCTCACTTGTTAGTTATATTAGCATTGCTTTGGGAGGCTTTGAAAATTGACTTGTAACTGGTGCATACTTGTCATACCCAAGACTTAAAACTTTTCTGGCTGTAGAGCTCTTGATGATTCAATAAATAACTATTGTTTTGTCTTTGTTTCAGAGGTAGGCAGAACATCAGTGCGTTTCTACAGTGTCCAGTATTTCTATGATGAGCCTGAGCGGGCTTGGGTGAGTGAGTCGTCCACATTGCGCTTTGAAGGAAAAGAACGCTTTTTTAAATACGTGGAGGACATGTTGGAGAGAGCACCATCCAAGCTCCGTTCTCAGATTTCACAGAAGTACGGGGTCAGTAAAAGTAGACGTGCCATTTGGGAACGTGCTGTGAGATCTGCGGAGGTGGCGCTACCGCTGACCCATCAGGAACGAAAGCAACGATACGAACTCACTCTTGACAAACAGCAAACTAGAATTAAGACTGAGGAGAGACCTGACGTGAGTAAGTCCAAGAAATCGGTTGTTCTCAAAAGCAAAAAGCAAAAGACTGCCAGTAGCGACATGTCTAGAGCAGCGTTGTCCCCTCGTAAAGCATCTGTGCTAAATGGAACATTGTTAGGTAAACAGAAACAAAACTTGCCTGCCTCATCCACAACTGACTTGCTTGTAGACAGTTGTTCCCCTCAGCAGAAAAAGGCCAGATTGTCTAGTAGTGCCGATCAGAGCTCATTAGAAAAGAGAGCAGCAAAAGATGATGGTTCATTTCAAATGTTCTGTCAGAAACATAGGGAGGGGGTGCTTTCGGAGCATCCTGACTTCGACGAACAAACCGTAGTAGAGTCTCTGAGGCAGCAATGGAGCATGATGGGTCAAAAACAGAAAGCTCGTTACAAGTCGAAATTTGGTGGTGGAGGAGGAGGCGAAGGTGGCATAGCAACCCGAGGGGCTTCAGCAGGTAAATACATTTAACTGTTTTCTTTAAGCAGTTGACGGCCAGAGAAGAAGGGGTGATAAATTAGGGCAACATGAAGTTAGTGGCTAGGATTTCATAGAAAGCTGTAGTTTTGTTTTGTTTTTTGTTTTTTTGTTTTTGTTGTTTTAATTAGAAAATGCCATAGTTTTTAACATCTAATCATGCCATTTAGTGATCGATCGATTGATTGATTGAAACTGGATAAAACAGCCAGCCTGCCTACTTAATGTTGATGGAGGGCTGTTCCAGAAGTGAAAACCGACGTTACTTATTAGGAGAGTTTCTAACAAGGGCAGGGCTCCACTGCTGCGACTATTTATTTCTCTGCTTGGGAACCAAACGGTGACAGTCCATTACTTCTGTAAAGAGGCACAAGTGAGCGGACTGTTTTTTAAGAGGTATTTTAAAAACAAACAACAACTCTGAAAGTATTAATGTTCTGTGTGGATGCGTACCTGTGCATTTTGTTTTTTTTTTTTTTAAATTATTATTTGGTTCTTCTTTACGTGGCCAGTCATTGGACCGTGATTGTACCTAGCATAGTGCACTGGAGCCCTGGGAAGGGGATAAACTCTTTACTTAAATACAAGTTTTTAAAACTTATTAGATTGCTAGACAAAGACAACTTTTTTTTTTAAATTTGGTTTATTTTAAATTGTAAAAAAAAATTAATTTTTTTAAAGAAGTAAAGTTTTAGTTAATGCTTTGGATGTTAAAGAACTGACTTATTTAGTGTAGTATTTAGACTATTTAGAAGGCTTTGATAGCATAGCCACGAAGTTGGTGAAATTTTTGAATGTAGATTTGATTGCTGGCTCACTGTAGTCGTGGCCAGCCTAGCTGGAGTTGTTTGTAGTAGTGTGTGCAGCCCCTTCCTTCGCCTTCTCCAACCTCCACCTTCATTTCTGGAATGGCCCCAAAGTGTATGTTGTCTTACCTAACACGGGTAGTAAGTAATAAGTCATTTGTTTTCTATACTCGGACCCTCATGTACTCATTGATAATAAAATTTTAGTATTCATCAATAATGTCCCGTCTTTGATCAAATCAACTTTTTTTTTCTCTTGCTCCTTTTCTGTCTTCTTTTAAAGTTTTTTTTTTTAAAAAAAACATTTTAAAATTATTTTATTTTTTATTTTTTATTTTTAAAATACTGATTAAAAACATGCACTTATCATTAAATGGAATTTTGGAGAGACAGACAGAGGGAAGGAAGAAATTATTTGGGCTATCAGTAATGAGAATGTTAAAATGTAGCTTTATTGTGTAATCATCTGTATGATGAGAGAAGACTGAGGAAGTTATGTATCTTGTCGGGCTGGGGGTTAGTGGTTCTCATTACTGGTATTAGGAAGATGATGCCGGCCTTCGCTAAATTCTCTGCCTGCTCACTTTGGATTACAAAAAATTGCTTGCTGGTTTTCTGAAAGCCATGTAATCGGGGGAAACAAAAATGAAATGTTGCTGTAAAGGTAAGATCTTCCCTTATTTTTTTTTTTTGCAAGTAAAGCAGTTTCTCTTCTTCGAACTTTGTGTGCGTGTGTGCTAGGTTTTGGACAGAAACTTTAGTAATAGAGAAATTTTTCCATGGCATTGCACAGTATGCATACACACACACAGTGCGCTGTCCAAGTGAGGTGCTAAAAATTACCAGAATTTATCGACTAGTTGCCACCTAAAGAACTGAGGAGGATCGGACTATTGTTTTAGTCCATTAACGGAGAAAATGGATTCCTTAAGTTAATTTCAATCTTGTGTAGTAGTAGTAGTAGTACTAAATATATATATATATAGTTTTTAAAAGTAGTATTTAGTGAACAACAGGTGCCAGGCATAAATCTCAACATATCCTTCACCTTTAGATTTTCTACTTTAAAGAATAACAACTTGCATTACAGCATTTGAAGAGTGCAACATTTGGTACCGTGGACTGATGTCTAGTTGTGTAATTACGTGGCATTTGTTTGATAATTCTGTGGATTATTTTTAAATAAAGTAATAAATTACTAGCACAAAATATTTTTTTAAAATAATCAAAATTTGTGTTTCTCAAAATGTTTTGTTATTTGCTATTGGAGTTACTTGGGAAACTAGTTTGGTTAGCCCCTAATTAGGAATACATTATTATTTCTAGATGCTATATTCACATATCACCTTTTTTACAGCCTGCAGACCAGAACAGTTCCAACTAGTAATTGTCTCCCTTTAGATGGAGAAATGTTATAATTGTATTGACTGGGGTAGACATTGTGTACTGTTGTTACATACCTGCGTGTTTAGTGTGGAATAGCCATGTTGCTGTTGTAACTTCTCGCCATTAGCGCATTGACAGTTCTACAGAAGTTTACACTATATGAAATAAATGATGATTTGTGTAGTCAAATATGAAAACAGACAATTAGAAATTTTTGAAGATGTTCATAAGTTGTTCTGAAATTCCCCCAACAGTGTTATCTCTCTCAAGTGTATTTTCCTAGACATTTTTCAGAGATGTAAAATGTCTGTGGAAAAATTGAAAACCATGAATTCCAAAGTAAACCTTTTCAAATTCTACTCTGGTTATATTTTTCCCAAAGAACAAAACTATACTCATATTGGCAGTAATTTTCAGTTCTGACTGATTGCATGTTGGCATTGTTTATCAGTTATTTGTTCTGATGCATGACCACATGCTTGGAGGGAAGGTACTAGGAATTGGACTCTTCTCATTTCTACTGTTGGTGTCACTAGTCTACAAAATGTCTTGCGGTGGGTTTTGTTAATGGAAGGAAATTTTAAAAATGTGCCGTGAAAAGATTCAAGACAAGTACAACATCGTTTTTACCAAGGAAACAACAGAAGACCTGAAAATTGTTGTTTGTCATGTTTTAATTTAAAACTGGATGGGGTATGTCTGCCTTGATTGGTGACCGTTGTATCGTCGAGTGATTAAGCAGGGGGGGGGCTGTGAAATGAGGAACATTCCTTTGGAAGATGATGTTTATTTATCAAAGGTTGGAGTGACTGGGTGGTTTGGGCATTGTAAGATGATGTAGGTATTTAAAAATCCTTGATGATGGGATTGGCTTCAAGCTACCGTGGTGAATATTTTGATATTTGTCACTCTCATCCCTGCTTCTATTATTAAATGTAAAGGTTTATATAAGTAATCATACACCCTTACATAAAAAGTAAGTCTAAACTATATTTTAACTAATTATAATTTATTTTAAGGTTACAAATTTTTAATGTATGTGTCTAAGGTACAATTCTTTGTTGGTTTAAAATATTGCTATACTGTAATACGTTTTAATAGAGCTATGTACTAGTTTATTAACCTCAAGGAAGAACCAAACAGAGAGATCTAAATTAATTTTTTGAAAAGTCTAACAAGATATCATTGAAATTTCTCTATTTCCTATTGGTTTAACTCGGTGACACTTATTAGCATTCTAAAAGCCCACCCCTGCCTTTGATATCTGATTATTTGTCTCTTTTCAGACCTCTCTCTTGTATCTAGATGTCTGGGCTGGGGAAGAGGGGTCATTCAGAAATGTTAAGGTAGCAGATACTGGATACGCTACTGTGAGTGCTGGGCTGTGTAAGAGGATTGAATCTGAAAGCTGTTCTGCTGGTAACTGTGGGACCACTACTAAGCTTTGAGCACTTTTGATGATGATATTAAAACCCTAAATTTTATTGTTTTTAAGCTGCAGAAAATATATAAGATGATTTATTATTAATCTTTTATAAGAATTAAAAAGAGTAGTTTTAAATAGCTCTTGTTAGTAATAAACCAAGCCACAGACTGTAAAGTTACCTTAATGAGAGGGAACTGCCAGCGGTTTACCTTGGTTTGCTCTTTAATACACACACGCTATAGTAAGTTTTATATTGTAGCTCTCATTCTATTTAAATCTAATAATTTGATTTGGTTCTAAGTTAGAAACTGCAAACCACGTGATGAATGGCGAAGGCTAGAGAAAAGTTTGGTGTTGAAGTATAAAATGTTGGTTTATTACTCAGCTTAGGCAGTTACAATTCACAGATGCTTGAAAAGAGAGAAGCTTCTCATTGACAACTCTGTTGGACATACATGTGTATAAGAATAAAATTTAATTTGCTTAAATTCTCTTTACCTGGTAACAATTATTAATGTGATTTTATTTGTCCGTTCCTTTCCATTAGACTAAAGTAAATTTATTAAATTGCTCCATCTTGATTTGTATTGATGTATTTGATTGTGCCAGCAATGCTTGCGTGTCCGTTTTAACTGCTCTGGCAATCAATCATGCAGCGGCATTGGATTATGGTTTATAAGTAAATAAATGGGTGATATTCATCCTCCCTGTGGATACAGGCATGGTGACAATTGTGTAAACTTATGCTGATCCTGCTTAAAAGAAACTGTATGTATCTCTTTGACAGAGGAGCTTGTGCCATATGAAATATTGTCTGACAACTGTAAGGTTTTACTGTGTACAGCACATTGTACAACAAATCCTGAACAAATAATGGAGAGACTAGTTGTCGAGTTCAGTAGAATTCTCTACATACTGGCTGGGTTTGTTCTGATTTTGAGAAAATTAAAAATGATTTGGCTGATACTTTCTTTTTAATCATCGTACTTTATATATGGAAGACACCTTTTGTTCTGTGATTTGTATTTATGATGGGTGAATGAAATGTAATTAAGACATTCTTAAGTAAATTTCCAAGACTTATTAACTCAGTAAAATATTAATGTAAACTTTGTACTTTATTTTTGCCCGCAGGTCTCAACCTTTGTTTTTATTTGTGATTGTTTTGTGTGTGTGTGTGTGTGCGCCAATAACTATTATGTAAAGTTTGGCTTTGGGAGTTAAAGACAGGGGTTGGGTGTTTGGTATTTAAATAAGCTGCTTGCCAATAGTTAAATGTTCTTACATTTTAGCAAAAGCTAAAACTATTCCCTAACTTAATGAGGTGGTTGGTGGCTGGGTACTGTCCTTGCATAAATATTATTACATTTGTAGTGTCCAGATCTGTTGGTGGGCTTCTGGACAGTGAACTTTTAGCTTGGTAAGTTTGTCAAGTAGTGTTTCTTAATTATTGGCAAATCAGATTCCATAACCTCCTTCCTTCCAACCTAAAAAAAAACACACTTTAATTACCTTGCATGATAAATAGCAACTGGCCAAGTCTCAACATCAAGTTTGTAAATTTATTGTAGTTTTTATAAACCATCTCACAAAGTCAAAGTCCCTTTCTGGTCTTGTAGAAGCATTGTGATTTTATATTATTGGGCAACCTCCAGATAAAGCTCTCTCTTGCTTCCAGGTAATGAAAGCCCAGTTATTACACCTTGGCCTTATTTCTGTTAAGTGGAGAGAGAACCTGGTGTTGGTTAGAAAGCATCTCCCAGATTTGGAGTAAGTTGTTTGCTAGATTCTTCAGGCAGGACTGAGATCACTGAATAGCACAGGATGTAGACCGACCAGGTCTGTTGGATAGATTACAGCTGCTCACCTCAAATCTGGGAAATTAGTGGGCAGGCAGATGGTCACATTATATACTCAGTGGTCTATTGAGTCAGCAGATTTTTTTCATGGCACAACAACTAAATTCAGCATGGCTGATGATTCTTTTATTACAAGTGTTGTTTAATTATTTGTACTGTTTGTTGTGGTTCTCATTTAATAAAGACTTGTTTCAAGAGAAAAGTTTAGATATTTAAAATGACTGCATACACACAATTGTTTCAGTTTACATTTTAAAGATTCAATGTGTAATAAGGTTTTTTAGTGTAAACTTGGCTGCAAACTCCCAATTTCACCTGTAGTTTTTCAAGAATAATTCCTAAAAGCTTGGTCTTATTCGAATTCCCAGAAGATGCTGGTAAGTTCTGTAACAGCTTGTACTTAATGTGTATAGCCCATGACAGAACAGCAGGTAGGTATGCCACACAATGAGGTATGTGTGGGTAATTATTTCTATCTTGTTGCTTGGAATACCTACTTTTTGTGATGCTTACCTGTTGATGTTTTGCCGAAGCTGCTGTTAATAACTTTTTGGGTATGGAAACTGTATTGTTACAGGCCCGGCTCACTGTTGGAGGGACAATTGCAGCTCTAACATTGTCAGTGGTGCACTGTGTAGCAAGATTTAAAAAAAAAAGACTAACTTATCTTTAAACCTGTTAATGCACAGAAAATAAATGATCATTTATTTTGTGATGATATATATATATATGTAAAATTGTTTTTAAAATTGAAGCAGAAAGAAAAGTTGATCTGAAACCTACAAACAAAAGTTAAAGGAAACTAACCGTACAAAGAAATGTGCAGAATAAACCACATCTAGTACTTTTCTTGCTCTTGTGTTTATTATATTTCTATTTAACTACTATTTTTTGTGGCCACAGTTCAATGTGTGGAAAGAATACCCAGTGTTTTTGTCTAGCTGAGCTGTAACAAAAACATTACCCCGTGATCAAGAGTTTTTCAAAATTTGAATCTTGGACGAAACTGTTTTGAGGACTGGTCCTGATCAGCTAAGTTTGAGAAGATGTATTTGCATTTTTGCTGGTGATGAAGTGATGTTTTACTTTACAAAAAAAAAAAACGTCGTTATTATAGTTGGATTATTTAGTGATACAATGTGACTTTTTCTCTTTTTTTTTGGTCATTGGTCTTTTATACAGCTTAAGAAACTTAATGGTGGAGGGTGGATGTTATGACCCTGATAGAATACTCTTCCAAGACCGACATTTTAAAGAGCAGGTTCATAAAGCTACTTGGAGAGAGCAAGTGAGCAGACATTGAAATGCAAAAATGCAGCTTGTATATTCATATTCATCTCATGTCTTGTGTCTCACCCACATTGTGTTTAACTACAGACATTTAAGGTACTCTCAAAGGATCATCTGTTTTGTGAAAACTGATTAGCCAAGGCAGGTTTTAATTGTTTCTTGTGTTGTTTTTGGGGGGGGGGCTCTTTGAGGGCCTGTTGAATTTTGAAACCCTGAAAAGCAGAGACAATCATGTTTATGCACCTTTTCTTTTGGTCAGAAAGTAGTTTTGCTGCTGATTGTTTAACAGGTTTTTGTATTTCTTTGTAAATTGTAAAGTTGTGACATATTCGAGAAGGTGTAGGGTGGTGATCAGGTGGAGATAAATGCGGTGACATGTTTAGTTGCAGATATGCTCCAGTTGAAGAGGTCTGGCAGAATCAGTAGGCCGTCAATAAAAAAGTTAGAGGCTGAAGAGGATAACAAAATATTCTCAGTGTTCAGACGCAGGCGGGTAAGTAATGTTTGACACCTATAAGTATCCTTTGTCGACATACCATTCATGACGACAAACAACTCACTAGCTGCTGCAGACCAGGATTTTTTCTTGTTTTTGCCTTGTTAAAAAAGTGTAGAATTATCCAATTTCAGGAAAGTAATCTGTTGCCAGTGTAAATGTCTTCTTTTTTCACTAAAAATAGCAGGAAGGATGTTTTTTTTGTATAAAAACAAATATTAGCTCATGTTTGGCTGGCAGTGAATGCATACAGATTTATTTTAGTTTTAATGACAATAGGTGTAGCTTGTAGACCTTACCTGTTACACTGCAGGAGGCGGAAATGGCACCATGAACTCGAGACCATGTGCCCAGAAAAGAGTCTTGGCCAAACCACAGTTCTACGACACTTAAAGTGCAGCTTGTGTGAAAAGATATTGGCTGAGCACCTTTTTGCATCTCAATATAAACCAGAAATTCAAAAAAAAATTGCTGAAACTTTAGAAATTGGGTCTTCCAGGTTAAAACATAGGTCATATATCCAAGGGTAGTAACGCTACTTAAGAATGTAAATCCTAACGCTAGAGCTGGTTCAGGTAGGGATGGATGGAAGTGGATTAGAGAAACTTCCAGATGGGTTAGGGTCAAGGCAAGTCTGAAAACCTTTCTACTCTATTGTAAGGTGGTGGTCAGCCAGCAGTGTTTGAATAGGTCTGTGGAACTGTTGGAGCCTATCGTTGCATTTCTTGAAGCAAAGAAAAGATTCTATTCACAGTTAGAAGGTGACAGATGTATGCAGGATCTGAGGTCTCTTACTGATTTGATGAAACATCTACAAACGTTTGGCACTCCAGGGGAAGCACAAGACCATTCCTGACCTTAATCAGATAGCTCCCAGAATAAAATAAAGCTTTTGCAAAAAAGAAACTTCAACCACTTTTCAAACTCGATTTTTGAGCCAGTCACCTATTCTCGGTCTTTTGGCTGTGGAAATGGAACTGCTGGACTGCAATCTGCAATCAAGTTCTGGAAGTAACTATCAGAAACAAAATATCCTCAACTCGAGAAAAACTAGTGTGCAACTCATTAACAATTCCTGGTAAATCATATTGCTGTACTCTTTAATGAAGTTTGTAAAGTCAAAACATTGTGTAGTCCTTCTTGATAACATAGCTGGATTTTCAGAGACTTATGGATAGGATGGACACCCACAAGAGACTCGTACCAGTAATTAGCCAGATAATTGTATTAATAATATCATGATAATAGGTTTGTAAGGTGGTATTTGGTAAATAAATGTGCTGTTTTATTGAAATTTTTTTTCTTTTTTTTTTTACTATGATGCCATGCTTACAAATAAACAATTGAGAATTATCCAGTCTTTTTTTGCCCCCCCCCTTTTCATCTTGGCCATTTTTCATTTTCTGTCATTTCAAATTTACTTAATTTTTCTATAAGATGTTACCTTTATTCATTATTAAACATGCTAGATATAGTTAAAACAAGATCTTTCAATTGAAATTTAGAAATAATTTGGTATGCATTTTTCCCCCGGTATTCGCGGGGGTTACGTCCCTTGAGCACCCGCGAATATTGGACGTGGTCCATAAAAATGCCTATAAATGTCAAAATATAACAAAAAAATATATAATAATAATTTAATAAAAAATACAACACTCAGCGAAACACTTGAGATAGCTACACGCGGTAAACTGGGATGATGCTGGACTGCATCTGCCGGAGACGGCGCTTCGTGGGCAGCAGCCAATCAGCAGCGAGGAGAAATGAATAACGCTCTCGGATTGGTTACTTTCAAACCTCCAGCCAATAGCGTTTATTTTATATTGATATTTTGCTGAATTTACGTTAGTATTTATATTACAAAATTAGTAAATTATATTGTTATTAATAATTTAGCGTTAAAAAGCGTGAAAAAATATATATTGCCACGAAAAAAGCCATAAAATTGCGGAAGATATTTGCGATTCCGCGAATATGCAGGGGTTTCCACGAACAATTATTACTTAGGTTCTAAGGGAAATTCCGCGAATAACCGGGGCCGCGATTACGCAGGGGCCGACTGTATATTTGTACTTTATGATTGAAGATTTGTGTTAACTTCAATAATCTCAAACAGAACATGTATCGAATTTTATTGCTTGCATATATCAATAATATTTGCATATTTTTTGTAATAAACTATGTAACAGTAATTTAAAAAAAATTCGTAAAGTTTGTTCCTGTCTTCAACTCTTAGGCTCAGTAAGTTTGGCCACTCCTGGCCTAGAGTATAATCATGCTATTTTTTTTGTTTAGAATGTAAAAAATTTGAAAACTATTTTTAGCAGTAACAGGAGTTATCTTTTCTTGGATGCTCTATCTTAAAGATTTAATGGGGGGATAAAAGGCTTACTCAAATGATCACGTCACTGACCCTCAGATTACAAAATGCTACATTAGATCTAAACAGAAATATGGTGTGGGACTGCCCTGAAGTGTGGTAGATTCATCTATGCTATTTGTGATAATGCAGGTCTTAGGAAATGGTGCAGGCGACAAAGGTACACGTTCTATTATAGTTCTTTGGCAAAGATTAAAATTCAATATATTTTAGTGGATATCTTGGTTAGCACTTACATTAGGTTTGGACTATATGGTGCTTAGAATCTTTCTGTTTCTTTTGTTTGGTAATTACATTAACTAAAATATTTTTGCTTGTGCTTAATTAATTTCAGGTAGTTAGAAAAAAAAGTTGGGGTTAGGGGTATGAACTGCAAACTGTTAGTTATGCTGGCCTCTGTACTATTAAAATCTCTAAGCAACACACTATATCTGCTCTTGGCTACTGGAGAAGTCAAGCATTCCATCTGATATAGTCCTCTGAGCATTGAACTTGAGTAACATCTTCATTTAGCAAATGGTTGGAGCTTCATGGGTAAGATACCAGAAACTACCAGTTGACTTGGTACTGTGAGAGACCAGGATATTGTTATTGGATCTGTACTGCATTAAAATTTTCTAAAAGTTCTAGTATAATACAAAATTAAATGGAGCTTGCTTGTGATCTAATTAGGAATATTTTCTATTTTGTTTTCAGCATAGTATCTCAGCAGTGAGAGAAGGCCAGCCCATATCTACCTCAAACAGAAGTCTAGACGAGATTATAGACAGTGTTGCCAAAGGGTTGTTTAAGGATTCTGTTTCGGTTAGTGTGCTCTATGAACCCAGAGACGGGAGACAAAACCAAGATCTGCTTGATTAGCTAGCATACCACTTATCCCAAACAGGCAGTTCTCGAGGTTTCAGGGGCTCTTGCTAATCTCACTACAAAAGAGCTTTACATCACACACCTTCAGGGTGTCGATTATCAAACCTTCATTGATGTCTGGTAATTCTAGCACTGAAATGTGAATTGTAATAAAATTTGAACTGTGTGCCTTTTAATAACGCAAAAAGGATTGTGACATTGTAACTTGTTTGTTTCATGTGTTGCCAGGACAACTTGTAACTAATTTTATTAATCAAATGGATTTTGCACCAGTTTTGTCGCAGCTATTAGTAGCAAATCACCCATGAAGGAGCTCTTCAAACAAGATTTAAGTAATTTTTTTGGAAAAGTCAGTTTGTAAAACAAACTGAAAGTACTGTATTGTGTTGTTTGGTGCTTATTTGGCATGTACAGCTAGATACGTAGATAGTATTGGGCTTGGTTTACAGAAATGTTCTCAAGACATTGCCACTTTTATCTATTAAAAAAATAGAAAGTTTACATAGTTCAAATACATTGGTAACATTATTTCTGCCCTTGGTAAAACAGACTTCTTGCCTTTAATCAGTTCTGCTTTTACATTTGACTTATTTAGCACTAAAACAAAATTCATTTGTATTTTATATTTTTATTAGAAACAACTTGATTTTAATGATAATGCTACACCAGCAAGTGAGGAATTAGGAGAACAAACTATGGTAGATGCTTCACAGGTGAAAAAAGAGCCAGAGTATAAGTCTTTGATACAATCGATTTTGGAACGGCCGTTTATCAAGGAGAAAATTGAGGAATACATAGTTACTAAGCCAGATGTAGTGGATTCATTGAAATCAGCACACACAGTCAGTAGTAACGAGTTGTCCCCTCTTGACAACCAAGATTCAGACTCTTCATCAGACACACTGATGATGAAAAGCAAGTTGGATTCTGACTCTTCCTTGGATTTACCTTTAGCAAGAAGCAAGAAAAGATCATCAGATGCCATGAGCAACCAGGACTCTGACTCTTCCTCAGAGTTAGTGAGAAGCAGGAAAAAGTTATCGAAGCTGTCTCGGGGTAACCAGGATTCCAGTACATCTGAGCAGTTGCTGACAAAAATTCAGAAAGTCGAGTTAATGAAGTCACTTAGCAACAGTCAAGACTCCGATTCTTCTACAGATCAACCATTGACTAAGTTTCGAAAAGTGAAGTCCTCAAAGGCGATCAGTGGCAAATCGTTGTCTCTCGGAAACCTAGACTCTGACTCATCCTCAGATTTACAGGTAGGTGACATTTAGTTTGTTTACAATAAACCAATCGCTTTTCATTAGTGTTTTTCTGTTCTCACTGAGCCATAGCTTGAAATGAGATGCTCTTGGTGGTGATTTCTGATTACTTGGCATTCGTTTCAAATTGGTGTTATTTTTGTTGATAAAAAATTATGGTGAGATTCAGTTCCATCGTTTTACTTATCGGTTTCTACTTCTAACATTACAGTATAATTGAACAAGTTAGTAATTCATTGTAGTTTTATTTTTGCTTGAAACCTAAATTCATTCAGGTAGTTTATATATAAAACCATTAGTAAATGCTTTAGAGATATACAGTTCCTTCCAGAAATATATCCATAAAAAAGCAACTTTCCAATGTGAGAAAGGGTTAAGAATGAAAAAAGTTTAATGTTTATTTATACCAGCAGAGATGAATTCATCAGATAAAATCTGACATACCAGGGTATCTCAAATAAAGATCTATGCACAGACTCTATGCTACCATACAAAGGCATTTTTGTATTTAGCAATATGGCTTTGTTTACTGAGCTATAGAAGAGTATACATTTTTTATAGGGCAATGCCATTAGCTAATCTATGCTAAATATTGAAAATGAAAATCTTGAATTATGAGGATATTTTGATGAAAATGTATTTTTTTCTTCCTTTTTATGTCCATGTAACCTTATGTACTAATAAATTGATTATATTGGACATTTCACTGGCAATTCCACAATTTTGGGACACCATTTTGTGTGTTTAAAACATAAGATAATCCAGCATTCCTTTTCTGTTTTTGTTTGTTTTTAATTTCTTGATTCTCAAGTCTTTGGTGCAATGAGAATGGAGCTGGGTTTAAATTTTATTACTTGATTATGAAGCCAGAAACCATGGACAACTTTTGTTCATTCCAAAACAGAAATGTTGTGCTTGGCCTGTAGTGTTTTAGCTTTAGAAGTTATAGGTTAAAATAAAAGTATCTTGAATGTTTGATGCAGAGGTCTTGACTTGTGACTGTTGAACCATGTACCTTCCACCTGTAGACAGAGCTGGGCAGCATGGACAGCCAGGTGAAGATGGAGGATGGGGAGGAGAGTGAGGACGAGGAGTATGAGCTCGAGATCTTCAAGCTGTCGGCCAGCTGCCCTGTGAAGCGGGAGAATGTGTGCCAAATCTGCGAGAAGCCTGGCGACCTGATAGACTGTGCACCCTGTCAGGGCTCCTTCCACCGGCACTGCCTCGGCCTGACCTCGCTGCCAGAGCTGCCATTCAAATGCGAGCAATGTGTGTCAGGTGGGTAGCCAGAGAGGTTTGTTACATTTCTTAGTACTGCCTGCCAGCCTCGTGTTTTCTACAGACTGGCCGAGTAATTTAAACATCCACACAGGTTATCTTTACTATGTTAAATTTTTACATTCTTATTCATGTCTATTGCCATTTTTACATGGACTGATTTCCAAAAGTAAAGCCACAAACAAAACAAAACAAAAAAAAATTTCTGAAATGGTTTTCAAGTGCATGGAGATATTGTCTGAAGACCAGTTCATGATCAGCCAGGGGTCACATGATATTGTTGTGTGCTCTTTGGTGAAGTGGAACTTCAGTGCCAACCCAAGTTACTTTTGATGACTCTGTGGTCATAGGAGGTTGGTATCAGCCTCAACCACAGTCTCTTCGACCCACTACTAGGAACAGGAGCAGTTGGATTAGTGCCATGAAAATGTCACTTGGACACCACATGATTGGAGCCATGTTCTTTCTATTGATGAGTCAAGATTTAGCCATTAATGTAACTCATCTGGAGAGAACATGCAACCAGCAACTATAACCTGCATGTTTTGTTCAGCAAGTTCTCCTGAGCTAAATTATATTGAGAAAATGTATGATTGCTCTAGGAAGACTTGTTTGCTCTCTGAAAACTAAACTCTGATAAGACAATGGATTTTATTGTGCACTGCTCTTGTTGATAGGGTTATAAGCAGCCTACAATGATGCTGTGATTCATGATTTCCATCAAGGGAATCACATCTTCTGTTAACAAACTCTAATTCATCTTTGTTTACATTATTTATGTTGTTTCCTGGTTTGGTCATCTTCGTTTACCTATACATACCTAAAATGTATTTGTAATTTACATATTTCTTTGCTAAAAGTTGTGTTACATAAACAGGCATTTGTGTTGGTAATTTAGTGGATAAAACTTTATCCATTTTGAATTTTGTTGTTATTGCTTAACTTTTGGAAACAGTTGCATCTATATTTCCAAGTTAATTTGTCCTTGTATTTAGGAGTTGTCAAAAGTTGCATAATGGCTTAAGACATAAAGTTAAATGCCACAAGGTAAACATTGATACAAACCTGCAGCTATACACACTCTAAAAAATGTCCATAATGCATTTTTCAGATAAAATTAGGTGATGCTATCATAATATTTGTTGTGCAGTTTTATTTTAACATTTTTACACTGGTATAAACAAAAACAAATTGATCTTTAGTTATCCTAAAGCCAATTATTATTTTCTGTTTACTTGGTGTGGAGTTATGCAGGCTGTCTGTTTCCAGAAGTGAAGTATCATGGCTATAAGTTTTGCTCTTTAAAGGGATTTAATTACATTATAATGGGGCCATCAATAATGGTGAGTTTTGCTATACAGTGTGCACATAGGAAGGGAGTTCTAGTGGATTTTCCAAAAGTACAGGTGATGAACACCTGCGTGAGAAGTAGGTTGGCAAAACCTTTAACATTCTGGATCTCTTTACTTGAAAACTCAAGAAAATTTGTTGCTTTTCAGGTGTGCATACCTGTTTCTGCTGCAAGGATGTGGGGAGTGATGTACGCCGTTGTTCTGTGATTCACTGTGGAAAATTCTATCATGAGAAGTGTGTGAAGAAGCACCCCCTGACAAAGTCTGATGGAAAGTCCTTCACTTGCCCGCTGCACATTTGTGTGACTTGTGCCGCAGACAACACTAAGAACCCCAAAGCAGTAAGAGGTTGGTCTGTCATCAAATTTTGCTTTCAGCAGCTTGGTGAATAACAATCACTAAACAGCGCCATTTGGGAGTTTTCATCTCTCTAACATTGCCATTGTAGAACTGGCAGTTCCCTTCAGCTTTGACATGTTCCATTATTTCAGTGGTTCTTAACCCTTTTTTTTGCTGTGACCCTAAATTGGTCCCCCCTCAGGCATATGATAAAATGTAAACATGTATATAATGCTCATTTACTCATCGCTATTCATTTGAACACCAAAAAAAAGTTTAATTGAAAGAAATCCTTCAAAAGGGGCTCGGGGCAGCTCACTAGTAGGGTCTTTCAGACTCACGATGGAGCATGCGGAAATCATCCTTGGTAAAATTGAACTCGTAGAAAAATGTGTCATAACTTTTAATTTTGTACTCATTTGCTAGGGTAAGGAGAGAAAGAAAATATTTGTTGGTTGGCGAGGTCACCTCAGCCTGTTTGGTACTTCTGCATTTTAAAAAAAGGCAAAACAATTTTTGTTCAAATGAACTTTTGTGACCCTAATTTGGATTGCACCCCAAGGTCGGGAACCAGTGCATTATTTGCACAGCTCACTCGCTCTGTTGCTGTTAAACAGCCAGCTTTAAGAGCTGGTCTCAGGCATTTTTGAAGGACTTGTGGAATTTAACATTATTAGTAATTTAAATTTCTTTTCTGATTCCAGCTCTCTCAAAATGATCTTTATTTGTAAGATCAGTTCAAATTGTAATTTCTGTACACTTTGCTTTTCCTCTTCCATAAGAATGCATCTGAGATGCAGAAAGAGCTAACAACATTTTTCTGACAATAAGTTAGGTTGTTATTTTCAAGAACCCTTTATAACAAACAGTCTCAGAAAAAGTGACCACCTTGGAGCCAGACTAAGAAAGCTAACGTAGAACAGTGCAGTTTCCACTAACACTTTTATACTTAGTGTTCTGGTCCCCAAATGATAATTAGTTAGTAAGTAGCCTGTTGTTAAGAGAAAAGATTGACCAAAGTTAAATCAGATGAAGGGAAAGCTCACCTGCTTCCGGTATTATTGCAACCCTGTCATTTTTTCTGAATTTAATGGAGTTTACAAAAGGAAAAGAGCAGATCTCATGTTCTGACAGATTCCTATATTAATTAGGACTGACTTGAAAATGATATAAATAGAATTGTAATATTCTCTCTATCTCTCTCTATCAATTATCTCTCTACATCTCTCTCTCTCTTCAATTATTCTCTCTACAATAGCTCTTCTCTCATTCATCTCTCTCTCACAGTCTATATATAACATATCGCTATCTCTCCATGATCTCGCTAAAGCCTCTCTCTCTAAAGTATCTCTCGCCAGGCAATAGATCTCCATGATCTCATCTCCATTCTCTATTATCTCATCTCTCTCTCTCCATTCTCTCTCTCTCTCTCCATCTCTCTCTCCATTCTCCATTCTCTCTCCATTCTCTCTCTCCATTCTCTCTCTCCATCTCTCTCTCTCTCTCTCTCTCCATTCTCTCTCTCCATCTCTCTCTCTCTCCCTTTCTCTCCATCTCTCTCTCTCTCCATTCTCTCTCTCTCTCTCTCTCTCCCCCCCTCTCTCTCTCTCCTCTCTCTCTGCTAACTCCTCACTCCAGGTACTGCTCTCCATTTTCACAAAAAACATGAGGATAAAATAAACTTGTTAATATAGCAAAGAATTGGGCTTCTCGTAGTCCATTGTTGTCATTGTTAATATTTTAAATTTTTTGTATGTTGCAATTAATGAAAGTTGCGCTTTTTTTTTTTCAGTTTTCAATAAACTGGATGTACTGCTTATATTTGCTTTGATTGAAATAAAATCATTGATTTCCTGATACAAAAATAATGATCGGTAGACATTTTAGTATTTTTAATTATGTTAATGATTCATCAATTGTGTTAGTAAATTTCTTGTTAAAGTATATATTTGTGTCAGTAAAGGAAATAAAAAAACTTTGATAATGAAATTTTGTAATGAATATAAGTGAAGGCACAGTGATCTTCTCTGTGTGGTGACTTTACTTTTCCTATCCTCCAAACCACTTTTGTTGGTTACCATGGAAACCGCTGTCCTTGTGGCCTTAACCTGCTTATGTACATTTTTCTTTCACTAGGTCGTCTGTACAGATGCCTGAGGTGTCCTACAGCATTTCATGTTGGTGACTTCTGCATTGCTGCAGGCAGCGTCAACTTAGCAGGACTGAACATCATCTGCAGCAATCATTACAAACCAAAGAAGTCCAAGAAGATATTCCACGTCAATGTGAGCTGGTGTTTTATGTGCAATCAAGGTAGGGACATTTCTCGTTATTTTGTGGAATACATAAAAATGTTCATTTTTTACTGGCATTGTAGAGGAGAGTGCAAAATGAAATTTTTGGTCTACTTAATTAGATTCAAAATCCCTGTGGGGGGGGGTATAGATATGTTGTGCTCCCTGAATGTGGTATGATCATTTGCAAATAATTAAATGCAGCTTTTTCTTTTCTTTTTTTTTTGTGGTAAATAATGCATCACACATTGCAAAGCAGCAGTGCAATTAATGTCAGTAGATCTGAGGGGACTGGTATGGAACTTTTTTACCTAACTCTAAATGAAGTTCAAATGCGCTTGATGAAAGGTTAGACTTTGTAGTATATTTGATTGTTTTGGAAGTGCAACCATCAAGGTCTTTGATTACAAAACCATTCAGGATTCGTCGTCGTTCTGGCCATGTTGTTTATGATGAAGAGTCCTGTGCTTTTCAGGAGGGACGCTCTTGTGCTGTGATAGTTGTCCAGCGTCATTCCATGCCGAATGTCTGAACATCAGCTTCCCTGAGGGCACATGGTACTGTCAGGACTGTGCCATTGGCAAGAAGCCCCTTTATGGTGACATAGTTTGGGTTAAAGTTGGCAATTACAGGTAAGTTGGTTTTGCCTTGTTGCTAAATAAAGAAGATTAATTTAAGAAGCAGCACGAACCAACAAAACAATTATCCCTATAGCATTAAATCCAGTAACTGTTTAACACCTCAGTATTTTTAACTTTTTAAACTACCCGACTTTGTTGTTTACATTTTGAGTTGTGGTCAGTAAACATCGAGATATTTTAATCGTTTTTGGGGGGTTTGAGAAGTGAAAGTTTACACTAAAAATATGGCGGTAAAAAGTTTTAAGTTTTGTTATATACATGACATTCTCAAGCATCATGTCTTTTTCTTTCGTTTCTGTCAATTTGAGAGATAAACTTGTTTACAGCAAACAAGATTAGTAGTGGAACTATGGTGATTTTAATGTTATTTCTTTTAGATGGTGGCCTGGTGAAATCTGTCACCCTAAAAATGTACCTCTGAATATCCAACAAAAGCCCCATCAGATTGGAGAATTTCCAGTGCGTTTTTTTGGCTCCCACGATTATTACTGGACCAGTCAAGCGAGGTAAAGTTTGTTTTGTTTAGCAGACATGATGATGCTTGTTCTTTGCTCAGGTTTTCTACATCAAACCTGGCCTTGTTTGTAAAAGATGTTGAAAAACTATATACAGGAATACCCCGACTTACATAAATTCGACTTTAAAATCGAGATACAGCAAAAATGTTACGTAGTGCTATATACAGGTACCTGGGTATGAGTGGGCACTACTTTGAATCGTGGAGTAATACGCGCCGGGTTCTGAGTGTGTTAGTCGGCCAGCATCCCTCTCAGTTGTGCGTTAGCAGCCGTCAAGTGAGTTTAATTGTGCATAAATCTTTTAAAGTTTACGTAAATTTGTCCATTGCAAGCCATGGCGCCAAAGCGTAAAAGTGATGCTAGTGGTTCAGCAAAGAAGGGTAAGGTGATTATGCTTGAGGAGAAGGTGAGCATAATAAAGAAATATGAAGACGAGCAAACTTTGTCTTTCGTTTCGCGTGGCTTGGGCATGGTCGTGTCGACGGTTAACAAGATGGTGAGAGACAGAGACCGTATTAAAGAACATGTGAAAAAATCTGCCCCCCCCCCCCCCCATGAGATTGCTGTATGGTGCAAGTTTGACTTACATATAGCTCACTGGAACATAACCCTTATGTAAGTCAGGGTATTCCTCTATTGTTTGTCTCACTGCTATGGTTTTTTTGACTGGAAGACAATTCTTACTATTTAATGGATTAAGCTCATTTCATTATGAAGACCATGTTATGCTAATTTTGTTATTTGTAGAGCTATTCCACAAACACCATAAGAAACAGCATAATTACTTATGGATAATTTCATTTCTACTTCATTTATTTTAATAATAACTCTAGTTCGTAATGTTGTTATTTTGTAAATTTGGAATTCTGGCTGGCTTTAGAGAAATTGATATTTTAAAAAAAATTTTTTAAAGGGTTTTCTTATTTCAAGAGGGAGACAAAGGCACTAGGGAATCATCTACTGCAAAGGGGCTAGCAAAAATATTCAAGCAGGGTAAGTATTATAAACAAATAGCATAGCTTTTTAGAGTTGATACCTTGAGGTGCTGTTGTCCAGGTTTCCTGGATAGGTTATGCCCAGCTTCATTGGCATTGGACTGTTATCTTGAGGATTCCCTGTTAACACTAGCATTCGATGAAATGGCAAACAAAATGCATTCAGGTTCAGTGATGATCATTATTTCATTTGAAAATCCAACATATTTAGCTATCATTTTTCTGGAACTTCCTCAACCGGATTGTGAAAGGACACCACCATTTCAGATTAACTGTTTTACTTTCTTCTGTTCATATGTAGAGTAAATCCAGACTGAATTTTCACTTCATAGAGGTCACCAGGTTGAGGCTTATCCCAAGTGTGATAGGAGAGTTAGCAAGGTGTGAAAAACGTTGAAGCTAATATCTCGTGCAGTTATGCTGTAGGATTGTGTAACAGCAGTAGATGAGCCATATTTGCTGTAATGCTTTGCTACACACTGTTTACATTTTCATAGCTAAAACAAGTTTCCTTATGCGGTCAGTCATAATACCCATCTTATAGTACACTTTCTGGCACATGATAGCCTTGAATTAGTGTTTATTAAAAAAGTAAATGCACTTGATTATTTCACACTTAGCTATTATACTGATTACAGCTGTCATTGTATTGCTTGGAATGTTGTGTCTGCAGAGAGGGTTGATGTAGAGTATGAAATATCTTGAGTGTTGATAATGTTAAAATAGTGAAGGGTCTCTCCTGGAGAGTGGCATGGTGCTGTGCTGCTTTGTTAGTTGGTATTTCTGTTTCCTACGCAGTCGGTAAGACGACGAAAGTGTTTCACAGTCACCCAACTGACCTCTGCTATATATTTGTAGGTCTTGTTGAAGCCACTGAAGCTTTTCAGCTGTGGAAGTCAGCCAAGGAGAACAGAGACCAGGTAGAGAATGAAAAGAACGACAAGAAACCAGCACCTTTCAAATTTATCAAAGTAAGTATTTTTAGTGAATATCAATTTTTTAGGGGGGGGGGTTGGCTTTAATGATAGAGGTAATGTTTGGCTGCTGAGATTATTGTCATGTTAGAATGTTATCCAAATTTTAAAAAGTGTACAAAAATAACAGCCTATCACCTAATCTCATTTGCAGACAGAACAAAAATAAAGGCGCCGAGTGAACTGAATAATGTTGTTTATTGTTCCACCAAACTTGCTGCTGTTATAAGAAGAGATTTGATCTGCACAGTTTCTGACTAATAGATAGCTTGCTTGTGAAAGGTTTGCTGTTTTGAGTTTATTGTGGGAATATATACATGATACAATGAGTTCACGTTCTTGTACTTCTCAAAAACTGTGTATTTAATGTAGTACTTGGCTGTTTATTTAGTGAATCTCCCTGACATGGTTTATTCCCTTTTATTTCCTACAACAAAAAACAGATCTATTAGGGGCTGAAGTGAGAAGGGCCAGGCCCCACACACTGCAGAATTGGCAGACAAGTGTGGCAGTGCGCTTTTTCAGCAAGGATGTGTCAATATTTAACTAGATGAATTTAATTTTTGATTTAATGGACTAATATGTGGGAAGGGAGTCCGTTAAATCTGGGGTTTACTGTACTCTGCCTTTTATTGTGCGTATTTGTTTTAATAATAGTTTACTTAATCAGAAATCCTGTCAGGTCTGAAGAGCTTTGCTTGTTTATGATTCCTCCTCCATGTTTGTTTTCTTGTGGCAGCTGTGCAAGAGATACTCAACAGCCTACCTTGCTCTACAGGTCATAAGTACGTCTGTGTAATCTCTTAAAAACGGCGTCATATTTACTGCTGACCACCAAAAGTGTTTTTTTTTGTTTGTTGGTGTTTCTTCACTTTCATGGGTGCATCCTTTCCCTGAGTCAGAATTAAAAAATGATCTGTCATAGTTTTTGTTCTGTTTTTCTTTTAGTCCAATGTACCAGTTGGAAATGTACAAATCTACAAAGCAGATCTCTCAGAGATTGCTAGGTGCGAGTGCCGGCTGGACATGGAGAACCCGTGCGGCTCAGACACCGAGTGCTTAAACCGCATGCTTATGTATGAGTGCCATCCAGGTGTGTGTCCAGCAGGTGAGAGATGCCAGAACCAGCGGTTTCAGAAACGGCTTTATCCGCCAGCTGTGCCAGTGAAAACTTCAACCAGAGGCTGGGGGTTGAAGTGTCTGGTGGATGTGAAGAAGGCGAGTGATGTTTCTGATACATTCATGTCATTGTTATTATTGTTCCTGTGTGTGTCTGATGGGTAACCAGTGAAGCTGTTTCTTTTGCCTTCCAGGGCCAGTTTGTCAATGAGTATGTTGGAGACTTGGTGGATGAGAAAGAATGTAGGAAGAGAATCAGGAAGGCTCACGAAGATACAATTAGCAATTTCTACATGTTGACGTTGGATAAGAACAGGTATGTATTTGTTGAGAGCCTTTAAAAGTTTTAACCCGTTTAATCTTAGTAGCACTAAGGTCATCTAAATTTCAGTTTGTTTAGTGGGAAAATTCATTGTTGATGTTTTCTTGTATAGTTGAGCTGATAAGCTGTATATCACATTTTTTAAAAAAAAAGAAAAAATGAATATTAACCATAAACTTTACTGTTAGTAACCAAGCAGCCTAGGTGGTTATTTTTGTTTGGGTTTGGGAAAATGTATAGTTTTGTGGAGCTGATGCTAAGTTTAAAAGATTGTGGTATTTTGTGCAGGATAATTGATGCTGGTCCAAAAGGTAACCTGTCTAGGTTCATGAACCACAGCTGTCAGCCAAACTGTGAGACCCAGAAATGGACTGTGAATGGTGATGTGCGGGTTGGCTTGTTTGCCCTTCATGACATTCCTGCAAGTATGTTGACTGTGGTTGTCGTTTATTAACAATATCACTTCGAAAGCAACTGTTTCCAGAATTCTTAAAAACCGTCTTTAGAACTAAATCTGATTGCAGTTGTAATCAGTAAAACAGAGAATTTTCTTAGAATCCTGTTAGTGAATAGACAGATTTAAGTTGTGAAGGTTTTATGATATGAATGGACCAGTTTTACCATAAAACTGATATTGCATCTACTATTCTAGGAAAAGGGGAGAGAATGGAATCAAGATGCTGAGTCTTCTGAGTCCTCTCTCATTAATATGACAGTTAATGCTAGCTAAATGCATTATATGAAGAAAATATTTGTGATAATTACTGTGGAAGACTAACATACTGATTTTCCTAAATGTTGTAGTGTTAACGTTTTTGTTTAACTTTTCTGTATTAGTTAATAGTAAATGAATTGCTTCCAACAACAACTTATCATTTGCTTTTCCTGAAATTCTGTCAGATGCTAGAGGGGTCAGTTGTGCTTTGCCAGTGTGTGTAGTTAGTGCTCCATTTGTTTGTCTTTCAGGCACAGAAATGACATTTAACTACAACTTAGATTGTCTGGGAAATGAGAAGAAGAAGTGTGTATGTGGAGCACCTAACTGCAGTGGTTTTATAGGAGTTCGGCCCAAGGTAAGCATTGGGGAAAGAGCTTTACTCCATCATGTGTTCTGATATTTCAAATTAAGCTGTGTGGCAGTTAGAATTCATGTCTCGTATTAAAAATTCTTCCTCCCAAAACATGGGTTTTAAAATTTTGATTGTTAGTGAACAGACAAATTAATAAATGTTTAATGTTTCAAGGTTCATAACCACTTATTTGGTGAGTTCTTTGATTAGACGTAAGTTCTGACCAATAATGTCTTTACTGCAGCCAGCCATGGGTGGTGGTTGTGAAGAGGTCTGCTGTTTGAAGTGTTTTGTGTGCTAATTATTGTCCTTCCATCTGTCAACATTTTTTGAGAGAATGTTTTTTTTTTTATAAATTTGTGGTAGTTAGCTGTTATTTTTCCACGTCACTTTGAGTGAGAGTCAGTTTGTTTCAGGGTGCACTCATGTTTCTTACCCCACCAACACATTCTAAGCTGAGTGAGAAATTTCTGAATGCCATGGACAATATAAGGGTAGTAGTATAATCTTGATGAATGTGAAAGGGGTTCAGATATTTAAATATTTCCTTCAGCTTCAAGGAAATGGCCGCAATATGTCCCCATATTTTCAGAAATCCCCTGACACCCCTTTAACAGTTGGAGACATGAAACAATTTTTAATGTTCTTCTTTGCTTAGTCTTGGTTTCATGCCTGATTTTCTTTACACAAAAATATATTCTCTCTCTAATTTATTTTGAAAGTCAGTTAATGCCTTAGCTGAAAAGAAAACCAAGGATGTCAAGAAGAAGCGGCGGCGAAAAAAAAGTAAAGTGGATACAAA
This sequence comes from Nautilus pompilius, assembly GCA_018389105.1. Lineage (NCBI taxonomy): Eukaryota > Metazoa > Mollusca > Cephalopoda > Nautilida > Nautilidae > Nautilus > Nautilus pompilius. Next base: position 205,115 of record JACATO010000121.1, read on the forward strand.
AAAAGAACATGACGACGAATGTTTCCGGTGTGGCGAAGGTGGAGAGTTGGTCATGTGCGATAAGTTCCAGTGTCCCAAGGTCTACCATCTTCAGTGTCTGCATCTAACCAAACCACCTCATGGTAGGTACTTGGTGGTTGTTTTTCCCCCTTAGGAAAGAATGGGACACATTTATTGTAAGAGTCATTAGAAATTCCCCTTAACTGATCATGTTTGTATTGAATTTGCTATGTGTTTTATAAAGATGCACATCAAGGGGATTTTTTATCACCAAAGTAACTGGCTGCGATAAAATTGTTTACTAGGATAACTGCAGCATGCCAGAAAGTTTTGAAACAAATCAAAACTACTTGCAAGCTGACTATAAGCATCCAAGCTTTCTGTACTTTTTCATATTAAAAAAGCGACAAAGACTAAAAACCAAATGATGCACTGGATGATGTTGCATTGATTTAAAAAAAAAAAAAAACCACAGGTATCTTTATTAACCATTCATCATCTTTTAAAACATTTTGCTAATTTTAAAAATTGAAGAAAATTATTTATTAGCAAAACCCTTCATGCTTTCAGATAAATATGAGATGGGTTCTTGTGAATTTCTGTTGCTTCCATTGATGAAACTACTTGTCATCTGAATATCTTACTGTGCAACAAGCTGAAAAAATCTTTTCTTTCTTTAGGTAGGATAAGAAAAACCATGGCAAATTTCCAAATCAGAGAAGCAAGAGCAACTTCTACAAAGTTAATTTAGGTTGAGAAACTTTTATTAACAAGACTTTCATTATATTCTTTAAAGATAGGAACATTATTTTTGTTAGTCACACCACCAGTGGTGCTGTAAATTACTGAAGAACAATGTACCATCCAAAAAGATGCCTGCTTTTAATATTGAAAATTAGGAACAAAAGCACAAATTGGGTAGGGCATATGTTATGTAAGAATAGTAGATTTTATATCCTTAAGATTTTTCTCTCTCTTTTAAATGAAATTTCAGGACGATGGACGTGTCCATGGCATCATTGTGATGAGTGTGGTAAGCCAGCAACATTACTATGTGCAGAGTGCCCTAATTCATTCTGTTGCCAGCATTCTGAAGGAAATATGGTGGAAGTTAATAACAAGTATTTATGTGCTGACCATGAGGACTCTCTCCTCTCTGGGCCCAACTCCTTCGCAAATGGATCATGTTTCAGATCTGACAAAAAGCTCAGTGACTTGAACAAGGAGCATGCTGCCATCATGGGGCAAACAGAGTCCCCAAACAGCTTGATGGAAAAGGCTACTGAACAGTTTTCCATTAAGGTGACTACTGAAGAGGTGTTCCCTGAAAATGGGAAAACTAAGGAGAATTCCACGAAGAGACTGATTTCGAGTAATGGGGAGAAGAGCAAGCCACTGCTTGGACGGCGTGGCCGGAAGACAAAAGAGGACAAGAGACCAACAAAAGTTGTAAGCTCCAAAAACATTGTGGATGAAGTAGCTAAAACTAATTTTTTAAATTCGAGTGGAATTGAAGCTGAAGATTCTAAAAAGACTATGGATGCAGTCTCTCTGGCTATCCCACCAATGTTTGATGACAGTGATGATGACTTTCCAGATTTAGTTATTGATATACCGTCAATTTAGTATACATGATACACTGTAAAGAACCAGTCACATCCACATTGGCCAAAAGGATTTGTTAAGCCTGCCTGATTGTGACTCCATTAACTTCAATTAGTTTGAAAATTTCTGTCTGGTTCAGTTGACTTTAATTACTTAACAAGTACCCCAATGAGGGCACAAAAAGATGATAGGATGGTTTCTTATCAGGATATTTAAAAGGGAGCTACATGCAGCAGCAACAGGTGGCACTGGTGTAGACAAACTTCCTCAAAAAATGACTTTTACAGATTTCACACTTCTTAAGATTATTTACTTTTTTGTATTTTAAATAAACAAATTCAAAATTCTTGTTCATTGTAAATCTTTTTTCATATTTTTTGAGATATTTAAATACCATTCAGCATAATTGAAAAAGTCTTTAACTGCTGCTCAACGTTCAACTAAAACAGTTCTATTTGAGTTGTCAAGCATTTACAGCAATAATCTTTTCTTTATTATATACAAAACAGTAGAAAAAAAGAAAATGAGAGCAAGAATTATTAGTAATCTGTCTGTGAATTCACGCAAGTTGTATTTGCTGATCAGCTTATGGGAATTCTGTATGTGGCCAGACATGCTTTTGAATTCCTCGTGAGTTTCACCCATTGCCTTTGAAGAGGAAACTGTCAAAGAAAGATTTAAAACATCATTCTGGTGATAAATAGCTGCACTAAAAACTAGTTTTCATTCTGGATAACCTTCCCCAATATTTACTATAAAAATGTGAATTTCTCCTTTAGAATGCAAATGTATATAATTAGTCTTTACCTAACGTATTGACTGCATTCTCACTCTGTTTCACTTGTCCTGCCATCATTCTGTTCAGCCCTATCAAGCTGTCTGTTATGTTGCTTGCTGCCTTGGCCAGCATGTCCTTGTTACTGATCTTCCTGATAAACAAAGGGAATTTAGACAAAAGTCTAGCAACAATAGTTAATGTTCCTATAAAGATTGCATACTCTTACAAACACTTTTAGTCTAAACTAACTGTTTCCAAGTGTCCCAAGAATGGGTAAACTACTACAGCCCCTTCAGTTGCTCTGTACGAATGTTCAAAGCTTGATATGGACTGGATGCTGAAGTATTGCCAACTCCAGTACATTTTGAGACTCCGTCAAAGGTATGTTATGTTAACTAATAAAACTTTGGTTTGGGTTCACAGATTTACTTGGTTGCCTGGTTTATATCTGTTTTTGTGGTAACTTTTTTTTTCAAAATAATCTGGAATTAAAAGTAATTTGTATGCTTTCTCCTTTTTTAAATTGGAAGATTTTGCATATTTTGTATCTGCTTGTTTAAAATCTATATGGACAAACTCTTTAACTAAATACAGAATTAAATTATGGGAGCCAGAATATTATAAATATTTTGAAAAATTAGGAAAATAAACAATTAAGCCTCATGAAAGATAGGTAAGAAAAGACAGATTTTGCAACTGATGACAATCATCTACAGTGAAGGTTTAAAGAGAAATGTTCTAGCTTTAGATATTAGTGAAACAATTTCATTATTATCAAACAAAAGCAAGTAAATATCTAGGTGAAATTTATCCTTTATGGTTGGTTATTGCTTAGTAGTTCCACCCTCAATTTTACTAGTTAAAATAACCGACGTAATCCATACCTTTGTCTTACGCTGGAATCACCAGACATCAACAGCTCCCTCATCTTATTGTCGATGGTAAGCTGAGCAATCAGCTTGGCTTTTCGTAGTGTTTGCATGGTCCTGGAAGGCAAGAATTTTTATAACATACTCCATGCTGAGAGAGTTTTAACTTTGCTTTCTGACTATGCTTCTTCCCTTAATGATTCATTAATCAGTCACGGCCCCAAACGAAAAGGCTGAAAGGCTTTCTAGATTCACTGAAGAAATATAGCAAATAAAAGTGGGATAAAGTTTATCAATACTGTTGCCCTTTAAGACCCAGTGGCTGTCTCAAGCAAGCCAGAAAATGTGAAAATCAAAGCAATGTCTGCTGGGGAAATTTGGTCATGTTTAAAGTCCAATCTGTCTGTCCAAATGAGGATTCCTCCCTGCAGTTGGTAAATTAGAAGAGAGTATAGGTTAAGTCCTTTCATGGTGACCTAAACCAGATTGTTAGATTTTGTTACATCAGTGTTAAAGTCTCTCCTAGAGAGCTCTGTTTTATAGATGGGGAAGGAACCATTCTAGTAAAGTTTGCCAAACCATTGGTATTAAAAAAAAAATGACATCTGACCTGGTCAGTGCCTGCTGGTGACTCTGAGTCTGTTTTACAATGACCACTTTATTTGCTTCCTTGTCCTGCTCTCTTCCCAGCTTCTCCAGCTCCTGCAGTGTGAATTAGAACTTCATTGTTTGGTGTAGATAAAACAGATTTTAAGCTGTGCAGAAAAAAAAATGTTTTTAACTATAGAAACTAGTCTAAATATATAAAAGGAAATTATTTCCTTAATGATGCAAACAATCTTTCCAGAAAACAAATTTACAGTTCTGGTGGGACTTATTTCATACTATCTAAGTTGCAGTAATTTTTTTAAAAAGCAATAAGCATATAGGAAGGATTAATAACAATAGGGGATGGCTTCATGTGTGGAACCACTGTACTGTAAATTCACAAATTATCTACCCACTGATATAGTTTCAACACATTTTACTTATAACCTTGTGAATACTTGAACTTATATATATATATATATATATAATCTGTCCTCTGAACTTCACACAAGATAACTTAAGATTTTACAGTAGTCAGTCACCATCTCAGAAGTGATACAGACAAAATTCAAAACTATTGTGGCTTTCCTCATGTTTTTTTTTTTTTTTTTGATCATTCCTATATCATCATCTATTATATTTGCAGAGAAGCTGTTGAAAAATTTTGTATTCGTCTTCGTTGGTAAGAGAAAGTAAATTTTCATGTGTGTGAACCAGTCTTGTAGTTATTACAAAGATCATTTGCTTTACACTTAATGCAGATTACAATAGTCTCATCCCTCTAAAAAGGTCAAAGACTGAATTAATGCCAGATTAGGTTCATGCTTGGTGCCTACCTTAATTTTGCTTCTCAGCAGGTTCAGACGGTCATCAACTTGAAACACAAGATCTTCAAATATGTAGGCTGGCTCAACATCTTGATAATGCTAAAAGAAAAAGACAGGCAAACTTATAACAATGTATAATTATAGTTTGTGTTTTTTAAGAGACAAAGCAAAAAATTCCAAGTTTGTTGTCTTATTAAGTCTTAAGCTAAAAGAAGTACTGTTCCACTTAGTGTTCTTTCCACTGAATCACAGCACACCTCTTGATAACGAGTTGGCCTAAGTACCAAATGTATTTATTATGTATATATAATTTATTTTTACAAAAATACATACAGTACCTTCAGGTTTGGTTCTAAGGCAAGTGATTCTTTTTTATTCTGTGAGTTTTCTAGAGCCGATGACTTGCCACATTGTCTGATATCCTGAGAGAGAGAGAGAGAGGGAGAGGGTTAATAATGATGCTATGGAGGTTTACATTAGAAATTAAGATCCATGAATGAAATGCGACAGTGCGTTAGCCGTTAAAAATGTATGCATCAAGATAGGATTAAATTGGACTATCTTTTTATACCTGAATTAATCCCTGTACTTCTAAATCTAGCTTGACAATCTCTTGTAAACAAAGCTTAACATGAATATCTTCCGCTTCCATCGCCATTTCTAACGCGGGAACGTAGCTGTCTGTAAGGAGGCTTCTGATTGGATGGTCTCGGGTCAGTAAAATGCGTATTTTCAGCCGCTAATTGTATTATATTAATTAATTAATTTTTATTTAAAATTAGTTTAAGTTATTTTAAATAAAATTAGAAAGCGTATTTATCACCTGTGAATCCCTTTTTTCCAGAAAACAAGAATGTTAAAGAAAAATTGACAGGAAGTTCGGTCCACTTTTTGACTCGTCATCGTTGGCTTCGTGGTCCGGCAGGGATGAGGCTTCACCATCACCCTTCAGGCTGACGATAGGCGTCTTCCTCTTCAGCTATGAGCTGGGGCATCCTGCAGACCGATATCTGTAGATCCGTGGTTCTTCGGGGGTCTTCTAGACACAGAAACGTCGAGGATTGTCATGGCCAGGTGAGTGCGAGGTACCTCTCCCCACCTCGGGGCTCTGGTGATTCTCCTCCATCCGTCCATCCATCCATCCCATCCATTCCCTGTTACTGGAGAATGTGTAGTTCACTTCATACCGTCTGGTGATACTCGTCCATCCATCCGTCCATTCCCTGTTACTAGAGAATGTGTAGTTCACTTCATACCGTCTGGTGATTCTCGTCCATCCATCCATCCATCCGTCCGTCCATCCATTCCCTGTTACTGGAGAATGTGTAGTTTACTTCATACCGTCTGGTGATTCTCGTCCATCCATCCATCCATCCGTCCGTCCACCTTCCCTGTTACTGGAGAATGTGTTAGTTTACTTCATACCGTCTGGTGATTCTCCTCCATCCATCCATCCATCCATCCCTTCCCTGTTACTGGAAGAATGTGTGTTTACTTCATACCGTCTGGTGATTCTCCTCCGTCCATCCATCCATCCATCCATTCCCTGTTACTGGAGAATGTGTAGTTTACTTCATACCGTCTGGTGATTCTCCTCCATCCATCCATCCATCCATCCATTCCCTGTTACTGGAGAATGTGTAGTTTACTTCATACCGTCTGGTGATTCTCCTCCATCCATCCATCCATCCATCCGTCCATCCATTCCCTGTTACTGGAGACTGTGTAGTTTACTTCATACCGTCTGGTGATCTCCTCCATCCATCCATCCATCCGTCCATCCATTCCCTGTTACTGGAGAATGTGTAGTTTACTTCATACAGTCTGGTGATTCTCCTCCATCCATCCGTCCATCCTTCCATCCATTCCCTGTTACTGGAGAATGTGTAGTTACTTTCATACCGTCTGGTGATTCTCGTCCATCCATCCATCCGTCCATCCGTCCATTCCCTGTTACTGGAGAATGTGTAGTTTACTTCATACCGTCTGGTGATTCTCGTCCATCCATCCTTCCATCCATCCATTCCCTGTTACTGGAGAATGTGTGGTTTACTTCATACCGTCTGGTGATTCTCGTCCATCCAACCAACCACCCATCCATTCCCTGTTACTGGAGAATGTGTAGTTTACTTCATACCGTCTGGTGATTCTCGTCCATCCATCCATCCATCCATTCCATTCATTCCCTGTTACTGGAGAATGAGTAGTTTACTTCATACCGTCTGGTGATTCTCGTCCATCCATCCATCCATCCATCCATTCATTCCCTGTTACTGGAGAATGTGTAGTTTACTTCATACCGTCTGGTGATTCTCGTCCATCCATCCATCCATCCATTCATTCCCTGTTACTGGAGAATGTGTAGTTTACTTCATACCGTCTGGTGATTCTCGTCCATCCATCCATCCATCCATTCATTCCCTGTTACTGGAGAATGTGTAGCTTACTTCATACCGTCTGGTGATTCTCGTCCACCCATCCATCCATCCATTCCCTGTTACTGGAGAATGTGTAGTTTACTTCATACCGTCTGGTGATACTCGTCCATCCATCCATCCATTCCCTGTTACTGGAGAATGTGTAGTTTACTTCATACCGTCTGGTGATACTCGTCCATCCATCCATCCATTCCCTGTTACTGGAGAATGTGTAGTTTACTTCATACCGTCTGGTGATACTCGTCCATCCAACCATCCACCCATCCATTCCCTGTTACTGGAGAATGTGTAGTTTACTTCATACCGTCTGGTGATTCTCGTCCATCCATCCATCCATCCATTCATTCCCTGTTACTGGAGAATGTGTAGTTTACTTCATACCGTCTGGTGATTCTCGTCCATCCATCCATCCATTCCCTGTTACTGGAGAATGTGTAGTTTACTTCATACCGTCTGGTGATACTCGTCCATCCAACCAACCACCCATCCATTCCCTGTTACTGGAGAATGTGTAGTTTACTTCATACCGTCTGGTGATACTCGTCCATCCATCCAATCCATTCCCTGTTACTGGAGAATGTGTAGTTTACTTCATACCGTCTGGTGATACTCGTCCATCCATCCATCCATCCATCCATTCCCTGTTACTGGAGAATGTGTAGTTTAGTGTTGTGCTTTGAATGTTTACTAAGTATCCTTTTCATGTTGGTGTTTAGTATGTATTCTCAAGATGTGCATATTTAGAACTGAACACTGCTGATACCTGTCAAGCTATCCATCCCATGGGTTTATTTTCATTAACTATTTCACTGCTACAGGCCCAGCATTGTGGTCTTCTGAACTCGTTGTAAAACAGTCACTTTGATTCGTTAAAAGGTCATTTTACAGTGTAATATGATGCAGAAAACTACTACTATTATATGCTATACATTGAGAAAACTTAGCAATGAAACAGTTAGTCTTCCAGAAACACCAGGGTGTGTTGTGATAAACACATTGGCCATTTCATGGGCAAGTTTCCATGGGAGATATTTTCTGTAATTTATACTAAATAGCCCCAATAACCTCATAAGACTACAATCAGCTTGCATTAACATGTGGCCACATTTTTTTTCAGGATAACTTGTAACTGGTATCATCTACCAAAATGGATGTCATCACCATTATCTGTGTCGGTGTCTCTCAAGTGTGTCATCATCATCATCGTTCTGATCTTTTCCCTGGCCTTAGTCATTGCCTTCTTGGAAAACCAATACTTGAGACACCAGTCACCTCAGCATGATAAAGGCTCACATCCAGAGCTGCCTCCCTCTGGCTCCATGGAGAGTGCACTGCATTATGGGATTGTGATAGACTGTGGCAGCAGTGGAAGCCGTATTTATGTCTACTGCTGGCCGACCCACTCAGGGAACTCCAATGAGCTTTTGCAGATCAACCAGTTAATTGGGAAGAATGGAAGACCTGTGGTGAAGAAAATAACTCCTGGTCAGTAGCTGAGACCCTTGTAAACCCTACTTTCAGTTCAGCCTTCTTTATTATTTTTCTCTAGAAATTAAATGTAATGACTGTGTAGGCAAAACATTTCTTAATTTTTGCTTGTCACGCTGTCTTCATCCAAAGGGAATCTATTTTGTTTTGTATGAACACTAATTCCATTTATGGTTGCTTTAGAGCTATTTACATTTGTGTAACAACAGCATTAAAATTTTAAATTATTATCCTTAGATTATTTAGAAGCTAAAGCGCCTTTGTTGTTTAGTCTCTGCCTTGCTAGTGTAAGACCTAACAGAATTTTCTGAGACCTTCATTTTATTGGCGATAAGGCATTTGTAAATCTGTCTGGTCAAACTGTAGCAGCAGCCTCCTGAGTAAAAGCTGTCTCTGCACAATCTCTCTTATTTTTGGAAAGGAATTCTCACTTTTATCAGGGTTCCTAAACATTTGTAGCCACTACAGGAGGCAGTATGACAATAATTTTTGTTGCTGTCTCAGTTTCTCTGCAGGGTTGGCTGATCCCTAACCTTGGCTTTACTTTTTCTCCAGGTTTGTCTACATTTCAAGACAACCCCCATGCTGCTAGCAACTACATAAAGCCATTGCTGAACTATGCTTCTTTGCATATCCCTAGAGACCACCACAAGGAGACGCCACTGTACATCCTTGCTACGGCAGGGATGCGAATGATACCAGAAAAGTAAGATGCTGATTTTATTTAATTTCAACTAATCTAATAATTTTTGTATTTCACTTTTATTCTCAGATTTAAAAATAAAAAAAGCAATAATAATAAAACAATTCTTGATTTTATAATAGTGTTTTTTAAAAAACTTGTGGAAACAAACAAAACTGGGATAGATTATTTGCCACTATTGTCCTAATCTTCTTTGCTAAATTTTTTGATGGTCCACTCAGATTCTTTGGGAATTGACAAAAATAATTCCTCTGCCAAAAGCTTAATAGTTTTCATACATTTTAAAATTTAAATAAGTACACAAAGAGAGGCTCAAAAACCAGCAGCTTTATTAAATTGTCATCATCTTTGTACTTAGGGTTTCTAACAGCTTAACCATTTACATACCGTAAAATAGTTTGTTTTTTTTCCTATGGAGAATTAGCAGTTTTTTATTTTTTATTGTACATTTGTCTCTGTACTTGTTTATTAAAGAATATATTTCAGGCTTTTCCCACTAGTCGTCATGCCCGTCCATTGCTCCAAGTCTTGTCTTTTTTTTTACATTTCCTGAGCCATCAGGTTAAATACTGCTGTGTTATGAAGATTCTTGCTTAATCAAATTTATCCTTGAACATTATAAATAAGGATTCTGTGTTCCTACCTGTTTAACTGCATTTTTATTATTTTATTTTCCAGAGCACAGAAGGCCATACTGTCAGACTTGCAGATGGCCATTCCTAAAGACTTTAATTTTGCCATATCAGAGAATCATTTTGAGGTAATAACAGGAAAACAGGAAGGTGTGTATGCATGGATTGCTGTTAACTATCTGCAGCACAAATTCTCTCATGGCATAGAAGGTGCGTACGTATGAAAAAAAAAACAACTCTAGTTTTGAATAATTTAACAAGAATTTCCCTTTACTACTTTGCTTCAGTATCAGATTAAATCAGAATTATCATCACACAACCTCACCAACTGATGTTTAACTTTGCTTGTCTACATCCTTATTACAGAGCATCCACTGGTGGTCGTAAATGTACCAGGACAGGAGCAGCCTAACTCCAAGCCTCACATCCGTCGTCGAACTGTAGGCATCATTGACATGGGTGGTGCCTCTGTTCAGATTGCTTTTGAGGTGACAAAAAGTGTAAGATTTGACTACCCTAAGGTTATTATCTGCTTAAATGCATTTTCTACCTCTGTAACACACATGAGAAATGGCACCATATTTGATATGAATATTTACAAAATATTTAATTTGGTATATTAAAGCTTGATAAAAATTAGTTCAAAATTTATTAGCAAAGTGAGAGGGAGATCAATGTGAAATAATTTCACCACCTAATTTTTTGTTTTGTTTCTAGGATATGTTCACAAAACATCTACTGGCAGAATTTAACCTGGGGTGTCAGAACTCTGACCTCAACCATGTCTACCAGCTCTACGTGTCCACGTTTCTTGGCTACGGAGCAAATTCTGCTCGATCTCGGTTTGAAGAAATGCTACTTGAAAAAGCTGCACTGAAAAACACAAGGTTCGTTTCAAGAGAGTAAGAACCACAAGCAACCTGTTTCAAAATTGAAATTCATGGCTGGTGTCTGTCTTTGGGAAGTTAGTTTTCATAGCTGAGCTCCAAATACTTCAGAATCACTAAACTGTTCTTACATCGTCACTAGGCAATGCAAGCGTTTTTTCAGTTTTAGATCTGCAACCCAAACGTGTGGCTTACATTGTTTAAATATTTTTCTAGGGGAGGTGGGGAGACAGTTTTGTATTATTATAGTCAGGTGCTTAACTTTGATGGTCTGTTTCCAGCTTTGCCCAGAACCATCCGCTGTGGGACCCCTGCCTTCCCATAGGTCTTCTTTACAAATCCACTGACCATTTAGACAGACTAGTTTATTTCCGAGGCACAGGTCAGTACAAGCTGTGTAAGGCATTACTGGAGTCACTACTGAACCTGTCTGGTCCCTGTCCACAGCCACCTTGCTCAATGAACAGTGTCTACCAGCCGGACATAAACTTCTACAACAGTCAGTTTTATGGGTTTTCTGAATTCTGGTACACCATGGATGATGTTTTCCGCATTGGTGGACAATATGATTATGACAAATTTCAGAAGACAGCTTTGGTAAGTTATTAATTTCTGAATCCTTTCTGGCACAGAATCCAACAAATCTCAACTGTAAGGAGATAATGTAATTATTCAGCTTTTTTTCCTACTCTTAATTTGTCTTTAGCTGGACAAAAACAGTATGATTAAGGATATACCTTACATGAACACTGATTAGAAACACATTTCCCTGGGGCTTTGTAGAAGCCTAACCTAAAAACAAAGTTAGGCATGGCTTTTTCAAATTTTACCTAAAGTTACAGATGTTTTTGATCATATGGTAGACAGTGGAGATATAAAGGATTATAAAAATGGAAAGTGCAGTTTTTCTACTTGTGAAGCAGCATCAAAATGGCTGACAGAGAGCACCTAACTAAGCTGATGGTTGGTTTGATCATCCATTGAAGCACCTACAGTAATTCTAGAAATACAGAGTTTGTAAATGAATAGAACAATATTGCTAAAAAAGGAAAATGTCTTTAATATCAAGAAGCTCTAGTTTAAAATTCTGACTCCTGATAAGTGAAAGGCCATCCTGAATTTTTACATTGTAGGATTACTGCTTAACAAGGTGGGAAAAACTGGAAGAGTGGTACAAGAAGAAGCTGTATCCAAAAGCAGGTGAACATCGCTTCAGGTAGGTCATGAAATTAGTACATATCTTTTCAGAAACACCATCATACGTGCAATTAACTCCTAGAGAAAGAGACTGATGGAAGGTAGTTGGTTGCCTTGATGATCAGGCAAGAAATTATATATCAACATTCCTGATTTTTCGTTAGACTACTAACACACTTCACCTGCAGCAATAACAGTAGCATATTTTTCTTACTGTCAACATCTAGACTGCAGTGTTTCAAAGCGGCCTGGATGACAGTTCTACTTCACAAGGGATTTAAATTTCCCACAGACTATCACCAATTCTATTCCACTCAACAAATAGATTCCAAAGATGTGCAGTGGACCCTGGGGGCTGTGATTCACAGAACTCGCTACTTACCTTTAAGGTAAGTGATCTTGTGGAGTGCAAGGTAAAAGCTTTGGGCTAGTGAGTTTTTTTTTTTTTTAAATTTAATTTCAATTTTTTTTTTTCTTTTTCAAATCAGAGAAATTGAGGGAAAAGAATTGCAGAACTTCAAACCACCGTGGTCAAAGCCAACATGGCTGATTTATAATGAGTACCTCATCATCGTCTGTTTTTTGGTTGTCGTCATGGCAATTCTTCTATATGTGAAACGCTTACGTCTCTGTCCAACAAAAGCAGCAACCATGACACGAGTGCCGTCTATGTCTTTCTTCATGGCCGAGGAGAACCAGATGGAACAGGGCTATTCTTGAGATGTATCGTGAGATAAATTTATTTACAGTAATGTTCTTTGTCAAGACATTCCCAAGTACATCAAGAACTTCTGCAATAACTCTGGTACCCCCTCCCAATAATTATCTGATGTTTGTACAGAAAGCCTGGAAAATAAAACTGACTTATGTATTTTGCTACAATTCACTCTCTGCCTCCCCTAACACACACACACAGTCTTAACAACCACTGATATACATCATTTATTCAAGTATTTACAGTTCCTGGATCCTCTTGTTAATGTGATGACGTGAGAATAGGCTATAGTCGCCTTGACGATAAGGTCAATTCCTCTGGTGGTTAGGCAGGCTCATAGGTTAGTTAATTTAAAAACTTACATCAGTAGCTGTTCTGATTTTAGAAGTAAATTGATTGGAACTTTCTGATATTATCAATAAGGTCTGGAAGAAATCCAATTGCATGTGCATTCTTAAACTAGCCTGATAAGAAAACAATCAGTTGTCAGCTGATAATACACTAAATCTGCAACATGAAGGGGAAGTAACTCTTTTTTAGAGTTGCCCCTCTTGCTTGCAGCCACCATCAGGTCTAATGCCTAGCACAAGAATGAATCCATTGCAAGGGCACCATATGCTGGGATTAGTCTTGTTATATGATTAACTAAGACAAAAGGAGGGGGTCAACCTCTTTCTGCTGCTTTTGTCACTGGAAGAGTAAATCAGCCACCAAACTCCTGAGAGAAAGAATCAACCTCTGGGTATACAGAATGTCAAGGGGAGCGGGATGAATCACATCTAATATACACAAAAACAAAACTTGCCCCTTTTCATTGAGTTTCAGCAGCTGCCAAAAGATGGTGACCATGACTAAATATACATAAACAAGTGATCAGTCAGACAGGAAGGACTGGTGCACACATCACAAGCAGCTGTTGAGCAGATCTTGATATGGTGAGTGTGGCACAGCCACGTTTTGGAATGTCAAGTGAAATGCCCGCTTCTGCGCATCCTCCACCAGTTGGTGCCGAAGTCTAATGCTGCCACACAAAACAGCTTCCGGTCAATTATCTCCATCTTGCCCATCCGTCCCAACACGTGTGGGAAGCTAACACATTGTTAAGGGGGAACACGGTAAAACAAGCAGCAAGGTTCTGAGCACAAAAGAGGGGGGGGGACTAGCATGAATCCTATAATAGAACCTAATCGTGGTTTATACAGAGAGGGTGTCTTGTAAAGCTGAAGTTCTTATCCTGAATCAACAGAGGTCTGTTAGAATAATGTATGCAGGTGGTCTGCAAATAGATTCATGCATTTCCTGTGCACTAAAAAGTTTCTGGTTTGTTACGTGTTGTGCAAACTTGTACACTTGGTCTGCTATTGCCAAAGTTGTGCTTTCCTTGGGTGGTCATTGCACGAACCCCATGACAGAATTTCTTGAAAGAGTTAAAAATGAGGTCAAGTCTTTTATATCAATTAATATAGGCTGCCACAATCAAAAGATATTTAAACTTCTAGTACTGAACACAGTTTGAACAACAATGTGCAGTCCCTGATTACAATCACAGAATTTTTCAAATATTTGGCATGGAAAACATTCCAATATCTTATACAGGATCAGGTTTATTTACTGTGTGAAAGGATACAGAGCTTTCAGCCATGGGTTTGTTGAGGCACTGATGAAGAAACATGAGAGGCTCCAAACCGCCATGGCAACGGGTGTCCTCTGTGTGAAGTTGGAAAGGGAGAGCATAACCCAGTCACGCACTAGGTTTTGCTGATGCTGTTCATGGAGCGTGGAGAAAACCTGCAAAAGAATTACAAAAACACTTATATTGTTAACATATATAAACCATTAATTGAGATGTTATCACCTCACCTTTCATGTGAAAAACTGCTGCATGCAGCTCCATTGCTGAATCTTTTCCTTTACTCTTCAAGCTAGTTAATCCTGCAGACTGCTGGAACCAAGCCATAGTTTTCGGAAATCCTTCAGATTCTTTTCTAGCAAAGTACTGAGCTTTGCAGTGTGCTTCAGATGATTAGCTTGTTGCTGTACAAATCCATCAACTGTTAGATGATCTCTTGATGGAATTTTATGACATTGCTGAATTTAGTAAAAATGTCAATCAAATAATCAACAAAAATACCCCAAACTTAACTGTAAGACAAACAAACACAGCTATTGCACTTTGTTGGTTAGAACTGAATATTTAAAACCTGTTCTCGTCTGACCGCAATACATCATGCAAAGATGTAGTTTAGTTCATAGAGGTTCAAATACCGACTACTGCTTAGGAACTGTGATGCCAGGAAAGGGTTGCTTCAAACATTCAAACCAGCAACCGGTCTGTCTATTCCATCGTTTTCTTTTTTCCTCAGCCCTTTACATGAACATTTATTTGTACACCACCCATCTCCACAATCTTCCATTGGGACTAACCATGATGACAGCCTTGTTTTATATGGAATTTCGTCAATAATGCAGTCCATTAACATCTGTTATTGCATGACCATGATAACATCCCAACTAAATTTAATGTTAATAGAAATATGTGGATCCATAAATACACAAAAAACAATGCTGCCTTATACAGGGTTCATTGAATTAATTTTAAAATTATTTTTTTTTTTTTTGTTAAGAACAATATTGAAAAAGCAGGTAACAGTTTTTTGTATGATTTATTCCAGCTTTAAAATGTGTCTGGGTTAACTTCTCATCCTGTCTGTCGTGCCTTCAGCTTTAAGCAACTCAATGAGCATGCTGACAGTACAGAAACAATGTGATGTTTTCGAGAGACAGCTGTACTCACCTGAAAGACAACACGAGCAATTAGTTGTGGGTGAGGCTGCTGACTAGAGATGAACTCTCCAATGACTTTGTTCATGATGTCCTGAGGGGGGAAAAAATCAGCTAAGAACACTGGGAGAATGTGCGTGATTATCCGAGCTTCATATGGAAATCCCTTTTTTATTCTGAAATGCAGTAAAATCAAAATTAGGTATGGCTGTTACAAGGAGGCAGAAATACATCTTAATTTCAGGGAAAAGAAATGCTTATGAATACAGAAAGCAGAGGGTTCATTTAGGCACTTGAATAATAGAAATAGCCTGTTTCATCAAGGCTTAGTACCAGGACTGCAATGTTGTTAATTTGCAGTACTTTCGTAACCACCCCTCTAGGGCTAAACCATGAATGAGATGTAATTCATCCTAAAGAGAACAAAATACGTGTAAAAATTTAGTTTAATCTTTTATATTTCCATAACTCAGAAGATGTTTGTTCAAACTCTTTGCTTTGCAATAATATTCAGATCTATGGAGAGTACGTTTACCATTAAAGTGTCACTGTGGACATGGTAAAAACAACCCTTAGTTATACTGAACAGCACAACTCATCCATTTCCCTTGTTACCTGTCAAACAGCACCGTTATCCTTTCCATAGCCAGGATCAATGTCTCTGGGTCTTGATACACCACAGCATAATCATTATTATCTGGGAAGCCGAAGTTCATGTCTCGGATCACAGGACTATACTGTTCAAACTGCTTACCTGGGGAGCAAGGCAGAACAGAAAGGGATGACAGCCACAGTGAAGTAGAGAAGGGATGCAGAACACACACCCAACTTAAAAATTATCAGCCAGCAAAAAAAAATGTATATTTTAAGGTAGAAGACAAACACTAGTTTTAAGTTTGTTTTTTTTTTTTAATTTTATAAACAGAAATCTCTAGCGAGGGACTAGGCTGGTAATTACAGGTATTGTAACCAAGATAGTGTTAAAGACCACCATGTATAACACACCTGAGTACATGCATGTCAGCATCAGACCCAGCGCTGGTAGTGCCCTCTGGGGACTCGGCAGGCATAACCTGCAATTACAAGAACAAATTGTTTACATGTGTTCAGAAATTTCTGGGGGAACTTTCTAGTCCGCATTAGGTTGTTTTATCATCATATCCATATCTATAGTAGATAGGGAACACAAAATACAACAAATTCCAGGGTGCAGTGTGCATTATACATGAAGCTGTAGCATTTTTGTTTATAAGCCAGTGTTAACAGGACAAGCGGCAAAGAAAGTTACCTGTCAACGCTGAGCTTGATTATGGTGTCTGAGTCTTGCTGTGATAGTGAGTCAGTAAGCAGTAATCGCTCCAGGCCCCGCATGATTGTCAGGTAGACGGCAATGCAGGTGCTCTCATCATTGCTTGAAGCAGTGTTGATGGCCAGCTGAAACGACAAGGAAAACTGGTTTGTTTATCAAGGATACAGGGTTTCATCACTCTAACAGCTCTGCTACCTCGTCAGCAAGCCGTGATAATCAATTCCATGTCTTGAGAGATAAAAGATCTCTGGGTGTTACACTTTACTTATCTGCCCCAGATCTCTCTCTCCTATAGACAATGGTTGATCAACACAAATTAGCTGTACATTCTGTCCAGCTCTAAACTTTGATTAAAGAAAGGATAATCAAAGCTATTCTAGTAAAATTCAGCTTATTTTCCTGAAAGAGCATTGTTCTTAAAAAAAGTTGCCAAAAAGTACTTTTAGCTACTTTTGCCAGACAATATTCAATTATTTTCGTGTTAAGCCAGGGATTGGGAAGTTAGTAAAAAAATAAATGAAGTTTTCTTTAACCTGTAGCAGCCTGGAAGGAATGTCTGTTTCCCGAATATCCTCTTGGTAATTCTCTATGATGTAGAAAGCTGTGGCCCACAAGGTCAGTACAAACTGCTGGCTGCTGATGTTGGTTCCAAGATGAAAACAGACAAAAACAAAATTAGGAAGTAGGGTGCAGGCAGATGAATCCCAATCTGTGAACACCCTGCTGCATCAGTTTGAGAAATTACCAGTGTAGATGATCTCTTAATGTGAATGAACTATATAACTTCTAACCGTTAACCAAGCCACTTGGCAGTGTGCACTACTGTTCTGCCAGACAAGTTTAGAAGCACTCATATCTAAATTTCTGTGGAAAATCCTTTTAAAGGATGATGGAAGATGATGGTCTGCTTGCACAGCTACTAGAAAGCTTGTCAACAAACTAGGTGTAATAACATGAGACACAAATAGACTTTTTTTTTAGGGGGGAATGTAAGCAGCTAGTGTCAAGAGGTTCAAATGAATAGGTAGTCTTACTGTGAAAGGGCCAACAGCTGTCGAGTCAGGAATTCTGCTAACATGGGGATCAGCTGCTTTGTAAGTTCCAGGATTCCAGCCTCCAAGATGTAGAGGGCACCGTGTAATGCTGAGGTTTTCGTCGGCAGATGAGTGCTTTTCATGCTGATATCCAGCATCTTAAGGAGTCTGTCTGCACCCTGGGCATCCTGAAAGAGTTTAAACAGCAGGATTGTACTTCTCTGGTACACAGGACCAAGTCTCCAAATGACTCATCAACCCCTTCCGTCCACAAAGAGAAAACACAACACAGATCTAAAACAGTCTTTCATACTTCAACTAAACAATGTTGAACCTAAAAATGGCTTTGAAAAAAAAAATTAATGATAATAAGAGCTACAAATGGTGGAAACACTTGGGGCAGGTTCTTGGCTTCCATTCTAGGTTGGCTGGCCTGCTGTTCTAATATGAACTTGTTTGTCTGTCACTTACCACACCAACCACAGCAGCTGCCTTACATGCACCAACATTCAGATACTGCAGCACAAGTTCGTCCTCTGGTGGGTGATTCTTTTGTACTTCCAGCAGCGTGTCCAGCATCCACTCAAATTGAAAACGCTCCGTAAACAAGTCAGACAGACAGACAATCTGAGCAGAAAGAAAAACACATTACATAAATTACACTAACAACAAATCAACCATTAGTCAAGAGAAATAACAAGGAACTCTGTTGTGGGCCTGTCTTGCAGTGGCATTGGGATTTTACCTAAACCATAGGTGTCATAACATCTATTTTGATTGTTTGTATGACTGGTCTATTCTGCTCTTTTTAGTTTAGATCTTTACTATATTTCTCCTATCAAGAGGACACCATACTAGTTCTTCACTGTTTGTTATCACTAAGGCTGAGGGAGGTCAGGCTAGTTATTGAAAACTGCCAAAATAGAATTTCTTTAAATGATATGAATCCCAATATTATTGACAATGTAATGACAGATTTTATGACTTAAGCACAGTAGTGCATATCACTATTATAAACAGCTGTTATAAAACCAACAGCTAAACCATGCTTAATGCATACAGCAATACCAACTGCCCTTGGAAAGAGGGCTGAATGTAGGTGATGAGAAATGACCAAATCACATACTAAAATGTGACAAAGAAAGAGTTAATGTTTTGGGAAATCTTAAAGGATCAAATGTAATATTCACATCTAATGAATGACCATAGATGGTGCATTTTTGACACAAGACCATTATTTTTCCTGCTTTATTACTGTAATTGTGTATACTGTACTGTTTATTTGAGAAGGGAAGACGACTGGCTTACAGACTCAGAGAGATTTTTAGTATTCAGACCACAAACCAAAAATGACGTGATAATGGTGGGTAACTCACAGACTTAATCACTGCATTCACCAACATCAACGGAGGCTTTGGCTTGGCTGTAGAGGACAGCCATTGACCATATAGCTCTAGCAGAAACTGCAGGCAGGAATGAATGTCCAGTCCGCTTACAGCCACTGACCGCTCCCTGCCACCATCAACTGTAGTTACAGACTGTTGTTGCTGCTTTCTTGGTATGGGTGGACTGTCCAGGGACTCTGGACTATCTGATTCAGATAGGCTCATCTCCAGCATCCCCACAACAGCCCAGATGGATTCAATAGAAATCTGAAAGATGAGCAAAGTCGCTGTTGGAAGGTATACATTGCAGTGGGCTAAAGAGGTTAGCAGATGGTTCAATGTACACCACTAATAGGAATGTTGAACAGATTTATAATTAATGTTTTAAAAAGGAGAAAAAACACTGCTAATTTTTTTGTATAAAATCACAACTTATAATAAATAATAGCAGCCATATTAGGAATTTAAAAAGAAATGAAACTAATTAACTGATTGATTTTGAAATATACTCCCAAGTTTTACATAAATTCTAATCTTCTGACTGTTTGTAAACCACTTCTATCATAGAAAGTATATAAATGACATCTACTTTTCAAAGTACAGTTCACGAACAATCCAATTCATTTTCAAAATCTGTGCTGGAGTTTGTTATTTCACATTTAGGAAAAAACAGCTTGAAACAGGACAGAATTTATCACCCAGTCTGAATTTTGGAAGGCAGAAAACTCCTATGCCATATGGTTACATGTTAATCTTCACCTACATAGGGAGCCAAACAGCCATTGTAAATTCAAAGAATCACTGTTAAAAAACAATGAATATGCATATCATTACCACATCCCAGAAAGTTGGTGGCATTATTTTTTTTCCTGAATCACCATGTTCACTGGTGTGCGGTGAATCAGGCAAGAAATAACGAGTCTGGATGCGCCTGGCTGAAGGTCAAGGGTTGGGAAGAGAGTAGCGATGTAAGGCATTGGCAGAGCATATGTATGTCAAAGTAAATACTTAAACCATCTGTCTCTGTTTAGTTTTGATAGACAAACTGATAACTTAATAAAGAAATGAAGGGGTTACAATTGGTTAGTATAGCTGTTTTAATTAATTAGTTAGTGACCCCAGCAGCACTTTGAACTAAATGCTAGGAGCCACTTTCAGATCCCATTAGGCTATAAAAATTGGAAACAGCTGAGTAACCCAGTCATGTTAGGTCAAATACTGATTACATTTGTATTTGTTTTAGACATTCTGTTAATCCTTGTTTTTTGAAGAAGAATATCAAAGAGATTTTAGCAAAGCAGAGAAGCAGCCAAGAATTTATGTATCTCTGGTCCAGATTAACATCAGCAGTTAGATGCGATCAACCCAACCATTCTGAGCATGACCCTGATTATATTGGATTGCATGATAATTTGTCTATAAAACTAACAAACAATCTTAAACACAATCTACTTGTAAAAAGCTACTTGTCTCTTGAAAATTATCATTTCAAAAAGCCTGATGTCTGGCTTAAGCAGTATTCACGATGGCTTAGTTATTCCCCATACCCAAAAGGAGAAATTTGTAAATATTGTACAATTTTCCTGCAGCCAGTTCATCATGGAACACAGGGAGCCTTCACTAGGGCACCTTTTACAAGGCCTAAAGACTCATCAAAGTGCAAGAAGTCACATTCTTACCGCTTTGCACAGAAAAGCACAGGTAGATGCAATTTGTTGTCCATCAGGAAAAACCTGAAACAAACTTGTCTCAACTGTGCAGTGCTGTGAAGTGGGACGTTGAACAGAACCAGAAAGTATTATATCCAATATTGTCGACCATTCTATTTTATTGTACGCATGACATCTGTTTACATGTAAAGGAAGCAAAACTGGAAATGCTCAAAGCCTGTTAAATTTTCATGTTGAAACAGGAGATGAGATGCTGCAGAACCATTTAGAAAATGGTCCAGCTAATGCTCACTATACACCTGTCCATGTAGCAAATGAACTAATCAATCTAGCAGGGAAAAAACAGTTTCTTCGGCAAACAATTCCACTGGATTTTCACTAATTGCTGATGAAAGTGCTGACATATCTGGAAAGGACCGTTTTTCACATGGTGTATGTTTTATTGACCAATGACCACTGGATATATTATCTGAGAGAAATTTCTTGGATTTACGTGACTATATGAACTGGATGCCACTTCCATTGTCAATACTATCATTGATCAGTGTAAACGTTTGGCTTAAATCTAGAAAAAACTACATGGCAAGGATGCGATGGGTGCTATACAATGGCAAGAAAGGAAAAAGGCATGCAAGCTAGAATAAAACACAAGAATCCAAAAGCTGTTGTCCATTGTGCTGCTCACAAACTCAATCTGCTTGTGAACAACATGAATTGTGTACCTGAGATGCACAATACAAATGGTGCAATCAAAGCTATCATAAATTTTTTCCGTGAGACTCCAAAGAAATGCTTTTTCTCAAATGTGAAACATTTTGGACTGCAAGACAGAAATATTAGAATTTTTTTAGTCAACTTTGAATCTATTGATCAGTTAATCACACTACAGGTTCAGGTTAAAATATGGCAAGATGCTCACTAATTAGAATCTGCTTCAATCACATTGATGTTTATTTTTTGTCTGACTGGAAGTGAGTTTCGTGAACATCAAAAAAAAAAGCAGAACAACAATTAAACAAACCTTTTTGCTAAAGTTAAACAGTTGAAGTTGAATACTGAATTATCTGTTCTTAGACAATGCAGATGGCAGACATTCTGATCTAAAGCTGGTGGCTCAACTGTTGGGGAATATTTTCATCAAACATTGTTTATACCATACCAGCTGGAGTTCCCAGCAGTGCACATATTCTGAAGTACAATTTGTAGCCTGAAGGTGCTATGGTTTGACCATGAAGGAGTAACAAATAAACATACAACAAATTGAAAATGTGTTTTATATTCGGACTCAATTTGCTGCAGAAAATAAACAGAATTTGTCTTTTTTTGCCTGGTGCATAATGAACATAAAAAAATTGTAAAAATAAATTAAGTGTACAAAAATGAAAATTTTGAAACTATCACCTGGTTTAAGATGTGGTCCAAAAAAGGAGTAACCACGTGTTAACAAATTTTAAAATGGACTCATTGATTCATTGGAGTACACTGATCTATTCCCTTCCATTCATCAAGCAATTTATATCGCTCTAACACCACTGGTAACAACCAGCACAATGAGAAAGGTGAAAACATGGCTGAAGTCAACAGCAGCAGATGACTGTTTGTCTATAGCAATGTGTAAAATAATGGCATTTCATTTGGAACCTGTACTAGTACACAGGGCTGTATACTGTTCTCACAGGTTCTCATGCCACTACTTTTTCAATCTCACTTCAAAAGAGTTCAAAAACAAGATCTTGTGAACACCAAATAAACATCATTCTGTCCTTAACCTGTTGAAGGTGCTAAGTATTTCTTTCTTTCTTTCTTCTCTAGGGCCACCACTGTAGGTTTCTTCCTCTCCAAGCAGCAATACATTCTGGGCTCTGATCCATTTCAGATCTGATATTTGTTGTTGTCTGGTGAAGTGAAAGGAGAATGCGAACAGTTGAGTTTGGTTACGGGCTTGGAAGCCACTGATCAGTTCAGTACTAAGGAAAAAATGATTAATTGCAGCTTTAACCATTTTTTAATGTAATCACTCTCCTCAGGTAACAATTTTAAAATAAATAAAAAAACGTTTTGAGTTGGAGATATACAGTAGATAAAAACCATTCTTCTAACAGGTAAATAACAACAATCTGATCTGTATGGATTAATAATTTTCTTTGATTTTAAAAGTATCTAGGTTTTAATTTTGCTTGGCTGTTTTGAATTAGTCCCCTTTGTCTAGTCCACCTATAGGCTGGGGGAAGGTTGCTTGAAGCAGTGTGTCCAGGAAAGCAGCCACACCGTAATTACATTTAAAAATCCTAACTATTTCAGATAATATGATCAGT
The DNA here is from genome assembly GCA_018389105.1 of Nautilus pompilius. Taxonomy (NCBI): domain Eukaryota; kingdom Metazoa; phylum Mollusca; class Cephalopoda; order Nautilida; family Nautilidae; genus Nautilus; species Nautilus pompilius. The sequence goes on from JACATO010000121.1 coordinate 228,336, forward strand.
TTTGCCTTCAGCATAGAAAACAGTAAAATATGGTGGTTTGAGGAGACAAGATGAAGCTGGGAGAACAAAAACAAGCAGCAACAGTTCCTTACCTGTCCCAGCATAAACTCGTCATCTCCAATCTCTCGGTCAAGATTCAGCTCGAACATCTGCAGCAGAGAGGTTGCTGGTTGGCCAAGTTTGTAGCAGGCGCTGGCCAGAGCTGGACTTCACGACAAAATGCAATTTTTAAAAAATCAAAAAAATCAAAAAAAAAATTATTAATCTCTTTGAAGGCAGGAAACAGGAAAGAGACATTAAGGATACATAACCAACTTCCAGCAATCCATTTTTCTTAAAGAAATCAATGAAAATAGCTGAAGCAACAAATTACTTTAGATACATTAAGGCTGCTTAAGATGAGACATCTGACAAAACAAGTGATCACAAAACCAGCCCTTTCTAGAAAGGTACAGTTCCTTGTCCTGCATGATTCTGAAAGATCTGGTTATAAATTTAGGCATTAATCCTTTCAGAGGTCAGAGAATACCCTAAACAAGCTTGGTGTAAATGGGGAATGTGGATACTAACTGATCCAGAGCAGGGAAGGTGACTTCAGGGTTGTAGTCAGACTGGGTCAGTTTGGAGTTTTGTGAAAACGTCTGTTATTTAGTTTCCTGTGACTTTGCACCTGGAGGTTAGTAATGTATGGTAAGGAATCCATATCACAGTAAGGGTGTGGACTGGATTAAAGTGGAGGTTAACCTGACAGGGGACAAATCCACTGATTACATAGTACCATCTGACAGATTCACTGGTCCTAGGTTTATCATGCAACATACTGTAAGCCAGAACTTATTTCCAATGTGGTAAAATGTCACCTTTGATGAAAAGTTATTGAAGGACCCTTAACATTAGGTAACAGACTTGCTGAAACTGAAAATCCAAGTATATATGAATAGAGAAACAGCCAAGTCACTACCAAGCTTGAAATGATTGTGGGAAGCTGCTTTACTGCACAGAGGAACACACTAATTCAGTTCATATGTAACCAACGTCTGTACCGAGCTAAAGGTGCATATACTGAGCAGTAATGTATATCTGAGCAATAGATGCAAGTGAATTTACTTTCTGGAAAGAATGAATTTGTATTTTTAAAGAATTTGCAAGAAATGGATTAACGTAGTGTTTCCATAATTACTAACAAACCAGCTGAGTCTACTTACCTGAACGAACACACACATTGCACATGCCGCTCAATGTAACCACGGAGGGCAGCAAGCTTCTTCCCACATCTACCAAACAGATTAAAAAGTGAAATCTTATCTTACTTACAAGCAAAATAAGTACCATTACAGGGTGTACAACTGACCATCAAACAAGTGATCTGGTGTTATTTTTTTTTGAGAGTTCTATTTTGGTAATTGGTTCTGGTTCCTTTAACTTTGGCTCTCCAAGCAGATATGAAATTTGATAGCAGCCTGACAATATCAATGTATTTCTTAAATGCAGCTACTCTAACAACAAGCAGAATTTCAAGACACACAGTTTTTCTGGGTGTAGAGGTCACTCACCTGGTGTGAAGGAAAGCCAGTGGCTTGTCCCGAGGTATGGTCTCGTAGCGGCTGTTGCATGGATTACCTGGGGAAGGGGTCAACATGGACTGGACAAGAAGTGATGTGATCGCTTTCACAGCCAATACCATGGCTTGGGACCGCTCCATCTCTTCCTGAAAACCAAACATGTGCTACAGAAATATGTCCAAACTACATTGGCTATACTAACAAAGCACCCAGAGTATCCATGGAAGAGGTAAATTTTCAGAATTTGAATGCTGAAGGTTTGATGCATAGAAATTTTAATTCAAAACAGCATGTCATGGTAGCCAGCAAAATGGCTGTCATATGTAAGATACCAGACAAAGGAACTACAGATATCTATGGTAGCTGGGAAAATAATGTCAGAGATGTATATAATAAAGATAAGGTAGGATGAAGCAGTTGACCTTTAAAACATTTTATCCAGAGTTCACATGACCAAAATTCAAGAACCACAAAATTAGAAGAAACATTAATACATAAATCAAAAAAATCTAACCTACCTTTTAGATGCATACTGAATCATAAACATAATTGCAAAGCATTCTAATTAAACATTAAATTTCTTTTTGGAATTAAATTATCCAAATTTATGAATACATTGTACTCTGTACTACGGTTCAGTTATTTTCATTATGCAGATAAGAAATTAGCAGAGATTTCCTTAAATATACACTGTTAAATTTGTTTCAGCATGCCCAGTGTGTGCTGTATCAACCTGTACACTGTTTCATTAGAACATTTAATAATCAGACTATAAAAATGGTCTTAGCCTTTCACAACATTTATAACAGCTGTTTTATACTGGAGAACTAGATACCAAGTCCCGATTTAGTGAAACTCAGGTTGGCTTAGCCACTTTTGACTGAAGACATTTATCCAGCATTAAGAAAAAATCTAATTTTCTTGGACTGGCCTATTACCATACTGCCGATACTATGTTAAAATTGAAAAATTCTGGTAGATGCTCTTGCTAGGTTGGTTAAAGTCAGAATGTGTCAGGCACTTTCCTGCTGGCCATGGTTTCTGGTGTCATACACCCATCTTTCCTGCCCAGCTAGTGTTCTGGATCCTAGGGTACAGGAGGTCAAGTGCAGCAGAGGATAAGACGACGACGACAACAATTGTGTTTGTTCTGATAGCTTTGTTAGCATAAAATGGTGACTAGCAAGTGAACAAGAGTGAGTGAAAATAATTAACCTCACAGAAAGTTGCGCACCCAATTATCTAGTATGGAAGTGAGGCTGCCCGCAGGTATGTACCACAAGACTGTTTTAATGATCCATATTCCCAATTTTATTCTGGGGGATAAATAGATAAGAACATTCAAGGTCTTTTCAAAGCTCTGCTGACCCTGCTTATCAGCAGCAGCAATCATTTTAAAACTTTCAAGAAACACATGCACCTGGACTTGCCGTCTTTCCCTACATGATACTTAACAGATTCCCTCCTTTCTATATAAACCATACTCCCTCCTCAATAGTTAGAGAATGATCCAGTTTTTATGCTCTGCCAAATTGTGAAACTACGCTCATGACAGATACCAACACAAGAGTGCCAAGTCATTTACTATCTGAGATACAACTGGGGTAAAAGTGAAAATTGGAAACTATCTATGTGAAAAAATTACCTGAAAATTAAATAAATCTTAAACACTTGTAGAAAAACCTTTGCTATACCTTTTTCTTATTCTGTTAATGGTTTTCTTTTTTAATTAAGACCACATTAATAGGTTTAAGATACAGTAATTTTTTTTGCAATGGACATATCCCTTGAAGGTAATTATAAGTTATGCATGGATTGCTCAACTTACCTCTGCTGAAAGTTCATGGTCTTCCATGGCAGGAGCTGAGCTGACGACTCCAAGAAGACTCATCCATGTCTCCTCAAACTGCTGCCGGCTGATCCAACCTACATGGAACAACATGGCAAGTTAAAGTTTGCTATGGTTAAGCCCAGGTTTTATGCAAAATATACTGGAATGATAATAGACATTGGGGCCTTTATGAGGGATGATGGTCATACATGTGAGTACAATCTTATTTAAAGTCAAAATGTAGTGAACAGAGCCAATAAGATGAATTTCACTATATTGGTAAAGGTAAATTCAATGATGAACAATTAAGCTTTCTTTTACTAGTCAGAGCTATGGCCCCACATTCAATGTTTGACTTTCATAACTAAGAACTGACAAATAGATATTTCAACATTAAGCACAATGACAGAAGAGAAAAAACTAGACAAGCTGTAAATGAGGTGTAAGTACTAGCATCGTTAATATTAGATTTTAACCTTTTTTCAAAGAGTTATCTCCCTTACACACAAATCAAACTTCACAAGATGGCTGACCAATAATTTCAGTACTGTACCTAGTGAGTTCACTCTGTATACAAACTCCTTTAACACTTCCTTGTCCAGCAGGTAGTCAAGAGGTAGGGGAGGTAGTTTGGTCCGCATCTCCCCACTTGGTGAGGGCAGCCAGCCCATTTTCCAGACCAGAGGAGGAATTCTCACACAGCTGTTGAGTAGTGGCAGCCTGCCCAGACCTGCAAACCCAGGAGACAACAGCTAACTGCTGCATACTTCAATCGAAGTAGGAAAAGTACATATACAATCTGAATTTTCTTTGTTTGCTCTAAAATGCTGCTAGTATATACATAATTTAATAAAAAACAAAGCCATCAGGTTTTGTACTGATGTTTAAGATGATGGTAATGTTTTGGCAGAACTGTAACTTGCCTGAATTTATTTTATAGCTAAAGTAAATAAAGAGTTAACCAGATGAATAAATGTTTAGTTTTCTGCACATTCTCTAAACCTCTGATTTATTTATTTACTTTACACAGCAGGCAGATCTGACTCACCGACAATAATTTTCCTTAGTGGAGAGATCAAAAAAAATGGTAGTTTGTAGTTGCTGGCCGAGTTGAGCGAGAGGTGTGTCCTCAGGCAGTGCACCAGCTCAGAGATCTGATCACAAGCTGCCACCATGTGATGATAATCTAAAAAAAAAAAAAAAAACAGAAGCAGAATGCAAGCAAAGCAAGTCAATACCAGAAGTACATCACTGGAATGAAGTACAGACCTTATTGCAATTGTCAGCTGTATAACTTACCATCAAAACTCTGTTTTGGATGCTCATCTTGAGGATCCTGGTTAGGCAGTACTGCAATCTTCTCACCTGGTAATATGACCACTATAAAAAAGTTTAAAAAAGCTAAATTGTCATGCCATTTTCAAATAATACCTCAAACACAGAAGCCAGCCAAGTAGTTCTAAATAATAATCATTAAAGCAAATAACATTAAAATCAGCCTGGCCACAAGAATCCCTCCAAGATTGTATCCTAAGGGAGCAGCCCCTTAGTTTTTTTAGCTAGAATATATACTAAACTTTTGTTTTTGAAACTGAATGAAATGAACAACTTTTCCATATTCAACCATTTAAGGAAAGTGTAGAATTTTCACTTTTTGTTATAAGCTGCTTTTACTTTCTGGTTCAAGATACCAAGAATCAAGAATATATTGATCGATCCCTTGAAATTGTCACAAAACTGTAAACAGTATTATGGAAACAAAAGAAAACTGGATATAAAAATGCAAATAATATGATAAAATCACATCTCATGTGTAAAATGAAATGCTCCGTAGAACAGTCATGTGTTAATATAGTACCCTGAGACGGGTTGTCATACAGGCAATCAGACTGCAGGAGGACTATAAAAGAATAGCCAGTAATATCATTGTAGCATGGTGAACACTATGGCACCAGGGGAGAAAATATCACATGAAAACCAAGGCTACTTTATGCAGCAGACTGAAGAGGACATATGAAACTGGCACTGTCAAAAGTATATGTAGTTAAAGAAGCTTAAACTCTCCAAGTGATGTTAGCTAACTCAGGATATGTTCTCATAGACAACAAGCCAGTAGTGATCTTCTGAATGACCTGGCTGCAAGCACAGGTGTTAACATTGCTTCAAAAACAGTCAGATACACATTTGCATAAAGTAGTCTCAGTGGATGTGTAGTTAGCTGCCTGAAAACCTTTGCTGAAAAGAGGTAACCAACCAAATAGAGGGGGTGAGAAGGGCAGTGGAAATGAAACTAAGATGACCAAACGTGGAAGAAGATGCTCTTTACAGATGAGTCCAATCTTGAACTGTCTGCCAATAACCAATGGCAGTTTGTTCAAAGATGGACTGGGAAGCAGTACAGAAGCTACAGTGAAGTATGGGGGGTACATCAATACAAGTGTGGTGCTGCACATCAGCAAAAGATGTCGGAGATTTACATAAAAATTGTATACTGACTGCCAACAGATACAGGCTCATCCATCATCCAATTCCCTCAAGAAGACATCTCAATGAGCAGAGATTCATTTTTCAACATAAAAATGGTCCAAAGCAAACAGTCAATGTGGTAAAAAGCTATTCGGATGTGAAGATGCTGAAGAAACACTCACAGAGATGCCTTGGTCTACACAAAGTCATGATATGAACAACACTGAGGTTATATGGCTGCTGAGAAAGTCAGACAGCTGCCAGACACCTTGGATGAATTGGGGCAGGTGCTGCAGAATATCTGAAACAACATTCCAGTCATACACTTATAACCTGTATGAAAACAAAGGCAAGGTGTCAGGCTCTATATAAAGCAAATACTAGTACAACACATTCATTTTGTTTTTTTATATTTTCTGTAATAATGCATTGAGTATATGTTATACAAGTCTCTCAGTCGAAATTACTCATTATTTGTGCATATTCTGTTCGCTTCCATATTTATTTCCAGTACTGTAGATGTCAGGGTTTATATGCAAAATTAAATTTAAAATTCTCCTTGGTTTCCACTACAATGTAATATCTCAACAAACTCTGAACTACAAGGAAAAATGAAACATTAAAACATTCATTTTAAAGTAATAAATTAATTTCGTTTATACAGTTTATCTAAAATAGTTAAAAATATTATCACTTGATTTATATATAAAATGCAATAGCAATTAACAACATTTTTACAAATTACTACTTAGTTTAATAATATCATTAAACAAAAATTTAGAAAAATTATTCAATGAAATGCCAAAGTTATATTCACATTAACCATGTATAATTGTGAAAGTATGATTAAGATAATACAAAGTTGTGGTATTTTAAAGTTATAAACTTTATTATAAAATAAACAACATTATTTTATTATCATATGTAGTATCCATAGACAAAGCAAAAAGTGCCTGAAGTTTAAACTTTCCTTGAAGCTCATAAATCTTTGTATCCAGTGAGGTGCTGTGGAGGATGCTGAGTGCAATGGTTTAGTCTTTTTTGCTGCTAAAGCTTCCCTGATTTCCAATGACCACCACTTTCTTTCAACACGTTTCAAGCTTCTTTTTGTGCTCATCCAGTGCAACCTGCTGCTACCTTTGTTGAGCATCAATCATCCCCCATGTCATAAAATTCCATCATACACATTGTGTTGAACAACAATAGAGATGGCTTTCATATTTTCATGCAAGAGAGTTTCATTGATTGAGACGCCCAATTCCACATGGCCACAAGAAAGGATACACAACTTTTCCCTATTTTGGTTGATCAAATTTGAAAAGTAGTTTTACATGTAGTTCATCTTGACCAGCAGTTCTCAAACTTGCATTCGGTACGACCCATTTTCACCAAAAACTAAACGTTTGCAATTCCAACCCCCCCCCATGCATCTTTACTTAATAATTCTACAAATCTTTTGTAACTAATCTGAATTAGGAAGAAAAGCAGCATCTTTTGATATCTGGAGAAAATTTTGAGTAAAAAGATGCACATATATTTAAATCAACCCAGAAGGTATCAAACATTAAGCTGGAGATTTTGGTCAATGGAAAAGCTTTATTTGCTTTTGCTATACCAGTTCTTGGAATCCTCGGCACAGTGATTTCAAGTGCGAAGCAATGAAGGTTGTCTTCCAGATCTAAATCAATTTGGAAATTTTGATTCTCGTTCAGTAAACTTGAAAATGTTGTAAGTTGTCAGAAATTGGAACAGAAGGCATAGCGCTCCTTCAAACAGAACAGGATACTCAAGCAAAAGTTTCACCCAAAATTAAGAATTAAAAATATATAAAAATTTTGTTTTTGCTGTATCATTGGTGATGAGTTCAATAAATTTCTTGAACATTTTCTGGAACATCATCCACCTTTACATACAATGAGGGGGCTGCTTGAGTAAATGGTATATTAAGCAAAGCTGGAAAGTAATGAGAGACTTTTCGCGGCTTCTGTAAGTGTTCTTTGATGTCAAGCAGGAATTCTTCGCTCAATTCCTTTTTGGCATCACTTTCTTCCATGGAAGCTGCCAGGGTTGAAATCATAGATCTTTTTTGCATCTAGTTTTTGCTGCCAAAGTGGCAGCTTCATCTGAATTGACCTGAGTTTTTAGCAAGGTTTAGAATTATGGCACCCTGACCTTAAAGTGACAGGTTCAGTTTGTTTAAGAGTGCTAAGAAATCCATAACGTGTGCCATTTTCTGAAGATGTTAGCTATCACTAAAATCTGTTTGCCTTGTTGAAATAAACTCTCAAATTCAAACCCTCAAATCAAATCCATTCTTTGATAACCAATGGATCAGTGTGTGAAGGAGAATTTCATGAGAGAGAGAAATCCTTTAACAAAAATTCACTGCACAGATAACATTACTCGTAGATTTTTGGACAAGGTCTTCAAAGCTAACACAGGGTAGAGAATCATGCAATATATATATGTCTTTGATGATGCACTTTCTTCTAAATGTTGGAAGCCAAATCTGTAGTAATAACAGAATTTTAAAAAAATTTTAAAAAAAACAGCCTCTTCATATCATTTCCAAGTGCTGGAAATAAGTGGGAGCACAGATGGAAAAATCCATTGATGAATAAAGCTGCAAGCCGAATAAACCAAATGGGTGGCTTTTATCTCTTCAACAACTTGATCAAGAACGTCTCCTGATATACCTGAAGTTCTTCTCTTGAATATAATATTTGAAAGAATTTGGTTTAAGTTTTGCACATAATCTTCTCCAAGTCTTTGGTTTAAGAAAGCAACAATCCTCAGCTATTGTATGAGGTGGCTTCCTAGCCTGAGAAATCTTGATATCTGTAAAGATAAATGCTTCTAGAACAGCAATATTTTGCTGCTGAAATAATCCTCCCATGTCAGGTCTACCTTTCTCCACTGGTTCAGCTTTCCATTTAAAACCACAGCATCCTTGTTAGCAAGCTGTTTGGCTTCATTGATTCAGCCAAAAAAATTTAATTGCAAATAACAAACTGCAGGCTTTTACTTCAAGATTCTATTATAGAAGTAAATCCTTACTTAATATACTCTTTCTCTCCAATCCTTGAGGTTGTATTAGCCATTCTTGCCAGACACTCCAAAGCTAAGCAGAAGACTGGCACTGAGTAATTTGTGATTTAGTTGTGTCCATGGGATGGTTGTGTCATGTCAGGCGTATTATTCTTTGATTAACCAATTCATTGTTTTTAGAACACAATGATAAAAGGTTCATAAAACCTGATCTAAATGCATTGCTATTCAAGATTTTTCAGTAATAAGCTAAACCCTGACCATCCTTTGTTGGCAACAATGGTTGAAATCCACTTTCTGTTGAGTAAAATCTCCAACACATTTCCAAAGTATTGAGAACGTATCAGAAAAACATACTACAGTCGAACCCGCTAATCTCAACTCGCTAAGAGGTAGGTTAAACCAGTCAAGATAACCATGCAGTTCAGAACAGCTAACAATGGCAGGATTCTCACTAACCCAATCCTGATTTTCACTGGAAAAGGCCAGCGGATAGCGACATTTCCAACCACTTCACAAAATCAGTTTTGGAATTCAAGGATGTGAAAGTGACAAAGTTGGCCAAAACCCTTGGAATATCATCTCTGGCTGGAAGAAGAATGCAGACATCATCAAGGCTGAATTCAAAACGGGAAAATTCGCTTCAGCTCACAAGAAGCTACATCTGGCTAAATTTGAGGACGTGGAAGAGGTGACGTTGAAATGGTTTACAAACGTCTGTGTGGAAAACATTCCAGTCAACAGGTCACGGCTTTTGCATCAAGCAGAAAAGTTTCCAAAGAACTTGGGTACAATGACCAGTCATCTTAAAATGGATGGCTTGCCTGATTTAAGCAGCGGCACAACATAACGTTTAAAACTCTACAAGGAGAGAGTGCTTCAGTGAAGGGCGATGATGTAAAAGCCTGGCAGAAAAATTACGATGCCTAGAATTCTTTAGTCATACAAGTCGAACAACATTTACAATGCTGATGAGACTGGACTTTTCTGGCAGTGCCTTCCCAACAAAACAATGGAATTCAAAGGCGAAAAGTGCCACGGAAGGGAAAAAAAAACAAAGGAAAGGCTGACTTTGCTTCTCACTGCAAACATGGACGGCTTGCACAAAGAATCCTCGTTAATCGTTGTTAAGTCATTAAACCCTTGCTGCTTCAAAGGCATTCAAACATCTTCATTGGCAGGTGAATACGAATCAGATAAGTTGGATGACCGGCGATTTATTCATGAAATGGGTTCAGAAACTTGACTGAAAATTTCTTGCTGAGAAGCATAAAGCTGCTCTGCTGATTGATGACTGCCCTGCCAGGACTTAAAGTGATTACGATTCTCTTTCTACCACTCAATACCACCAGCAAATTACAGCCTATGGACCAAAGCATCATCCTGGCCTTTAAGGTACATTATCGAAAAGCCTTGGCCTCGAGGAGAAAAGAGCCTATAAGCCAAGTGTTCTCGACGCCATGATACATATACATGCTGCTTGGAACACTGCTGGTTTCATCGCATCATTCCCAAGGATATTGACGATGAATTCGACCAACAGAGCTGAGAAACAGGAGATGAACTATGCAGCACCGACTCAAAAGTTCTCTCATCTGATGCTTTGGCCAACAAGATTGCAGATTCCAAATGGACAGAATGACAGCAGTTCACTGACTACGTGCATGTGGATGATAAGGCACGTGCCAATGGTGAGCTGACAGAAGAGGAAATTCTTGATTCTATCCACAAAAAAAGACAAACACCAAGCCCACTACACGGCCGAGCAACTGGGAAGCGATGACAAAGGTGCAAGGATCTGCTGGAAGAAATTCCATCTTACACAAAGCTTTACAATATGTTAAAAAAATTTCAAGCCTTTGTCGGCGGTGTGAAAGCCTCTGTGCAAACGATACCATCGACAGCCAGAGTATTTTGTAACTAACCACCATTTGAGCTCTCAAAAACAAAGGAAAACCAACTCATATTTTACAAAAACCTAAAACAGGGATGGTTTGAGGACGTTATGCTTGAATCGCCTGTACAGAAATTAAACTTTATAATTCATGTCATGTATGCTGTAAACATGCAATGATTTTGTTGACAAAACATTTCCAATGCCTTTTCTTTTGCATATTTCTGAACCGTACAGAAATACTCAGGCTATCGCTTAATAACATAATTTGTATTGAACGTTAGTGTGTTTTCAAATAAAAATTTTAATGATCGAATTGAAGCAGTTTTGTCTATTTTCACTTATAGATGGCACTCAAAAAATAGATAGTAAAACAGTAAAAGCAGACAGAAAAAGAGTCTTCTTTTCCTCAAAATGTAAGAATCATCACGAAAAATCAACATAAGAGGAGGTAATCCTTTTGGGAACCAAAACTAATGAAAACTAACGTCAGCTTAGTGAGGTTTTCAACTTAAAAGAGGTTGAAAAAACTGAGGTAAATTTGTTCAGGACTGAGCAAAAACATCTGGATAAGCAGGGTCGACATAGGTGCGTTCCACTATCTGTATAGGTGAAAGTACGCTAGTTTTTCACATGCTTTAATTATAAACTGTAAATAGTATTAAAGGATATAAATATATGGTTCAGGCAACTTTTCAGTGTCATACCATAATAATAGAATTTCTGATAATATATTCTTCCAGGTCAGTATAAAACCTGATACACACACCTACACCTTTTTAAACACTATTTTTAAAATTCAGCTATAATGCACCATGACAGAAGATAAATTAAAAGAAAATTCACCCAATATGTTGAAAGTACATTTATATGAGCACAAATTGCACAAAGGGGAACTAGCTTATGATGCTTTTGGGACACCATTTCCAAATTGCAAATGTTTGTGCTTTTACTTTTTACTTGAGAACCTAAGATTTGTTCTGCTAAGACTGGTGGATGAAAGTAGTTATTTGCTTTGTTCTCCATTTTGTCTGCTTTGTAATTGAACCACCTTTTGTTTTTCTTTTCCACTCCTACATGCAGAAAAGAGAATTCAGAGTTTACAACCAACCAATAAACTAAATTTCAAAATTCATGAGTTTCATGTAGTTTCTGGGCAGGATAAAAAACTAATTAGAAAAAAATATTTATCTACAGATGAACTCGCAAAACCAACCAACCAAAAGTCCATACTTTAATACTGCTCACTGTTGTTTATCAGACAACAGATATAATACACCAGAGCGGAATTAGATCTGTAGCTTTTCTATCATGACTAATTCTGATCAACTGAAGTAAAGGAAACAATGAGGAAAAGATTTCTAAGAGTCTGAAACTCAGGCAATGATCACAGACATACTTACACGATGACAAAATTTGGTAGACAGTCCTCACACAGGTGCAAACCCAGCTCACGTGTTCCTTTTGTCCAATAACGATGGCCAGCTGTGTATTCTGCAGAACCACGGATAGTCCCTCCAATGCCATCTGGAGTTGCTCTGAAGATGGCAGGCTACCGTGCTGAATCTGCCAGCTCACCATCTATAAAACAAATGATGATGAAGGAAGAAAATAAAAATTAGTAACATACAGAAAATAATTAAATAAACAATATTTAGAAAATTTTCTTTTTATCGAATAACCATAAAGTTACTTCCTGCAGTTAGTTGCTTATAACTCTAAAACCATGATGAATATTTTGACAAAAATCTACGTAGAGAGGAGTTCATGGGGAGAACTGCCACTGTGTGATATCACCTGTTTTATCCACTATATATAAGCTCACAACACTGCCACGTATGTCAGTTTGACTGTGAACAGTGTTTCTCTCTAAGATCAAGCTCTTGTGAAGTTTTCTATAATAATGAATGTAATGCAAAGATATCTGTGTGTGTCTTTCATCATAACAGGTGTTCACTGAGGCCCGAGGACCAAGCATGATCTCAAGTTTAAGACAGGATCTGTGTCTGATACACCATCTATACCCTTGGAAGATATTGCAGAAATTCAACAAGTGTCATCAGAAATCAAAAGAAACCATAGAGAAAGCATCACCCATAAAGTTGCTGGGTCTGATGGCCTACCTATCCTAGCAATATCTATGAAAGCCAATGTGCAAGACACTGAAGCTGTTTCCATACAAGATGCAAAGACTGGTGCTTCCTGCTGACCCAGAAAAGTAGTTGAACATACCATAACAAATTAAACTAGTTCAGAAAAATGTGAATAAAATTGTTAGTTTCCTGTTGAAGTTACACATCCATCTCAGAAGAAACGTATTTTTAGAATTGATGTGGTCATTTCAACATTATTTCATGTAGCACAAGTGTCCCCCCCCCAAACCAGTGGATAGAATCATTAAGCTCTGGAGATGCATTTCCCAATGACTTCCTTTGTTAATGTGTACACTACAGTTTGGGACATACATGTCCAATATTTATATAAGAGAGTAGGAAGAAGATTACCTCCAGCACCAACACCACAAACTTGCAGACATCAGTCTGTGACTCTAAAGGAACTGATGGCTGCCATGGAAACAACAGCAGGGATTGGAGATACTGTACTAGGGAGGCAGCAAACTGAAAGACGGTCTCCATCCAGGTGGAGTCAGTGAAGAAGTCCTCAACCTTGTCCTGGTAGCGGCTCTCCTTCACACTAACTGCAGTGCCAAATGTCAGTACCTGGTGTGGCACTGGCAGCATGTTGATGATGCTGTTGATGTGGCGAAATAGCATCAGCTGGGCAGCCTGGAACAGTGGCTCGTATGAAATGTCGGACAAAACCATGGAGGAGGTAAGTGAATCACCTCGGAAACATGTTGTAATTTCCTCCAACCGATACTTTTCCAGTGTGTGCAGGGTGCCAAGTGTGATGCACTCCTTCAGTATTGATGGGCTGAACTCCTAGCATACAGAGAGAGAAAGAAACAATCATGAATAGACAGATTCCAAACCTCAGGATGCTGATGGTAATATTTCAGAGGCTGCACTAGATATTAAAGATACCTTGAAGGTGATAAGAAAACCAAAAAAAGGAAGGATTTTTACCTTTGTCATGATGACTGTTAGAATGTCAGCATAGTCCAGTTTCTGTAATAGCAGTGCACACTCCCTAGTGTTGGGGTCTGAACTAAAGCACCGATCCTTCACAATAGAAATGAACCACTCCTGTCACAGACAAAGCACATTCATTTGTTTAACCTTGAAATATTAGTTGCTCTCCAACTAAAATTACTACAGGATATGAAGCATTACAACCAAAGCAGAGAAGACAATAACTTAATTTTATTCAAATGGTTGAGATGCCAGTGTGACTTACACTGAAATAGTTGATGAATTTGTAATAAAATGAGGTTATATAGAGAGATCCAGGGTAGGATACCCACTGAATGTGGAAACAGCTATAGTGGCTGTCTTAAGTACATCTCAACAACTGTAGAAAACATTCACCCTTTGAAGACTGCTACCACTGATTTACCAGGATGTTGCTTTATTGAAAGACCATTGCTGATTGGTCCACACTATCTATAGAGAACCATTCAGCAAGGCTCTTTTATGGGGCTGATGGATCAGCCACGGCATATTTTTTTCTTACTAGCTTCAAGCCAATAGATCATCTGTATTGCCTTCAGTGGGATATACACTCTGAACAGGAAAGTTGCCCTCCCAATGCTTTCTTGCTCTTCTTCAAACAACTTCCATCCAGAATCACAATAATTTTTTCTCCAGTCTATCTATTTTTCTGTCAGTACCAATAACTCTAGTTAACCCACTCTCTCATGCAAAATGTCTGCCATAAGCATAAGTTCAAACTGGCTGACTAGCTAACAGCAAAGATCTAAGAGGAGAAAGAGCCCAAATGCCAGAAGAGTTACAACAGTGATGCTGCTATAGTCAACCTACCTTGTCAATTTTGATCTCAACTACAGTTGGTATTGGCAGAGAAAGAGGATGAGTCTTTTCTGAGAACAACAGCTGTTCAGCATCTGGAGCCAGTACCTGGTGAAACTTGTTCAAAAGGGATGTCAACCGAGGATGCCTATATTTGAAAATATCATCAATAATAAATGAAAAGACCATGCAAACTGACACCAAACATTAGTCTTAACACAACAAAAGTTAATTGTCCCTGGCTCACTGGAGAAAAGAGGATAGTGGATTGTTTTTTTTGAAATTAAGAATTAAAAAACTAATCAAACTTAAAAGAAAATTATTTTAAACTAAGAAAAAATTCTGATTTAAAACAAACATGATAAACAACTGATTAGCCAAGTCCAAAGCAACTTTTTTTTTAAAACCAGAGCTCCTGGGCCTGAAGTCGAATAGAAGCTCAGATATTTGTTGGGTACTGAGATACACCATTTTAAAAAAAAGATACTTGCAGGAAGTAGAGTTGGGTGGGGGGGTATGACAGAGTCAGCCAAGGTGGTTTGTCATTACCTTCTTGCCAGGCCATTGTTTTTCATGAATGTGAGTAACTTCTTTAAGTCTTCAAGCGGTAACTGATTGCTGCTTTCCTGAAAAACAGATGGCATCTCCAGTAAATCACAACACAACCAATCAACAATGCTGTTTGTCTTTTTTTTAAAATCTTTTGTCTTGTTTAACACTCCAAGCGAAAAACTCTACATTCATACGTGACAAACTATGACAAGGGAAGTTGGTTAATTTTAGTGTATTCCACAAACTATTCTTTCAGCCATACAAGCCTGGGCCTATATATATACATACATTTTATGCAGTGGACAAAAGATTAAGAAAAATAGCAGAAAAAACAAATTTACATGTAAAAATGAACATTCCTGCATTGCATAACACTGACAGAAAAGCAGTTTCTTGTTCTTTTCACTGACAACAGCATCATTAGTAGTAAATATTTTGCATACACTCACTTTTCTCACATTATGACAGAATTTTATAGCAACAAAATTTAACGAACACTAATTAATATCAACTGGTTATATTTGCAGTTTTTTTGACAATCAATAAAATGTAGTAAACTTATGCATAACTTTAGCATTCTACAATGGAAAAAAAAAGTCAGTTTAAGTCTAATGAAATGTGCTCAGATTGCAGAGTTGTGCTGGGAGAAACTCGTATTCTGAGGTTGTTAGGCAGGTCTGGTGCGGTGAAACTGCGTGTTATCAAGCCAGGAAACTGTACAAACAAACCATCTGAAACATTTGGGTACCTTGAATCAAAAAGGAAATTTATGAAACAACATAAACAAAGTTATTAAGATGAAAAAGACCAGACACTTTTATCATTTGCTTCAAATTATTCAGTACACTTGGTCTGATATTTTCACAGTTCAATTTCAAATACTTTTTGGTTTGTTCTTTAACTTTTGTCACCATAAAAGAGCAAATGTATGTGAAACATTTACTGGTGATCGTGTTGATGTACATCAATAAAAAAACAAAAAAATTACTTTTTTTGTCAGTGTAATATCCATGTTGGAATGTTTGTTTTTACATAATGCACATGTCAATTTATGTTTGATCTGCCATTGTTCTTAAACCTTGTTCATCACTGTATATTCCTCCATGCATATATTTCTGTGCATACCTACTATATTACTGAAAATAATTTGATGTTAATTGAGATATGATGGAACTTTACTGTTGTGGCTGTGTATGGTTCTCAACAGTAATTTGTTAGTAACTTAACTGTAATGATTCAAAATGTTACAACTGTTATGGGATCATCTTGATAGTGAGAGATGAAAGAAGTGTTAAAATAGTCGTGGAACTCCATTCAATTAGAGCATCCAGAAAAACGAGAAGAAAGTATAGCTCATCATCTCCAAGTTGTCACAACAGCTAAGAGAGGGCAGACAATTTATTAATAAATGGATTTTCATAAAACCATAACTATAGTTTAGGTAAAATCCTAGTGTTATTGATTATTTAGGTGATGCGTGTGTATTTATATATACCCATCTACCTGTCTCAACACTCATTGTTGCTTATTATGCGCAAATAGAAAGAAAATTATAAAATATTTGGTTTAAACAAAAAAAAATTCCTTTGCACTATAAACATAAAACATTAAATACAGATCATTTGCTTCACCTTTTTTTTGGTACCATTTAATGAAATGTTAAGAACTTTCAAGTGCACTCTCCAGTGCTTGAAAGTAAATTTACCTCAACTATCTCTGCCAGAAGAGTTTCCACACGGCGACAGGCAATGCTGTCACAGATGCGAGCCACAGCCAGGTGGTGAGTGTTGAGGAACTTGTCAATAAGCAGAGTTAGCAGTGCTCCGCTCTGTGACAGGTGAACTGCTTCAAGAGCCTGCAAAGTCTTCTTCACCAATGATGGCTGAAATAAATCATTAACTGGAGATAACTGTTTTCACTCATTTATCCAGATTGAGTAAAAATATCCACCAGGTTTTAACAAAGAGCCCAGAGATAGATAAATACATACTATTTTCCTCAGTGAATTCTTAAATGGCTTGGCAAGAGACCTCTCTTATGGTCAAAGGCCATCTTGAGACCAAGGTAATTATTTTATTTTTGTACAAAAAGCATCTAACATTTCCTGAAAGGTTTTATGTATCTCTTGAATCTAATAGTCTCAAAAAAGGGGGCCCATTTTAACATAAAGGTGGAGAAAAGAACAAATTTACTGGGAGGATAATGAAGCCTTGCTGCTCAAAATAAGTTACTTATTATTATTATTATTACTACAAGGGATTAAGCAAAAGAAAAGTAGGTTACAAACAAACATAGAAGGTCCTGATGGTACCATTTCAATTACCTAGTCTTCAGATGCAATATTTTAAATCACTAGAAAAGAGTAAAATTCCAAATAGATTAAAGCAAGCTATATATTTCGCCTTTAAAAACTTTTTTTTTAAAAAAGTAAAGTTTTTTCTGTTAATTATATACAAACCAAAGAAGCCAAATATTAGTTCTAGAAGGAAAATTTTGGAATCAACCTGTAGGACACAACATGAATAATCAATAAGAGTAACAAAGGGAAATGGCATAATTGTTTTAGTTAAGCTTTTAACCATGTACCTCAAAAAATTTCTTGCAAACTTTTAACATGATCAGAAGATTATCCGGCCAAAAGTGATGGATAATACTTCTAAGTGGTATTACATTCATGTCAATATTACTAGTGGCATACTCCAGGGTTCAGTGTTAGGTCTTGCTTTGTTTTTACTATTTATTAATGCTGCTGACAAAGAAAAATTCTGATATTTTTTAAATTCCTGATGATACAAAGGTATGTATAGAATAATATGGCTGAAATTCAGGTAAGCAATAATCAAAGTTGGGGATCCAAATATACTAAAGTAAATGCATAAGTTTTAAACATATGCAACAAGGGAGTACTACAAGATAATCCAACTTCTCAAGCATATGAAGGAAAGGATCTCTGGATGTAGTTATTTATTTTGATTTAAAATGGGGGCAACAATGTTCAATTTTCTAAAAAAGTAAACCAAATTTTATGGATTTAAAATTTAACTATTAAGGATAAAAGTAAGGAAATCATAGTTCCTCTCACAAGCCACTGATTAGATCACATTTAAAATGCAGAAAGTAGCCATGGTGTCATTACCAGGAAAAAGATACAAATAGTCTGATTGTTGAGTTTCAGGCACTTTACCATATATGGAGTGACTCGGAAGTCACTAAGTTTGTTATACAGGTGACTGAAGGATGATTTAATTGAAGCATTTAACATATTTCATGGGCCTGAAAATAAGGTCATTTACATAGAAAAGGGATCAGTCAAGTAATTTAAATTTTGGAGTAAAATGGATGTTTGTAGGTTGTTAGTGTACTGAATGCTCTCTCTAGACAGGTTGTAAGGTCTGGCTTAGTAAACATTTTCACAGTTACTATGGGTTTACAAGGGCTGTGTATTAGTGCCCTCCACTAGATTTCAGTATAATGTAGTTTGCTTTACAAGCTTCACAGAATACAAAGCTATGAAACTAGAAATCTCTCATTAGCTTTTCTTTAGAAAACTGCTTTAACAAAGTACAAAAAACAACAATACCAGTTTTACACCAACAATCAGTTACAGCTGTCATCAGACAGATTCATTCCAGCACTAAAACCATTCCATTAATAATCACCTATATCATTAATTTCAAAGAAAAGTTTTAATTTTCCAATCATGTAGAAATATCATAGCTCTCCTCTTAAGAAAAGCACAAACAACTTACTGCCACATAATTGTACAAGATGGCAGTCAGAAGATATTTCATAACTATTTATTGGTTATGTTAACCAAAACTGAATCATAAACAGCAGTGAGATGTAAATCGGTAATGAACCCTGCACGAGCCTTAAAATGCTTTCCTACCTTAGAGAGGTTTTCGAATCTGGCATGGATGGCTTGAATAAAGAGGCTACTGGCAGCAGAATTGCGATGTATAGCACTGAAAGCAGAAACAAACTATATTTTTCTATTAACACATACAGAAACATAAGAAAATTGTAGCCATTCTCAATCAGTAACTGATAAAAGTAACAAAAATCCATTTTGTTTTTCTCACGCATATCAAAAATAAATTTACAGATTTAAAAGTATTAATTTTTGTTTGCATTAAAAAAAAAAATCTATACTATATTTGTGGACACTTCTCTAATCTGGACACCTTGTGTAAACCGTCTCTTTATAACCACCATACTATACTATTTATGAATACTTCTCTAACCTGAAGACTCTGCTTCAGATGTGATGGTTTCCTGTCTTCTTGTAACTGCTATACTATATTTGTGGACACTTCTCTAATCTGGACACCTTGTGTAAACTGTCTCTTTATAACCACCATACTATACTATTTATGAATACTTCTCTAACCTGAAGACTCTGCTTCAGATGTGATGGTTTCCTGTCTTCTTGTAACTGCTATACTATATTTGTGGACACTTCTCTAATCTGGACACCTTGTGTAAGCTGTCTCTTTATAACCACCATACTATACTATTTATGAATACTTCTCTAACCTGAAGACTCTGCTTCAGATGTGATGGTTTCCTGTCTTCTTGTAACTGCTATACTATATTTGTGGACACTTCTCTAATCTGGACACCTTGTGTAAACTGTCTCTTTATAACCACCATACTATACTATTTATGAATACTTCTCTAACCTGAAGATTCTGCTTCAGATGTGATGGTTTCCTGTCTTCTTGTAACTGCTATACTATATTTGTGGACACTTCTCTAATCTGGACACCTTGTGTAAGCTGTCTCTTTATAACCACCATACTATACTATTTATGAATACTTCTCTAACCTGAAGATTCTGCTTCAGATGTGATGGTTTCCTGTCTTCTTGTAACTGCTATACTATATTTGTGGACACTTCTCTAATCTGGACACCTTGTGTAAACTGTCTCTTTATAACCACCATACTATACTATTTATGAATACTTCTCTAACCTGAAGACTCTGCTTCAGATGTGATGGTTTCCTGTCTTCTTGTAACTGCTATACTATATTTGTGGACACTTCTCTAATCTGGACACCTTGTGTAAGCTGTCTCTTTATAACCACCATACTATACTATTTATGAATACTTCTCTAACCTGAAGACTCTGCTTCAGATGTGATGGTTTCCTGTCTTCTTGTAACTGCTATACTATATTTGTGGACACTTCTCTAATCTGGACACCTTGTGTAAACTGTCTCTTTATAACCACCATACTATACTATTTATGAATACTTCTCTAACCTGAAGACTCTGCTTCAGATGTGATGGTTTCCTGTCTTCTTGTAACTGCTATACTATATTTGTGGACACTTCTCTAATCTGGACACCTTGTGTAAACTGTCTCTTTATAACCACTATACTATACTATTTATGAATACTTCTCTAACCTGAAGACTCTGCTTCAGATGTGATGGTTTCCTGTCTTCTTGTAACTGCTATACTATATTTGTGGACACCTCTCTAATCTGGACACCTTGTGTAAACTGTCTCTTTATAACCACCATACTATACTATTTATGAATACTTCTCTAACCTGAAGACTCTGCTTCAGATGTGATGTGTTTCCTGTCTTCTTGTAACTGCTATACTATATTTGTGGACACTTCTCTAATCTGGACACCTTGTGTAAACTGTCTCTTTATAACCACCATACTATACTATTTATGAATACTTCTCTAACCTGAAGACTCTGCTTCAGATGTGATGGTTTCCTGTCTTCTTGTAACTGCTATACTATATTTGTGGACACCTCTCTAATCTGGACACTTTGTATAAGCTGTGATTGCTTCCTGTTTCTTAGCAACTAGCTGCAGCAATAAACGACATGTCCTTACAAATAGAAGCCTTTCCTGAATCTTCACTAGTTCGAGAGTTACTGGAGACTTTGGGTTATGAAAATAAATCATCATTCAGTCCTTAAAAAGTTTTGGATATGGACAAAAGGTGATCTTTAAATGGCATCCATCTTTTCTCTGCCAACAGCAGCAGCAGCTGGCCCGGTGGGGCAGGTGGTAGCGGGTTAGCTCCGTAAGGGGACCGTTGCTCCTGTACCGGGTTCGATCCCAGGCTGGGGTCAGAGGAGAGTTGTCGCTGATGATCGCCATAGCGTGAAACAGCTGTACGACATCTCCTTGGTGTCCGACGTGAGAGAGACCTCCCGGGTCCTTGGGGCCCACGGTGTCGGGGGACCGGGCCGTTTGTCGGCTCGACGAACATCTCTCAGTAACGAGGACTCCTCGACAGAGAACAGGCCACTTGTCTTCACGGGATGCGATGCCATTGCAAGAACCTCGTTTGGAAGTCCAACTCGCTCAACAACAACAATAACAGCAGCAGCATAAAGAATTTTTAAAATCTGAGGATTAGTTTCTCTATTTGCTGTCACATGACACCAGATTTTAGTAAAACAAAAAAGTCATCCCTAAAATTTCCAAAATCTAACATAGCTACAGATATGCGTGTCATGTATAGATGAAACAAGTCATTTATTATGAAGAAGTTGTAATGACCTGACAAAGTCCTGTACTGGCGACTCATGGGAAAGTTCAATCAAATTGTTTACATGGTTGATGATCAGCCAGGTCATGTGTTCTGCATCATTCAGGTTTTCGCACTGGGAGAGAAAAAGTGTTTAAATTCTTTTTACATCACTAGATACCAGTAAAAAAAACAAACAAACAACTAATCTGAACTTTAACAAGATGACAGGCAGAATTTTCAGTCCCCCACCATGAAGCTAGAACGCGGTGCTCATCCACAAGTCTGACTAACTACCACCCACTCATCTTCTTGCATCATCTGATAAAAATAATATGGATAAGATTTTAAAAAAGAAAAGATGGGCAGTGTTATTTGAACAGTTCAGAAAAAATAAACTTTTAATAAAAACAAATGAGGAATGGGATGTCGAAAACCACACAGACTGTGCAGAGAGAACATGCCCAGGTAAGGGATAGAGTAAAGAGTAAGACGGCTTTGTCAACTCGCCAAGGCAACCCTTCCCGTCTAAGCAACACGCCAGATGAAGAATTAGGGATTTGACAGATTAACAAATTGCACCTAAATCAAAACGTTCAACCCCTTTGGAGTCAGTTCCATCTTTTTTTCAGTACCCTGCGGTCAAGTGGAAAGTTACAGTGACAGAAGAAAACAGCTTACCACATAGTCACAGAACAGCACCAGTCCTCCTCTCCGAACTATCTCAAGATTACAGCTATGGGTTTTCTTATTTGGCTGGTCAATGCAGTCAGTGATCTGACGACTAGTAACAGAAAATATTTTAATTATCATCTCTGCTAATATTAATATAAACTTACTATAAAATGAATGAATTTATTAACAATAATTACAACAACAAACAATTACTATACATCTGGATATTTTAACTCCAAACACTACACTACGGAGAACAGTTGAAAATCTAACCCTTCTCACCTGTAGTAGCCATGAGTGTATGTTAACATTTTTCAATTCAAAATTCTCCCCAAAAAATCCATCCCATTGTTGTTGGTTAGAAAATAATTTAGAAACATTTGGTTCAGTTCAATACGTGATGATGAGATGAGGTAATCTGTTTTGGTAACTGAGGCTCTGGCTTTATGCCAAGATAAAGTGATGATCAAACATTTGTAGTGAAATAGCTTGTCTAACCCTGGGTTTATACCAGAGATGTGGGCCCTGGAATGATAACCTGAGATAATGTGGTGATTAAACACGGCCACCTTTTAGAAAACTTTAAAAAGATGAGGATTAGTATAATATTTTATCATCATTTTTTTCCACCTTACCTTGGACTAGACATCATGAATTTCTTTGGTGTCTGCATCACAGAGCTCCACCATCGTTGGTCATCAAAGTTGAGGAGGATAAGGACATTGCACCACTGGAGAGTGAGCGTTGGGTACATGATGCCAAGTTGCTGGAAACTGTGGTTGATGTCTGTGATGCTGTACAGTCCAGCATGGCTATCTTCATGGACAATCTGCATAGCTGCAGTTGCCACTCGTCGGAATAGACCTAAAACAGATGGGGAGACAACTCGTGAAGTTCTTTAAACAAAGATTATTTTACAATGAACAAAGAAAATAAACAGATCGGAAATTTCTAGTAAAATGTAAAATACGAAGTTGTATCCAAATGATAGAACATTTTGCATCAGAGACTGTAAATGATTATTAATGATTTATCTAGATGAAGGTAATCTTAGTTAAAAGCAGATTAAATGAAAATTTCCATCTGCTAACACGAATAAAAATTTGTCCCATTTTCATTCTACTTCCAATGACTGGTTAAGACCAGAAGCCTCAGCCAATTTTACTACCATTAATATATTACAATCAGCAGGTTGTATAAAAATAATGTTACCCTGTGTCCCATCCCTCTAAAAAGAGAGACCAAATCAATGGTTTTCTCCTATGAAATCACTGAAAGATTAGATCTGGATCCCATACTCTACTGCAGGGGTGTCCAAACTTTTTTGACCGTGGGCTGCATGCCCAAAATTTGACAGGTCCGCGGGCCGCACTGAAGAAATCACTGATACCACACGTCTTTTGACTAGGACATATCGCAAAAATATTTCAGTGGCTGCATAGTGATATTGTGCTAGTTGGGTACGTATTTGGACACTATATTATGCTTAATTTATGGAATCTTTTGAATACCATCTCCCTTTTATTTACATTCATTTTTTAAGTCTTAAATTTTAAGATTCGTTAGTTATTATAAAAACAGCTATTAAGGCTCCATAAACCCCCTTTTTTTCGACAGAATCCTTACAATCAAAAAAACAAAATCAATTTTTATAGCAGCAAATGTATTCTGTGGTCAAAAAATGCTAAAAAATATATATGTTGGTAGTTTTGGCTCTTTCTTGTGTCGAAGACCTGAAGGGAAAAACAAGAAAACATTCATCAAATAACAGCACGTACACACATGCAATTAATATTCAACTTACTAAAAATCTGTAATACTCAATGGGAACCATGCAGTTGTGGCTTTGACTGGACGATGGCTCGAAGGTCTGCTGTCAAATTAGTAGTCGACAACCGAAGAATGTTTGACAGATGCGAATCTGTCAATCTCGATCTTATGTCGCTCTTGTTGTGAGCCATCCTTGAAAATGCTTGCTCGCAGCATTCGCTTCGCATGTTGCTTCATTTGGGGGAACTTTGAGTTTTCCAAATTGCAATAGAACTCGGGCAAAGAGAGGTGGTGGTGTTGGTTTTTTAAGTCGTTATCACACTGCATCTGTATGAGCTCCATATGATATTTACCGTCCGCCTTGTCCACATCTGCCATATATGGTGTGGAAAACAACTGTATGGCATTTTCAATCGCAGAAAAGTCCTTAAAGCGAACTGCAAATTCCTTCGAGAGGCCATCGATAGCAGACGAGAACTTTTCCTTCTTATCTGAAAGGTCGGTGTGGGGAAACTCTGAGGCCACTTCTGCAAGCGTTGGAAAGTGAGTGAGGTCGAACATGCGTAAATGGGCCTCAAATAGCCACAGTTGTAGACGAAAAGCCTTAAGATGTGAGAGCAAATTAGAAACCAATTGGTCCTTCCCTTGGAAGTTTTTGTTGAGAGCGTTAAGATACGACGTGATGTCCACTAAAAATGCAAGATCAGCTAACCAAGTGGGATCAGTCAGTTGGACAAGAGGTTTATTCTTATCGCGCAAGAACAAGTCCATTTCTCTTCGGAGGAGGAAGAATCGTTTGAGCACGTTGCCGCGACTCAACCATCGCACTTCAGAGTGATAAAGAAGATCGCCATACTCTGCCTCAACATCACGGAGGAATGACTGAAATTCTCTGTGGTACAGTCCGCGAGATCGAATCTGGTTAACTGTTTTCACAACAGTGTTCATCACATCCTGGAAGGGGAGTGTTTTGGCGCAAAGGACTTCTTGATGAATAATACAATGAAGTTTGAAGGCCTCACCTCTGTTTTCCTTCACCTTTGCGCACACCAATGATGCCATTCCGTTTTGCCCCCCCACCATAGCTGGAGCGCCGTCTGTAGTGACTCCACAAAGCTTTGCCCAATCGAGACCCATATTGTCAATAGCAGCTACAACAGCAGTGAAGATGTCGCTTCCTTTAGTTGTGGATTTAAGGCTGGCAAGACTTAGCAGCTCCTCCATAATGAAAATGTCTTTATGGACGCCTCGCAAGAATATGAGCAGCTGGGCGGTATCTGTGACGTCAGCGCTCTCATCACAGGCAAATGAAAAAAATTCGAATTCTTTTACCTTATGAGAAAACTGATGAAAAAGGTTGGTGGAAATCTCATTGATCCTTCGTGCAATCGTATTGCATGAGAGACTTACACTGGCGAAATCGTTACTTTTTTCCGGACACAGAACATGAGCCACCTTAGACATGCATTCTTTGATGAAGTCACCGTCAGAAAATGCTCGACCATGCTGCCCAACAAGTTCAGCAACAACGTAACTTGCCAAGGTTACATTGTGTTGCTTCTTCTCGACACGATGAAATAGTTGCTGCCGAGATTGCAGATCATTTCTCAGCTGTTCGATTTTTCTCGTCCTGTTGGGACCCTCAAGGTCGAAATAATCTTTATGATTGCTTTGATAATGGCGCTTGATGTTATACTCCTTCACTGCAATGGAAGCATTGCAGATCAAGCAAACACAGTTGCCACCAGAGAGCTCGAAAAAGTAATCCATCGTCCATCGGTCCTGAAATTGCCAACATTCATCTCCAAGTCGTCGCTTTTTTGGCTCCGTCATGATGAAAATGCAATCTGAGTAAGCTGGTGACACCTGCGATACTTTGAGTTTAAATAGCTCAAGTTTCATCCAATGAATAGCGGGTTTTGAAGCCACGCAGCAGCCAATCGATTGAAACAGGTGCGCAGCTCAATCAATTACACGCCCGTGCACACATGCACGTTAACTTCTCGCCTCAAGCTAGCGCACACACGTCCACATGCATGCGCATGACTGCATACGATGCATTGCAATGATTGCATGCACACGGACAGCATATGCGTCATGTGATTTCATGCACCCAAATTTTGAACACAAAACGTATGCGAGAAATACATGACTTGCTGTGCACGTGACGCGTGTGGCTCATACATGTATACAATGAGGTGTGAATTAAAAAGATGAAAGGCTACTTAATTATTCCGATCAAAGAATCATTTAATAAAATCGACCACGGGCCGCACAACACAGGTCGCGGGCCGCATGCCATTCATTTTCAAAAACTGGCCACGGGCCGCAGTTT
Source organism: Nautilus pompilius (assembly GCA_018389105.1). Taxonomy (NCBI): domain Eukaryota; kingdom Metazoa; phylum Mollusca; class Cephalopoda; order Nautilida; family Nautilidae; genus Nautilus; species Nautilus pompilius. Next base: position 254,900 of record JACATO010000121.1, read on the forward strand.
GGACACCCCTGCTCTAGTGGCTTTCTGGGGGTTAGGGAAATATGAGAGGTGTTTACATGTGAGGTGACAGGTCTGAGCTACCTACCTGACTGAAACATGTGGGTGACATAGAGTAGGATGTGTGCAAGCTGCTGACACAAGAACTGATGTGACACATTGTGGGTTCGCAAGCAGCTGCAGCGCTGGCTGATCATTTCAGCAACCATGCCCACAACTTGAAGGAGAAACCTGAAAGAATATGGAGTCCAGATGGTTAGGCTTAAAAAACTTATGCCCCTGTTAAACTGGTGACTGAAGCGCCACATTTTAAAAATACCAAAAGTAGATAACGTCCAATCTCAAACTACTAAGGGCACATAAATCATACAGATCTACAAATAGACAACAGAAACCATCTAAAACAAGCATATGAATGTGTATAGAGACAAAAATTCATTGTCAAACTTTCAAACGACTGAAATTCACAGAAATATGCTTGTTTTCTTTCAGATTTCCTGAAGTAATGCTACATCTCACCTTATTTAAATCCTGAAGCTATACTAAGGTATACTGCAAGCCTCTATCATTAGTCCCATTCTATATGATGCAGACATCAAACAATGATTGGGCAACGGTGTAAAAATAGCACTTTATGCAGATAAGATAATATTACCTGGACAAAACCACAACACAGACACTCAGTCAACAACTAAAGCACCTGGGAGAATCTTTACAAGGGACACAAACTGCTCATAAATCCATCAAAATCCAAGTACTTTCTTCACTACCAATAAGCACAAACGAAGGAATACACCAAAGATGTGTCTCAGCGGCTAGCATTCAATAATCATCAAAAGTATTTTGGCTTTGTCTTAGATCCTGAACTTGTTTGTAATAATAACATCCTAGCTGCCCACACCCATCACTGGATGCTTTAAACGACTAAATGTTCCTAAATGCTTAGCAGGGAAATCATGGAGAGCTGACAAAAACACTATTGCTCATAAAGCCTTGATCAGACCAGTCTTGAATATGGATACCAGACACACTGTATAGCATTTTCAACCAATTAGGATCATTAGAAAGTACAGCTGTCCCTTTGGGGGTTATGTTCTTGAATATCTCTGCAGTTGGAAAGACTAAAGGCTTATGGGAAAATGGGGGTTATGTTCCACACCCGCAATTACACAACTTGCTGGATACTTTACACATCCTATTCAATCAATAACCATATAATGTAGAATACACAGATAGTACTGCCATTAATATTTACCTTTAATATTAAAAACACAGTGAACTAAAATACTTTTATTTACCTTTAATATCATGATGATTGCAATACTTTGGGGGAGGAAGCTGGTTGGTGATGATGCTGGTGGATGGTATAGGTACAGAGGCAGGTGCTTTCATGAGAGCGAGCAAGAGAGAGAGAGAGAGAGATATTAGGGGTATGAGGGGCTGTCCTTATCCTCAGAACTGAAAATTGAGATGGGAAGAAAGGACATGCTGTTGGTGGAAGGTTGAGGTGAAGAGGCGGCAGCGGTGGTGGTATCTTCAGTGGTGGTTGAGGGATGGTTGAAGTAGCTCAAGATTGAAGACTGCTTCGTCTTTTGGAGGTCCTTTTGAAGCTCCCTGTATGGCAACACCAGGTTCTCCAGCTCTTGAGTTAACTTAAGGATTCTTTCCATTAAGGGTTTGGCATCAAACACCATGTCCATGTTAGTCTGGGCATAGTCATGCTTGGAGCACCTCTACAGTGTAGTGGTGGAAGCGGGGAACACAATGCGTGTAAACTATGGATACGCGTGGTGAGGGAAGACTGTATTTATCCCAGTGCTGTTGGTGGAATTATCTCTGAATCAGAGAACTTTTGACCTACAGACAGTGCTTCATGACACTGGATTAGAACCTTGAGATAAACATCCACACTTACAATGGTAAGCTCTTAAGCTATCCAGAAAGTTACAGGAGTAGCTCTTATGTTAAATGTTGGAATGCACATTAAAGACAGGAAAGACCTAAAACTCATTCTGTTTCCCCTACAGATAAATACCCGAATATTCTCTCATTTCAGTGCTACCTCAACCAACTAATAAAAAGGATGACAATCCAGAGTTTTAAAAGCAAATGACCCTTTAGATGATAGAGAAGATCCCCAAAAACACAACAAAAGTCCATACAGATGGAAACAGTCAACAGATTTCCCTGGTGATAGCAACATTGTTATAACAAACAATATCAACATAATGAAAGAACGCAAACAAAGAGATCCTGAAAACTGCCAAAACTTCAGGGCAGAATTCTTAGTAATTCTGAAACTGTTGGAGCTCATTGACACAAATAACAAAAGTTACACATAGATTCTCAATGACAGAAGAGGTGCAATCGATTACCTCAGAAATCACTTATCTGTAATGGGTGATACAACTAAAAATATCCATGAATCACTAATGATGCTGTCAAAAGACTGCTGTATTTACTCCAATGGATCCACACTGGAATAAAATACAAAGAGAAGCAGACATATCAGCAAAAGACAGGCACAGTCTTCCAAACCTAGTATCAATCCTCCTCAAAGGATCAAGAATTACCTTTGTCAAGCTAGCAGTACTCTTTCTCAAACAACATCACCAATAATCTCGGTAGAGCTGACCAAACACCCATTTCAAAATTAACATCTGAATACCTTAAGTCTGAGAATGGTGAAAAGCACTACAAAATAAACAGTAAATGTAATAGAGAAAATGCATCACCAGGTCATTTACTTTTCTGTGTAAATCTCATTGAACACCATCTATATGGACATCCAAGAGAAGTCAAAAAACTATTAGCAATATGTAATTGTTGGTTTTTTTTCTTTGGGTAACACAGTTTATTATAAAAGGATATAATTTCTTGTTGTTAGAAAAGAACTTTTATTACAGATTTAATCTGACTGTCTTCTTACAATGTCAAAAGGTGAACAATAAACATATTCTAATTATCAGAGTAGCAGGTACAAATACAGTAAACAAACCACAGTTTTTCATATTCAACTGAATAAAATCATGAACTAAAATCATGCAAACGACATATTATTGTAAAAGCAAATTATAGTGTTTCAGATATTTAGAGCTCTAAATAAATGATGCAAGGAACAAAAATTGTGATTTAAACCAGGATTCAGGTGTTTGATAAATAAAGATTCTTGAGATCTGAACAAGATGTGGCTGGTATCTGATCCAAAACATGTGTGATTTAAACTGAGAGAAATGCAATTCAAAATGTCCAAGTTCTCTCTGCTAAGCAAGCAAACAAACAAAAAGAAGCTGAGGTGAATTATCATGGGGCGCAGCAACAAAGTTCTTATCTCACCTGGCCATGGTCTCTTCAGGTGGAAGGCCATGCAATGCTTCACGAGCTGCCTGCTTGTCATCTTCTAAGCTGTTATCACCAGTCAGCACACTGACTGTGAGACCCAGCTCTTCAAGGCGTGACAGGACCACTTCCTCTTTTGACTGAGAGATGATCACACGTAGTAGTGACAACACCAGGCACAGCCATCGCTGTAAACTGTTTACATGAGACTACAATAACAATAAAAATGAAAGTAGAACAAGTATTCTTGAGAAATTCCTAAATGCTGACCAGAGTCATTTAGACTCATTATGCAGCACCAAATTTTCATTATGATACACCAGTTACATCATTTGATACTCCTGTTGGAGGATAGGTGAAAGTAGACCTCAAATCCCATATAAACTAGACTTGCTTCCCTGCAAGCTAAGATAACTCTGTAGACCTGGTACACTGAGCTAGTGATTCTTTCCTAAAGCGTTAGCAAGGTTTCTTCCTATCCTAATAAATCAACAGCAAACCATGAACTTCTGCATGCTCTTACATTAGAAAATCATTTTAAAACAGACATTTTTATTTTTGGATAGCATTTTTTAAATGAATCATGTACAAAAACACTAAACATTGCTATATACATTGTCATTAAAAAAAATTGAATTAGAATTTTTTATATATGTGAAAAACTAGTTTTGAATGTAAGACTTCCCATACTTCGGGAAGATGTATCATACTTAAAGCTGTGTGGTTGTTAGGAAAACTCCTCTTATTATCGCCCCCTTTATATCTGAAATACTCTCTAACTTTGAAGTTTACTCACAGTGTCGTGTGGCTGAGCCATCAATGTCTTTAGCAGAATGTCAACAGGACGAAAGACACTTGGAGCAACCGACTCAAACAGATGATGTAGAACATCCAAGGCAACTAAAGTGTCCAGGTTGATCTGAAAGTGACAGCAATCAAAATCAAAAACTGGGTAATCAAAATCCTAAAAAAAAAAAAAAGCAAACAAATTAACATCTAATCCATTACTCACATCACAAGCATGTGCAACAGAGATGCCAACCCTAATGCGAGTATTATAAGAATCAAAGCAATAACCAATAGGAATGTTTTCAGAATGATATGGATTCAATCACATCTTACTTTTTTAAATTTTACAGAGAGATGTACACAGCACTTTTGACTTTCTGAAGGAGGCTTTTGTTTGGGGTCTGTTCATGGCAGGCTTTCCTTTCTGCATTCATTGAGACCTTCAGTATCATCACAGAGGACAGTATCCTTGTGACAAAGTTGGTCTGAAATCAGTCTTATTTTTCTACACCTGGTTAAAGATGCACTCACTGTCAGCATTGCTGTGTGGTATTAGACAAATTCCCATCATAAATACAGGTAGCACTTTGTATTAATACTTCCTTCTGCTGTCTTAAGTTGTGATATCAAATGCCGCGCTTCATCAATTCTTTCCGACTGCAGTATATCATCTGTGAGACTGTCTATCTGTAATTAAAAAATTCTGCCTCTATGTCATTAATAACATTTTATAAATCTAGAACTTTGATTGGTTTCAGGAAAAAGGGAATCTAGATACTAAGTATTCTGTTGATAAGAACTTTGTTGGCATTTTCAAGCAATTCCTGTTCTAAATGAAAATTCCTGAGAATGTAGCTGAATGAATTGCAGTAAAAGTTTCTCACCTCTCTGTAGAAACATGTCACAATCTCAGAACTCAGTCTTCCAGCACCACTCTCATCCTCGATATTGCTTGGTTTTAGATCTTATTCCTATATCCTGCTTATCCTTTCAAAATCAATACTGTATATGCCTTTTGCATCAGCCATGGCCTCAGGCAATAAAATCTTCATACATTTCAGTTAGTATTCCTGTAGAATTCTTCTCATTTTATGTATTTGAGCTGCTGCTGTTGCTTGTAAAACCAAATTAGCTTTGTTAAATATAGGCAGAAGGTTTACCAAAACTAAAAGGTAGACTTCTGTAGAGGGATCTTGAAATTTGTTCTGAATTCTCTTAATCCTAGAATCACCATGTCGAGAGGCATCTTGAGTTGAGGTTTGCTTCTTGGATGAGACCTGTTTAACCGAGTGACCTTTATCTTTTCTTTGGACTTGAGTGGCACTTCCTTTCTCTGCTGTCTGGTCTGATGATGGTGGTGTGTTGTCCTGTGAAGATTTAAACTTAACCTTTTGCTGGTGTCTTTTTGAGAGACATAATATTCCTTCATTGGAATCCACATTTCCAGCATTCCTCTAATGATAGCCACGTGTTTAATAAACTTCTTTACCTTAAGTCTATATTTTTGTTGGAGAACTTGAAGCTCATTTTGTCTTTTAGAACTTTTATCCAATAAAAGTAACAGTCAATCAAAAATTCTTCAATATTGCATCGCAGAGCCTTTGCTCCTTTCTGGGCAGCAGAGAATGATGCAGGGGCTTCCTTGAATGTGAATGCTAGGGTTCTTTCTCAAAATGAATCCAGCTACACCTTTATGTCTCCCCATCGTGGCTGATGCATTATCTGAGCTAAAAGAAACAATTTTCCCATGGAATATTTTTAGTCAGCTCCTTGTCAATGGTATTGAAAATATTTTCGCCTGTTGAGCTACCATTACTCCCCTGCATAGATAACAATACATTCATTACTCTTCCCATCTCAGTGTAAAAATACTGTACCATCACTGGATGTAACCGAAAACTTCCACCATCGTTGCTCCCATCAGTACTTAAAGAAAATAGACATACCTTTAGATCCTGATTATCAGTCTTTTGCTGGAAAATGATGAAATATTTTTGTGTGACGATGTTACTTTTGCCTGCTTTTGGTAGACAGGTTTTTCCGATGGTCATCTTCACTGCCATGAGCAACGCTAAAATCCAAATTGCACAGCGTACAAAACACATGGTTATCTCCAAGATGTTATGACTTGATGCACGGCCACTTGTTGCTGTGCTCTATTTTATACCTCTGCAGAATGAAGATTTTATGTTGATGACTCCATACACACACGTTTTGCCATTTTGAAAGGTGAAATGCATCCTGAGATTTGTTATTCAGTTATGTGTTATTATCAGTGCAACATCATTACGCCCCATACCAGAGATATTCTAGGAACAGGGAGTAGGATATGTGCTCTACTCAGTGGTTGTTGGTTGTGAGTTACTAGTTTTTGACCGTATAAAGTCTTAAAACATTTAAGGATTTTAAACGGTAATAGAGAAACAGCTGCTGGCAGTGTTAGGGCATAATTGTACCTTGTGATGTCATCTGACACTAAAAATGATGATTGATGCAATTTTTAAAAAAATTATATTTAATAGGACAATCGTAATAGTGGAATATGGTCTTAAAAATCATAAAGATTCCACCAAGATCATAATGGTTGGCATCTGTGTGTGCAGGTGTAGAAACTACCTAAGTCAAATGTTATAAAACAAATGAAGATGAGGCTTTATTTTTTCAAAACATGGAGGACTTCCAGTATATTGAGAAGGATGCTACTAATTTATAGTTTCCATAATGGTGTGGAGTAACTAGGCTCAATTTACTAATTAGAATGGAAGAGAGTGCATTACCTGTTGTTTGGCCAGAGCTGGGAGAACCATATCAGTCACCTGTCGAGACAGCCGCTTCCATTTATCCTCATTTTCCTTTCGACACTGCTGCAGGATGATTACAAACATTTCCAGCGCCTGCAAGGATAAAGTAGATAGATGATGGAGTGCTGCAGAAAATTCTCTTCTGTAATTCCATAAGCAGTCGCCACCCCAAAACTTAGTCGGCCTTTTTGTTTCTTAACTCTGGCTTTTAGATTTCCTCTCCACAGTTTTAGTCAAAGCCAAAAGAATATGACTTTGTTTCTGAAATCTGAATACAAAATGAAGTTTGAGCACGTAAAATAAACTAATTTTTAAAGATTACCTTGTTATAACAAATAGTAAAAGTTTGGATGGGTTTTGTTAAGATTTACATCAGAATGTGAAAAGAACAAAGATTAATTGCAACCCATCCCATTGGAAAAACAGAAGAAAAAAAAATACCTGATAGTAGCTGATCAGTCTCAGCAGCATGGACACCACCACCTCCCGTTGAGTCTCCAGGTCCTTTCCACTGTCCATCTTATTTGACCCTCGTAGCAGAAACAAGTCATATACAACTGGCTGCAAGGCAGGAATAGCTGAGAAAAAGGAACAGGTGAAACCAAGCTCATCTTCATTGTAACATCACCTTTTTAACAAGAGTAACAAGTTGAGACCATAGTCTTCTATTCAAGACAAAACCCTATCTATTTCTTCTTCCCGAGGTTTCTAATTCTTTATTCTTGAAAATCAATCATTTCAAGGAAGATAATATTGATTTTCTAGTACTTGATTTTTTTTTTGTTTTCATGTTTCACATCATTATTCAGTATAGTTGGTTTCTTTTGACAGTTACAATTGTAAAATGTTCCTAGCAGCACAAAAGCTAATAATGTAGATCAGCCTGAGCCGTACATTCAACTTGAGCTTTGGTTATGCTTCAAACTGAAACTATATATCACTGTCAAGAATGAGGAACTTACCGTGAGTTGTAGGTTGAAGTCCACTCGCCATGATTCCATCACATAGCTGAATAATTTTTGGCATTCCAATGATGGGCTTAGTGTGAAATTTTTCATAGGACAACATGACAAGGAACTGGAAAATGTGTGGAATCAAGGTCTCTGAGTGTCTGCAGAACACAAGCCAGAAAATAAAAAAATTGTATCCTGAGCACAGTATTTCTCTAGAGGTCTAAAGTGGTTATCTTCTGTCAAAGAATTGCATAGATATGTACCAAATTACAAACTAGGCTGAGTCATAACTGCAATGTAGAATTTAGATAGTAAAAGCATCCTTCTTCCTATTTCTGCATCTAAATTTTAAAAAATCAAAATATTATTTTAAAAAACCCCAAATCTTTTCAATACCATGGCTATGGCTACATGTCATAAGTCTTTACAGAGGAAATTGAAATTTTCTTATTAAAGAAGTTAAATGACTACTTACTAACTGCAAATATATATATATACAGGGCGTTCCAAAAGTCTTGGCTCGGAAACTATTAAGGATATAAAAACGCATCTGGTAAATTCAGAAAGCTTGTAATCTCAATTTTTACAGGGAATGTTCAAAGATGTTCAATGTGAGCACCATTGGTCACACGACACACATCAAGCCTATAGTCCAATTCTTGCCAAACGCATCCCAGCATTGCATTGTCAATGGTTGTTGAAACAGCTTCTGTTATTCGTGCCTTCAGCTCATCCACGTCTCTGGGAATAGGGGGCACATATACCAATCCTTTCACAAATCCCCACAAAAAGAAATCGCATGGTGTGAGGTCTGGAGATCTGGGTGGCCAGGACATGAGATCGTGATCATTCTGCCCAGACCTTCCAATCCATCTGTCTGGCAGTTTTATGTTCAGAAACTGTCTAACCCTGAGGCTCCAGTGTGGTGGCGCTCCATCCTGTTGGAAAATGAAGTCACCAGACTCTTTCTCACTCAATTTATCCATTAACTAAAAAATCTGAAAAGATATCTAAAAAAATCTTAATCTAAAAAAATCTTAATATCTGAAAAGAAATAAAAAAAATCAATAGCCTTACAAAAAAATTAATGTAATTAGCTTTAAAATAACACAACTTTTATCTTACTACCATTCATAGTTAAATAGATATGGGGACTTCAAATGTGCCCAAGACTTTTGGAACACCCTGTATTTTAAACACTAAGATCCAAAATGTTTGAAAGGGAATGTGAACAAGTATATTTAAAAAAATGAAAAGAAATTTCCTAAGTTAATAAAAACAAGAAAAGAGGAGCAAATTTCTGTACCGTATCTGTCCTTCTTCTATATATTCAAACTGTTTGATGACAAATCCAATAAAAATCTGTAATAAATAAACAAACAAACAAATATAAATAAAGCAAAAAAAGAGGGTACTCTACATGATTTTGGAAAAATGAGAAAACTATAGGGAAAGAAGAAGAGCTGTCAGACCAGTGATCTATATTTCAATAAATTAAAGTTTATTGCTCAAACAGGTGACATAAATGAGAAAGATGATTCCAGTATTTACAGACAAACAAGCAAAAGAACCATCTTCCTTGAGACGGTTGTTACTTGGTTCTCCCATCTTGAACATTAACAACTGAGAAAAATAGGAAATAGTTTAAAAACCACAGCCAACTGAAACTCAGAACAAGAGTGAGGTCTGTGAGGGGACAGTATACTTCTGGTTATGGCAGAATCTGTTATCACTTACCTGGTCGGAATCCAGCAGACAGTAGTTCACCCGTAGCTGGACTAACTGTGACAAAAGCCCCAACACTTCAGTCTGCAAGGGCAAAGAACTAGTGACTGTATACTGCTTCAGTGCCTTGATCACCAATGGCTCAAACAGACGGATGTAAGAAGCTATAGCAGTCTGAAGAATAGTAGTAAGATACAAAATGTATTGTAATAGTAATCAGCAGATAAGCTTGCTTCAAAACTTACTTTCTTTCAACTTTTCAAAAAAGGAAAGTGAATCTAACTTCAGTTATCAAAGAATTTCTAATGTAAGCTGCTTGAAAATGCATTCAGAATGTACAGTATTTTCCAGACTATACAGCATTGTTGATTAAAATGCTGGTAATAAAAAATAAATTTATTTCTTATCTCTAATTGATAACTCTTTCTAAACATCATATGCTGGGAGATGTGTTCAGAGTAAAGAAAATACATTTCAAAAATAGTAAGTAATTTAAACAGACTACTGACTTAAAGATGGATCCACTAATAAACTACATCAGTGTGCAAAAAAAAAAATTCACTAATATATGGAACAAACTAGATGATGTACTGATTTGCAAAAACATCACTGGGAGGGAGAGAGAAAGAGCAGAGTATGATTGGTATTAAATAGGGCACAGATGGAGCTCTGGGATAAAAAATCTATGTGGCAATCTAGCAACTAACTAAAGCCAGAAGCCAATAAAAAAGAATGAGACTTTATTACATTAATGTGGAACATATTCATTAGTTTGAGTTTTTTTAGCATGGAATCATGCAAAATGTGGCAAGGTCTGTGTGAATCAACAATGAATAATGTGTTGTTAAAACTTTAGTTAGCAAATGTCAGAAGCTGAAGCAGCTGTATTGTTAAATCACTAATTCAGAGAGGGAAGAAATCTATGAAAACTGTTCAGTAGGCTGGCATCTGTAAAATGTTAAGGTGGCTGGCACAAATGTGCTCTTAGTTCACCTCATGTAACTAGGAGCAACACATGAAAATGAGGCAAAGTTATCAGCTCACAATATGGGAAATATGAAGCTCTCCCCAGTTTCTTGGATAAAGTAGTTGACTCAGTTAGGAGGAGTCAAGACAGAAATGATGATCTCACCTTGTCTGCTCTGCTGGCAGGTTTCAGGATGGCAGGCGTCTTTCTCTCCACTCGCTTCTTGAACCAGGCCATGGTACTAAAAAATCATCAAAACAAGGCTACTTATAATGGTAATTCAATTCCTGCTGCTAAGAATGAATGTTAACGATGTCTGTAGCACAACAAACCTACCAAACAGTTGGTTTTCAATGTAACATCCATCAAGATGAGTTCTCTCCCATATTCAAGGTTTCATTCTCCTGTCTATTCTTTTGGTCAGGATAAAAGGAAGGAACCAAAAAAATACGGCCAAACATCAAGCTTCCTGTGGTTTTATTAAAATGTACAGACAAAGATCTGATTCAACATAAAAATGCAGCATGAATACTAAAACAGCAGCATTTAGCTCAATCTAGGGCATTTAACTTCCCGCCTCAGTTGGTGCCACTCAATCTGGGTCAATAACCCACCCTGTTTGGTGTAGCTCAACCCAGGTCACACGACCCGCATCTGCCGTCACTCTAGGTCATGTAACCAACAATGGCTCAGCCCAGTAGGTGTGTGTTAATACACACCACATTACGGCGTATCTAACTATTTAAACTGACCTGACATTACATGGTCAGCAGACCAAGCAGAAAATGCAAGGCTTCACCAAAGAATAGAAGTCTGGACTACAAGCTGAAGAGTTCTGCTCACCTAGAGATGTCATCTTGGTCAGATTGACCACTTTTGAAGGCAGCCCCAGCCAGGGACTGTGTGAACTGTGTGTAGGGGTCGGTGAAGCAGCAGTGGTAGAGACCGGGCTTCATGTTGGTGGCCAGTCTAATTGTTTTACCCAGCCGTCGCCGACTTGTATTCAGGCCCTGGGGCAGCTCCCACTGGCTCGCCAGGTTTGTACCAAACAGAGACTTCAGTAACTGCAAAATAAAAACGTTGTTAAAACCAAGAAAAACTATGAAGAATATAAACAGACAGGCTACTAAGAAACAAGGACATTAATGTGGTTTATACCCTGCCCATCATCTCTGCTGAGATGCTTTTGTTGAAAAGTAAAAATCTCTTACTTGTTGCACACACAAAATGGTTGCTGTTGGTTCCATCATAAATGTACTCTTGAGATACCCAAGAAACTCCTCAGCATACTTTCCCACGTCAAATAGTGAGGCAATCTCCAACAGCTGTGACAGAACTTCTAGGGCAGCCTTCAATAAACTGCAGAACTTGTCAGACACATTTAAGTCCAAAGAAATCTGAAAATAAAACTGAAGTAAATAGATAAAATGGCTCAATATCAATGCCATGTATACGCTGAGATATGAATCCCGGAGCCCCTACTCTACAAAACTTTAAAAGAAAAGAGGAAGGTTGAGGCTAAAGCTGACAGTTAGAATTACTTTACAGTCTAGCTATCTGAAACTGGAACTTGAACCATCAACAGCAGTAGAAAGGGGAACTCATTTAATTCACAGCAGCAGAGTTTCAACTGGTATTTTGCAGGAGTTATTTACCTTGTATTGTAAAATGAGCTGACATAATACTTTTTCATAGTGGAAAACTGAGCAGAATCTCCCACACAATACACCATCACTGCTAGATAAAAACTTCATTTAGTGACACGTTCACTAAAACTGCAAATTTAAAAACCGAGCTCCAGTTTTCTTCATTGACGCCTCAAATGAAAAGTTCCAGGAATTATTTTTTTCCCCATTTGGAGTCAGGTAGAAACAAACAAACAAGCCAGGCAGCCATTTTTCAAGTCTACAGTTATTTTAAATATGCACCACTGATTTTATTAAAAAACAACCTGTACAAACTCTCCTTAATCATTCAATTTTGTGTCTGCCTCACTTCAAGTAAAGGTAGCTCATGAGTCTAATCATTCTTCATACCACTGTAAAACAATCATTAATTGGCTGCCATCACATGGGAAGACTTAAGATTTCAGCCAATTAAATGAAAGTTCTTGCTTTCACCATCCAATTCTCCCCTACAGGGAGTAAGGTCCTATATCCAAGACAGGGTTGAATGAGTTAAGGTTTTTCTTTGCCTAAATCATAATCATAATACTTGCCTTATAATTAGAGTAGGCTCCTCTGAGAACTTCATAGAACCGCATGTACTGTGGTAAGTTGTAGAAAGTTCCTAATCCATCTTTTCGATTTCGGTCTTTTTCTCCCTCTTTGTCTCGCTCTGTTAGAGATTATTATTATTATTATTATTACTTCGTACTCCAGAGACCAGCATTCAGACTACTTAAGCTCAATATTTCAAAAAGAAACTGCCCTTAAATAGCAATTAAGTGTATATCATTTGGTTAGTTAACTATGAAATACAAAATTATTTTTTTTAAAAAAGGATGTGAAAATAAATGCTTGAGCAGCCATAACAAAAGCTGACTAGTCACCATTCATTTCAATGTTTGCCATATAGTAGCAGACAGCCAGAAATCAAAAAGCATACAATCAGAAGACCATGATCTCCAGTGCCAGGAACTATAGTGCATAGATGTTCCTTTCTGTACTGTGGCTCACTTTTGCAAAGTTGGATTGAAGACATAAACAGTGCCAACTACAGGAACATAAGCTGTTCTAAATGGTCAACCCTGCATTTAGCATCCATTCTCACTGTCACTGGTCAGGTAAATAACAGGCAAAGCTGAAGGGGCCAAAACTCACTTCTTTCTTTTAGAAATGTCTGCAGTACATGACACATCCATTATTTCCCTCTTTTTTAATTTCTTATTTCTAAATAAACATAATTTAATGGCTTAACACTTTATTCACAATGAAGACATACCTTTGATAGCTGCTTTCCCTAATCCCTTTCCATCTGCTAAAGATCCTGTTGTCAGTTGGTTTGTGGAATCCTTTTCACCCTTGGCTTTCCGCTTAATAGGGCTGAGAGAAGGTGGGTTAGGTAAAGATGGTAGTGAAGCCTTCAGTTGTGGTGGGCCTGGAACCTGGTCGTCAATCACATGAGAGCAGGCATTCAAGACCCTGGAGTTGGTGGGAAGAACAGAGTGATCACAACAAACAGATACAGTTCAGTTCAGTGGCATCAACAGAAACATAACAGAGCCCTGTAGTTAGATATTTTAGGAGCATGTGGTCAAGCACAAAAGTAACAGCAGAACCTATCTATGAAAACCACAAGCAAGAACCAAACCAAGATCTTTTGGTTTTCCTTTACAGAGAGATGGGTATCTCAGCAAATCTTACAGGTAGATGAGAGATTTGTGGGGGCAAGGTTGGTTGGAATCAGTTCAGGTGAAGAGAATTCCAATAAAACATACACACTTCATATTTCCCTTGGCTACCATTTCAATGACCCTCATGATATATAAAATCAACAAATTAAATACAATTTAATACATTTCTTGAAATCAGTTGACAATTTTCCTCAAATATATGATTGATTTTATGTTCATACTACAAGTTCTAAATATCCACTGCTGAAGCTCCAGAGGTAAAGGTGGAGGGGGAGCAGGGCTAAACCCTGCCCTAACTGTAAGTGGTTCTGTTGGCCCAAGAAAGATGAGGAGGCAGAGCAGAGAAAGCTTCAAGCTGGTCCCGTCACCATAAAATAAAACAGAAACCAGCAGGACTCGGGTCCTCTGCAGCTTTAACGCCAGTAGGAAAGGTGTGTACTTAATGAACTTGTTCAGAATTAAATAAAGTTGATGCCATCTTGTTTGAGTGATAACCCGGCTTGAGAACATCTTATAACAGTGAGCCAGAAGGGGGAAGTTTGGGATTGGCCGAGGTGCAAACTTCCACCAAGTACCTAGAAAACCCTACTAGAATCCTCCATTTTTAGATGCGGCAGGAAACCAAAGAGCCCAAAGGAAAGTGCAGCAGCCAGTTGGAGACAGCAGCCTAAGAAGGAACTGTACCAAGAGAGAGGTCTGCCAGACTGAGCAGGTCCAAACCACAACAGTCTGGCCATGGACTACCAAGTACAGAGGGAAAGAAACTCCCTGACCATTGAAAGAAAAATTATTGGTATTGTCAATTATATCAGGAGCAATTTATTTCATTCTTATGAAACTTGAAGAAAAAAATCAACATTTGGCTGCAACATAAACATAGGAAATAAAATGCATTTTCTGTAATGAGGTAAAATCGGCGAATAACACTGGTCAACAAAATTAAATGTATTATAATCACTATGAATGCAAACCAACTTTTTTAGACTAATTTTTCATGCAGATTTCAAAATTTCACTCCATTTGTATGCAGCATGTATCAGTTTTTCAGTAGATACATGCAAATATTTACATATTTGTATACATGAAATCATGAATGTAATAAATAAGGACATATTATTTTTAGAAAGTAAATGAGTTTATTGAGTTAAAAATCATCACCATCATTCTACAAAAAGTGAATACACAAAAAATGGGTCAGACAAAGTTAGAACAACAGAGTTAGAAACATTGTGATTTGGATTTCCTGCGGTGTTCCTGATCTGGTTGATCACGGTAAAGTGTCCAGCAGTAGTCAGCCAGCATCATACTGTCATTCCAGAAGCCTTGGTACCGTTTCTCCATAGCACTAATGTCCTGGTGAAATCTTTCACCATGTTCATCAGACACTGCTCCAAGGCTATCTGTGAAGAAATCCAGATGGGAGTCCAAGAAGTGAACTTTCCGTGACATGCGACAACCCATTGCTGAGTAACATTTCAGAAGATTCTTGATGCCATCCTTGTAGTCCATTGCCTTCTTGTTGCCCAAGAAATTCTCACAGATCCAATTGAAAGCATTCCAGGCAGGCAGTTCCAGTTCATCCATTGTTGTCTTGAAGTTGACATTTTTGAGTACTTCTCTAATTTGGGGTCCGACAAAGATACCCTCTTTCAATTTTACCTGTGTGATTTTGGGAAACTTTTCTACAATATACTCAAACCCTCTGGCATTTCTCTTCCCTAGTGTCTTTACAAACTGTTTCATCAGTCCAAGCTTTATGTGCAAAGGAGGCAATAGGACATAACATGGATCTACAAGAGGTGTATTCTTGACGCTAGACAGTCCTGGCTGGTATGATGTTCTTGTCTGCCAGTTTGATTCCGAATAATGTCTGTCAGTTGCCCGACTATCCCATAGACACAAGAAACAACAGCATTTTGTGAAACCTGCCTGCATTCCCATTAACATCAGACCAATTATGACTGGACAATTTGAGATGTTGAAATACCTATTTCATCAGACAAAACTCGATTGGTTAATTTAAGATGATGAAATATCGCATCTGAACTATGCAGCAATGAATAATGTAGTTTATTTTAAAGGTATGTTTCCATGATGTAAATGAAATACATGCATACACGTCATTAATTGGAATTTCTATATAATGCATGAGCTAAAACCAAAAAGATTTCTCATCTTGAAAACTGTACGTGATGTCAAAAAACTAATTGTATATTTGAAATCAGCATTAAAAACTACACTAAGTACACCTTGGCATATGCTTGATGAAAAATACTTGTTGACCAGTGAATTATTACTGTTTAATCTGTAATCTTTCCAGCCAGCAACTGGGAAATAACAAATCGTTAACATTTATACAATGTAGAAAAACTGCAAAACCTTTGTGTTGCTATAACCAGACAGCTGATTATGGCTGTTTACAACACATCTACAGAACAACACGCATACTCCTTCAGTTATGTGGAGTAAAGGTGGGGAACTCACCGTGCAATGTGGCTGAGAAGCTGCTCTACCATCGGCACCAGCTGACGCTCAGATAGTGCTGCCCATTTTCCATCCTCCCCAAAACCACACATGTTGTTCGTCTCATCTGTCGACCTGAGACTTCGATAAGCTGTACCTAGTGAAACAAGACGTAGTTTATAATTTGAAGAGGGAAAAGGCAACAACACTGTTTTTGACAAATGTGCAGAGATCTTCATGGTAAGCAAACTCTGGGTATGAGTCCAAAATTTAAACAAGGATCTTTATGGAAAAGATAGAGGATGGCTTTGTATTTCAGTCCAAAAAAGCCAATAGAAAAGAAAATAGAGGCAAATGATAAACCAAAACCAATAACCTTCATAATTAAGTTGATGACATGGTCTATATTCCCAAATCCCTAAGAAAGTTCCCTTTATGTTCTTCTCTGATTTTATTTGATTGATGGCCAATGTATGTATCTTCTATATGCCCAGGAAAAATTTAAGAGACAGTTATTGAGATTAAATCCCCAGTCATGGCCAGCACACATGCTGTGTTCTTCAACATGTTGATATGGAATGGAATCCTACTAATTTCTCTGGCCCTTAGAACAAAAAAATCAAACAACTGGTATAAACAGTGTAATAAACAAAGATAATTTTACCTGAAAGCAAGTTCCCAGCCAGTAGCAATGCTGCCTGATGAGTGGAAAGATCAAGAACCATGGGTGATGAGGTCAGCAAAGACAAAGTCATGGAGAGTGTTCCTCCACAGATACAGCTCCCTTCATCTAGACTTGATGATGTGCTATGCAAGACAACAGAGAGACAGAAGTGAGGAGGAGGAAAATTCACTAGCAAATGTGCATACTGTCTGAAATCATTATAAATACTAGCATCCTCTAGTCTGCCATACCGACCACACAGGAAACAAACCAATTGTTAAAGTCAAGATAGACTTTATTAAGATTTTTTTGGGTAGGAAGGGGTTATGATGTTACTGAACTAAAAAAATAACCACCTACAAAGATAGTTTTATTACAAAGGGAAACAGATCCAGGTTGGTGAATTTGGTCTGAAAATTACAGAGAAAACATTTACTACTAGACCCCAACAGTAATTCACCAAAATTGTTCTGATGCAATTACCCTAGTTTTAATATTCTATTTATCCTGACCATTTCTTATTGCCAACCTTCATAAATTAGCACTCCCCACCACAACATATGTATATTACAACAAACTCTATTCAGTCCCTTCCTTCAAAAGCAAATAATTTCTACACCACACACACACACACTTTCCAATGTAGTTTTTTCTATAACGTTATCTATTTATGATCCAGCAAGTCTCCCCTTATTAAATCTAATTAACAAACAGCCCCCTTCTTGTTTCACACTGGTCCAGCAATTATTTGTTTATTTATGGAGAAAATAGTTAAATGATTAGCTTTGTTTTGTGTTTATTTGAAAACAAGGAAAATCAAAATTTTAAAAATAAAAATAAATATTTGTCAAATAAACATCAAGTCAGAAACATTTTATTTAAAATGCTACCAAGTTTATTAAACATTTTAAAAGTAGGTTTATTATCCAAACTAGCTAGGGGTAATGAGCATGTGAACAGGAATAAGTGTTTTAGCTATCTACATCTACTAGGGGCCAGGGTTAGAAGTAAGCTAAAATTCCAGCACAGTTAGACAGCAATTGTTAATAAATTACTGGATGATGTAGGTAATAATAGTGATCAAAGAATCATGTTGATGGCCATTTTTCCTCCCTAAGGGGCCTTGTACAAACCAGGATGACTTTCTGCTCCCCTTATAAATAACTAAACAATGCTAACTTATTTATAAAACAAACAGATTTGCTGCAATTCATTACTAAAATAAAAACGAAAACCACCATTATCTATTTGTGTTTTTTTCAAAAATGGACGACTGTCTCACCCCAAAGATCCTAGTCTGCGACGACCTGACCTTTTCATCATCAGCCGATCCCCATCTTTGGTCAGCACAGGCAAGGGAGGGGCACAGCCCCAGGCTGAGGCATAGCATGTGGGAAGGTACTCTTCTGCTAGTAGAGACAGGGCATGGCAGCAACCATACTGAAAATACGAAAACAGTTTAAAAAAGTAGTGTCAAATTATAAACAGACTGATATTTTTCTTGAGCAGGTAATCTGTTTAACTGTTACCAAAGTGAAGGAACCAACAAAGCATCCATGCAGCAAGCAATAAAAGAAAGAAAAAATATGGCTACAATGATATCACTTGGTTTTTTCTGAACATTCTGTTCTGATTCCATAATTACACAACACTAATAATGGATATCATTCATAAAGCATGCAACCACAGGTTTGGTCCTCATTTCTAAATAAGGAACTCTTTCCAGCAATCTGCAGGTAAATCTTTGAAAATTTGTTATAAGAATTTTTCTTCTTCCCTGACTGGTTCTGGTTTTTAATTTAATTTAATCTTTTAGTCAGGATTTAAAACACTTAAGCATCTTGTTTCAGAAAGTAAAGGCAATTTATAAATAAAACCAAACCATATATTTTTTGATTGCTTCTCTTCTCTACATAGTTCTCACCCCATTTTGCAACACATGTAGTCCAACAATTCACAAGTTTCTTGATACCACCCTGTCTGAAGTTTTTTTTGGTTGCTGTGTAAGCCTTAATTACCCTGCCAGTTTGACATTGTGATCACTGGCAAAGCTTAAACCCTGGAAAACATCTTTCAAGGGTTCAGAGAGATAAAAATTGGATAGGGCAAGATCCAGTCTACAGGGAAGATGTGGTGGTGGTTCAAAGTGTTAATTTGTCACCCAAGCTTTGGGTGGTTTCACACAGTTGTGCTGCAGAAAAACACCTTGTTTAAGTCTTGGACCCAATGACCACACATTTTTCAAAAGTTCATAGATATTAGCATAGACACTTCTTACATTTATGCCAAATGCATTAACAAATCTCCAACACATTTCTTCGATATCACAGTAAGCCAATATTTCCATCATCGCTGGCACTGCTGCGGTGCCCTTGTCAATCTTAATTCCACTACTGATGTTCAGTCATTTTTAAACCTCTCATACATTTTTATTTATGCGTGTCTCTCCATATTGCTAAATCATTCTCCAGTGGATTTAAATTACCAGAACACTTTTGGCCCACAGAAAATAACAGATTGCTGCTCTTGTCTGTTTACACTGGCATCACAAGTGCACAATGTGAACGATGTCTGGTAGCCAGGCATTTACTGCTTTGTTTCACACCACATAGAAAGCGCTAATGGTGTGAACATTGCCTTTATCACCTGTATAGTATTTTCACTATTATAAGGTGAGAATCCATCTACTGAACTTACATTTAAGTATTTAGACTGAGATCTTCTCAACTGGATCAGGATGGCAGTGATTACCCGAGACAGACTCCCTTCTACAGATGGCTGAATGGTTGTATTGGGGTTAAAGCAAAATGGCTTGACCAGTCCCAGCACAAGGGGAGGTGACTCCTGGGCCCATTCATGAAAAATGGGGATAAAGTGGTCATCTGTGTAATCTTTGGCTACAGCTATCACTGGGTCTTGCATTGGACTGTCCACAGGATGAAACAGGTTTGGTATCAATCTGAAGCAAAAAACAAGCTAAACATGAGAATTGTTTCCATCTCAGTGGTTAATCTTTCAGCTTATAAATAAAAAAAAAAGATGCAGCTGTTGTCAGAACTGCCAGAGTAGGTGGGGAGCCAAAGTAATTACCCTAGGGCTTGCACTTCATGTCCCAGAGTAGGTGGGGAGCCAAAGTAATTACCCTAGGGCTTGCACTTCATGTCCCAGAGTAGGTGGGGAGCCAAAGTAATTACCCTAGGGCTTGCACTTCATGTCCCAGAGGGGTGGAGGAGCCAAAGTAATTACCCCGGGGCCTGCACTTCGCATTTTCCCAGAGCAAACCTTGACCCTTGCCAGCTCTGGCTATTGTGCAGTAGAAAGGAGGGGAAGGATAAATAAAGCTAGAATTAGAAATTCAGTTTAGTGATAAAAATAAAGGAAAGGAGACTTCCCCCATTTTTCTACTACCCCTCCAAAACAACAAAACCAACAATATTTTTTGAAAATTTACCCTCATTAATTTTTTTTTAAATAGTATATTTAAGCTGTAATGCTTGTCGTCAATAATATGATAGTAGTCAGGGGAGACGAATAAAAGAACGAACGGGTCTCTAGGCGATATTCTCAGAGTTGCTGGAAACATTCAGCTTTTAAGGGCGACGACTAATGTGACCCATTTACAGAGACCACTGACCTCACCCACTCTCTACAATGTCTTTAGAAATCCCACAGAGAGCAATAACAAAGAACTGATCCACAAATCAAAGACAAAAAAAATACTAAATAAATAATTAACACCATTAATTGCTGACAGGGTCCAAGAAATTTTGTAATGTTTATTTATTTATTTTTTTGGCAAAAATTACCTTGAGAAAGTTGAAATGGCTTCCCTTCTCCCTGAATTACACAAAACTAGCTTCACCTCACCCACAACCAATTCCTGGTAGCATCTCAAACTTAAAGTTACTGTGTGAATGGTGTGTACACTATACTGAAAAAGGGAAACTTAAAAGATATTTAAAGATAAATAATTTTAAAATATTTATTAGTGTTTTTATATTTGTAAATTAAAGTTAACACCATGTAAAATAACTGTTGTAGCATTGTAAGTTAAAGTTTCTAGTGATCTGTTGGCAACGAGTCAACTTCTTTGTGATAACAACAGGTGATTCATCTTCATCAGTGAAGACCAGCCATGGAGCCATAGAAAATACATCTCAACTTTTTAGAGATCAGAAACACAATTCTTCCCCCATGGGAAAATTGGATGGGACCAGGGTATTAAGATTACTATTTAGTATCTAACTTTAGCAGATCCATGAGGTTTCCATTTAACAATCAGTAAATTTCTGTAAAAACTTTGTCAAATAATCTAAGTTTTCACAACTGCCTGGAGCATAGTGGAGTTTGTTGAGCTGTCTATCAAAGCCATCTAAGGTGTTGTTGTTGTTTTTAATTAAATAGTTTCAGTATTATACATTCAATGTGTGTTGATAGAGGGGAAAGATCAGGATTCAGTCCTTGAACCTGGTAACTCATGCTGTGACAGTTACCTGCAGAGAGCTGCTGCTGCACTATGCCTTACACGAGCATCTTCATCCCCCAGCAAGTACAGAATCACATCATTCAGAAAATGGCGCTGAAGATTGAGTTTCTGAAAAGAAAGTAGCTTTCTTTTATCACAAGCAGAATAGGCAATCAATCAATGGTGGCTTCATCTGCCTCAAACTCAGAGTGGAAACATTTCAATAATAAAGCTACAATACAAAATAGCAAACAAAGGATGGCCTTCATTTAAAGATTACATCACTCATTCCAAGCAGGATGTGCTCTTCCCCTCAGCTGACACTTTGTTACACAAGCAGAATAAATCTTGTTTCTTTCTTGATGAAACCCAAGATCAATACATTTTTAACATTTGTACCCTTTGAGCAATTTTTTTTTTGATAGGACACTTCTCCAACAAGGTTGATTCCCCATGAAAGCTGACAAGTTATAGCTTGAGGAAAGCAGCCAATCAAATAAACCAACCCTGAACATATTTGGTGGTTTGACACTCACTCCTAAACAATGACACTCTTCTTGCTCTCTCTCTGCAAAAACAGTTTCCAGGTAGCTGACAATTTTGAAATTCACCTTT
The DNA here is from genome assembly GCA_018389105.1 of Nautilus pompilius. Classification (NCBI taxonomy): domain Eukaryota; kingdom Metazoa; phylum Mollusca; class Cephalopoda; order Nautilida; family Nautilidae; genus Nautilus; species Nautilus pompilius. The sequence goes on from JACATO010000121.1 coordinate 277,033, forward strand.
CCCAATAGTTCCAGCAGCTCCACCTGGTGAGCAATAAAAAAATGTGTTAAGAATAAAAAAACTGAAATATAACAGAACCAATTTGTGGCCTACACTGCTGAGAAAGTTTGAACCTTAATGGCAGCTTTTAACAAGAGAGAGGTGGGTATGTCTCGCGTTCTTCAAGAAATAAGCCAATTCTATTTATCTCTGATCTGGCAAAAAATCAGAGAGGAGTTTCCAAGAAGACAAGATCAGACTTAAACAAAAATACATCATCAAATGATTTTAGATTTAAAAACAAAACTAAATAAAAGGCACTGAGTGACCAAGCCTGTGTAGACAATCAGGGAACTTAAATCACTGTCACGTGCTCATGTGTTTTCCAGCCATCATATTTAAAAAAAGATGATAAAATAAAAGTTAACTGATATATCCCAAATATGACCACCCACCTTGACAAGCCAGTATGGGTTGTTTTTCACTGTCAGGAGTTTGAGGAGAATCCTCACCCCAAGGTAGCTCTGGGTACTGTGCAGGATGTCAGTGAGGCACACCTGAAGAGCAATAAGGCCCTGCCTAGCTGCCATTGAAGAATCATCCTCAATGATGTTGAGAAGAATTTGTACAAGGTCATCCATGCTCACCTCATCTCTTACAGAAACTGTTGTGAGAAAATACAACCAACACATCTTAGAAATTATGATAGCCTAATTTTTACAAATGCACTGATTACCAAGACAGTCTGTGGGATGTGCTGTTTTACTTACTGCATGTGTAATAAATCAGCTGTTTATAGGAGTTACACAGAACAACAATATCCATAAAGAAATCTATAAGCTGTCATTTTTAGTCTAACCCTGACTTATCTCTGGATAATTTTGTTTTGACAAGGGAGGTTATCTTATAAGTACAAACAACAAGTTGATTATCTCCATTCCAGAGTAATGTGAAAACAAAGAGGAAAAAAGTATAATTTATTAGATGTAAGCAATAATTGAAGTATATATGGTAAAATTGTTAAGTTGAAGAAAAGTAACAAACCATAATGTGTTTGCTACATAGTCTCAACTGTGTCTGGAATTGCCAACATCAGATTCTCATCCATACCAAAGCAATCTGCCACTTACGCACACCAATGGAGACTGTGGCGCGGCCATGGCTGAGCCACTTGTCATAGTTTCCCTGCCATTCCATCAACACTGCATGAATAAGGTTGCCAATAAGGGTGGTAGTGTTACCCTTCAGCTGAGGGTCTGGGTGAGATGCATACAGCAAAACCTGGCTGACAGCTTGTTTGTCATCAGCTGCAACAAAGTAAAAATTAACATAAAGATTATTCATTGAAATGAGAATGAGGGGGTTTGACAACAGCAAAAATACCGAATGTTTTTGCCAGTCACTAAACCAGAGCCGAGTCAGAGGGGTTCAGACACTTCAGCGTTTGAGGTGAGCTGCTCCTCTCTACCCACCCACTCTGGTCCATAGTTCCACTAGGTATTGGCACTACTGATTTTTCGTGTTCACTAACGTTGAACACAGGAATAAAGTGGATTCTCTACAGATAAGAGTTTGGAAAAGGTCCAAAGATTTCCTGGGTATTTTATCATAAAGTGATCAGAAATTTTGGGGTTGCCAAATTTGTTATACAGTAGATTGTGAGATGAATTAATTGAAGTATTTAAAATATTTCATGGGATTGAAAATGTAAATCAGTTATTGATTCTGGTCAGAGAAAGTTACAAGGTCAAATAATTTAAATCAAGACTGCACAGTTGTAAGTTTTCCTTCAGTAAGAGGGAAATCAGTGCATAAAATGGTGTTCCTAGGCAGGTTGTATTAATAATAGAAATAGCCTAGATATGTATGAATTTAAAGGGCTGTATACAAGTCCCAGCCTTCCTGTTCTTTTGCACACCATACAATTTTGAAAAGCATACTTCGATTTTCACAAAGAATGCAAATACAAAAATGAAAAGAAATAAATGATAAGTACCATCATTCAGTTTTCTGTGAAAATTTGCAGGTCATCAAATAAAATTTCTAAAGAAAAATTCTTACCTGTAAAGTCATCAATGAATAAGTTGTAGATAAACAGTGATGGATAAATGGTGATGGCTGCTGAGATGGTGCCAAGGGCAAGTGTTTTCATGCTGACCCGGACTGTCTTGTCAGAGACTAAGTCATGCCTGAGTCCACCAAGCAGGAATCGCCCACAGAGTAGGCGCACACAGTAGACAAGAGGCACCTGTCCATCACAGAAGTGCCCGATGCCCTTGATAGAGTCATCGGGAACCGGTGTAAGCAATGTGGACAGCTGATCATGGTACTCTGGCTCTGGGACACTGTCGTACTCTGGATTCCCGTTCAGATCCTGGCTCACCCCCTTTCGCAGAGGTGGCCTGTGCTTGGGACTCAAACTCTTAATGCTGAGCAGTGTCTCCACACTGCTGCTGTGAGATAAAGTTGAGCGCTCCTCAGTCACATCACCAATTTCCACACCAGAATACGAGTTCTCAGCTGTTATAGCAACTGTCTCATTCTCTGCATCTTCCAGTTCCTCATCAGCACCATCTTGTGTGAAGGTGATCTCATTCTCCAAGCATTCTTTGGCATCCAGATTAATGGATTCAAGGTCTGAGATAAACGCCGAAGTGCTGTCTGTTGAGGTAGTAATCTGGCTCTGAATGTCAGCAGACATCTGCTCCTCCTCCAGTCCTGTATCATCGCATATGGATGGAAACCCATCAACAGTACCTGAAGTAGATGCATCATCTTTTACTCATGGGCTTTTCCAGTGCTCCTTGACTTTATACAATCCACAAAAAAACTTTAATCCTCTTTAATCTCTCTTTAAAAAAAAATGCCGACATCCCACATTAATAACTGCATTCTTTTAGTTTATTCAAGAAACAGGTGCAGTCACCTGAATTTATTTTCCTCACAAAATTTGCTGCACAACTGTCAGCAGTTTCAATTTACTTATTGCACTTAAATGCTGAGTGATATTTTTAAATTTTGCATTGAAACACCATCTTCAAATAATTGCTCACTGTCCTTCCTTAGTCTAGAACATCCATCATACTCTACTAATCCGTTTTGAAAAGAATGACAACAGAAGCAAAACCAAAACACATAAATAAAAAAAAAATTAATTTGAAACAAGTTTTGATAGAAAACGGTTCAGGTTTCTCTGGATGTTTAACAAATTTCCCTCAATTAGTTTCATTTAATTCTTCACGGAATGCTCATCTTTTTTAAGCTTGCCTGATTAGTACACAAGAACCTTTTTAAACATCCATCCAGATTAGAGTATCTATCAAATTAAGTCAAAAAGGGGCCTGTACCCCAATAAAAGCCTGAGTAATTAAAGGAATAATATGATGTGCAGTTTCATCGTGTTAAAGTCTGTATTGTGACATTTGTCATGTATGTTATTTTCAAACTCCCTGATTTCTCCTCTAATGTTTGAATACATAGCATGGTCCCTGTTTGGGGACATGGAGAAGAAAAAAAGAATCCTTATCTTGTAGCATGGGAGACCCTGCAGGTGAGACAAATCAAAATCTGGATAATCTCACAATAGTGGACATCTTACTTTGTGATCTTGGCCTGGTGAATCCAACTGTGTCCTGTTGATGGATTGCTGAGCGCTTAATGCTGTTCTTACTGATGAGGATAGGGACTAGCTGAGGTGGGGGAGTTCGCATCAGCTGTTGCAAACCCTCCAGGGCTGCCGTGGCCACATTGTGGTCTGTATGACCAGTGTAGTACAGCAGCAGTTCATAGATCTGGGAAGAGAAAAACATGAAAAATAGTGCCATCCCCAGACAAAACCCCCTACAAAAAGCAAAATACTGCAAACTTCTAGTGACCACTACTCTTCCATAATTTATAATCTCCATCTTCTCCAATAATCAAGCATACCCACCTGAATGATCTGTTCTAGGCTGATCTTTACTTCCTGGTCCCTTTGGGTAGCCCCAAAGCTGCCCTTCAGTCCTTGCTCTTTGTCTCCAGCTGTAATGGCCAGGTGTGGTATCAGGTTGCGAAGCCCCAGGAGTACCCCTAGCAGGCTGTATGCTTCATGCTCCACATCAACTGGAAGCACCAGCTCTAAAATATACAGAAAATCAGATTTCATATTGTTCACTCTGATCTCCCATCATCTAAACATAGAAAAACATTTGACTCCTTAGTAGCCACAAGAATTATTACTTCACATTTCACTAGATCTGGAAACAGCCATTTTATTGGATATCCATTTTTCAGTTTCTTCAGATTGGAATAATCTGTAGTAGGAGTGGATTTAGAAAGCAGAACGCAAACACATCTATAAAACAAAAAACACATTTTCTACTTGTGCCTTTAAGAAATGCATTGCAACGTTAAGTGAATGAAGATCTAAATGTACTATATTCACTATCGTAAACACATTTAAAGTTAGAACATTTCATATCTCTGCACACGTACAATTATTTGGCTTTAAGAGTATACCTATCTGGCACTGCTACTACTAATTTTTGGAGGGCTTCTCTGGAAATTTCTTTCCTTTTTTCCACAATGTTCCAAAGTATTTAATGTTGGTTGATTTGACAGCCTGGGCCTTAAGATGTTCTATGGATTTAACATCAGGACACATTTCTCTGTAGGCAGGTTTTATTTAATATAGCAGTATGTTTAGAGTCCCCGTCATGTTAGAATTTAAATCTGTGCCTGAGCAAGTAAATGACCACTAGATACTAAATGGTGAATAAAATTCTATATTACTGCTCTTTTTTTCATTATTCCTTTGATTTTCACAATGTCTACAACAGACCATTTTGTTGTCAAAAGTACTGGTCTCATACCCCCATCAGTGTTCCACAACTCTTACTGAAACACAAAGTAATCTTCAATAACCAAAACAGATTCCTGTGTGCTTGTCACATGCAGTATTTCCATCCTAGGAACCATCAAGCAGATTTCTGCTGGGAATAGGATGGCTGCTTTTACTTTTATAGGCATTATGCTGACTAGCTGGCACTGACTGGATGATAACCAGTTAAAAAAAACAAACATAACTGTACTCTAGCACAGCTAATCTGAATTCAATAGCAGCAGGAAGTAATCCCCATTCTCTTCGCTACTTTCATAACTATTTCTACAAAATGCTATACATCAAGACGACTGAGAAAATATTTAATTGTTTGTTTGTTTTTCATCTCCATTCTTTGCATTTTGACCTCAAACAATTTTTTCCAAACTAAAATTTATCAGTCAAATTATTTATTCTTGGAACTTCACACATTTCCCATGATTCCCTGTCACCTGAAGGCAGGCAGGTGTTGAGCAACTTCACTCTCTGCGGGGTTAACCACTGTTTCACTAAATCCACTTCAAGATCAGGGCACCAGATCAAGTCTTTCTTTCAGCTAAGTGTTTCCTAAGTCAGCTCTGAAGACAACATTTGCTTTTGCAGCCGGGCAACAAAGAAGAAGAAAACTAATCACTCAACTACTTGGGACTTTCCACTTCTTTTTGGATATTCAGCTGCTATAGAATAAACCACAACCTTGTTTCAAGTTTCTGTATGAGATTTGGAGACGCCAAGACAATGAGTAAAGAATAGAACCGAAAGCAAGGATAATAAAGAAACAAAAAGGGGATAATAAATGAAATTAAAAACAAAAAACTAACTGAATGGTGGCCAGTGTATATTCCTTGTTAGCAAAATTATCTTATGCCTTTATGAAGGAAGTCTCTGTATGCATAGAATAAATTTAAACTATTTATTTATTTTCTAATGTTTTTTCTTCCTATAAACAGCCTATGTACTCAACCCCGCCCACTACTTTAATGTAATGCATTACATAAATGTTCTGTAAACTGCTGACTAGTACTTAAAAAAAAAATAAGAACAAAAAGGGGGAGACAATCCAGGATTGACTACTAACCAAGTAAGATGCCAAGCAACCAGGTGATGAACGACAGTGGGCTTCGAGAAAACTGGCAGATCAAGGTGAGGCTTGTGCTGGCTGTTCGCCGTGTCGCTGCTGAGGGAGATTTCAAGTTTGGTAGAAAACTTTTCAGTAATGCCTTAAAAAATTAAAAACAATTTTTAACAATGTGTAAACAGTTTGTTAGGGAATTCAATAAGGGAAAAGATAGGTAGGTACAAATTAAGGATCTACACACAATATACTGTATTTATTTGAATAAATATCCACAACAGGTAATTTATTAGACTTGTTTTTTTTTCTAAGTTTATACTGTATTTGCTAAGAGACAATTGTTCTAATATAGTGTAAAAATAATTACCACCCTTAACACTGAAAAATATAGAATTAATAAATTTTAAAAATTCATTAGTTGATTGGAGTTATTAATTAAATCAGTATGAAATAATAAAGGAACAGATAGTATAACACAGTCTGAGACAAAAAGAGAAGTCTGGGAAAGCCACAAAATTATTTACTTTACATCACAATTTGACAGTTGTAAGTTCTGTATGTTATACATAATTTCTCTAAACATTTGATGGTAAAACATAATAATAAGATCATATACTCACCTGTTTGCTTCCAATCAAGGTCCAGAATCTTTTTTCTAAATTTTAACTCCTTAAGGATGAGAAATTACGATAACTAAAAAGAGGGATAACTTTACTTTTCAGTCTATCTCATTGGATGTAAAAATACAGGCCATACAATGAGTTGAGGCAGGGGAGAAGTGCAATGTGGCTCAGACCACAATGAAAACTATCTTAAACCAAGCACATCGTATAAAAGCTTCAGATAAAATGGCAGGTGCATCAACTGCTAAGAAATTATTTCACATGAGCGGCAGTGTAATGGAGACGGAAGGAGATTGTGTTTGGGTGGATGATATGATAGCGTCATATTCCACTCAGCCAGGCTTACATTATGGAGAAGGCCCTAATTCTCTTTGAACATGTGAAGTCTGAAGAAGGTGGGGAATCTTCAGCGATATTTGCTGCCAGCAGAAGCTGGTTTAAGAAGTTCAAAAAAAAAAAACAAAAATTCAGCATTCGTATCGCAGGTAGGGCAGGTAGTGCCAATGTCCAAGCAGTCTGCAAATTTCCAGCCACACTGAGAACCATCATAGATGAAGGTAATTACCACCCAGATTTAGTTTTCAATGTTGACAAGACAGGGCTCTTTTGGAAAAGAATTACCTCAAGAAGCTTCATAGCCAGAGAGGAGAAATATGCAACTGGATTTAAGGCTGTTAAAGACCACTTCACCATATTGCTGAGCAAAATGCCTCAGATGACTTGAAATTGAAGCCTCTACTTGTTTATCAGTCCCAACCACCAAAAGGGCAAAGGCTCTCCAAAAATAATTTGCCAGTTATCTGGATGGCAAATATGAAAACTTGGGTAATGATTGATGTTTTCCGTGACTTGTTCATCCATCACTTTTGTCCAGCTGTTGAATGTTATTGTCAGAAAAGGGGACATGAACCTAAAGCATTGTTGATTGTAGATAATGCCCAACCTGAAAAACTAGAGACTGTACCAACATCCATCCCACAGCCCATGGAACAAGGGACTATTGCAACCTCTGAAGCATATTATGAGGTGAACATTTAGACAGCTTATTGAGGCCTGTGACGAACGACAGCAGACAACTAGACATTTTGGAAATCTTATAACATAATGAAAGTGATTAACAACACCAGAGATGCCTGGCAATAGGTGACAAGCAGGTGCGTGAATGGGGTGTGGCGCAAGCTGTGGGCAGACGCTGTCGATGGTTTTGCTGGCTTTGAGACCGAGAAAAGCCAGCAATTAAAAATGACATCGTTAAGCTAGCAGAGGAAGTAGGATTTTATGAAGTAGACGTTGATGATGTGCAAGAGCTTCTCAACTCTCATGAGGACTTACTTACCAACAAAGATTTGCAAGAACTAATACAACAGGAACAGCCGATGAGAGATGAACAAGTCATAGTTACTGATGAGATGCCAGAAAAGTATTAACCCCAAATTTTTGTCTGAAAATATTGCAAAGATGATGAATGCAATGGAGGCCTTCTCAAATAATGACCCAGACTGGGAATGCAGCAGTGCTGAAAGAAATCTGCTATCATGAGATTTTAAAAAGGGAGGGGGAAAGACAGTCAACACTTGATGCATTCATAAATAGAAGTCCTCTGTTCAACAACTACAGGAATCAGAGCCAGGCTCATCAAACTAGGATTCTGGCATTTCACCATACAATTAGCAACACTCATCCACCGTTGCCAAGTCGGAGCAAAGGTTGGCAAATGTGGTAAACATAGTGATGCAAGCTTCAGCAAGTTACTGGTGAGTGTAATTGTTTTCTTTTCTGTTTTATTGAAGGTGTATCTATGATAATATTTTATAATGTTATATTTATTGGACTTGTACATCTTGTAAAGTATGCAAAATACAGAATAACGAAGGACTGGAACCTATTCCATTTTGCCTCATGTTGGAACTGCCCTTGCCACCGAAGTTTCTGAGAACAAAAGAATGAAGTGGATTTCGTGAGCAGATTCATTTCATTACCAGAGGTATACCTGTATTTGTTTGTTTTTTCCCACTCATTCTTAAGATGATGATAAATTAATAAAGTAAATTTTAAAAAAAATCTTTGCAGATTTTAATATTAAGTTGAGAAGTAAGAAAAAAATATTGGGGCAAGGTGATAATTTGACTCACTTTGACCTCAGAATCATTGGCAAAAGACATCAAGACGGGACAGATCTTCTGCAATGATGTGGCCAGTGCCTCCTGTACTGCCTCCTCCTCCCGCTTACAGATCCGAGCTATGCATGGCAGCAGGTTCACAATGTAAGGTCTGAGGAAACAATGAGGATGTGAGAAAGAGAAGGGTTATATTAGCTGTAACTTGCATACCATGACAATGGACACTCTCATTGCAATTTCCTTTACATAAACACATACACCACGCAGAGCAGAGACTAAGCTTACTGAATATGGAGATGAAAGAGTTTTTGCTGACAAATAATTACACTTATTTGTCTTAGAAATTATTTTTAAAATTTATTTATTTCTATCAAATATCTACTTCTAGACAATGGAACCTTGTGACCAATTACAAACTGCAAATTTAATGCTAATTACATCTTAATTACTCCAGAAAGATTTAAATAGTTAAACAAATGAGCCGCTAATCTTTAATCTTTGTAAGTACAGACAAATTTATTTAGATCACGCTAATATGCTTCAAAAACAGTTTGATTAAGAATGGCATTGATGAACAAGTTATCTGAATAACATCCAATATAACCTAAAATGTGATAACCAGAGAGAATCTTAGAACTTATGGGCTTTCAACATGTGAAAAGGACACATATCAACTAATACTAGGGGTCATAATTACAAACAAGCTGAGATTCCAGTATGGTTAGTTATCAGAACATTTTTGTTTTAGTAAATGAAATGTTAACGAGTGAAATAAATCTAGCAAAGATCATACTGACAGCTATTACTCTTCCTTAGGGGCCCTTTCTGCCTACCAGTGACTATTAAACTATTAGAATAAAAACCTCTGCCATTCTTGCTCCTTCCTTTAAAACTTTGGTTAGATTTAATCTAAAGTATATAGTCCAGGTTTTCTGTTATCTTGTCAGATATGTTGGCAGTCTGGAAGGAATGAAAAAGTCATGCCACCAGAATAATTTGGAGGAAATAAAGGACCTTAGTTATTATTCCAAGTAATTAGCATTAAAAAGTCAAACTTCATATTCTTTTGCATATAAAAAATTATGAGGAAATCTGAGATACTTAAGATTCTCAAAAGTAATGATAGACAACTCCAGTTTTATTGCTATTTTGGTCTCTAGGTTACAAGGAGTCATAACCTAAAACTCTACAAGCATCATAGTCAGCTGAACCTGAATCTTAATATTAGAATAATAGATGAATAGTCTTCCTAGTATACATTTCAAAATGCAAAATAATTCTAAGTGTGAGTTAAGTTAAATTTTAGAAAAATCATTTATACTTTCTTTCCCTTTTTAGTGGTCACAGAACTATAGTTTATAGAAAGAAAATAGTTAACATCACAGGAAATTCGGACAGACATCCACAAGTCTCCAAATAAGATGACCAGTAGGCAATACTATAGTACATGGATGCAAAGTAATTTACAAAAGGTAATTAAAATTTTTATCATGTACAAATCCAAACAAGAGGTAAGTTACCGGCATTTCTGGGGCCTTATCAGGTGGCACATGTCAGCAAAGCGCCACATGGCAGCGCGAAGACATCGTGATGTTCCAGTTTTCTTCATCTCCTTGTACAACTCCACCTGCAGCCGCCCCAGATTGGTTTCAAGGAGAGTCTGTAACAGAATACACACTAACACAAAAGACAATATATGAAATTGCTTTTGTTTTTTCTTTCCTTTTGGTGTTATATATTCTCAGGTAGGTATTCTCTTTTTCAAAAAACGATTTTTTTCAGACATAAGCTAAAACTACAGAAAGCAAAACAAGGAGACCCTCACCCACTCTCATGTGAAATTGTGAGGTATCTGGGTTAGTAGCTGCATTTTATGAGGCAGAAACCCATCATGGCCTATATCACAGCAGAGAAGAATGTTAAATTAATAAACTATCATGACTGATCAACCAATACCAGTCATTTTATCACCAATAAGCTTTTTCTGTTATCTCTAGCCATGATGGATTCTTTGCCAATTTATAGTTGTAACACCCCACCAGCATTACTAACTTTAGAAAACCTAACAATTTTATGCTATCAAAACTCTTAATTATCTTAAAATCCTCTGGTAGGTTTCTTTAACATCTGAAGCCCAACTTAGGTAAAATCTAATTAACTTAGTTAGCAACAAAAACAAACATTGATCTGCTAGCTCACTTTGATAGTTCGGTTGAGACATTCATCAGCCATCATTCGAATGTCAGCCTCAGGATCATCACACAGCATCAAAAAGGTTTCCATAGCTATCCCCAAAAACTTTGGGAAATCAACTATAGACCTAAAAAAAAAATAGATAGACAGACAATAAATAAATGAAGCCTTTCATAGAGATTTCTATCAAGAAGCATCAAAATGTAAATTTTTTAATCAATTCATTATTGAAGTTAAAGAGAGGGCCAGTTAAAAGATTCTGCATTCACATCACCATACCTCATATTTGTAGCACAGATGCAATCAGCCACAATATTACAACTGGCCATTTTGTCCTTCTTGCTGAGTGGTGGATCTTTCTTCCTAAAAGTTAAAAATGTAACTGAAATATAATTATTCTAATAAGCAAAAAATTGTTTAAAAAAAACAAAACAAAGAAATTTAAAAAAAAACTGTAGCTGCTGTCTTAGCTACAAACTTGTGTGTTTCATATCTGGCCATGATGCAGTCTCCACCAACCATTTCTGCATAGTTTTCTCCTCTCACTAATCAGCAGTCTTGTAGGTAGATGGCGCTAGGTGTTCTGCTTATGTCTGTTAACCAGAATATCACATGATCCGTACATACTTAAAAACTTCATCTTCTTTCAGTCAATTCAGAATGGATACAAAATCAAGAAATAAACCAACTGGTTATTTTCTTAAATATTAAATGCATATTAATGAATTAATATACTTTCATTATTTTGGTAGAACACAGAAAAAAAAAAAACATTATTTAAGCAACAATAAAATTCACAATTTTTTTTGTTTTGTTACATTAGCCTGTTCATCATAGGAAACTCCAGACATTGGAGAGGGGGACATCAATGTCACCTTTGTTAAAAGTAAATCAACCAAATAAATCAATTTACTTTGCAGCATCCTCATCTGAAGGACCAACAGGCTGAAACACTTTCAGAGCTTCAAATGCTTTCACAAGCTTTTCAATGGTTGCCATAGTGACATGGAAATCTGAAATAATAAAATTAAAACTAAGTTTAATCTATAACTTTGAGTTAAGCTCATCTTTGCATTTAAAAAAAAAAACATTTTTGGTATTTTACTATCATTAAAAACAAAAATAATCAACATGAAAAGTGAAAGTAAAACAGTAAAAAAAAAGGAAAAAGAAGGGGATATATGTTGTGCCAAGAATCATGAATATAACAAATGCTGATAGTATACATCTGTGTAAAAATACCATCGATAGATAATTGTTATTCTGGGAATGATTCTTGTAACTTCTTAAACTCTGGTATTTGGTACAGATATTAGCAGTAATTGTTAAGTCAGTAGCTAGAATATTTAAAATGATGAAGGATACAAAAAATGTATTAAGCATTATAAAAAAAGTATGAATATATTTAAAATTTTAAAAGCACTTCTTGCCAATAAATAATGTTTATTAACCACCTTGCCTTGATGATAATAGCAATCTTTATGAATCTAAAAAAACAGCAATGCAAATATGTATATCAAGATACCCTAATGTTCCATAGAACTGATGAAGCCTCTTTTTTTTTCTTCTTTAAGTAAAAATAGAAATTGTAGTTTATTTTCCAATGGGATAGAATCATTTCATCTCTGAAAAAAATCACCATTTTTAGATATGATTACTAAAGAAATTTAAATGTTAGCCATTGTAACACTGGTGTGAATTTAAAGCTGAACTATAAAAAGTAGATCAACAGCAAAATTATTTATTGGTTATGCAAATAAGCAACAGACTAGTACTTCAGAAGTTAAGTCAGACTTAAATGGAAGATATTCCACAATTTTTAAGTTAATCCCATGATGAACAACAACATTGGTATTTAGCCTATACACTGTAATAGCAAAATATGAATAAGAGAGATAAGCAATAGTAAGAATCATTTATCAATGAATAAGACTAAAGAAAAAAATCTATTTTTCTTTTAATTAAAATGAAAGGATTTAATAATAAGATAATTTATTAAGTATAAAAGAAATTATGAGAAATTCTCAGTCACACACACAGTATGGCATAAGTAAAGGTTGATATTCATCGTTAAGACAATCGAAATAAGAATCATGCAAACACAAATGGTAAAGTTAAGATTTAATGCAGAAAGCAATAAAATTATAAATTATTCATGTTATAACTTTCTCCTATAATTGAAACAAAAAATCTACATAACTTTGTTTGATCCTCTATTAATTTAAATAAAAAAAAGGAAATTAATTAACAAAAAAATTTCAAAATAAAAGTAGTGAGAAGCAAACATTTCTGTCATGTATTTACATCCACAGTTCTCGTCTGCTGCAGTTTCATTGTTTGCCAAAATGGTATAAAATGAAAATGTCCTGTTTTTTCTCTCCCCCCCCACTTTTTCCCCAATATGCCTTTATTAACCACATTTTTAAAAAAATTCAAGCTTTTTTTTAGATTTTTTATTATTTCTATATAAATATACTAAGTAAATTACATACAAAAATTTTAACTCTTTGCAAGATAGAGCTACAAATAAGAAATTAAAACCTTTACAAATCAAACAAATCCAATTCAATATAGTCCCTCTACTGGTGTTTGACTACTTTATCTTAGTAGCATTTAAGCATACAGAATTACTAAAAGGGACAACAATTTCAGTAATGTGTAAAGGGGCAAAACGTCTGCAGAAGTTTTCCATTAATGTGTGTGTGTGTGTGTGTAAATCTAGCAAAAAGATTTTATTGAAATTTTAAAAAAAATCTATTTTTATTATTTTTAACTATTACACAGCTAGTCTGATGTTAAGAAAGTCAAAGTGGTTATAAAAAAATAGTTTATTGAATGGTCTTATCAATTTTAAGATTGGTAGGTAGAAATGATTAATCGTCATCAATCTAATCATAACTATCAGAATAATTATGCAAGAGAGAGAGAAAAAATATGCAAGTATATAAAAACAAAGAGTTATTTAAGAATGTTTTTACTACCCTATCACTCTAACAAATAAGGATCAACGCCAGACATCAGCTAAGTTTTTAGAAACATTTTTTTTGGCAAGTCTTGGTCATCAGTTTTTGGTTTCTTTTAAACTGAAATTTATTCTTTAATAAAATACTTCTAACCGTCATTATTTCCGTCAGTAATTTAACTAAATGATCACATCTTGACAGGTATGCCCCTCATAGATACCAACTGGTATGGACATTGTATTTGGAAGCACAGATGAAAGCATAAGAACAAATCCTTTAATGAGAAAACTTGTTTCTTTTGGCAGATGTATACCGTAAATCTGTTCATGATATATGGCAATAACCGTCATCATTTCCGTCAGTAATTTAACTAAATGATCACATCTTGACAGGTATGCCCCTCATAGATACCAACTGGTATGGACATTGTATTTGGAAGCACAGATGAAAGCATAAGAACAAATCCTTTAATGAGAAAACTTGTTTCTTTTGGCAGATGTATACTGTAAATCTGTTCATGATATATGGCAATAACATTATTTCCGTCAGTGATTTAACTAAATGATCACATCCAGACAGGTTTGCCCCTCAAAGATACCAACTGTATGGAATTGTATTTTAAGCACGATGAAAGTAGAAGAACAAATCCTTTAATGAGAAAACTTGTTGCGCCTGGCATCTATTCCGTACAATCTGGTTATGATATATGGCCATAAGGGGTACATCTTTCCGTCAGTAATTTAAACTAAATGATCACATCTTGACCGTATGCCCCTCATAGATACCCAACTGGTATGGACATTGTATTTGGAAGCACAGATGAAAACATAAGAACAAATCCTTTAATGAGAAAACTTGTTTCTTTTGGCAGATGTATACTGTAAATCTGTTCATGATATATGGCAATAAATTGGTTGCCAATGATGATAATAACGATCACCACCCCAGAGGGGGTTAAAACATCAAATTATATTAGTATTTTAAATTATTTAAGTACAACGAAAAGTTCGGTGTTTGGAAGTTTGTGTGGCGCCTGGTCATCTATTTCCGACAACAGGGAGGCAGCAAAGAGGGAGGGAGGGGTTACAAATCTTACGTATCTGGCTGCTGAAGAGGAAGGACAACACCCGGGCCGTACTGCTTCCCATTCACCAGAAACCGTAACAGGGGCAAGGGCTGGTGTCAGGGAGGGAGGGGAGGGGATGGGAGGGGATGGATGCCTATCCCGACTCTGATGATGCTGTTGGTGATGGTTGGTCATCTATTTCCGACAACAGGGAGGCAGCAAGAGGGAGGGAGGGGTTACAAATCTCACGTAGCTGGCTGAAGAGGAAAGGAAACACCCCGGCCGTACTGCTTCCATTCACCAGAAACCGTAACAAGGGCAAGACTGGTGTCAGGGAGGGGAGGGGAGGGGATGGGAGGGGATGGATGCCTATCCCGACTCTGATGATGCTGTCGGTGATGGTGGCTGACCCTGCGCGCGCGCGGGGGGGGGACGCAGCACGAGCGTACAAACCTTGTCGTCTTGGCTGCTGATTTCTCAAGCGAGTAGTATTACTAAGTTGACCGTGGTGTCCGCTGACATTGAGGCCTGGGAAGCCCTCATTCGCAGACGCCAATCCTCAACCTCCCAAGCGTCGCGTAAGCTAGCAAACCAATTTGCGGAAGTCACGTGACCAAATCTGCCCCCCCCCCCAGGACGACGACGACGAAGCTGAGGCGAAGAATAATACAACAACAACAACAACAACAACAAACCCCACCCAACTCCCTCCCCGTTCATATTATTGCATATTTAAAAAAAAAAAATTAACGAGTTAATTTAGTTAATAATACTTTATGAAACTTGTTTGTGTTTAATCTACGTCGTTATTGTTTTGTTGGAAAATGCTAGCTTTTGGTTTCGTACAAACCAGCGGCCATGGCGGACGAAGTGGGAGATTTGAGTTTGAACGTGAAATGGGGTGGGAAAGAGTACGAAGTTACTGGTCTGAGGAGGGACGAGACCGTGGCGGACCTGAAGGCTAAGATTCGCGATTTGACCGGCGTGTTTCCTGAAAGGCAGAAATTGTTGGGATTAAAATATAAAGGTGTGTGTGTGTGTGTGTGTGTCCGGGGGGTTAACCTGACCTAACCCCTCTGTACTACTGCTGGCTAATAGCGAGTAACAACAGTAATCACCTCGATAGATGCTTGTATCGCCTGAGAGTCTCGGCTAGAGGAGTCTTATTCCTGTTAAGGTTGATATGAGTATTTACATAAGTTTGGTTCATGAGTAGAGAGGCAACGGCCGCCCATCAGATATTCGGTTTCCTTGGTGACTGGCTTCAGTTGTTACCTCGGACTCATTCGATAACCAAACTGTGATAGCGTAGACCTTTGTAGTCTCATTGAGTCTGAAGGAGATAAAACTGAGACATTTAAAGTTCTAGCAAGCTTTATGAGCCTCCTGCCTCATTGCGAAAGAAATAAATATCTACCACTATTTATTATTATTATTAAAGTGTAAAAACAACTAACAAATGAAGTGGTAAGATAAGTCTCCTTCAGGCATCCAGGTTACAACTTAAAGCCTAGTAAACTGTGTTATCTTAGTAATAGTGTGATGAATACATGAATGTGGTGCAAGGCATCCAGGTTACAAGAGGTCATAACTTAAAGCCTAGTAAACAGTGTCTGGAAAGTGTTATCTTAGTAATAGTGTGATGAATACATGAATGTGGTGCAAGGCATCCAGGTTACAAGAGGTCATAACTTAAAGCCTAGTAAACAGTGTCTGGAAAGTGTAATCTTAGTAATAGTGTGATGAATACATGAATGTGGTGCAAGGCATCCAGGTTACAAGAGGTCATAACTTAAAGCCTAGTAAACAGTGTCTGGAAAGTGTTATCTTAGTAATAGTGTGATGAATACATGAATGTTGGAGATTCATTAACTTAAAGCCTAGTAAACAGTGTCTGGAAAGTGTTATCTTAGTAATAGTGTGATGAATACATGAATGTGGAGGTCATAACTTAAAGCCTAGTAAACAGTGTCTGGAAAGTGTTATCTTAGTAATAGTGTGATGAATACATGAATGTGGTGGTCATAACTTAAAGCCTAGTAAACAGTGTCTGGAAAGTGTTATCTTAGTATAGTGTGATGAATACATGAATGTGGTGCAAGGCATCCAGGTTACAAGAGGTTCATAACTTAAAGCCTAGTAACAGTGTCTGGAAAGTGTTTATCTTAGTAATAGTGTGATGAATACATGAATGTGGAGGTCATAACTTAAAGCCTAGTAAACAGTGTCTGGAAAGTGTTATCTTAGTAATAGTGTGATGAATACATGAATGTGGAGGTCATAACTTAAGGCCTAGTAAACAGTGTCTGGAAAGTGTTATCTTAGTAATAGTGTGATGAATACATGAATGTGGTGCAATTTGAAATACATTTAAACATCTTTTGGATAGGTATTTTTACAGACTATATAGGATGGCTGGTGGTCTAATTGTAGACGACTTGAATGCCATGGTTAAGGGCCAGAGTTTGGAATCCTGATTGGGACTGGCTCAGTTTGGCATTCTTTTCCGGCATGGTTTCTTCTGGTTCTTCAGCCAGCTGTGTGGGCTTCCTTTTGGCATTTTGATTTTCTTTCGCATCTAAGAATGAAGAATCCTAGTGGGGTTTTCTAGGTACATGTGAGGAAGTTTTGACTGGCCTGTACTTCTCGATCACTGTTTAAGAGCCCCAAACTGTATCTATGTAACTTGCTTGATCCCCACATCTTTCCCTCTTCTAGCTTTTTGCTATGAGTTGTCTTTAGACCTTGAAAGTTAGAACAGGGATTTTGAAAAAAAAGACAGTTTGAACGTTTGCTTCATTTCTGACATTAAAGTGAAAATAATCATTAATTCCAAATTTTGCAACATTATAAAGAAAATATTTTAAAGTTTTATTATCCTTAGAAGAAATTACAAAGATTTGGAGTATAATAATTTAATAGCATTTTTTTCTTCAGGCAAACCTCCTGACAATGATGTTCATCTATCTGACCTGAATCTAAAACCTTCATTTAAAATTCTGATGATGGGGACAAAGGAGGAAGAACTAGTAAGTTTGTAGGGTTTTTTTTTTTTTTCCATTTGTAAAATCAGATTTGTTAATCCATGCAAGAAAAGGAAGGAAAAAAGTCTTTGAAATTACCTTTCTTGTCGGTTAGGTGGTATACTATGTACAACTGAATTTTCTGGACATATCAAACTTGTGAAAACAGTTAGGTGTCTGTTCTAATATTGTCACAGTCTTCGTGTAAACAGGGAAGTAGAAAAAAGACATGAAACAATTATCTTTAAATCATATAAATGAACTGAAAATTATAAAGAACCAATAGAATGAAGATCAAAGAAAAATGACACCAACCTTTGAAATGTTAGTTAATAATATAAAATTATATGTTGGATTATACTCTTCTCTTCTTTTTACCTAGATTCGTGACAAGTTTCTTTTGTACATTGCATATTTAGACAGACAAATTATTTTGTCTGAATCTTCTGCACTTGCCTTCAGTTCTAATTTTAACTGTTTTAAAATTTTTCTCACTCTTTAGCTTGCTGCATACCATTATTAATACTTTTAGTGCTGTATTACCAACTCTCTTATATTGTCTTTCAGTTGATGTTAACATGATCATCTTGAGGCCTATCTAATCTTTACTTATGGCCTGTTTGTTTGTACACTAGTGGCCAGCATCATTTATACATAAAGTGAACTTTAGATATCATGGAATATGTCTTATTTCTGTCAGGCTCAAGTAAGAGAACCACCTGAAGATATCTCAGAGACTGTGAATGATTTTGACATTGATGTTGAGGAAATAGCCATTGAAAACAGGTGAGTCATTTAGTATAGCAAGACTAGTTACTGAAACACAAGTACATGAATGTTTGAGCAGGTAACTAGCCTTGCCATAACAAATTCTCCAAATCTATAACAGTGAATTTTCATATAGTTCTCACTCATAGCTTAGAAAATTAGACTTTGCATCTGTTATTGTTTGGCTGGAAAACACTTACTGAAAGTTATGATTAGTAGCTCTCAGAATTAACAAAAAAGGCTGATTCTGAGATATGTGGTTCTGCTGACTTGGAGAACCCTCCACCACTGTTCTCTAAGAGAATCCCTAGAGATATGCACATTTTTTTAGATTTTAGAGTCATAACCTTGTACAAGCCTTTGGCTAACACCTAGTGGAGCTCTAGATGCAGGATACTGGATGTGTTATTTCAGACTGGTGGATCTCTGGGCAGCTATCCTACTTAGTTTCATACCTAACAACAATATGAAAAAAAGTTAAATTTTTCCTTGATCATTAGAGTTAATTATGTTTAGATAGCTGCAGCATTTTAAAAACTGCCAAGTGAGGATAACCAACATTTGCTACTACCATAACGACATGCTTCTGTATTCCAGGTAGCACAAAAAATAAATGAGACAAACACTTTTGATAAATGTTTATTTATTGAATGTGTGCATTTTGTAGGCTGTAATAATAGAAATAAAAATATTCTTAACTGGAGCAGGGAATAATTAGTTTTATCATACTAAACTCGCAGGTTTGTTTGCTTTTTTGGGGGTAGGGAAATATGCAGGTATAAATAATATTTTTTCTCATTGTCAAAATTTTTGTAAGGTGCTTTTATATTTAAAACATTAAAACTTGGCATTATCTTTTTACCATCAACATTTGGATATAGGAGCAATTTATTGTAGCTGTAGAACCATCAGAAAGCTGGTGATGTTGATATATTTGAAATCTCTCAATTATTATACAGGTGATAATTCTGGAATTTATCTGTTTGTGAAATTAATTTAATAAAAACTCCTTCCTTAATCTTCCAAATACTAATGTTTGTTAGTTACTAAACATGACTGATAAAACAAATGAGTATTGCATTTTTTTGTATATTCTGATATAAGTGTATAAGTCTGCTAAGACCAAGGCCTTCATTTAGAATGTACCAACCATTAGTGTCACTATTCTTTTTCTTTCTCTCTGTAGGGAGGAGCATTTAGCCAAAATTGCTCGTCGTGTCAAAGAATATAAAGTGGACATGTTGAATCCACCCAGAGATGGGAAAAAGCTGCTGGTGTTGGATGTGGATTACACATTTTTTGGTAAGTGGATGTTTCGCTTTTTAATTGCTTCAAGTTAGCTTTTCCATTCAATGACTACTGCATGGATACTTTCTTAAAGATTATTCACTGAGCCTGGCTCAACACTAACTTGGTAGTCAAGGGACTATTTCACTTTAATGATTCATAGCAACAAACTTTAAAGAAATATACAATTATTTAAATGTATATTAAATTATATATTTCTTAAGTTTTGTTAAAATATTATTAATTAGTATAAATTAATTAAATTAACTTGTAGGCATTTTTTACTGAACATAGTCAGTTTGAGCCTAATTTCAGTTCAAGACAGCATATTAGTAGGCTCATTATTCAGAAACAGTGTCACCGCTTGTATGGTAAGTACTTTGTAAGAACAAAATTATTCTTGGTGTTTTAGTATTGATGAGGAGTACACTACACATTGCCAACAGAGAGACAATGGATCCAGCCTGATCACTTTGAGCTGTACAACAAGAAAGTCAGGCTGCTGATTGTATTACACTTGAAATCATTTTCTGAAAATTGGTAATATAATTATTAAATGTTTATTCTGTTGTTTAATTTTATTTCTTTTATATAATGAAAAATTTTAATTTTACTAAAAACAGAAATAGTGGTTTAACCTTTTTGGTTTGTTGAAAACTCTACTAACCTTAGTGCATATCACAACAATGAAAAACTAGAACACTGTTTAGTTCTTACTTTCTAATGCTGATTAATTACCACAATCATTTTTACTCTACACCATCTTTCAGTTAAATACTGCAGAGGCTTGCTTTATTGTATGAGGAACTCCAACTTGATCTATTCTAAATTTTACATTTTAAAAAATTTTCATACCCTGAATCTAGTGAAGGCTGGCTGACCCTCTGATAGCTGTGTTATTATGTCATGTGGCATCTTGAATGTTTTTTGTTGGTTTTGAACTATAATTATAGTGAATTGTTTTTTTCTTATAGAGTGAAATAAAAAAAGTAAGTAATTATAAAGAGTGGTAAGTTTTGAAAAATAGTTAACTTAAATTGTCACTTTTTTTTGTTAATTTCAGTTTGTGCTATCATAAACTACCCAACTATAATTTAGAGGTTGGAGTAGAAGAACAAGAGAATGTGAACTGTTTTGGCATGTTAGAAATAAAAAAAACAAGATGGAAATGCCTGTCTGATTTACAAACTACAACTGCTATTTAAGTTGGCAAAAATTCTAACTTCATATGATAATATCTTTTGTGCCTCTTCACTTGTGTCTATCATTAAAAAATTTTCTCTCTTTAGATCACCGTTCTGTAGCTGAGTCTGCTAGTGAACTTATGCGTCCATTTCTCCACGAATTCTTGACCTCATCATATGAAGACTATGACATCGTTATTTGGTGTAAGCATGAATTCTGTCCTAGAGTGTTAAGCATTAGCCCCCAAATATTTGCTATAGTGAAACATCAGCTTAATCTCTGGTTTCCACAATTAACTTACATATCTTTAATGAATTAAGTGGCTCTGTGTTGTCCTAATGTGGTTGAAAGTTTTTAGATTACTAAAATCACAAAGGTTCCTGTAATGTCATAGGGACTTGTTTATATGCTTTGGATGAGATGTAGTGTCTACAAGGCTGAGAGATTTTAAAAATCTGTGTATAATGTTAGACTTACCTTCTATATTAGACCTTCATCCTTTCTACAAACTGATAGAGATAGGATGATAGTTTTCAGTCTGAGAAGATAGACTTGCATCCTCTATCTTTTTCTATGTGGCTGATAACAAAAAGATACATTTTTGTTTGTCTCCATCTGTTTACAAGGCTGATAGAGATAAGATTATTACCTGTTTATCTGTCAAAAAGGATAGAAATAATGCAAGTATTTCTCCCTATCTGTTTACTTAGTTTATAAGCATAGAGGTAAATTTAGAGAAGATGAAATGTCTGTCTGTCTATCTACAAGGCTGATCAAGATTGAAATTGTATCTGTTTATGAAGTCTGATAAAGTTGAAGAGGATGAAGGTCTTTGCCTGTCAAATACCTTCGTGTTAAAGATTAGAATAGTAGAAATTTTTAACTCTTTAATAGCATGAACTAGTTACCAAGGCACTTACCATTTTGAATTCGAATTGATGGTGCTTCCTATCATTTATTCTAGTTGTTGAGGATTAACTCTTGGCTAGTAATGGTGAAAATGAGTTCATCTTTATTACATTTTTTAAATAGAACAATTATTGTCTGCTAGTGCTCAGATTTGATTTAGTGGTAGATTTTTGGAATGAAGCTCCCTTAATGTTTAGCTTGAAAATCTGAAAGAAGATAGAACTTAGTTGAATATTTGGGATGGGGTGCATAAGATGTGAATCTATAAAGTTTAAATATTTAACAGGTGTTCAGTTCGTAGTTAATCTACTGTTACTATGTTGCTTTGATAGTATAAGGTTTTCTCTTCACCCTCCTCCTATTTAAAAAAAAGTTCATTTAGGTAGCTGACAAGGGATTCTGTGTATGGTTGGAAGGGATGGGACACAGACACACCAATCAGGAAAAAAAAAAGTGTAGTATTTAATTACATATATATTTTTGTTAAAAACAAAACTACAGAAGACTGGAATAGGTTATTTTTTATTAATTTCTTTCCCACTAATTTTTAAACTATGTATCAGAAAATTGTATGAAAAAAACCAACTGATACATTAAAAAAACTGGTAATGGTTAACGGAGTTCTCGATTCATAATCAAGGCAGGGAGTGCAGGGAACTCCTCACTCTAAAAAAAAAAACAGGGGTTCATTTCAAAATGTTTGTCCCACAAACCAGATTTGTTTCATGTAGCATGAATGCTCATCCTTCCATCTATTGCAAAAGCATTTTTCTTCCTAGTGTCACACCATCATTACTTCCTGATGCTCAACAACAAGTAAACAAACTATGTGAAATGCTTGATTGATTATTAGTTTATTCACATGATCACTGACCCTTCACAACCTGATTTATTCACATCTATTGTGATTATTACAGTTAATATTTACTAGGGTCTTGGTAGGGTTAAAATTAAAACATGGCGAGTGATATACAATTGTTTTACATACTACAACTCTTTAAAGTTAACAAGAGTCTCTGGGACTCGCAGCAATGTGCATTAATGCATCCATATCCAATTTACTGCATCATGGGACCCAAACCTTGAGTCCTTGGGATGCCTGAGTTAGCATTTGAAAGCTGAGTCAGTTGTTTTGGTCTATACGGTGTTGATGGTAGTATAGCAGGGCAAAGCTAAGCAAATAGGAAATTAATGAAGGATACATAAGTTCGCTCAATCTCTTTCCATGATATTTAAAGTTGCTCACTTTTATTACTGTTCAAGGCCTCTTCCCTCTTTCTACCCATCACTGACTTTGTTTACTAAAGATTTTTTTTTTTTAAATTCCTCATCTGGCTGAACCTTTACTGGTTTATGATATGACTCATGAAACAATTTTTAGTCTTTAGCCTGAAAATCCATTAAGGGCTTCAGCAGGCTTTGTTCAATTGTCAGGGTGGCAGACTACCTGGTCTCCAATTGTCCTTTGGGCCATGTTTGGTGGCTGCCTCTGCATGGATTCTCTCTTTGTATTAATCAAGATTCATATGGGTCCTTTCCCTGTTGAAGTCCACTTTCTACTAGGACCTTTCAGCTGGACCACTACAGTTAAATCCATGTTTCAGACACAGACAGACAGACAAGCAATATGAAGTTGTTGATATATTTTATTTTAAATCTTATTTAGTGAAAGAAAAGAAAGACAAGGCAAGTGGACACTGGGTTATGTTCATTAAAACATTTTCATGACTGCATTTCAATTTGGTTACCAATTATTGGGGTCTTAAAGGACCTGATTATATGGCAAAATTTTTTAAAAACTAGCTAAAAAAAATTGTAGACAATTACTTTGTAGTTTGATTTACTATCCACAAGGAGACAGCTAGAAGCCATCTTGGCAGATACTAGGAACTTCATGGAAGATAAATGGCTACTGTATCATCACTATTAGCTATACTTGCCAGTTATTAATTCACTTCTTAACAATTTTTTTACTAAAAAAATATATATTAGATATGTAACCTTTTGGCCAGAATCTAAGTTGTTTTGTAATCACGATCACTAGTAAATGCTAAAAACTGAATTTGTTTCTGTCCATTGACTCAAAATCTCTAATTATTTTTTGAAAATCTATATTGTCTTCCCCTCTTAAACATCAAACATGTTTGGTCTAATATTTTTAATCTAGCATGTTGCAAATGTTTAAGATCTGGGAATGTTCTACTAAATTTCTGTTGTACTTTCTCTAGTAATTCAATACCCTTGCTCAAATAAGGATTCTACACCTGCACAGCATATTCAGGATGCAGATGAACCAATGATTTATATACATTGGAACCAAAAGTCTGTTTGATACTTTGATGCTAATTGAATTTATGGGGTAAATAATTTGGGTGATCTTGAAATACATTGATTTTTGCAAAGTTTTGGCTGACAAACAATTTTTTTCATAGTAACTGAATTTTGAGATAACGAGATGTTACTGTACACTTACCTCGCACACTAACAAAAAATTGCCTTGCTTTTATTTGCTTATGTGCATAAAGTAAACAAATAAAAACAAGTCTAATCCTTGAATTCTTTTACTAAATTACTGCCCCAAAGGCATATACAGCATAAGCTTGAAAAAATCTAGTTTTCTTGCTTGATCAGTTCTGTTATAGTGGGCTACTACTGCCGGGCGTCACTGATCCTAAAGCTTTCTAATCGTAGCTTTATCCTTTTTTTTCTTTATTCACAGCCATTCTGAAGCCTACAGATCTCCCTGCAACTGGTTTGCTTTTATTTCCTATACCAGACCCTGCCTTTTTAGCTCAGACCACCAACAGTTTCCTTTAGTTACAGTTCCTAAAGTCGCACCGCATTGCCGATTAAAGCTACTGTACTCAGCCTTTCCTGCAGCTCTGCTATATAAACGTAATTTTTTTGATTCTCCCTGTAGCTGCTACAAACATGAAATGGATCAAGGTGAAGATGAAGGAGCTTGGAGTGACCAACAATGATAACTACAAGGTGTGCTTCATGCTGGACAACTTGGCTATGATCAGCATCCATACACCCAAGTACGGTGTCATCGAGGTTGGTTTGTCCTATACACTATTTTCTTTCTTTTCTTTTTTTACTAGAATTATTTTGTTTTATTGTACGTGCATTGTATAATCAGATAGTTATGTAAATATAAGGTACAGTGTTTAGGTGAGTTATTAACAGATTAAAATGAACACACACATCCGCACCCACCTTTAAAATTTAGTTTTTGAAGCTTTACAGGTAAACATATTGGCACTTTATATTTATGATTGCCCCCTTTTTAAGTCATTAACCAAAAAAAATAATATATATCTGTGAAGGGGAGGAATTGTTTGAGGAAACACTACACCTGACCTGCTATTACAGGTGTAGAATTTAGAATTGTATATCAGTGTTCAGCACTTGATCAAGGTAGAGTGGAAATCTTTCAGCTTGCACATTTTTACAGTGGCATGTTTGCTTATAGTAGTATCCAGCCTTTCTACATGGTCAAGTTAATTATTTAGTGAAAGTCACCACTTTTGGGTGGAAGAAGGAAAATGTTCTACTATTCATGTTTCTTCCGCATTGGTTCATTGGCTGTGGTTCACCCCAAAAACACACACAAAAAAAATCCAATTATCTCCCTTTAAGTTTGCACAGGAGCTATACAGTTGAATGCTTGCTTCTTTTGTTTCTTGTTTAGACCTTTTCTAAAATCACAATTTCCCCTCATTTTAAAGAACTGGTGATAAGTACAGCTGTTGTTTGTATGTGAAAGATCAGTTGTAAAGAGATTATACTTTGACTATACACTGTAGCACAGGGTTGTCGAACTCACTTTATATGACGGACCTGATCAGATGTCATTGCACTTCATATGAGCCATAAACAGTTAAAACAGGCAGGCAGTAATACATAATAGTAATGTCATCTACTAGATGTCAGCAATAATAACAATAATTTGTGTAAAGAAATGCATTGGTACTTTAGTTACTACTACTGGCACCTCTTTGTTAGAATCACTGCCAATGTGATCTTGTGTTCAGGTGCATGTCAGTAAGTTGAGAGTGTAGCTTAGACTTGTTGATGTTCATTACAGAGAAAACTTTTCAGATGTGTGTCATCCCAAACCTAGAAAGAATACTGGATGTGAAAGACTTCAGTACAGGGTTATTTTCACCCAGATATTGATAAAACATTCTAACACCAACATTGGAAAACTTATTTTTAAACAGTGTGTTGCACTGCAGCTTGATTATTTCCATTTGCAGCTCCTCTGGGACATGCACATTGACATAAAATGGTCTGTGAAACATTCCAAACTCTCTTTTCGAGCTTTCTGAAGTCAGAGAATCATTCTTGAAATTTCTTCCATGGCTCAGCAATTTTTCCCACTGTACTTTTCTGTGACATTACCACACTGAAGCCCATCAGTGCCATTGTAAAGATTTCAAGGTAGGAAAATGTGCTAAATTACTTGGGAAAGTTATTTTTCCAATAGTGGAAGCTTCATTTCAAAGGCATGGATGTTATCACAGTACCCTGTCACCACTTTGTTGTGCTCCTGCATCTTTGTGTTGTGTCAGTTCAGGTGTTCTGCTAATATCCAACTTGAAAGAAGTCTTGAAGCCATTTATCCTCTTACAATTTGGGTATAGCCTTTGCTTTCTGATCCATAAACAGTTGTATCTCACCACGCAATTCCTAGAAGTGTCTTGTTATAGCTCCCCAGCTTAGCATCTGTGCTGCAGGGTGATATGGCAGTCCACAGCGAATCTCACTTTCATCCAAAAGACAGTGAAATTGCCTGTGGTTAAGACCTCATTGTTTGAATAAAATTCATGATTTTTATAACCAGATCCATAACACTATTTATTTTCTGACAGTGCTTCTTGGTGCTAAATGCATTTTAAATTAAAATTGTTGGCTTTGGTTGATGTTGGCAATTTTTACTTGAATTTTGCAACAACTTTATAGTTTTCATACCCACCAGTGAGGATTCAGCTCGTGTCCAGCCTGCACCTGGTCTGTGCAGAGCTCCGACCAAACTGTTGAAGTGGTCACCAGCTGTTGGTCTGCCTTCCACTGGCACAAACTCCTACTATGAAAATGGCTTCAGTGATAGCTCTTTTGTGCAGTCACTAGCTTGCTTTAACTGCAGGCTCACCTGCTTGATGAACACACGTAAAAATCGATTGCTGCTTTTTCAACAACAGTGCTAATTCAGAAACTTTGTCTTCACATAACCTTCCATCATATTTCTCACCGCGGTTAGCCGTTGTATTCTTTTGCAACAGATAATTGTTGCATGAAAATCAAACAAGGTTTTCCATTCACTTCCACAAAGAAATACATGACACTCTTTGTCTATTTTTCTCTTGGATAAAGACATAGCTACTTATCACCCTGAACAAACACCCAACACAGTGTCTGATTTGTATGTCTCACGAGTAATGACCATGCTTGTTCTATCTATTCTTAGAGCCAGACAGCAGACTGCATGTAACTTGAGTGATAGAGAGGAATTATGGAAGTGAAGACATTTTGATTGAAAAGTTCATCTGTTCTTCTTTGTATTTATTTTAACCACTTCAGGTTGATAATAACACAGTAAACCAAACCTAAAGAAACACAATGAATCATGGTGAAACTGAGGGAAGTTGTCTATTTTTAGTGCAAATTCTGGTTGCCACACCCTGACTGTTTTAGAATATATTATGTAAATATTAAGATAACCATGACAGATTGCCTGCATTCACATGGCATTGGTGGATAACTGCATCATGTGGTGAACAAAGACTCAGATGGAGCAGTTTACAAGAAAATGCCAGCTATTAGCATGCATCAGTAATGCAGTTGGTTGGACAAATTGCCAAAGAGATAGGCGTTGGAACTCATACACCGCCACTCAGATCAAGAAAACGGTCATTGGTAGATCAAGATCATCGGTGGCCAATCAAATGCATGAAGGAGGAGAAACCATTCAATTCCCCAAAGCAGGTAATTAATGGTGGCACATGTTGGCATGGAAACCAATGCTACAAGCCATAAAATAGATGAAAACCCCAGAAAATCTTTTAATGCAGTGTTGCCAGCAAACTAAGTCTGTGTAATAGTTGAAAGGGTAGGAACTGAGAAAGGAGCCTAGAAGAGCCACAATGTGCACTGAAACCAATGTTTTATCTCTTGATGAAGGAGGTACCGATTAGTCCAAACAGTGATGGTGATAGAGTTTGGTGGTTCTTACTCTGGGACTGAAATAGGGGAATGACTCCCATGAATCAAAGGCTGCTAGAGTGGCAATGAATCATAAGGGCTCTCTGTTGCTCTGGTACGAAGCATTTGCATCAGTCTATTTTCTATTAGATTGATTTTTCTTTCATGCTGGAAAATAGATGCTGATAAACTGAAAAAAAAAAGTTTTTACAAGTTGGTCAGCTATGTCATTTCCCAACCTATTGGATTTCCCTATAAAATAATTTTATATAATATGTACTATTGTACTATGCAATGATCACTATATATGGGCACCAGAATCAGTAACATCTTTTGAAGTTGGTTCACCACATCAACGACTCGCTGAGTCAGTAGTAGTCCTGAAATGTGTTCATTGGACCAGACGCTCTGGAATCTAGATTTGTACTATTGTTTTGCACCCAGAATGATCGAGAAAATGATTGCATATTTAATAAAAATAAATTTAAGCTGGTGTTTGATTCATTTTAACAGAATAATGATGAGTATTTGATTAACTTGAGTGGTTAAGGGAATCTTCGTAGTATACCTCTTAATAATGAGGATTTTCAATAATTCTCTAGTGCCTCTGTAAATACAAAATTTAATGTAACAAAAATGCAAATGTCAAATTAAGATAATTGGTGTCTTTGTGATAACCCTAAATAAATATTATTATCCCAATTAGAATCTTCTTGAAGAGGTCTGATTTTTTTATTTTTACACGTGTCATATGTCGCTTTAAGTATCGGTGAGAAGATTGACTGACACAAGAATTTGGTTCCACAAAGCCCTTTTGGTGTATATTTGATTCCTCACTTCTCGTGCACGAATGTTGTATTCCAGCCATGTGTATTGATGAGATAACAATCATATGACAAGAGAACTTTTTATCAACACATTTATTTTGTGCCATTCAAGTATACGAGGTCTGTCGAAAAAGTATCCGACCTTAGGCTGGGGGAAAAAAATTACATACTTGGTGGGGTTCAATTACTAATCCACTTCGAAGTAGGCCCCTTGTGCCTCCACACACTTAGCCCAGCGATCCTTCCATTTTTGAAGCACGTCTGGAATGCTTCTTCTGGAATGGCTCTCAGCTCCGCTGTCGCATTCCGCATGATGTCCTCTCGGCTCTCAAAGCGGGAGCCTTTCAGTGGCATCTTCATTTTTGGGAACAACCAGAAGTCAGAAGGAGCCGGGTCTGGAGAGTAGGGAGCCTGGCGAATGAGCGAAATGCCTTTCTTTTGCCAAGAAACCTTGGATCAGCTGCAATGAATGAGCCGGGGCGTTGCCATGATGCAGCTGCCAGTTTTGCGAGGCCCACAGATCAGTCTCTTGCACCGAACTGCATCATGGTGTTGGAGGATTTCCTGATAGTACTGCCTTGTAACTGTTTGTCCTTCTGGTGCGTGTTTGTGATGCACAACGCCTCAGTAGTCGAAAAAACAGCATCACCTTGATTTTGCTCCGGACCTGATGTGCTTTTTTGGGCCTTGGTGACGTTGGGTGCTTCCACTGTGATGACCGAGCATTGGTTACTGGGTCGTACCCGTACACCCACAGCTCATCTCCAGTTATCATGGTATTCTGGAACTCAGGATCCCTGTTGGCAGTATCCAGCAGGTCCTGTGCAACCTTAAGACGAAGTTGTTCCTGAGAAAGCAGCTTGGGCACAAATTTCGCTGCCACTCTGTGCAAGCCCAAATCCTCCTTTAAAATTGCATGTGCAGAATCTTTACTGATCCCAACCTCGTCACCAATTTCACGCACCATCAAATGACGATCCTCCATTATCAGGGTCTGCACTTTCCCGATAACAACTGCATTGCGGCTTGTTGACGGTCCCCCTCCCGGAATGCTGGTCACTCTCCACTGATGTGCGGCCATCTTTGAACCTGTTGTACCATTATTTTATTTGGGTAACACCCATGGCATTGTCACCAAAAGCCTGTTGAATTTTGCGAATTGTTTCTGCTCATGCAAGATCGTTGCTTCACATTCCGTCATCACGGGCAAAATGAAAATGCAATGAGTAAGTAGTACAGCACCTCTCACGCTGGCTGCCTGACAGCGACTGATGCATCCAGCAAGCCCACCAAAAACCATGCGGCTCCACTATGCACACTTTTGCCTCCCTAACGTCATTACTTCCCATGGGAAAAAATAAAGTTGGATACTTTTTCGACAGAACTCGTAGTTTGGTTTTAAAACTAAAATGGTTAGAGAGCCCAACAATCTTTCATTCATTCTTACCAGGTGAAGCCACTGGGTGTTATATGGGGCAAGTTTGATCAGTGGAGTGCCAGAAACACTATTATGTTTGACGATGTCCGCAGAAATTTTCTTATGAACCCTCAGACTGGTTTACGGGTGAGTAACGAGATCTCCTTACTTTTTAGTAATGTTGTCGTCTTTCTGGTAAGTCCAACTGAAAACATCAAGGGTTTGGTGAAACTGGGCTCCCTCAGGGAAGGGACTGAATATGGTCTAGAAATAAACTTTCATTCATATTTTCCATTGCTAACAATTTAACAACTGCTTCACTTTTTGTTTAATTAAATTAACATAATTTAAGTAGATTAATCTAATTACATAATTTAAACATGGTGCTAAAATTGTTTTGATAAATTTTTTTAAGAATTTTGTTGAAAAGTGAAATGTTAAAATGGTAGAAATAATGTTAAGATTCTGAATAGTTCCCTTTTTGTAGTTTATTTAATACAAAATAGTAACATTGAGAAGTTAGCCGCTGGCTTGCATCATTGATAACTGATGGGCACTGAGGTCTCAGTTTGTTTACTTATTTTACCCATAATTTTTTTGTCAAGATCAACATGTTGGCGCTGTACATTCTTGATTGCTGTCCTAGCTAATTCTTTGAATAGATTTATTTTGCATAAAATATCTATGGAATGGGAATTGAATAATCACACTACGCAGTTTTATTATAACCTACTATTGATTGGTTACTTGATTGATAGATATCTAAAAGTTGGTTTCAGAACCTTGCAATGAGCTCAGAGGTAGTAGGTCTGTGTTGTTGTCTTGGAATAATTTTACATAATAGGACCATATTAGCCTGAAGAAATTGGTACACAGAACAAAACAGAAGATTAATAAAACTTTTTAAAACGTAGTCCATCAATTTTGTTGTTCCATTGCTTGTTAAAAACTGCCATATTGCCAACCTGTAGCGAATTACAAATGGCAGGCAGAAGAGTGGGATGACAAATTTCTTCATAGTTCATGAATTTAATATTTTACTAGAATGGCTTGGTGCATTGTTTGACAAGGTGATACTAATACATTAGTAGTCAAGATAGTAACTAAGCAAGAAGTTTAGAAACATTCTTTTTACACTTTGAATTCATTTGAAAAGGTTGGTCTATAATTCTAAACCTACTGGTTCGTTGGTATCCATCATCCAGGCCCTAACGACCTTCTACTGATCCCACTTGTGCAGTGTTTTTTTAACTGTGTGATAAAATAAGAAGTTAAACATGTATAGAATTATTCTGTCTGGAAGCTGCAGATGAATAGCTAGAAACTGCTGGTCTTCATTTAGTCAGCACTGTGTATGGTTTGCTTTCAGGTCAGACCGTTTCGTGAGGCTCACCAGAACCGGCAGCATGACCGGGAACTGATCAAACTGGCTAAGTATCTCAAGGCCATAGCCAGCGTGGAGGATTTCACAGCACTGAAGCACTCGCACTGGGAAAAGTAAGAAGTACAGCGAAAGTACTTGCTTTCAGAACTGTATTTAATTTCTCAGTCTCTTGACCTAACATGACCAGATCATCGAGATTCAGATGTATAATAACAGAGGAGGATTTACCCAGATTACTTTCTTGCGCATTTTAGTCAACAGGGCCTTTACTCAAACTACTTTGTAATGCTAATTTGGGTCACAGGTCAAGTTATTTGCATTAGCATAGCCGCTCTAACTGTTTCATTGTGTGATATAGACGCTTGCCTTATTTCCAGATCAACTGTGCCAAGCTCAGCACCACATGATTTGAGATTAATCTTCATTTAGGGAAAAAGGAACCTGTTATTGAAATGCCAGGTGAGAGTGGTGGGGAAAGTTTAGGTTAGCCATATTTAATATAAAAAGATGGATTATATATGAATAGTTTATTTCAACAATTTTTGAAAAGCAATATACAATTATTGAAGTAATTCGGTGCAATCTTGGGTTTAAAACGAAGAGTATGAAGGTTTGTACCCATTGCCATACTGTACCAACACATCAGCGGGACTTGAGCTGCCCACAGGTTTTCTCAAATTCAAACCCTGATCTCTGGTGCTCAAATTCAAATGACCAATAGCACTGGTGTCGTGTTTCATCAGTGATGGAGGATCATGGATGTGGGCTATTTGGTTTCCAGTGATCGGATGACACGAATCAACATAGATAGTCTCCAAATTTTCAGTTGTCAGGTCACATCATTAAATCTGTCCCCTCGAGCCATTACATAACTATGCAGCATCTGCCTTTCAGTTGTCAGTCTACACGAGTCATTACACCTGCTAGCATGTTTTTGTCCTCAAAATTATTCAATGGCCAGTGGTATCTGCTCTGCCACGGGAAAGCTGGCAGACCCTAGTTTGGGTTACACAGTAAAAGACTTTCTGTTGCAGGTACAAACCAAAGCGGAAATGGAGTGAAATGGACAGTGGAGAGCAGAGCAAGAAGCCACCAAATAATGGCAGCACAGGATCTTAGGGTCAGCAGAACAACACAGCCATGTGATTTATTGATCCTGCCTCTAGCCAGATCTCACACGTACCTGTGTTTTAAGCAGTGTTTAAACTGTAATTAGTTTTTTTTCCCCTTAATTGGGAATTTGTGTGCGTGTGTTTGTTTTGCTGTATTAAATCAAATATGGCAGGAATGCCAAGAAATGTTTTAATAGTGATAGATGTGAACATCAATCAGACCAGATCTTATGTAACAATTAAAGGAGTTTTGCTGCTGAAATGTTTTATTAAAATTAAATCTACAAACTTAAAGAAATGAGATGAAAAATCAAATTCACCACTTGAGAAGAAAGGTTGTGGTTTATTTGTTGATCCCAGGATGAGGATTGAGGGAAGTGAATTGGAGAAAGTTTCACTCAGGAGACTCCATGTTATAATGATAGACAATAGGTCCAACTGGACCTCCTTGGTGTCTCAGTAACTGTCATGTACAGATGAAGAAAGGTTACCTGATATCCATTTAGTTCTTAATTTTTAGCATTAAAAGAGAGAAATAATTTTCTTTTTTTTCATTAAAAAACAGCTCTTTGTACATTAAATATGGAAAGATGTCTCACCTGGAGGCGGTGTAGACTAGCTTTCTTATGTAAAAGCAGAACAGGATTACTATTTGAGTTAATACAGCAAATCAGTCTTCCTATGTTTTTGGAAGACCCTAAAGTTGGATGTTGTAAAGGAGTAAATGTGCTTATTACTGTCAGAACTTTTTTCTTCGTTATTAAACTTTCTCTCAGCAAAATCATCTTTTTCTCTTTCCTTTGGACTAAGTCACAGCAGGTGCTCTCTCGAATAAAAAGACAACGACACATCCATATCAAATGTTTGTATTTATATAAATCATACAATGCTGTCAGAAATAAATTGCACAAAATCTTCACAATTTTAATACTTTGATATCATCTAACTTCGACCAATCTTTCTATTCACATAATGTACAATTATTTTTTTTTCCTTATGCTGTAGCCAGCAGACATGGTACTTTCTGCCTGAGGGTGGAGAAACCACTGGTAGGGGGTCAGTCTGTCTCCCTGCTGCTGTTGAGGGGTCATATCACTAGTAACAAAACCTAGGTAGGTTATTATTTCATACACGAACAAAGTGTGTAACTGTAATGCATGAAAAATTCTGGAATAATTCTGTGTGGTCTTGTACACTGGCTATAGTCAGTAAAAAGCTTTTAATAGAAGTTATGCAGACAATCAGCCATTTTCTTTCTTTTTGGACACAAACTTCAGTACTCAGTATCTAAAGATTGCTCTGTGGATGTGCTACCATTTTTAATTTCTCAACCTAGACCGAACGGGTGTAGGATTGGTTCCACACTTTCATGTATGTATATATTTCAAATTGACAACTACTGAGAAACCAACTAACATTTGACCACCTAGTGTTGTTTTACCCGACTATGGAGAGGGGAGGAAAGAACACTACCAGAGGAGAAACCATTACTAGAATAGATGCTGACTGACTGACCAGACAGCAGTGAATAAAATACTCCTCGACTTTCACCAGACTCTAATACAAGGTTCATAGTAGTAACTGTTTTTCTTATTCAAAAGAAACAGAGTCATGTTTCCAACAACCTGCAAGAGAGAGTAAACTTGAGGGGAAAATTGCACAATTCAAATTTGCGATTTTTGTACTTTCTGCTTAAATTCTTAAGAGAACCTGCTATCAGTCTTTTGCAGCTGCAATTTAATTTAAATACTTTTCATCCCTAGTTTCCTTGCATCAGAACCCAGCCAGTTCACATTGCGTGATAAAATGTCTTAAGCTGTACATCTTAAAAACAAATGTACGCTTGGCCAAAAGTTCTGCAACAACCTAGAAATAACCTCTCTTCAAATCAGAGCCTGACCCCTTCTGGCTCTCTTTCCTATTTCTTCTTGCAACTGTATTAAGGTGTATTGCAGTGTC
Organism: Nautilus pompilius; assembly: GCA_018389105.1. Classification (NCBI taxonomy): domain Eukaryota; kingdom Metazoa; phylum Mollusca; class Cephalopoda; order Nautilida; family Nautilidae; genus Nautilus; species Nautilus pompilius. The sequence continues at coordinate 311,988 of JACATO010000121.1, forward strand.
ACATTTTTCAATTTTGGCCGTCGTCCCCCACCCTACAAGTACATGGAAGAAAACCCTGACGCTGTTACACAAATCCAGCAGGGGATTTAATTTGGTCCGATCCTGCAAAATTAGAAAATTCTAGGGTGGTGAAAAACTTTTGGCTGCCATGGCTGTGAAGGTCATGCACATTTTAAACAAATGACGAACAGATACTAGAGTGGAAACAACCGAGAGGTTGTGTTCATCTCTTGTCTGGAGCACTCAGCCATGTGGAGCTGACCAATAACTATTATTATTATTATTGATAAGTTCCCAGAAACGAAATTCCATTAATTCTTAAAGGGATAACAGAAACAGATCAAATTCTTGTTTATCTTTGCAGGTTTAAAAAAAAAGGGGAAGACTTTCTTCTTTTCCTTATTTTACAAGGGGTTAGGCTGGAAAGTTGTATATATTTTTGTGGTAATTATGAGTCTGAGAGTGTTTCAGGGTCTGTAATTGTGGTCAACAGCAGTGTATTTCATTGTATCACAGAACTTGCTTTTTGAATATGAACATCTTTCTTTTGAAGCAACTTCAAGTCTTGATGGGGAAAGCAGATCCGCCCTCCCACACACCAAACAGAAATAAAACTGTTGTCAAACTAATTTCTGTAATTACCATTAGTACTAAGAATTCAGCATTTAATGACAAAATCCAATTTTATTTTGCAGGAAACTATATTTTGAAAAATGCATCTACAGAGACCCTGGAAGCTGTCACTAGTGATATCTTGGCATGTTTGATACGCTAAGCTTCTTTATCCAATTATGACAACCTGGATTGTCGTTCAGTAACAGTGGCTGGGGGCAGGGCAGGAAACAGCAGTGAAAATGTCTTCCGTGTTTTTATAGAACTTTATGAAAAGCAAACAGTGACTCCCAAAACTGCTGATAACAGATGCATTATTATTATTATTATTACCATAACCAGAATTCTGGGTACAAAAAAATTTGCCAATCCATTAGCCAAATGCAGGCCTAATTGGTTCACAGAATTAGAATGAAACTTTAAAAATGGGTGGTTAAAAAGATAACTGGGTAATGGGGGTCGGAGTTGGTGATGAGTGAGATGTTGAAAGAGTGATGCCCTAGTAAGATTTAGCTGATGATTAATAATTTTTATTGTAAAAATGACTGGTTGTGTAAATAAAGAATCAGATCAGCAGGTTCCCACCAAGCTTAAAATGAGAAACAGGATGCAGCAGCAGGGTCTGTCTAGGTTTGTGGTGTGTCGCAGCAGCCAGATGGACACTAAGCATTCTCCACTGCTGGTGAAACAGGAAAGCTCCCTTATATCTGTTGTTTTAACCTCTTAGAAGCAGCATAAAACACCCTGGCTAAAATATAAATAAAGCTACTTGTTTCTTACCGATAATTAGATGTTCTATTTTCTGCAACACTGACTACACAGTAGTACCAAGATTTGAGAGAGACAATCCCCATAACTTACTCATACACAAACAACATGCCACTTGTCAACTGCTATTTAATTTTCAATATGAGTGATTCTTAACTAGTTTATTGCAGATCACAAACACCTGTATAGACATGTATACTTTATGTGCATGCATATGCAGTATTATGGAAGCCCATATTTGTATAAGATAAAGCATTTTTATTTGGCCCACGAATGGCATCAGCTATTAGATTACATTGTGTCGAACTTACCAACGAAAATTTTTCCTCCCCAAGGAAGAACCATAGCTTTGTGAAGCAGTTGTTTTTATCTCCTCCCAGCCCATGCAGAATATATATTTTGGTAATTGGAACATGCATGGATAAATAAATATTCCAATTTCCCGAAGCTAAACAGCCTATTGATTTTTAATAGATCTAGTTTAGATGACGAGACAATGTGGATATTTTCTTTTCTTTTAAATATACCAGATAAATGCTATCATCTAGATGTTGAATGTGAGGATAGTCAAACAAAACTACAAATGTAACAATGACTGAGCAAGTAGCCTCAGCCCTTCTCCAATAGTGTCATGGTGATCCTGTGTAAGAGGACAGCAAATTTGGGTATCTTGTGATATTATAACCACTTAGATAACCAGGCAGGCAGGCAGACTCTTGGTCCAAACTGTCAAATTCAAAAACAAAATACAACAAGCATCGTGTGCCTTATAAAATTGGTAGTCCAGCTTGCTTTTGTAACTATAAATGTGAGGTGTGATTGTAATTTTTGTCATGAAGATTGTAGCAATGATATTTTCGGATAACAACAAGTTCAGTAAATTTTACTTTAACTGCCATATCTGAACTTTCATCAGGTCTAAAAGTTTGTGGATATTGGAAATCTACTGTGTATACTTATGTCTAGAGAGAGACTGCCATACAGAGCTGACTATCTTGAAGGTGATACGTAATCTGTATGCCAGTGTTTATATGAGAGATATGATTTGAAATGTTGAGAGAGAAACAATGTTGGCAGGAGTTAATACTGAACAGAGCAGCACAGTATCAGCAGTAGACAGACCCTCAAGACTGTAGCCAGGGTGGAAGGCAAAGAGCACGCACGCACCATGTAACTTGTCGGTAAATGGGCAGCAACATTATTATAAGTTAATATTTTGATTGTATCATCTTTAAATACTCAAGCATGACTACAATACTACAGCTCATTTATGATGTATCATATTTACAGGAAAAGAAGAAGGGAGAGGAGGGCAATGAGCGGATTCACCGCTGCCAAACTGTACAGGTAGGTATAGTAAAATAACTCTATGGTTTTGACACAAAGATCTGTTTGATAATAAAGTAGCATCTTTTCTCACACACTGGTCTCCTTCTTAAACTGATCCTCATCTGGGACCTGGTGCAGCCACATATCATCAAAACTGTCTTCTGAGCTTGAGGCGGAGTCTTCCGCCAGCTTTCTAATACACTCCCGGGGCGTGTTCGCGTAGGAGCTGAACGACCGTGGGAACCAGTTCAGGTGCTTGGACGAGCTTGCAGAGTTACCATTCTCATTGCACTTTTTCAAGAGTTTCTGTACGACATTTTTCTGATAGGAATGGTTCACGTATGCATATGGTATTTTGCGTGGCCGATTTTTGAATTGTTCCTCCCAATCCAGAGACCGCTGTTTTGAAATACCATGCCGGGAGTGTCTGTGGCGCCGACGATGAGTCGGATCAGAGTGGTGATCCGAGTCATTTGATTTTGTATGTTTGGCACATTGTAGCTGGCTGTCTGACTCATGAAATACAAAACTTCCACCCTCATTTGCTGCAGTTGCATCACTTTCATCTTTGTTCTCACAGCCACATGAAGTCATTTGGCAAGCATTTTCTTCGGAAGAAGCATTATTGGCTGTCTCTTGCTGTTGTGTGCTCTTTTCACTGTGTGACTGCTGCATAGGCGCCCTCTGGTGACTGCTTTTGCTGGCTGGCAAATCCATTGAATTCGACTGCATGCTGTCAGTGTTTGCATCTGTCTTTTTTGTTTGACAGGTTGAGGCCTCAGATGGCTCAGGGGGCAAATAACCCTGAAGTACATGACATTCTGAACTGCCAGAGTTGATTTGATTTCTCTCGACGCTTTGTCCATCAAAATCCTGTGAGTCGTCACAGCCAATGTACTGGTCTGGTGAGGTGATAGGCAGGGTATCTGCTGCTACTTTACCAGCCCGTGGCAGTGTATTGCAACGTTTTGGCTGCACAAGGGTGAAAGCACTTGGGTGGTGCCGTGAGCTGACAGATGACGTACCCGGTGAGTGGCAGTGAGGTAGAGTCTGAGACCCTGAAGGTGAAACAAAGCTACAGCTTGGAGATTCTGTGAGTGTTTCTGGAGATGTGGCTCCACCTACTGGAGGAATCTGGTTCCGATTGAACGGCAGCGATGAAAACAGTGGAGGAGTTGCATGGATATTTAGTGGAAGTTGATGTGAATGCTGTGCCGGTTTTATGAGTCCTTGGTCCATGAGGTGGTGGTGATGTTCCTGTTCATCATCTGGATTGGCTTGGATCTGGATCTCAATGCTCCAGTGAGTATTAGCATCAGAACTTGCTCCCTGGCTGTATCTTTTCTGTTCACCATTGAAAGTGTCCACATTGGTGTAGTTGCTGCCATTGATGTCTTTATTCATGTCCTTGTTGATCAACTTCAAATGCGTGTGTCGGTTTTTCTCCCAAAACTTCTTGGCCACACCATTTTGGCGGGGGTTGTAAAAGTTAGGGTAGTTGGCACTGCTGATCGAGCCATCTGTAAACGATGCTGGCTGTGGTGGAATTATGTTGGACTGCTTTGTTGGGTCAGCTTTGATCTGGTTCACCCGCTCGATGTTGTAAACTTTACCAGACAACGACTCTGTCTCCAGACTGCTGGCAGAGCGGACATGCCCATTAACATGTGCAATGTGATTAGCAGTCGAAGTGTCCATTTCAAACATAGCCTGTTTCTCACAGCAGAAGAACCGCTTCCAACTTGCTCGTGCATCATCCCGCATCAGGCAGAAATACCCAAGGAGAAAGCCACCTAAGAGCACACTGACCAGCCCATAGAAGTAGCTGAATATCAACTCTTGTTTGGGGATTATTGTCCGGAATGGCTTTGCCACAGCAAAAGCAGCACACACCCAGGCCACAATGAAAAGGAAGAGCACAACAACCAATGCCCTCAGCTGTGTGATCGGTCGGCGCTCCTCATCCATGATGCTTGAGTTACTGGACACGTTTGTGTCATCTGTGTGCGCAAGTGAGTGTGTGTCCACATGTGTGTCCTCGTGGTTTGGAGCTAGTTCTATCTCATTGACATGCAGTTCCTCTGTTTCCTCGGAATAGCTCGGGTTTGTTGCTGATCCACGAATCACGCAGGAAATGCGCATGAAAAAGATCAAATTGAAGGCGACAAGCAGGGCTACTGGTCCATAGAAAGCTCCAAGGCCAGGATCCCATGACAGGTAACAACTAAAAGAGACAAAACATGCATTAGTTGCATGCTGTAACACATGAATGGAGGAGAAAGAACATCAACACAGCATAAATTTTGAAAACGTTTACAAGTTTACTCAAGAAACATTGGCAAAATAAAGGGGAGAAACTCTTGATCAATACTACAGTAATCCTTATATTTAGCATCTTTTATATGCAAATGATATTGTGCAATGTGATAATGATCCATTTCAACCCAAAGAAGCAGTATTTGAAAGGTAACAAACGGTCAATTAGCACATGTGAGCATCATTAATCAAGTGTAAAAGCACTTAACATATTATTGGGAGTAAAGCCACCACTCTAAAGTGAAATATCAATCAGACTCTGTTGTTTGTCTCTAGTCCCCTTTGCTGGGTGGGACGTTCATATTAAATACTGTCTGCATGTGCGAGTTGTCAGGATCTCAAAAAGCATTACAACAGTCCTGGTATTTAGCTATCTTCCCTCCTTTTTTAAAATGTTCCAGAGATTTATGGGGTAAATTTTAAATCTTTCTATCCCAACACTATCTGAATGCTGCTTCAAACTAAACAATGAAATGATGCAGCTTGATTGTGTTGTAATTTCATTTTTAGTTTTGATATTGATACAAATTGAAAAGAAAGAATTATTGCTTCCATAATTTGACATATAGTGTTTGATAAAAACGGGGATTTAGTTGACGGATTAAACAAACAACAAGAAAACAATTTTAAAAAAAAAGATTCTTAATTTGCCATTAAGGTAATGAATGAGATGGTTCACAGGAGTTGAGCAATACATTTGTTTTTCTCTGTAGTAGATACTGCACTGGAGACATTCCTGCCACTATGGCTTTATTAATTTCTTAATATTGTTTATACCTGAACAAAGTGTTGCTTTAATTTAACAACTTTCGAAGTTAGTTTGGGTATTGCCTGTACATCTACATTTTCCTTAAAACAACAACAACGTTTCATTAGATTTTGCATCTTTTCTTTCACTGTGGACATTTAAAACAGCAGCATCTTTATTAGTAGTAGACGTTGCCTTACACCTGACTAAAAACAAACAACTATAAAAGCTCATTTCATTTGTTGGACAACTTTTACCAACAAACTTAAATTTAAGGTGTTCAAATTACAAAGAAAGAAACTACAAAGTAAAGTTGCCGATTACTTTAAGATGGTAACTCATTTTACTGAGGTGCTACTTTGTATATACATATGTAACATTGATTTCCCAGATAAATGACACTTAATCACATGGATGTTTATCTTTTAGAATTTGTCATGAATTGTGATAATGTATTGAGCAACGTGTTTGTGGAAAGACTACCTCACGATTCTCTATATTTTATTATTGTTTTACATTTAAGCCAACTGTTTTTCTTTTCCTATAGATTGATATTTAAAACAGGTGTGTGATAACTGGTAGTTAAATATTTCACCATATTCACGCACTGTTACTCAGATGTTTAGGTAAACAACAGTAATTTTTATCATGTGATATTGTACAAAAAAACTATGATTTTACCAACAAAAATGAATGTTAACAGCTAATCAAATTTTGTGGATAATCTGGAAAACCTGATAGTTTGTGACCAAGTTATTTTATCTAACTTATGTGATTACTTTTAACCAAGGATAGCTTCGTATTCTACTTCGGAATAAGTGAAAACAGTGGTTTGCGTTTGAAATTAATGGCTTATGAAAGATCGTCATTGGCAAAGACCAGAAGATGACCATGAAGTGAACAGCGAAGGGCGAGGGAGGGAGGAAGGAATATCCTCGAGAAAATTAAAGGCATCGCTGAGTGGAGTTGCTTATATGGTGCTGCGCCACAAGAATAGGACAAACACCACTTCTAAAAGAGATGGCCGCTACACTAAGACGTTTGTCCAGCTTCCTTGATCACAACACAGAATAGTTTCATATCTGTATCTATTGTTAAGAGGAGGCTGGAAGCAGCTGATTAATTGGAAGAAGCGTAGCATGTAAACTTCAATGGGGCCATCAAAACGAGACCAAAAAAAGGCCTGCTTGGGCTAAATGTCACAAAACTGTATAAAATGGAAGCAGGTGCACTAGACTGATGATTCTCTTCATAAGTTTGAAATACTTGTGTCTAATTGTAGCCTATGTCTGTCGGAGAGAGGGTGAACACGTGCTCAAAGATGGCACAATGTCCACTGTCAAACACGGTGGAGGAAACAATGGTTCGGGGTGGGTTTTCTGCCAACACAGGCGGTGATTTGTATAAAATTAAGAATTCCCTAAACAAGCAGAGATACTCGGAGACACACCATTCCGCTTGGTTCACGTTTGGACCCAAGCGCTGTCAGAATTATTCATGCAAAACTAAGACGACTGGGTTCTTATTACCACAGAATGGGCCACACAATCACTGGACTTAAACCCCATTGAAATCGTGTAGATAGAGGGGCGAAAGATAAACAACCATCTTCAGCCCAACAGTTGGGCCAGATCTTACAGGATTGGATTAAAGTAGGAGATTATCTCATCAAATTTAATCTGGAGACTTCCAGGAATCTGTCGGGTAGTAACTGCAGCAAAAGGAGGATATTCTGATGAATCTAAAGTGTAGGGGTTAGGGTCACATATCCACATGACCTTAAAATTATTATCGGACATCAAAACGTTTGGGTGGTGGTATATCTCTACATTAAAAAAAATTGTTTCAGTTAGATCTGAACACAACCCTAACCTTCACTTGGACAGCTCACAGCAGGGACCTAGACAGGAGAGGTGACCAAGTAATTCTGGTCAAGGGTTGCCCTTGCAACCTCCACCACATAATACACGAGAAAACCCAACTAGGACTCTTTTCAGATTTGGGAGGAAAGCCAGATGGTCCGCTGGTGAAGAGGAGCTAGAACATGGCTGGGACCATCAGCAATGGCAGCTCAACAGCCGCCTAATGACATTCACCTGTTTGCTTTTATCTGGCCACCCAAAAGTAGTAATGGGTTCACCACCACACCTAGCCACAAAAATTTGTTTCCGTGTACTTTGCAGGTAAAATAATAAAATTCTATTTGTTTTATTAGTGTAAACAGAACATACACACAAATAACTAGTGCACTTTCTATCCTGACTCTGTAAGTAAGATGTCCGATACCAGAACTGTAGTTGTGATTAGCAAAGAAAAGAATACTTGCAGTAAACTTGTTTCCCTTTGTACATCCCCCACAACCCAAACAGTTTATACTGGTTTAAAACTCCCATGAAATATCTGGGGGAAAAGTCTTGAAAGTTGGTTGTGGTCTTTTATTATTCCTAATAAGTCCTTCAGTACCATAACTGCCTGATTTCATTTGGCACAGTTACTTGGCAATCACATCGCATTTTGATGAAGCATCTTGCCGCTGTAGCTAACTGGTTGGAATTGCAATTTTAAGAGGCGTACTTTAGTTTTGAACTTCTATTATACAACATCAATGTTTAATTGTTTTTATAGCCCTGTAGGTAAATATGGTAATATCAGAGATCAAGGTGTATAATTAAGAAAAGATAACTTACTATTCTCGTCCTGCATAGTGGTCAAGGTTCACCGCAGCTGTGATGCCACAGATGATGAGAGGAACTCCCCAGCCAAGGAGGTAAAAACGGAGCATAGGCTTTGGTGGCAGTGGCATCAGCAGGGGTTCAGGAGGTGGGGAGGGAGGCCGCTCTGCCTTTGTGAACTTCTTCAGCATGTTGCTGTGATAAAACAAGGGGAGATAATTGGATTTAAAGAAATGGCAGAAAATTTCAATAGTAAAAAAGTAACAGGGCAGTGGACTTGATATAATGGCTTCAGAACAATACAATGTGAATTAATTTTCCCAACTAAAAGACAAAAACAGGTATCATGCTGTAAGACATCAAACAAAAGTCTTTTAACAAAACTGGTTGATATCTACTAACAGATTCAAGTTGGCAACAACCAGCCGTCAGAACCCCGTGCTACCACCCATTCTGTTTTCATCTTTATAAAGTTATTTGTCAACACTTAGTAGATTAACATTTCCCAATGTCGTTTTTTTTCTTTAACACACCTTTTGAAACCCACATCCCCTGACAGCTGCTGCACGACTGTTAAAGGGTTAAGGGTACAAGCAGTTTATAGGCCTCTGGGAGCCATCACACATTTTCCCTCTACTTCAGAACAAAACACAACAAGCAACAGAGAGCTGGAGGATGGGTGTTCGGGGGCTGTGCTGCTGGTTTGGGGAGCCCAGACCCGACCATGGGGAGGCTGGTGTAGGTAGAGCAGGGGTAGTGTGGATGTTGGAAATACAAGAAGGAAAGTAACTGCCAAAGCAGACGACATCATGGATGAAAAAATTCCTTGATGATGCACATGAATGGATGACTCTCCTGGAAAACCCTAAGTCTGCTTGCCACATGGAAGATGATCTAATAGTGCGAGAAGTAAATCGCTGAGATTCAGAACTTCTCCATTATTGTCCAGGAAGGATACTAGGAAGTGAACCATTTAACCCAATCTTAGACCAGCCTTAGGCAACCATTATAAGTTTGTGGTCAGTCATCAAGCCATGGCAATGTCAACTTAGTCAAATCTCTCTAGGGATACAGCAGCATGTTGAAGAATAAATAACTACTTTCTTCCTTACATTTTCAAAGCAGAAGAGTCGTGCAACCACTTCAAATAAAAACAATAATAGACCACAGTAAAGAAATTGGTTGGTCACGTTCCCCATGTGTATCCCATAACATTCTAAAGCACTTATAATAATTAATAAAAATGAGTATCTAATTTGAAAACTTTACAGATCTGAAGAAAAGTAACATCATTTTATAATTTATAGGATTTTAAGAACACATTGCCAAAAGTAACAGTTATCTTCTAGAGCAGATTCAAAATGGATGTTTTGATTCTTTTTCCTTTAAAAATACAGGTACAAAAAGACCAAATTGGCTGCATACCAGTAATCATTCTATGCTTTCATTCAGAAAGATATTTTACCCATTGCTACATAATATCCAATGTAAAAAAATATCCAGAAAAGTCATCATCTCAGTTATTTCCAATGACTTGACTGTTTGGAATTACCATCCCCCCACACACACTTCATCTCCATCCTCTGCACTATAAAGTGTTCCTTCATTTAAATTGTTCTGTCTGAGCAGATGTCTTTCCATTTATAAATTAGAAAATTAAAGAACATCAAAAACAGATAATAAAGCAGACTTAATTTATTCCATAACCAAAGCACATTTTCTAATAGCTCATCTTTACCAGTGTTCAAGAGAATTTCAGTCAATTAAAAATTTTATATTTATAATAAAAACTAAAATATTATGCCATTACCCCCATGCTTTCTTATTTCAGAAATACAAGACGGTTGCCATCAAAATATCAGTATAGAAATATCTAATCAATCATTTCTCATATGCATTGATAATTTGAGATTAACAATTTTAACCTTAAAACTAAATGATAAACAGTTCAGACGGTGGCCTTCAGTATCTTCTTAAAGCATCTCTCACCACCAGTCTTACCAGCAGAAATGCTAAAAATAAATAGAGAGAGAGGATAACTAATTTAAAATTGCCCTTCTCATCATCTCTTCACAAACAGAAGCCATATCCACATCAATCACTCCCATTTCTCTTCAGTCACAAATGAAGTTCCTACCCACTGCCAATGGTGGGGAACCATTGACAGTAGGTAATCAAAAGGACTAACTGTAAATGCTCAAACAAACCACAAACCAGTCACTTCCACAGCAGCTAAATCAAAAGGTGAACAGGAAATCAAGCTCAGATACATTTCCACTCATTCGTTTTCATGTATGTAAAGAACTCACAACTAAGTTTTTTTTTGTTGTATACATTCTCTTCTTTCGATATCAAAATCTATGAAACTTGCACCTTCATATATATATATAGCTTAACCTTTAAATGCTAAACTATTAAAGGCATACCACAAACAACATAGTTTAGGTTGCAGTAGTTCTGATTTTGAAAGTAAAATAGATAACAACAGAAAAGTCAAATTTCTCTATAAGGGTCAGTCACAATACTACTTGTCAGGAATTGTGCTTATATACAAATATACACAATGTGGACCATTTCCTCTGTGATAGATTTAATGTCAATCACAGAATTTTTACAGCTTCAGTTAACCAGATTGGTTAGCAACATTATCCATTAACATTTTTATCTCTGTTTCTCATACATCAACACAATGTATACTAGGGACAATATTCAAATGAAACTCAGCCTTTGCTGTAACTGTATTAGCTAGTTTTTATATGAATGTTGTCCCCTGTGCATATCTGAAACAACAGACAACTTTACCCAGCTAAAAAATTGTTAGCCCTCTTTAAATACCAGATCCCTAACTTACTTTGAAGTAATGGTGAGCCAGAATATTGCGCAGAGAGAGAAGTAATGGATGCCAATTCCCACAATCTGACATGCTCGTCTGTGATCCACCCGATTGATTCCCATTGTGAAAGCAATGATCAATAACAAGATACTGATGTTGATGTTGATCACTGAATGCTTCATCTTTTTTGGAATTCGAATAAATCTGTGAAAAGAAATTTTGAATTTCATATTTAACTACCAACTTCAAAAGAAAAAAATTATTTAAAAATTTCTAAGGGGCTTCTAAAAATCTCTTTCTGTACTGCCTTCCTAAACTTGTTTGGAAAAAATAATGGGGACATCTAGAATTTCTTTGTTTCTTGATTACATCGGTGCCAAGACAGAAAACAAAGAAACACAATTTATCAAATTATTCTTTTTCAAACTGTCAGGATAGATAAATGCAAAGAAGCTGGTTTATCTCCCGTTAATATTCACATGTCGACTTTATAAGTATCAAACACTTTGTTTCCAGTCGCGGCTTTTGAAATACAAGGTTTTTAACGTCAGTGTCTGACAGCCAAGAAATGCAGATCAAAAGATAAAATTACTTGAAGCATGTGATGTAGGTGACCATGACGGCAATGGTGCACAGCACGCAAACACAACTCCCTATGTAAATCACAGGCTCCATCATCATGAACCCACTAATCAAAACCGGGGTCAGATCCTGAAAGAGAAGTGAGCAAAAGCAATGTCAGACTTGAAAGATAACCATGTCTGTAGAAATAAACGCCACTTTCTAACAAAACCACATAAGTACACCTCCTCTTATTGCTAAGATGTTTCTTTAAATATTATTTCTAATTTAATTTTCAAAAAAGGGAAATCAAATAGGAGGAAATTTTTTTTTCTGTATCTGACCAAAAAGCTACCTTAAACCTGACACTAGCATAAAGAATACCAGTAATTACAGAAGCATGTAACAATATGGTAGTTTCATTGGCCCTTTTAAAACAGAATAATGGCAGTGGAAATTAAATGGGAATTAACTCAATCCTTACTTGAAGAATGGCAAAGTTTGTGAGATGATAACTGAACTACTGTAGTGTTCAGGTGCTGGTCCACTATTTCACATCCGTCCGTCCTCCAGTCTCCGAGACCATCTGAAATTAGGAAATAGAGGTTATATTTAAATTTTGTCAACTGTGTATGCCCAAAAAACAAACTGGTGGTAGCAGAACGGTACATCATAATCAGTGGTGTACAATGGGGACTATATTTTCAGAAGATAAGTCTCAAAATTGGTGAATGGTATCCCTTCCCATAGGCCCCATATAAAGAATTAAGAGGAAAGCGTTGATGAGTTACAGCAGATAGAGTCTTAAGTATTCTAACAGTAACAGCATGGAAGCTGCATGGTAGTATAGGTATCCTGGGATGAGGCTTCATTTACCTGTTTGGCCTAAGACATTTTTGTCATGGTACAACTAAAGATTTTTAAGTCATTCTGAGGAATGAATGAATACAGACAGAGAGGTTTATTGACACGACACTAGGGGTTATAAATAGTAAAACATGATTAGAAAATCTTTTTCTAAAATTAGTTTTATTCTATTCCTTGCTCTCTTGACCCCTTCAGAGTTGAAATAGAAAATTAGAATTTACAGCTATAAATCTGAGGAATGTCAGTCTGGAACTGTCTTAAAACAAACAAAAAAAAACAAAGACATGCTAGATCTTGAATTTCCCATGATTCCTGATCCTTCCAGAAATTTCTGCAGATTACTGACAAATATTTTCAAGTAGAGAATGAACCCAGGATAGATTCTGTAATTTTAAAAAAAATTTTGTAAATATGAGCAATGGCATACTGGGATATAAAAGATGTTATGTATTAAAATAGTAACATCTGAATAAAGGGCAGTCCGGAATCATGAAACAATTACCAGTTTTACATTCCAAGGAAATGAAATAGACCCGCCAAACTTTTGAATAGTTGTCTCCCTTTGGACACCTACCTCTCAGCTGTTTCTTTGTAAATAAATGCTGGTTTTCTAACCCACAACATTAAATAAAGTTTTCAGCAAGTATTTTTAATGTAAAGCAGCTTTTTGTTGCTGGAAATTTTAGCAATTAACATTAACACTTGCTTCATTAAAAGCTAAGAATTTACAATACAAAGCAAGCTTTTCACTGCTACAGAGATTCAACCATCCTTCTCTGGTACCAAACATGGAGTAGGCAGATGGAGGTCATGTCTCCAGACTTACTGTGAGGGGCTGGGCTCTCTCTCCCATTAGATTCCAGACTGTGACAGGGTTTTCCTGATACATACCAAAAATATCAGCAACTTATTTTTTTTTTATTTTAGCTTGTGAAACTTGATGGAATTAAAACATAATAATAATAATAATAATAATAATAATAATAATAATAATAATATAATAATAATAATAATAATAAATTGTAAATAAGCTGCCATGCCCACATCCTGAGGTGTACAGTAAAACTTCATGACTTACTGTTGGCATCAAAGTCCCAGTAAACAGCTTGCAGTTTGTGCCTCAGAGCAGGGGCCTGGAAGGTAAGGACAACTGGGTCGCTGAGATTTGTAATCGGGTTACCTGTAATGCAAAACACATGGCCCCTTAAAGCTCAGGCATCAGCTTTAACATGGGATCTTCTTTCTTATCTTGGTTTCTGTTGCTTTTGGGCTGCTTTCATACCAAAAGAGAGTGGATCAATTTCACAACCCTGAGATCTTTCACTTTCCACCAGCATTTTCCCTTTGTGTGTTTTTCTTTACTAACATTTAAAGTGTTTTCTCTTTAGTGCCCTTTCCAATCTGCTTTTATTTATAAACAAAAATCCTTTAAAAACATTTAACAGGAAACAAAACAGTTCAAGGGAAACCTTATATAATGAGTGACTGAATGTACTATACATACATACATACACCAGCAGTCACAAATGTAGACCCACCAATAAAATAAGCCAATAAATGTATTATTAGTGCAGGCAGTTTACATAAACAAGCATAGGACTGTAAAAGACATAAAATGTTTGTGGTAGAACTTTAATTATTTTGCATTAAAATATCCTGACATGTTTATACTTATGGCTGCCATACATACGCATAACCAAGCACATATGACGACTACCTAGAGACTGAAGGAGAGACAGAACCCCATCCCAGAGGTGTTATTCAGACTAAATCAGTTTTGCTCTCAATTTTAAAAATAAAATAAAATGAGCCAGAGTTTTCGCAAAAATGTCAAACCTGATCATGCACGCATCATCTCCACAAGAAGATGGGCAATCCTAGATCACTTCCATGATGGACTAGAAAAAAGGAGTACTTATGTGGTAAGCTCCAAAAATTCCTACTGGAACTCCTCATTTTCAGATGTGGGAAGAAACCCACACGGGCGAGAGCAAGAAGCAGCCATGTTCCCAGTGGGAATAAGACTCTGGCTGTCAATCTTGGCAGTTCAGAAGACTAACCGCTGAACGAATGCACCAACCCAAATTAGACAACGTAAATCTAAAACTAAATGATGAAAAAAAAGAAAAAAATTTGAAAAATAACAGTAAACAAAAACATAAGATCTCAAAATTGAAAACAAACACTGGATTCAATACTATTGAGTAATTTATCATTCATAATTTATGCATTCTGATGATGCCTTTTTTAAAATCTGTTTTTCCACTCTAATTCATAATCCAAGATTTCTTTAGGAAACTAGAACTATGTTCATGAATTCAAACCTGATCAACACGTACCAACACTGCCCGATATTACCATTGATACCACCTGCCAGTCACCATCAGTGAAACCGCGTCCCCTGGTGTTCACAATGGGGAATAGAGAGGGCACTCTGTGCACAGAAAACTCTATGCCAACCGTCTTCAAAGGTTCATCAATCAGGTGGTCTGAGTTAGTAAACAACGTTTTAGGCAGAAGAATTGATGTTGATAGTCCCTGAGTAAAGAAAACAGAAAACATACAAGGGGATAAAACTAATGTTTCAAATGTCAGCCAAGAAAATCTTCTATTGGTTTTAAGGTGGAAACCATAACAGAAGGCATATAAGTTCAGTGCTTCCATTACCCTATCAAATTCTGCATGTCAAAGGATAAAATACATACAGGGATAAAATTTGCTCTTAAAAATGGGGAGTGATGATATCAAGCAAATATCTGAGATTCTCATTGGTTTTCTTTTTTTGTTTTTCGTGCTAGTGCATTACTTTAGAAACATACAAACCCATTCCTGGCCAAGCGAGCAAATAATGTAGCACTTCTTCACACA
This sequence comes from Nautilus pompilius, assembly GCA_018389105.1. Taxonomy (NCBI): domain Eukaryota; kingdom Metazoa; phylum Mollusca; class Cephalopoda; order Nautilida; family Nautilidae; genus Nautilus; species Nautilus pompilius. Next base: position 327,562 of record JACATO010000121.1, read on the forward strand.
CAGGATAAGAACTATGAATGAGATTTTAAGTTCTGGTGGGTTACACAGTAAAATGTTAAAACTGAACAAACCTGTCATCCCATTAGTGGGATATTTCATAAATCCACGAATATATGAGAAAGTACCAATGTCACTCCAGTATATACATTATACATATGTAAGGATTCAAAGCAAACTCAGTAATTATAGATCAGTCAGCACAACAGCTGCAGGAGAAACTACTTGTCTAGATACACACTTGGCTCAACATAAATTTTGGCAAGTAAAATACTGTTACTAATTTGTTAGAAGATAGTTACACACACAAAGACAAAGGAAGTTTTATATCTTAATATTAGTAAAGGTTTTGACAAGGGTCCACATAAACATTTGGGAAAACTTATGGTGATAACAGAAATCTGTTCTTGTAGATTTGAATTATTTGAATAATAGACCTCAGTTCTTCATGGTGTTTTAAAATGGAGATACAGAATGTCACCAGCAGGGGTGGGGTGTCCAGAGATTCACAAGTCTGTCCAATTCTTATACACTCTATCTCCAATTATCATGGCGTTTTCAATCCTTTATAACTTTGAATTTTACAGGTTATATGAAGTTTAAAATGTACTGAATGTGCCACATTGGAGCTTGTAACTCCATTTACAGATGTCGAGCCTACCCTGATGCTTATAAACGTTTAACATGAAAGCTGAAATAACAGAAACATTTTTTTTAAAAAAGACTTGGATTTTTTTGTCTTTCCAACTTATAAACACCTTGATTAGATCTCCACAATTTGATTTTTTAAAGCATGCAAAAGGACTAACATTCCCACAAATCATTCTACAAATCTCCTTTGTGTCCATTCCAGTTGTCAACTTTCCTATAAAATATGGAAAAACACTATAAGTCAGGACAAATCCACTGATATGTCAAAAGCAGAGTGGTAGTACAGTAATGAAAGTGAATGACTGACAGAGGAACTATCCAGTATTGGGCGACTGGTAACTATCTATAGGGGTATGGCTTACAGATGTGTGGGGGTCCTCCTTCACTCCAGAAGACAATGATAAATGGCATAAATAAATACAGTTACAAATAAACTTAATATAAAAATTAACAGAATTTTGACTGGGAAAGAAAATATGTCAAAGATGCCTATGCTATTCTAAACATCGAAGCTGAGTAAACATGAGGTTTTTACCAGATTCGTGGAAAACTATGCCTAGAAGAATTGATGAGTTGGAATAATTTGAACAATTTTACACATTTCAACGCAGGGTTCTCTCTGAACGTTTTAACCCTCTAACTTACTTTACTGACTACTCTTCTTTTTCTTTTTTGGAAGACATCAATATAGAAACTAAAAGTTTAATATTAGAATTTTCTTGTTAAAGCTTTACTACATTAATTAATCTTACAATTTACCGGAATAGATAAAATGAAAATAAATTGATCATTTTATTACTGATGTATTCATTAAATATATATTCTATTATTTAACATTTTTTTTTCCTTACAGATCCAGCAGAAATGTTCCTTTTAGTTTACCATATATCTTGCCCCGCATATGATAATGCTATTTATCACAAAATCCTGTTGGTTAGCCAGTTTTCCTTTGTGACAATAAAGAAGGGTTAAAGAAGCCAACAGAAAACTAGGAGTATATGTTACTATCTTCTTCCTCTTTCTAAAACGAAAAGTTCACTTCCTCGATACAGTGGCTCCCTCTGTACATGTGGTACATTTCCTGCTCCTTTGACTTACCTGATTACTAGCAAAAAGCTGAATATGTTTTGGAAAATAAACCAAAAATAATTAGAAAAATGAATATGACATGTTACCAGTGCCTATAGATAGTTTTCTAACAACAAAAAAAACAGTTTTTATGAAAGTTCTATTCTTTTTTTTTATTTTCTAATTAATGAAACAAAATCAAATGTTAACATCTGGAAATTATCTTCAGTTTTCTTCAAGCTTGCATAGAGTGCTGAAAATAATGGTGTAAAATGTCAGTCTGTTTACACTGATCAGATGGTAGGAAGCTTGTACCAAATTCTGCTAGCTATTTTTCCTTGAATTACATGCACATGTGTATAACAGTATAATCAGAAAATCAAAAGGAGGTTCTACATTTAGTCTGAATGCAAATATATTTGGCCAGATGGCCTTGCTGCAGATGTGTTTAAGTAAAGAATCACACTAATAACTGGCGAAACAACAGCAGAAATAAATACAGCTTACCTTTTGTGAGACATTGAGAAATGTGGAAAGATTTACAGATGATCCACAGGTAAACTGGTCATCATGGTGACCAGGTCTGGTGAAGCTGCCCATCATGTAGCACGCCATGCCTTGGACATTTTCCAGCGTCTTGTTGAAAGCCTTAACCATCACGTTCTCTGTTTGACCAGTCACATAGCTGTTCGACAGCAACATGCGCTGCGTGATGTGCTTGATACTTTTCACCAAGCTGAGACGCCAAGCAAAATTACAAAATTACCAACCAGTGGGAAGGAAAAAAAGGAACAAATTTTTATGCAAGTTGAACCATTAGAAGTAACCTAAAACATCTACTAAATACAAAATGTCAAGGGGAAATAATCTGTTAATGACTATTTCTTTCATGCAAATTCAACTTATTTAAAAGACGGTTTGGAAATGAAGCAGGGAGGTGAGAGGTAATAAGTGCAGAGCCGGTGTGGAAACTGCCCACAATGCAGAGAGGTTCATGAACATCTCTCACACAGGCTGACCAGAGGCAGTCTTGTTATCTTGGTGCCGCCAGTAGTTAGAACAATTATAATGGTGGAAATTACCCCCAACCCCAAAGGGCAGATCCTAGTGTGTTAAGGTTTAGTAAACATTTTTAAAAAATTCAGAAAAATAAACAAACTAACCAAAGTTATAAAGAAACCAAAACAAAATAATAGAAAATGAAATTGCCAACAAAAAGTAGATGGTGGGTAGCATTTGAATAGCAGTACCAAAATAAGCTGCTGGTTAAAAGGAAGCCAAATGTTTAATGGACAACAATCATATAATTAGCAGTCAGAATTCCACCTGATCATTAATCGTATAACAAAATGTTTTAAACATCTGTCTCTTCTCCATCCTCTCATCACACACTAGTTTAGGGGGGGGAAAAACAACAGTCATGGTCTTAATTTACTTTTTATTTATTCAAAATGTCTGCTGTTTTTAATAATTAACATTAAGTTATCTCCCTTTAGCCTCTTTTCCCCCCCATATTATTATTATTATTATTATTATTATTATTAGTTTTACTCTGTTTAAAACCACTTTTTCTCTTTTTCATTTTTAACTGTCTCCCTTTTGTGACAGATGATGATACTATTTTCCAGAAAATTATTTGGATATCTCTTCATAGAGGAAAGGATGTATATACAGGGAGTGTTAGTGTATTCAAGATGATTTGGAGCAGACCCTCCTCTGTTGGATGAAGATTGTTAAGTTTACAGCAGAGTCACTGTAAGCCTGCAGAATCATAACTGCACAATGAAGACTTACAAAGTATGTCTAAAGACAAAAAGGAATAAAAAATATATTTATGTCCTTAATCCTTTCTGAAGCAAACAATTCTAGATTTCACATGCTTAAAAGAGAAAATAATTTAGAAGATGGTTGCACAAAATGCACCAGCCTCATTGACATTACTGAAAATATAGTAAAGAGTCGTGGAATGACTCAAATAGCGTAAATGACTTGGCACATAGTTCAGTAATTCAAACAAAAATGAAAATAAAATCAGACAATAGTGCAGAAAGTAAAAAGCGCCGAGTATAACCACTCGCTTCCAAAAAGTGGTCAGTCACTGTTACTTTTGGTTCATTCACATGGTTGGTGAAATATCTCAACCTACACAGAGGAATGGTGCAGAGTTGTCAGCAGGTCTCCTGGAGCAACAGATACCTGTCAGACCCTCCTCAACATCTATCCTGTCAAACCAGCTGAATGATGATAGATCCAAAGTGTGCTTGCTCAAAATCTCTACATCATCAGAAGTAAATGATTCAGTGTTAGACTGCATATCATAGATTAAATACAATCATACAACAGATCTAGCACAGATAGGAACACGTATGTAAAACAAAGTGATAAAAATAGACAAAATAAGTGATAAGGTGGACCAGCATCCTCCTGCATGTGCTATCTACAGTATAAGGAAAGTGATAATCAAACAACTAATCACAGACTGCAAGGCCATTTTTAGCTAAGTTGCCTCAGAAAGGATTAATAAACACATAGTTACAGCAATTTACCATATTCAGAAAAACAGTGAAAAGAAACATAACAATCATTATAAGCTTATTTCACCTTAAATTAAGAACAATCATTATTAGTATATTTCCGTTTTTAGTAAAACTCTCCCCTAATAAACAAAACAGGCTTGTTTGATCTTCTTACCGTGAGCAGCTATTGTTCTTTCTCTGAGCATGAACAAGGAGTTTCTCATTGAGCTTTGCCATTTTACTGACCACCTCCAAGATAATGTTGTAAATCTATTTTTTTTTAAAAAAAAAAGAAAAAAAAAAGCACTTGAAAATACAATGAACAAAAACTATTTATAACTTTCCATGTGGCTAACTAATGCTCAGGAAGCTTTTATATACATCAGTTTGGAATCATTTCAAAATGTCCAATGAAATAAGGCTGCATGTTAACAACGCACAGCAGCAAGACAATTCATCATAGTGGACTTAATGAATTGTCAGTGATTGTATAAATTTACCAAAGGATCTAAGCTCAGTCAGCCACGTTGGAATAGTTCAGTTTCCAGACACCTGCTTCATTCAAATAACAAATGAAAAATATCTTTTCATTTCTAAAGTAAAGCTGCATGGAGCTTTGTATAGATACACATCTCAGAGAGGCAGGATTTATTCATCTGAAGAATTTATATTATAAGAAATGTATGATTTAATTGTGTTTTAAATCATCATTTACGTTTTTTTTTTAAATTTTGAACAAATTGCTTCAACAATAAAACTCGTTAGGCAGCAGTTATGCCCCTTTGATGCTATGTTCACTCAACTGATTGCTGATCAATCTAAAAACCATGAAAACAAATGTCACAGAATAATAGTGTTTTATTGTAATTTATAGATCTCAAAGAACGTTTTGAGCAAACAAGCATAGAAATACTGTTGATAAATTGGCCTCCATGTCTAAAATGTTTCTAGTAACAACTTGACTATATCACTCATCTCAAGAATATTTCTGTAAATCTAATAAACTTCTGACAGTTTTCAAATGTGTAATAGCTCTCCCCCATCAAGAAGATCACAAAAAGTCTGTGCCGGATGGTGAACTGCGTATTGTTCAATATTGGTTCTGACCACTACTTACCACTCTGCTTACTTCAAAAGACCACAAAACACGGGGCCAGACTTTCAAGTATCAATATGAAAATATTTAGCTTTTTAATGCACATTTGATAATTTGTGATGTTGGCAATAAAACCAAGTCATAAACAATAGTGGCACAAATCAGAACTTTGTGGATTTCGATGTTTCTCTGAGGCCATTTTTTCTCAAATAACCAGTTTAATGTGCTTGCCTGCTCTTTTAAACTAGATCACAACCAAAACTACATTAATATCCAGTACGGCCTCAGTAAGTTTCTTGCTTTAAAAAGAAAAAATAATAATAATATGGCTGAAAACCTTTCTTGCTTGAACCATACCAACATGCAAAAATGTATCAATATAAAATCTTTCACATTATTTCTTACTAACCTGCCTAAATTTGGTAATGTAACTTATTTAACGATTTTCTAAATAAATATATATTTTCAGGTTGCTCATATTCAAGTAAGCCGCCATTTTGTTTTTTCAATCCCTCCCAAGCATAAATAAAACTAATTTTCTTTTTGTTAACAGAAACTTTCATCAAAACCATGTGCAAAATTTACATGTATATATATATATATATATTGTATATTAATAACCACAAAAATAACAATTTTATTCTTTCAAATCTGAAAAAAAATGTTTAGAAACTGATAAACTGAAAAATAATTAGTATCAACAATCATACATGTTGAAAAAATATAAGGTCATTTAAATAGATGACAATTCTCCTTCACCAGGCACTAGATTACTTCAGCATATATAATGAAACATTTTAATGAGTGGTTGTCTCATCTTTGGTATTAATTCAAGAGTCTTCATAATGACAGCTGCAGGATTCAGATCTCACTCACATTTTTCTGCACATATGGGACCAGTTTATCAATGATGTCTGCAACAAGAGTGACTTCTATTGAGTACTGAATCCATGACTTCCCACTGAGGATACTTTGGAACTCACTTGCAGTGTCAATTGCATTTTTTTCATCAATGCTCCTCTGAAAAAAGAGAGAGAAGAAAGAATGATTTAAAATTCTGTTTAAAGGAACAAATGTGAATTCTTAGTTTTCATCAATAAATAAAAATCTGTTTCACAAAGTTCGGTCATAAATAAAGATGAATTTGTTAAATTTTCAATTAGACTTAAGTAAAGGTTTAAAAAAACAAATACTGGTTGATTGGAGCCCGTTCTGCTAGGCACATACAGGGGCTAAAACATGTTATCAAGAAAAGTCAACATTCTTTTATTAACAAACTTTTATTACATTTTTTCTTTTTGTAAACCTACATAATACCTCTTAAGAAAAATTGAAAAATGTACATATATTTGCTGGGGAGAGAGAGAGAGAGAGAGAGAGAGAGAGAGAGGAGAGAGAGAGAGAGAGAGAGATCCATCAGAGAGAGAGGATGGAGAGGGAAGATGAGAGACGGAGGGGAGAGAGAGAGAGGGGGGATTAGAGAGAGAGAGAGAGATGGAGAGAGAGACAGAGAGAGAGAAAGATGGACAAAGAGTAAGAGAGATTGAGAGAATGGAGAAAAGAGAGAGAGAGAGGAAGAGAAATAGAGAGAGAGAGAGGAAGATGGCGAGAGAGAGAGAGAGAGAGAGAAAGATGGACAGAGAGTAAGAGAGATTGAGAGGATGGAGAAAGAGAGAGACAGATGGAGAGAGAGAGAACAGAGAGAGAGACGAGAGGAAGAGAAATAGAGAGAGGATGGCGAGAGCGAGAGAGAGCTGAGAGAGAGGCGAGAGAGAGAGAGAGAGAGAAGAGAGAGAGGAAGAGAAATAGAGAGAGAGAGATCCATCAGAGAGAGAGAGAGGAGATGGGGAGAGAGAGAGCGAGAGAGGTGGCAGAGAGCGAGAGAGAGACTGAGAGAGAGAGGAGAGAGAGAGGAGAGAGAGAGAGAGAGAGCGAGAGAGAGAGAGAGAGAGAGATCCAGAGAGTCAGAGAGATGAGAGGCTGGAGAAAGAGAGAGACAGATGGAGAGAGATAAGAGAGAGAGAGAGAGAGGAAGCGAAATAGAGAGAGAGAGATCCATCGAGCAGAGAGAGATGGAGATGGAAGAGAGAGAGAGAGAGGGATGCAAGAGAGAGAGAGAGAGAGAGAGAGAGAGAGAGAGAGCGAGAGAAAGATGGACAGAGATTAAGAAGATGAGAGGATGGAGAGAAGAGAGAGCCAGATGAGAGAGAGAAAGAGAGAGAGAGAGAGGAAGAGAATAGAGAGAGAGAGATCCATCAGAGAGAGAGAGATGGAGATGGGAAGATGGAGAGACGGAGAGAGAGAGAGAGAGGAGAGAGAGAGGGGATGTAGAGAGAGTGAGAGATAGAGAATAACATCAATAGAATTTTCTTTTAAATTCTTATCAACCCAGTCACTATCAACCATCATCCTTGGCAATCAGCCACCCACCTTTACAACTCACTCGCTGTTGTCTACATCATCTTTGGCTATAGGAGTGAAAACAGTCAGTCATTTTCGCACTGACTCACACAATGGACAAACAAAGAGAAAACCCTGAACATAATCAGACAGACAAAATGAAGTTTGTAATTTACTTGGCAGAAACTTTAGCAGGCATGTGGGATTACTGAGCATCCTTATTCCTACATCTCTTGAACCAATGACCTATTAAAAATAAATTTTCCATCTTGGATTTCCCACCACTGATCAATGACAATTGTGGTTTAACTTCCTCTCACCTTTCATTTACTGTGCAGGGGGATTTTTGTATAAAATCCCATGAAGTTCAAATAGTCATGTACTTTGTTCTGCTTACCGTTTATCAAAGTAATTCTGCTTGCTAGTCAGTTTTAAACTTGGACAACTATTCTGACAGTTAAGTTGGTGGGCCAACCACTAATTACCAAGAAGCGTCTTATCAAGATTTGATATGAAAAGGCATTATTATTATTAACCAGGTAATTCAAATACCAGCAAATTAAACAAAATTTTCTTAGTACTGGCACCTGAAAGTTCGTATCCTAAATCTTATTTATTAATTTGGTCATTAAATAATTAACAGAAAACTTGACTTAAATACGACCCTGACGAAATTATATTATCCACTGTCATGCGTTATCAGTATTGCACAAGTTTAACAAGACCTGAAGATATCAGATATCTAGACAGTGGCATTCATTTTCGTTTTGGACAGTATTTTCTGAGCAGCTCAAACATCTCTTACCCGTAAAAGTTTTTATACTTTACATGCTAAAGTATGAATCAGTGACTATAAAAAAACACTTCCATTGAAGTTCTATCCAAAAAGTGTCATGTTTGATGAAGACTTCTAAAGAAATATTTTAGCACAAGTGTACGTCCACCTTAAAATCCTTGTTATCACCATCTATGGAATGGCATCTGTATCAAGGCATACAATTATCATCATGAGGAGATTAAGATTTATACAATGGGAGAATTTGGGCTGAATGACATTGTTGAACACATTGGTATGCACAAGTGTATTTTAAAGTAATGTTCTGTCATAATCATACACCACTATCTAATTAGTCATTTGTCGATAGCAAGGAACCAGTGCTACCACCATCCACATCAAACGTTTACAAACTGTTAAATCAAACAGTAAAACAACTGAAGTGGCAACATCATGGTGAGAGTTGCTGTAAACTAGAATCTTGTAGCCTAGAGCACAAGAACAGTATTTATCACCCAGTTCTCCCTCTTCTACAGAGACATGGACTGTCTCAGATATGCCAGCAAGACAATCCCTGGTCCCTACTTTCCTGTACAACTTAAAAGGCATTTCTTATTCTCAGGAGGCTTCCCACCTTCTTGAAAAAACTAAGCTAAGCTAAAAGTAACACTGGAATAATCTCCTTAACCAAACCACGTTGAGCGTAGATTAGTTTATAGCACAGTTAACCAAAAAAAGATAAGTATTATAAAATATCAAAGAGCTCAACAAATACATGTTTGAATGGTTGGATGAAGGAGATCATATTAATGTTATTTGTATCATAGCTAGGAAACCATCAAGACTTATGTAAGGACCCCAAGAAGAAGAAATGGCTACCAATAAGATTCTTAAAGCAATATGAAAAGTCTACTTTAATAATAAACTGTGTTGAAACTTTACACAATTTATAATGTCCTTTATTAAGAGAATACAAAATGAAAACTTTTAGTTATTACGTAAACCTTTATCAGATTCTCCCATCAAATCTCTAGAATAAAAACTGATATAAATCTAATGTTTCTAGCGTTTTTTCCGTATTCTAAATGCTTGAAAGCCAGGAACACTTCAGAGGAATCTACACTGAAGTCTTTCGAATAATTCAATATTCTTCTTCAAAGATGAAGATAAACTGAAGTTATTACACCTTACAAACTAATAATCAAATTGAAATTAGCCATATGAATAGTTGTAAAAGGTCTGTAATTTATTTATGTTTCAGTTTTAAGAAACTTCCAACAGCTTACCTGAGCAAGACTGCTGAGTTTACGTGTAAGTTCCACAATGTACTCGCACTTGCTGAGATCCAGGTTCTCCCAGGTACCCATCTCATTACAAAAATACTTTGCATACTGGTTCCTGCCAAAGTTGCACTGCTGCTCGACATGTATCCCTGCAACAGTCTTCTTCCACAGGTACACTCCCTTTATTGTCCGCACCACTTCACGTGTACAGTAGAGGGCATCACTGGGGATCACAACAACATTGACAGACTTGGAGTTGTTACCACGAGGCGTGGTCACACGGCACTCCCAGATGCCCTGGTGGTCTTTGGCAAGATTCTCTAGTACCAGGTTGTAGATGAGGATCCCACGATCCTGGAAGAACGATTGGTGGACAAAAATCCCTGCCGAGCGATTGTTTACCACGGGCTCACCGCCACGAATCCAGAACATTTTCGTCTCTGGACCCACCACCGCTGCTCGGCACTGGAATGGCAACTTGTCCCCTTCAAAAACTATCTGGTTTGTTGATGGGAGCAACTGAAACACACGGAGATTTAAAGGATGTTCTGAAATAATAAAATAAAAAAAATTTTTAATTCCTAAATATTAAATATCTGTAGGAGGCACTGGTAGCCATCAAACTATGTTATATCAGCTCATTAAGCATACAAAAGTATCATTAAGCAGCAAATTATTACTTTGTTAAAAAGTTTTGAAAAATTTAACAAAACAAGCATAAATTCCACAACAGTTACTATGATATTATATGTAATAAAGAAGGGGGAAAAGACTTGTTTAATGAAAGCCTTTAGGAAATGGATTTGGGTTTTAACAGACTTCTGCATTAGCAGTTTTAAATACGCTGAAAAAAACTAATCTTAAAAATACAATCCGACACAATACATATTCCCATGAGGCATTATTATACACTTTAATGAAGGTCATAAATACCAACAAGTGTACATACTTTTGATAAAAGGTTAGTGTGTGATGCACGCACAATGGCACTGACCCATTGCTGACCTCCATATTGGTTCTTATTGATTATTGCCCCTGATAAGCGTATTCCACACAATGAAGACGACCAAATGCACCCATCAATGTTTTACGGGTTTATCATTGTCAGGTTGCTGATGAAGATAACCACTATAACCTGACACAGTTGGTAGTTTTTTGTTTTATGGCCACAGCATGCCCAAACTTTGTTCCTCTGGTTAATCAATAGGTGAAAACAAGTGATTCACTAATAATCTGATAATTCAGAATCAAGAACATCAGGACAGCCGGCAGTGCTTACTACAGCTGAATTTGTTTAAATCTGCATTCATTAAACAATATTCCCTCCCTTTTTATACGATGACAAGCAAATAAGATACATCATTGTCAGACTACAAGATTTTATAAAATCAAAAACATTTGTGTAACATATGGTATTCATTGCTTGAGGGTTTCCAATGAAAAAGTACTTCTTTACCAAATGAATAAATTCCGACTATATCTAGTGTCATAACAAACAGCTTACACTGAGGCTTCTCATCTACAATTAATAAATCACAAGAAATGATTTGCACAATTTATTATTATTAAGAGAGGAAATAACTTCTATTTTTTTCATTGGTAAAAACTTGCTCTTGCAAAGATTAGATGGTTAATTTTGTAAAATGTTACCTGACTTCACAAGGAATTATTGCCACAGATGTTTCAATAAAATCATTAATATTTGAAAAAACAAAACAAACTAAATACTTGGGAATTATGAGAAAAAATAAATGTATATGTATATCGCCACGTAGTAGTTTGGGTACTCCATGATAATTTCAAGGTCATGTGGATATGTGACTCTAACCCCTACACTTTAGATTCATCAGAATATCCTCCTTTTGCTGCAGTTACTACCCGACAGATTCCTGGAAGTCTCCAGATTAAATTTGATGAGATAATCTCCTACTTTAATCCAGTCCTGTAAGATCTGGCCCAACTGTTGGGCTGAAGATGGTTGTTTATCTTTTGCCCCTCTACACGATTTCAATGGGGTTAAAGTCCAATGATTGTGTGGCCCATTCTGTGGTAATAAGAACCCAGTCGTCTTAGTTTTGCATAAATAATTCTGACAGAGCTTAGAAGAGTGCTTGGGTCCAAACGTAAACCAAGCGAATGGGTGTCTCCGAGTATCTCTGCTTGTTTAGGGAATTCTTAATTTTATACAAATCACCGCCTGTGTTGGCAGAAAACCCACCCCGAACCATTGTTTCCTCCACCATGTTTGACAGTGGACATTGTGCCATCTTTGAGCACGTGTTCACCCTCTCTCCGACAGACATAGGCTACAATTAGACCCAAGTATTTCAAACTTATGAAGAGAATCATCAGTCCAGTGCACCTGCTTCCATTTTATTCAGTTTTGTGACATTTAGCCCAAGCAGGCCTTTTTTTGGTCTCGTTTTGATGGCCCCATTGAAGTTTACATGCTACAATTCTTCCAATTAATCAGCTGCTTCCAGCCTCCTCTTAACAATAGATACAGATATGAAACTATTCTGTGTTGTGATCAAGGAAGCTGGACAAACGTCTTAGTGTAGCGGCCATCTCTTTTAGAAGTGGTGTTTGTCCTATTCTTGTGGCACAGCACCATATAAGCAACTCCACTCGGCGATGCCTTTAATTTTCTCGAGGATATTCCTTCCTCCCTCCCTCGCCCTTCGCTGTTCAGTTCATGGTCATCTTCTGGTCTTTGCCAATGACAATCTTTCATAAGCCATTAATTTCAAACGCAAACCACTGTTTTCACTTATTCCGAAGTAGAATACGAAGCTATCCTTGGTTAAAAGTAATCACATAAGTTAGATAAAATAACTTGGTCACAAACTATCAGGTTTTCCAGATTATCCACAAAATTTGATTAGCTGTTAACATTCATTTTTGTTGGTAAAATCATAGTTTTTTGTACAATATCACATGATAAAAATTACTGTTGTTTACCTAAACATCTGAGTAACAGTGCGTGAATATGGTGAAATATTTAACTACCAGTTATCACACACCTGTTTTAAATATCAATCTATAGGAAAAGAAAAACAGTTGGTTTAAATGTAAAACAATAATAAAATATAGAGAATCGTGAGGTAGTCTTTCCACAAACACGTTGCTTAATACATTATCACAATTCATGACAAATTCTAAAAGATAAACATCCATGTGATTAAGTGTCATTTATCTGGGAAATCAATGTTACATATGTATATACAAAGTAGCACCTCAGTAAAATGAGTTACCATCTTAAAGTAATCGGCAACTTTACTTTGTAGTTTCTTTCTTTGTAATTTGAACACCTTAAATTTAAGTTTGTTGGTAAAAGTTGTCCAACAAATGAAATGAGCTTTTATAGTTGTTTGTTTTTAGTCAGGTGTAAGGCAACGTCTACTACTAATAAAGATGCTGTTGTTTTAAATGTCCACAGTGAAAGAAAAGTGCAAAATCTAATGAAACGTTGTTGTTGTTGTTTTAAGGAAAATGTAGATGTACAGGCAATACCCAAACTAACTTTGAAAGTTGTTAAATTAAAACAACACTTTGTTCAGGTATAAACAATATTAAGAAATTAATAAAGACAAAATAACTGACACATTAGATATGGCCTGTAGACAGACTACTATTACTTAAGACAACAAACAGAATTTCACAAGAAACATTTCCATAGAAATTATAAAAGTAAAAATATCACACAGTATGTTAGCTTAACAAACAATAATGACTTTTAATGGTGCAGACAGTGATAAGAGACACTGAATAGGAAGGCATCTAAACAGAGCAAGACAAAAATAAGGTATGAGAAAATACACCTGTGGTTAAGAGTTACACGGGGACCCTAGTTTTGAAACATGCTGATCTAATCCCTATCCCTCCTTATCATTCTTGGATTTCTCCTCATGTGAACTGTTTTCATTATAGGCAACTTTACAATGAACTTTTTATTGTTGCTGAAAGCCTAATAGCAGACTTCATTCTGGAACAAGTCCATTTTATGCAAGATTTCTCCCAGGATTAAAGCCTTGTGAAATGAACAGAAACATGGCCTGAAGGCACAGAATCCCTGAGTTAATGCAATCTGGGATGAAAGAATGAAGCTTAATTCATCAACAAATGGCACCGGGCTCTCTCTGCTGGTTGCCTCGTTATGTTTTGGCCACCTATTGATGCTGGAGTACTTCCTGGTGCATCAGTAGAGTTTCCCAATGACCAGTTTGACAGAAATATCGCACAAAGCCATCCCCTCCCATCATTCACCTCCTCTGGTGATGTCAATCAAGGAGCAACTATGCTAACAAGACACAAATAACTGATGGGTCAATATGAAGTGCTCAAACAAATAAGACAATAAGAACCGCCTTTTCATTTTATTTCACAGATTTTACTCACTGGCTGCTGAGCAGGAAATCCTATTTCACTTCTTCACCCTTAGATTTTTTTCTCCTTTTAATTAATTGAGAAAGGGTGGTGGCGTATCATGACAGGAAGTGTCATTAACTCGGTTTTTAAAGCTATATGGCAGTGGAAACAACCTACAACTAATGTTCCAGTGCATTATTGTTTCTCCATAAATGCACAATTATACTCCAAATGCCATCCCTGATAATAGCATGAATGCCAGCCCTGATTTTATAAAAAATTAAATATACAAATTTACTCCCTAGTTTCCTTAGTCTTACTGAGTTCACATTTCTCATCACCATGCTCTGTAAGTGACCAGATATTATTAAACTATAGTCTTGTCAAATGAGTTCGCTATTCACGAAATCCCTGCTTATAGAATCTTAAACATTAAATAACAAGGGTAATGAAATTTAAAAGTAAAAGATGTAGGTGTTATAACTGAAAGCACCTTAAACCACCTGTGAAAGTGCAAGTCTCTTAGCCAAGATTCCTACATATGCTAAATTCTACTATACACATACAGGTCGTTCTAGTATCACTGTACAAATCTTTAGCTAGATCTTTTCTAGAACATGTTCCGTTAAATTTCCATTATACAAAAGATGTAGCTATTTTAGAAGCAGCTCCAAAAAGGTTCACCTCTTAGCTATGAAGACAGACCAAGGCTGCCTGGCTTGGCACACAGATGTTTTTTGTAATACTATAATAGAAATACTGAAAATTCTCTTTAATAAAGAAAACAGACGTAAAATTCCTTGACATTAACAGCATATCAAATATTAGTAAAGGTTATGGACTGCCTTATATAAAAAGCACTTCTGACTAGATATTCAGGTAATTCTGTATTAGTAGCCTGGATTGCTTTGTTAATCTTGGTTACTTGATGCAGAAAGTTTATATTACATATATATTTAAGTGAGTTTTATTTGCACTTTTTTGCTAATATTGAAAACATTTTGCCTCTGAATATCTGTGTAGATCTATGGCCTGTCAAATATTACCTCGATGATTATCAACAGATGACTATCTATGACAACTCAATGACCCAGAAATGCAAATGGTCTGACTGTCTTCTATACTACAAATAAACAGGTTGGCAAAATGTTTCATACAAAACAAATGCTTCATAAACAAGATGTATACTTGTGTATGAATCTGGTCCAACAGACAAACTTTCATAATATAGCCAACTTACTCAACAAGGAGTCAAAAGCACAGAATACAGAGCCTGTTTTAGAATTAGTGGCATCACATGATGCGAGAATAATTCTGTGTAAGATGTGCTAGCATTACAAGCGTTTCAAGAAAAATTACCATGAAGCTGACTTACACTAGTTTTCAAGAGACAATCTGTTTGGTGTTAGAAATGTGAAATTTTAAATTTCCGTTTCAAAATATGCCTTTACTAAATTTTTTTTTTGCTCTTACAATTCAGATATTTATTGGCTTTCACTTAAAAAAATTCTCTGCTCACCATTTTTACTAGAACATTGTTGTCTTTTATGTTTTTTTTTTTAAAAAAAATACCAAGCCAACACTAGATAAAATCAGCATAGACCCACCAGATGGAGTTGTAAGCTCAACATGGAATCATCAACTTTTCACCTCATAATTTTGTGGGATAAAAATAAACATTTTGAACAGAATTCCTTTCTGCAAACTGCATACCAAGAATAGGAGAGTCAGTCTCCAAGTTAATTTCGACTTAAAAGATATTTTACATGCTAGCCAATTGGAATTTGAACACATCTGCTCGTATCTAATGAGACATCAGCTTAGTGACCTAGGGAAGAAGTTCTGATATCTGAAATTGAATTTCAATTTAATAAATTTGCATGAAGCAAACATGATGTGAAGTCACCATGTTAAATGTAATGATTTAAAATCTCTTGAGAAGAGTACATTGTAGTTTTTCTTTTTTTCTGTGTACCCTGCAGAAGCCATACCGAGGTAAAGATGACTGCCAGGCTCAATCAAAACCAAGCAATTGATATTTCTCAGTTTGAAAACCTAACAGCAAAATAGACTTTTTCCTTCTCCTTTGGCATTACCGGTGAAGCAGAAATATCTAATTTTTCGGTATTGACAACCTTTCCATTTCTCAGTAATTACAATTCTAATATCCTCCATTTTCGCTGCCATCCAGCTGTGAGATATTTGTTGTAGGCTGTGTGACGCTTACTGCAGTTAGTGGGAAAGTTGGGAAAAAAACCTCTGCAAACTGAACCAAGATGGCAAACTACAGACATCTTTGCCAAGCTCATCAGTTCAATGGCTTATTGATTATCACCAAATGCTCGAAGCTAAAGTAGTATAGCAGGCATGGTTTCCATTCATAGATGGTTGTGTTGGGAATAACTTATATCGTCATAGCTTAGTTCCTGATGAGCACAGACAACAGATTAAAAGGTATAACAAAAGAACAAATACAGTCCACATGAGCTCTCAAAACAGCTTAAATAAGGAGGAAGTATGGTGGAGCCTGGCTATCAAAGATCCGCTCTTGAAAATAATAACAACAAAGGTTGTCTTTACGCTCAGAATAAGCCAACAACAAAAAAATCTTCCATTAATTTAATTACTCAAAAAGATGCTGGGTGTTCTATAAAATACAATTTTGGTTCATTAGATTTCTTTTTAAGAGGGGAGAGGTAACAGAAAACTTTTTTTAATTGTTGTTAAAAATTATCTTCGCCCTGTGGAATAATTATGCCAGTGTCTCTAATTATTTTGCTCCCGACTATTTTTCTCCAATAGTGTATATACCCTGCACCACCCAACCGACCGACTGCTGGCACCACAAGGTGGACAAACCTTTGACGGATGACGGAATGACTTATGGCCACAGGTTCTCGTGTTTGTTAGGGTATTTTCTGAGAAGCAATCAGTTCCCCTAAACCAGACCTAGAACCTATGTTCAGATTTTTTCAACAAAAGGCAGCCTGTTCTAGAACTAATGGGTCACTAGAATATTTCAATTTATAAAGTCTTCATAAATGGGTAATTGTCAAACAGATTGCTGTAGTCTGCGACAGGTTAGTTGAAATTATTTTGTTAATCCTTATGTAACAACAAATCCATATCACCTCCACAATACTAGTGCTCAGAGTGATATAAAAGAGATGAGATCTAATGTAGCAAGTATATAGGGAATTACATTTACCATGTACACAGGAATTTCAAAAGTCAGTAAATCATAGAACACAAGTTAATAAATAAGCCTGTTCATTTATATAAACAGTGCATGATAGTACATATATAGCTAAAGTGCATGCATATGATATAAACAAACATACAAATTAATAAAAACCAACCTAATAAAGAAAAAAATATTTCATTTAATTTTTGAAACATGTATCATACTAGTCTGTTTTTTTTTGTACAGCAATACGACTACAAAGAATGGATAGGAACATTAAAAAGATAAAAACTATATACAATTTCTATGGGGCATCTCAATGCTACAGTAACGTGTTTCCAGATGATTTCTTCCTTTAGCACAACAACATGAGAGATGCTAAACTATTTGGTGGAGTAAATCTATGTTAGGTTGTGAACAAACTTGTGTATGATGGACTTCTAATAAATGAATATCATGGTGCATGTGTGTGTCCCCATATGGGTCTTGTTTAGAATAATTTCCAGAATTCTCTACTGAGAAAATACGTGTCTTATCTAAATCCCCTCCATCACAAAAGGCAGTAATACGAATCCTGAGATAACCACATCATTAGCACCACAACATCCTTCATTACAAGACAAACTAATTTTTGCTCTGGAAGATAGATTCTTGTCAGCAGGGACAGATTTACAAGTAGACTGGTGCTTTTGTAGCAACATCCTGTTTTTTTATAGAGCTAGGAATCCAACTAAACAGAAGATCATGGTTTTACTCAAACAAGAATAGAATTAATAAGTTCTTGAGACTTTCTCGATGTTGCATAATACGAATATAGTTTTTAAATAAGAAGACCTCACCATAAGCTATAAATTAGCTGTCTAAGCCAAACACAAAGTCAGTGAAAGCTCAGTTTTTTTCCATAATTATGGCATTTTACGCCCATTTGTGTACAACTGATATGCCAGTAGTCAGGTTGCTGGACTGACGAAGCTGAGAAGCTGAGGGCCCAACTCCCTCGTAAAGACTGGTTTAGTTTGGTATACCTCCCCACTCCAGTTTCTGCCCACATTTAAAATTAAGTTCTAGGAAGAATCCACGGTGAAGTGGGCAATGTCAGGCCCTTGTAGTGCAGGGGAATTCTTTCTAGCAGATAACCACAGCACTATGTTCCCTCTCCAAGGTAATCTCCCTTGCAGAGACTGGTGAACAAGAAAAAATATTCCCGTTTAAAGATTAACCAAGAAAGAATGAGATTAAAAGCAATAACTATATACGCTTTACAAAGGCAACAAAAGGTGATCATTAGAAGTCTGCAAAACAGAATTACTAGAAATTTTAAAGGGAGATAATTGATGCATTAAAAAAACAAAAAACTTTACAATATAAAAGCCAAGGAAACCACAAAAGCAGATTAGATCTGGGTTTATTAAATCTAGACTGTCTTTCCATTCCATCTATCCATCTCTTCCTCTGATTGTTATTCACTTATACTTTAAGCATAGCCACCCACTAAATCTAACAAATCAGCAAAGCCAATGTTGGTATAATGGCTTTACCAAACAACTAACAGAACTAACTTCCCACTGGTTTAAGGGAGTAATTTGGTATTTGACCAATCTACAGAACCTACTGATTAGCTTTAACACCATAACAATAGTTAACATAACAACAAAAAATAACGAGTATTGTATTGTACATAGATCATAAGTAAATGTGTTCAATGTTATGACAGGAACCATTAGTGAAAAAATGCTTAAATTAATTATTCACTAATGTAGTCAAATTAAAATATCAGTCAGTGTTTTTGTACTACAATTTGGAATGAGGATTGTATTTCTCTCACATTATTCCATCTCATATTTCCACATCCCAAACTTCTTTAACATCCTTTTATATGTTAATAAATATCGAGGGAGAAATATTTCTGAACCAAATACAGAAAGCAATTTTTGTTTCGCAAATTAGATGCATGCATTGGGTGATGTCATGAACACTGGAAGAGAAAACCCACAAAAATGGTATCAGATATATAAAGCTAAAGTAATAAAGGAATATATTTGCTAAAAATCATTTATAACAAGATTTATTTGCATATCTGTCAAAAAAAAACTGAATCTAAGAGAAAACTAACATTATTCCCTGAAGAATGCAGTCATATACAGCGGTGCGCAAAAGTCTTGCATAAAAATTACTAGACTTAGAAAATGGGTTCTTATTTTGTAGAAATTAGTAACTATTGTATGGTTTCTGTTTTAATTCAAAGGTATCAGTGTCTTTAAACAATTTATAACACTAAGATCCATTTTGTAATTGCAGAGTCAAAATTTAAATATTAAAATAATTTGCATGAAATCGGCGAGTGCAAAAGTGTTGCATAAACTACAAAAAATTAGAATATATATTTTGTGCTATAATAATTTAGGATAGTAGAATATAAATATGAAAAACTGTCATTTTCCACAATACTGATTCATTTTTGTTCAATATACTGATACCGACATCCTGATATTTGACCCCCCCGAATAGCAGGCCACAATTGTTTGCACGAAAGAAGATGGTGAAACTGAGTGGGTCATTGTGGGTCGTATCGGTTGCAATCAGTCGATGATATCTTGCACACTGAAACGTTGGAAAGCTGATGGGAGCCTCATTTCAAAACGCAGAGCCAGCAGACTGCGGAAAACAACGGCTCGACAGGATCGTCTGATTGCCCGCATGTCAAAATCGGACTGATTTTGCACTTCCACCGACATCCAGACCGCAAGACACCATGGGATCAAATTGGCCTCGTGTACCATCAGACAGTGTTTGATCCGCATGGGACTGTTCGGGCGATCAGCACAGAAGAAGCCGTTCATCAGTTTGGACAATCGTCGAAAGCGACTGCAGTGGGCTCGCGACCATCTCCACCCGTGGCCCAGTGGCAAATTCGTGAAGGTCCACTCGGCAGGTCGGGTGTATGTTTGGCAATCGGTGTCTGAGAAATACCATCCTGGTTGCACTTGACCAACTCTGCAGGCAGGGGGAAGATTCAGCCATAATTTGGGGCTGTTTTCAATCGTCCGGTGTCGGTCCGTTGCATCACGTGGAGGGTCGAATGAATGCTCATGACTCTCCCCTGTTCAACAATCTTTGGGCGGTTTGAGTAAGACTGGACGAATACTGATTGATACTTCTCTATTGTTGTTGTTCTTCCTTTTCCAAAATCTGAAGAATGTGTAGACAACATGCAATGCTTGAGAAGCCACAAGTAAGTGCTGGGAACCAACCAACCAGATTTTATGGATCACTGGTAAACAAAGCAATTGCCATTAATAATAATAATTTTACAAAGTATAAACAAAAATGCAGAACCAAATTATCCAGAGGTTTGGGGGAGAGGAAGGCAAAATAAGAATCAAAATATATGAGTATAAAAAAGAAAAAAATATTTTATTCAAATCTTGTGCTCACAGGTTCTTGATTTTAACACCACCAACCAAAAATTACGCAACCATAACTGAAGGAAGAAATGGTAATGGTTAAAATGATTTTAGTTATTATTTTCATTACAACTAGATACTTAAGAACCAAAAAGTCTATATGTTTTCTAGTTAATGTGGTTTTTATTATACTGTTAATGTCCTAAAAGATGAGGATGAAGTGATTTTACTCTCTTTGTGTGTGCTGTAGCAGATCAGTAATCACCAGTAATGGCTTGATAGTTATTCAGGTTTACTGTTCAATTTAAGAAAAAAATCATTACATGGAGGAGAAACAAGGCCTGAACATCCTAATATGGAGTATTGCGGATGTTTCATTTGCAGAGGAAGTCAGGAAGCATAAGTGAAAATCAGATAAAAGTAATTTTAAAAATGAAGAACAGTAAATTAACAGTATTGCTCCTAAATCTTAAATATTAAAAAAATCAACATTTTTTATTTGGCCTTTGAATAAATATGAAGATTTTGAAACCATGTAAAATTCCATTTCCCTTAATGACTCATGATGGTTACGAACTGAAATGAAGGCTGATTGCTCTCATACTGTGTAGTTGATAAAACTGGTTTCTGCCAATGAAGTGTGGATACAGTTTAATGTGCAATGAAAATTTGGAATCTTTGCTGCTGCAAATATAAAAAGCTCGAAAGGGTTCAGTAAAGGGGTCAGTACTTATCTTGGCATGGAGTGTGTGTCAAGGACAATAAGAGCTCATGGTTATGGATCACCAATGTATGAATTAATGCACCATCCTGGGGTGACAATAAAAATTCTATCACAAAAACATGAGGTCCCTTGGAGATAACGTCACTTTTCTTTTTGAGAGACATCAGCAATGCCTTCTGGTGGCCTTCATGGATGCTCTCAATGCTAGGAACACCCCCACATATTAGTCATAATGACAGACTGGTCTATAAATAAGCTAAAATGAAAAATTGCATTCTACCAACTTTGTCTCCAAGTCAGTCTTTCATTTTCGGAAACTCAAATCTCCTCTGGCAACTGCTAGCCATTGGGTTTTCCCAGTCAATTTCCATGAATATAAAAAAACAAAATCATCCTTAAAAAATAGTCGGGAAAATTAAATAAAGAATGGTTTTGGTAGTGTGAGCCTATCTATTTTTTTTTTAAAAAGTAATGAATAAATAAAATCTAATACATATTTTCAAGTGTTTGTTTGTTACTCTTTCATGGCTGAACTAAAGCGACTAGAGGACACAAATTTGGGGTATAGACACTTCAGAACCTGGGCAAGATTTTAAGTTACTATACATTGGCCCAAAGCCATTTTTCCGGCGCAGTGCTGTGTACCCCAGCTAGTTAGCCAATAAATATAGCTACACTAGTGTATGTTTCATGTAAACTCTCATTTACTTATTTTGAAACTCAACTGATTAGAATTTTCACTCTCAAAATGAAGCCAACAATAGCCCAAGACACTTATCAGTTTAGTTATTACAATGCAGGAAGCCATCATGCCTTATAGATCCAACCGACAAGAAAAAATAATTGGTAAATTTTTTGAGTTAATTTACATTGTGAAAATTATTAGCTATTTACTCCAGTCATTTAGAATTCTGTAAGACATCTCAATAAATAATTTGAATGTTTTTTTATCAAATTTTAAAATATTTTTTTTTTCCTTAGTTCAGAAGTAAGATGGATGCACAGCAGCCAGATCTTTGATCTGGTTGTTGTTTGGGATAAATGCAATTGCATGTTGGATCTTTTTGGAGTAAATCGTAATGTCATAACCCCTATAAAAATGTTCTAAAATTAAAAAACAAAATCTTCATACAAATCTAATAGTGTAAATGCTAATGACAGAGTCAGATTCCACAGGGCTGTGATGAGAACTTAAGAACAGGAGATGATAAAAAAATGTATAAAACATGCAAAATGGAGAATTACTGAGCAAGGTGTCAATGATGATTCAGAGACTCAAAAAATATTAAACTCAGTCATTATATAGATGACAAACTAGTCCACTCAGGGTCTCTTCCCACCTCAGTTTTGAACATTTTGTTGCTGATTTCACACAAACCTCTGTCATACTACTTTCCTTGAAAAGTCAAAGTGGACAAGCAGCAGCTAACTTTACACCTTTAAATTCTGAGTTACTGTCCTTTCAGCTGTTAAATAATTTTAAAAAAAACTTGATTTTACTTAATTAGTCAATAGCATTATTTTAATAGACACACTAGAATATCTTGTATAGGTTCACAACAGTGTCCAATTTTGAAGAAACTACATAATATTTTCCCAAAAAAGCAAGAAGGTAGATTTCATATAATGGTATAGGATACTGAAAGAGTAACTCTGTCTCAATATGTGGTACATACAAATCTGGAGGCCTGAGACTAGAAACAATCTCTGAACTCTTAATTAATTAACTGGCTAAGTCGTCGTTAACAGCAGCTGTCTAAACTCCTTCAGATAAACAGCTAAATATTCAAAATTAGTTCATCAGAAAACATAAAAGCAAAAATGGGTATCCATAGTGAAAAACAGCATTAACTAAGATAACCATTATGCAGATATACAAAAACATAAACTGATGGACAGATGGAGAGGAAAATAAATACATCTTTTTAAAAATACTTTTAAATTGTGCAAGTAATCATTGGACATTTTGTATTTAGATTATATTTGAGCCAGCCTATTATAAAGTCACCGTGATTAGCAATTACACAGGTAGATAGAATATATCCATCCAGCCTGTATTCACGCACAGCAGGCACTAAATACATGATCCATTAGGGATAGGTTGTAAATTTCTCGCCATGATTTCTGAAAATTAGTAGTTTACTGGCGTATTTTGTTCACCTGATGGATTTTATGCCCAAGAAACTAAAAGAACTGGAAGGCGTGAAATTGGTATGTCCGGTCAATAACCCTGGTAACAAATAGCTAACTTTTGCGTATATTTCATCCAGTGTAAGATAATGACTTTGGAAGAGGATTCACCCCGTCTCCAGCCTCTTTTATAAACCACTTCTGTTTTACTAGATGTGGCCAATTTTAAGCTGGAAAGCAATCAGCTTGGACTCAAATGAACATCTCGAGAACATTCTCTAATCCAAACTAAAATTGCATTTAAAAGAAAAATCTATTCATCACTTCTAGTGAAGATGTGCTGTGTGCAATATGTCATTATGACATTATAAAATACACACACATCACTAGTACTGTCAATTCTCACTCTATTTCTAATATCCAGAGCTTTGAGAGTGTCCAAACAATTTTGAAGATCCGGGAATTGCAATTTTTATGTAACAAAAACTGTATCAATCATTTGATACATACTATTAACCTAATGCCTAGTAACACCAACAAAAGAAGAAGACTTATTAATTTTACTTTCTTAGATATGTTATAAATGATCATAACTATAATAAGAAGGAATTTATGAGAATAAATGTAAGATAAAATATATAAACAGATTACTGTAGCCTAGCTTCTTTCAGACGTATTAAATCAAAAGCAAAATAGATCATCAAAATTGTATACTCTGCTGCCCAAAAAACAAAAGTCCTCAACAGGCATATTTTGTTTACTAAAATAATATAAATGATATATAATTAACCTATGTATGTATGTGCATACACATGTAGGTCAGAGGTTAAGAACTTACAGATATGGGCAAAGGTTTTCCAAATGCATCCAAGAACCACATACATTTGGTTGGTGTGGGAAGCTATATGATCAGGGGTGATACCAGTGAGAACTAAAAACTAATGTTGTTCCTGTACAAGGTACTTTAATGGATAGGAATACTATAATATTCCAAGGTCAAATTAGCATCTTGGACCAGAAAGAAAGGCGATATTTCCACCCCCCACATAAGCGAAGTTGCACAGCCCTTTTACCAATGTCTTAGCATCATTAAAACTTGGCCCGTTAGAAAACATTTGTTCAGATTTATAACCCCAACAAGGTCCTCTCCAAAAGGCTCATTCTATCTATGTAACTGCAGAACCTGACTATGATAAAGTCTATTGGTAGACCTACATGATAATGACAGTCTGAATTTTTTGGAGAACCTTCCTTCTAAAAATCAGTCATGGTTATACTCGCATATAATCTGTGAGCATAGGAACTGCTTACTTATGGGTGCCAAGAATTTTTCTTGCAATTATACATCTTTTTATTTCAACAATATACAGAGCCCTGCCTAATAATTTGGCAACCTAATGTTAGTAAAATATGTTAGTTTGGTGCAGAAAATGGAAAACAAGCAACTAATAGAGTGAATACTTGACCAAGCCATCCTTTTCAGCACAAAATGCCCCTATTCTGTTTAGGTATTGAATCAAGGAGATTTTGTGTCATAGTCTAGTCCTGATTCCTTCATACTGGTAGGATTTGAATAGATTACTCTCAGCTGATCTAGATGCACCAACAAGTACTTGTTCAGATTCATGCCAGAGTTTTGGGTAACCAAAAAAATCAGTTAATACCTTGATATCGCTTCCATACTATGGACATCCAAGAGGTGTGGCATGTTGCATTGCCCTTCTAAAGAATACAGGCATAATATTTCTTGCAATGTTCGTACAATGGCATGGTGGTATGGGATATGTCTTTAAAATGGCAATGTACCTAGAATGCTTGAGATGTCCTTTGGCAAACACCAATACCTGAAGGTATTGCCAGACAATGGCCTCTGGCCAGGCCTTTTGAAGAATTTTGAGGATTTTTTATATGCTACAAACACACCACAGCCATGTTGTTCATGACGATACTGGACCATTCTTTGATGCATTTATGTTGCAAAGGCAATGCCAGCGATAGAATCTTAACAGTGAGTGATAGCACACTGTTCTTGTCACAACGTCACTGTGCCTCAATGAACTTTGCAATAATACCACCAGCCACAGATTCATGGTCTTTAGTAAACTATTATTTACTCTGACCAATACAGCCTCAGTTAATGGAGAAATATTATGTAATCCTTTTGTTACCAGCCTGGTAATAGTGTGCCCTGGTTATCTGCACACCAAGACATTCATACATAATCACACTGAAAATATGTTTATTTCTGTCACATATATTCATTTTGTAAGGAAGGGCAAATTCAAATGAGTCATTTCATTTGTAAGCCATGTTTTAAATATAAAATTTAACAAATAAAAGCAGCAGCATTGATTAAAGCTGAAGGGGGAAATCAAAATGAGTAAGATCAACAAAATTTTTTCAGTTTGGCAGTATATAATGTATGCAACTGGTTTTGGGTCCATTGTATTCTGAAAAATCAATCAGTCAAACAAATAATACAAAAGAAAACAACTTTAATCTCGATTTTTTTAAAATTTCAGTTATATTAGTATATTAAGATATACAACCATAAAAGAAAAATAATATGTTACACAAATTAGATTATAAAACGTTTTTAAAATTTTGAAAATAAATACTGGCAGAAAATATCAAGTTCCAGAATTCTGAGGTATTAATCTTTTTTTATTCCTACCATCAGCTAGCTAACAGTACACCTGTGTTTATTTATCCTGCTTGTTTTCCCTGGCTTTTATTGGCAAAGATTTCAGGTGAATACAAACAGCAATGAGGAGGATGTTGTTACATTGACCCATTTGGAAGCTAGATAAATCAAAATGGAAGCAAAGTAGAAAAAGGTTATGTATTTAATGTTTTTTTGTTAAATTGTTCATCAACAATGATAGTTTACTTCAAGAGTTTTCTGTCAACAATATCACTGTACATACATGATTTAACTCTCTTGCCAAATGGTTCTTTCGACAAAAACAAATTTACACTTTATCTTAGTGTAGACATCTAATTAGTTAATAAAAATATTCAAGATAAATAACTTAAAAGTCTAAAAAAAAAGAATTTGTTATAGTCTGGTGACAAATTACAAGTGATGGAACACTTTCTATTACTTACAGTAAAGCACATGTCTGATCATGGCTAGAGTATGTAGTCCAACTTGGTTTACTTATCTTCAAAGTTTACAGGACATCAAAAGAAAACATCCTCCTGTATATTCATTATCAAAGGAGCCAGAAGATCTTCAGGCAAATTCATACTGATACATAAAGTTCCATACACTCCCAGCAAAGTTTACAAACATTCAGCTGACCTACCTCAAAGCTTTAAAATGTAACTTTGAGAGGCAGAATAGACAGACAATTCATACAAGATCCTAACAGAATCTACAACACGAGGAAGTCAAGTGGTCATCCAAATCTTTCATCTCCAACAAACACAAGGAAAGAAACATCATCTGATCCGCTGCAATTGTGAACCAATTTTTTTCCTTTTTTTTTCAATGCAATCCCAGAATGCATTTTGTTGTCTAATTTCATCAACCTAAATGTCTCATTTCTCAGGGATTATCAGGCTAAGAGGCAAGCATAATAAACAATAGCCTACTTTTCCATATGAGTTACTGCCTACATTATTTTTACCCTCTAAACTTTGTAGCATCATCCCTAACCTGGAGAGAATGACTCGGCTATTGGCAAGCCGTTTGACTCAGTAACCAGCCCTGCAAAGATGTCAGACAACAATAATTACCACAGTGAAGGTCTTTTCTCTTTAGATCTTTCAGCTGCCGTCCTTTCATATCCAGGGGTGTGGCACACACAGTAGTGCCTCTAATCTGAACGTTGCTCTCCTTCAACCACTTCACAATCCACTGAAGATGGCAGTCACAGCGAAGAATGCTTGACCTGAAATCCCTATTAAAGAAAACAAAAAGCAGGATAATTAACGCATCCCCTAAGAAACAGGGTCCAGTTTTAGGAAAAAAATCAATAAAATTGGAGGCAGAAAATCTACTTTGCTGTTATCTCATTAAATAAGTCTGAAAAGTATGTTCATATACTTATTAACCCTTTAACTCAGTTAATGCAAAAGGAACCTGCAAATAATGAACTCATGAAGAAAGAGATACCACTCTTGTTCCCTCAAAGTTTACCATTTAGAGATCACTGAATGCTGAATGTGCTATCAGATATTCATAAATAATGTACACAGTCAAAACATCTTTAAGGATGAAAGTAGTTACTTGTAATCTAACAGAGATCAGCATTAAGAGGTAAATTTGGTATCTGGTGCTTAGAACTTTATGATGATGAACTATTTCCAGAAGTATTTTAGAAATGACAGACACACCCGAAGATCATTAACTCAGTTGCTACCAGTCTTTGATGTTTGGAAAAGATGATAGCAGCTCTACAAAAGTTGAAAAACTATTGCTGCTCTATGAATAAAATTCTTTATTTTCACAAAATCAAAATATAAGGATGGTTTGAAATTTCAGATGCTTCCCTAGAGATGGGTCCAGACCTCTTCCAACCAAATCTTCGTGTTGACCTGAACTCTGCTACTTTTATTACAACCATGCAAGTCCACAGGATTTTTTTTAAGGGAAGGAGGAAAATTGACAAAATAATATCAAATGCGGGGAATGTGCCTAGAAATGAAAGTATGCTAAAGTCAAAAAATAAAAAGATATTAATTTGGTTTTTTTTTTCTTCTTATCAAATGTATTTGATTTTGATCAATATTTTTTTTTACTTAGAAATATTTCTTGTGATTTATTTAGAATTTTGTAAAATTTATTTTTTTGATGTTATTATGCTTCTTTTGCTATTGTTGTACTTCATCAGAGCTCATAATAATATACAAAAGAAAATTTTATTCAATAGAAATTGTAAACATCTCTGGTCTTGTCCATATTTATCCATTACTTTTTCAATAAGTTCATGATTGATAGCTGTAATTTTTGCACTGTGAACACTTATCGTACAAAGTCCAGACAAACGATCATCTGCTATTGTTGGCCTCAGCCATGTTTTCACCCTTCTCATTGGGCTAAACAACCTTTCTGCTGTGCAGGTTGATACTGGTAATGTTAGAGCAATATGAATTGCTTGATGAATGGAAGGGAATAGATCAGCGTACTCCATTGAATAAATCATTCCATTTTTAAATTTGTTAACGTTCTTCTCCCTTTTTGGAACACATCTTAAACAAAGTGATAAATTCAGCTTCAAAATTTTCATTTTCATACACTTAATTTATTTTTACAATTTTTTTACACTGAATGTGCACCATTTGTACTGGATGAAAGCAAAAAAGACAAATTTTACAAATCTGAAGCACATTTTCAATTTGTTGTATGTTTATTTGTTACTCCTTCATGGTCAAACCATAGCACCTTCAGGCTACAAATTGTACTTCAGAATGTGCGCACTGCTGGGAACTCCAGCTGGTATGGTATAAACAATGTTTGACGAAAATATTCCCCAACAATTGAGCCACCAGCTTTAGATCAGAATGTCTGCCATCTGCATTGTCTAAGAACAGATAATTCAGTATTCAACTTCAACTGTTTAACTTTAGCAAAAAGGTTTGTTTAATTGTTGTTCTGCTTTTTTTTGATGTTCATGAAACACACTTCCAGTCAGACAAAAAATAAACATCAATGTGATTGAAGCAGATTCTAATTAGTGAGCATCTTGCCATATTTTACCTGAACCTGTAGTGTGATTAACTGATCAATAGATTCAAAGTTGACTAAAAAAATTCTAATATTTCTGTCTTGCAGTCCAAAATGTTTCACATTTGAGAAAAAGCATTTCTTTGGAGTCTCACGGAAAAAATTTATGATAGCTTTGATTGCACCATTTGTATTGTGCATCTCAGGTACACAATTCATGTTGTTCACAAGCAGATTGAGTTTGTGAGCAGCACAATGGACAAACAGCTTTTGGATTCTTGTGTTTTATTCTAGCTTGCATGCCTTTTTCCTTTCTTGCCATTGTATAGCACCCATCACATCCTTGCCATGTAGTTTTTTCTAGATTTAAGCCAAACGTTTACACTGATCAATGATAGTATTGACAATGGAAGTGGCATCCAGTTCATATAGTCATGTAAATCCCAGAAATTTCTCTCAGATAATATATCCAGTGGTCATTGGTCAATAAAACATACACCATGTGAAAAACGGTCCTTTCCAGATATGTCAGCACTTTCATCAGCAATTAATGAAAATCCAGTGGAATTGTTTGCCGAAGAAACTGTTTTTTCCCTGCTAGCTTCTTCACAGAGATTGATTAGTTCATTTGCTACATGGACAGGTGTATAGTGAGCATTAGCTGGACCATTTTCTAAATGGTTCTGCAGCATCTCATCTCCTGTTTCAACATGAAAATTTAACAGGCTTTGAGCATTTCCAGTTTTGCTTCCTTTACATGTAAACAGATGTCATGCGTACAATAAAATAGAATGGTCGACAATATTGGATATAATACTTTCTGGTTCTGTTCAACGTCCCACTTCACAGCACTGCACAGTTGAGACAAGTTTGTTTCAGGTTTTTCCTGATGGCCAAAAAATTGCATCTACCTGTGCTTTTCTGTGCAAAGCGGTAAGAATGTGCCTTCTTGCACTTTGATGAGTCTTTAGGCCTTGTAAAAGGTGCCCTAGTGAAGGCTCCCTGTGTTCCATGATGAACTGGCTGCAGGAAAATTGTACAATATTTACAAATTTCTCCTTTTGGGTATGGGGAATAACTAAGCCATCGTGAATACTGCTTAAGCCAGACATCATGGAAGCTCTGTGCTCCTTTTTGAAATGATAATTTTCAAGAGACAAGTAGCTTTTTACAAGTAGATTGTGTTTAAGATTGTTTTTTTAGTTTTATAGACAAATTATCATGCAATCCAATATCATCAAGGTCATGCTCAGAATGGTTGGGTTGATTGCATCTAACTGCTGTTGTTAATCTGGACCAGAGATACATAAATTCTTGGCTGCTTCTCAGCTTTGCTAAAATCTCTTTGATATTCTTCTTCAAAAAATGAGGATTAACAGAATGTCTAAAACGAATACAAATGTAATCAGTATTTGACCTAACATGACTGGGTTACTCAGCTGTTTCCAATTTTTATAGCCTAATGGGATCTGAAAGTGGCTCCTAGCATTTAGTTCAAAGTGCTGCTGGGGTCACTAACTAATTAATTAAAACAGCTATACTAACCAATTGTAACCCCTTCATTTCTTTATTAAGTTATCAGTTTGTCTATCAAAACTAAACAGAGACAGATGGTTTAAGTATTTACTTTGACATACATATGCTCTACTAATGCCTTACATCGCTACTCTCTTCCCAGCCCTTGACCTTCAGCCAGGCGCATCCAGACTCGTTATTTCTTGCCTGATTCGCCGCACACCAGTGAACATGGTGATTCAGGGAAAAAAATAATGCCATCATTACACTATCATCATTAGGCACAAAAATGTGAAGGATGGCTAGAACAAGATTTCAAGAGTATAACGCAAAAACAGAGTCAAGGTTAAGTCGAAAGACAGACAATAGTATTTTTGATACCAGTACCTCCCTATTTGCTCTAGTTTAGGGGTTCTAAACCGGGGGTGTAGACAATATTTCAAGGGGTGCGAAAACTTGGGTTTGGAAATTTCAAAATTAGTGTAGACGTATAATTTGTTACCGGTATTTCAAACAGAACGGCCATCTTGAAGGAGTGCGAACAAACAGCCTTTCACGAACACTCGATTTAAGTCAACACTCAGCAGTAGATACCTTCACAGCGTAAAATATCTCAAAGTTCATATTGTTGCTTCCCTCAAAAATTTATAAATCAAACCGCATCCCTCCCGGTTTCAAACAACAATTGCCCATCAGACCGTCATAACCGTGCCGCTACGCTGTTCCCAATTACCGGCGGAAAGCCAATCAGAGGGAAGGTTGCCATGCAGTGACTTCTTGCATTGAGAGCAGCAAGATTTCTCGAAACGGACTGGTGTTACACGGACATGAAACGGACAAGGTATTATTGTCAGCATCAGCATCTTACATGTAGGTTCCGCGTTTTTCCTTCCAATTTCCCATCAACCGTAATTCACATTTTCAATTTCTTTCACAGATTATCAACCCTTAATCATGTCAAAGAAAAGGAAATGGAATGATGACTATGTGCACTTTGGTTTTACTTGCACGGGAAATGATGATTTGCAAAAAACCCAGTGCATGCTTTGTAATACTGTTTTCTAACGCAAATCCGAAGCCATCTAAGCTGCAAGAGCACTTCAACAACAAGCATGGTGGAGCCGATGTTTCTGGCCATGATATTGGATCACTGAAAATTAAAAGAGCCCGTTTCGATTCCAGAGGAACCCTTCCAAAGTTAGGTTTCATTTCTGTTGATAAACCACTACTGTTAGCATCATACAAAGTAGCATATAAAGTAGCCAAGTCCAAGAAGTCCCATACAATTGCAGAAGAGCTTATCAAACTATGTGCATTAGAAATGGTAACAATTATTCTGGGCCAAGAAGCGAGGAAGAAGCTTGAATCAGTGCCGCTGTCAAATAATGTCATTCACAGCCAAATTGGTGATTTGAATGAAGATATTTTGGATCAAGTTATCTCAGATGTCAGGTCCAATCCCCTAAAGATCTATCTCCAGTTGGACGAGTCAACTCATTGCATTGTTAAGGATGGTGCTGTAAAGGAAGATTTCCTGTTTTGTGAAGATCTGAAAACAACCACGAAAGGAAAACATGTATTCCAGATTGTGAAGGACTTTTTTTCGAAACATGATGTAGACATCCAAATAATTGGTTGTATGTGCACTGATGGTGCTCCTGTGATGCTAGGGAATAAATCTGAATTTTCTGCACTGATGAAACGGGAGATTACGCACCTGCAAGTTACCCACTGTTTCCTTCATCGTCATGCTTTGGCATCAAGAACATTGCCTTCAAATTTGAAAAAAGTACTCGACACTTGTGTAAATACCATCAACTGGATTAGGGATTATGCTATAAACCATCGTATCTTTAAATCATTTTGTGAAGATCTGGGAAATGAACACACAGTTTTGATTTTTCACACGGAAGTCTGCTGGCTCTCACGAGGACGAGCTTTAACCCGCTTCTTTGAACTGAGGGGAGAGATCAAAGTTTTGTTGGAGGAATGTGACTCTCATCTGTCCGGAGCTTTGGAATCGCAAGAATTCATCCAAATGCTGGCATACTTGGCTGACATTTTCACTTGTATGAATGATCTGAGTGTTTCTCTTCAAGGGAAACAGATAAACATATTGAAATGTTGCAAAAAGTTGAATGCTTTCAACGAAAAGCTACTTCTTTGGCATCGCCGGGTGGAAATTTTCCATCACTTGAAAAAATAATCGATGATAATGGATCTATAATTCCTACTGTGCATGAAGAAATCGTGGCTCATTTGGAAATGCTGTCAGAATCGTTTGATGGATATTTTGCTGCTGGAGACCTGAAGATTTCTGAAGAATGGATCGT
The DNA here is from genome assembly GCA_018389105.1 of Nautilus pompilius. NCBI lineage: Eukaryota > Metazoa > Mollusca > Cephalopoda > Nautilida > Nautilidae > Nautilus > Nautilus pompilius. The sequence continues at coordinate 360,677 of JACATO010000121.1, forward strand.
GAATCCATATTCCTACAATTTGGAGAAAAATATGACAGATGATGATGAGCTAAAGGAAGATCTTGATTTGCGGACAAGTTGGGATCTTAAAATGAAATTTGAAAGCCAGAATTTGGAGGAGTATTTGTGTTCAGCAATGAATATGTTTCCAAGATTTTGTGAAAAGGCACTGGGTGTCCTTATCTCATTTGGGACAACATACTTATGTGAGTCAGGATTCAGTTCTCTTTTGTCAATCAAGACAAAATCGAGAAATCGCCTGAATCCACAAGCAGACCTGTGGATCGCCATCAGCAAAAATGTGAAACATTTCGACAAAAATCATAAACGGGAAGCAGGAACAAAAAACTTATTAAATTCAAATTTACTGTTTGTTCGTATTTGAATTTGTTATATCAGTTTGTTCTTATTTTTTGATTTTCATGTCATTCAAAAATTAGCTTAAATAAATCTATTTCTCAAATTGAGTATATATTCACTTTCTTCACCTTCAAACCAAATATTACTTTTGTAGGGGGTGCGAGAATATATCAGAAATTTTCTATGGGTGTGGGGTATAGAAAGGGTTGGGAACCGCTGCTCTAGTTGATGACTATACCCATTTGCATTACACACATGAAGGGTTTGGCAAATTCTTTAGCATGTAAGATCTTTCACATAAATTCTACAATGCATGTTCCTAACTACGATTCACCTCATGGCCTCACTATATGCATATATAAATGGGCCGTTCTTGCAAAGAAGCTGGCTATTTTACCCACTGTCAGTAAGAAAACATTGGAGGAATAGCAACTTATGAACATATGTATGATAGTCAAGTTGAATCTTAAACAGAAATCAATTTATTTATTTATTCTGTGTGAAGCATCTGCATCCTTTCCTAAGCCAGGCCTTTCTTTAACAGTGTAAACACTATCTTCAATCAGCATCAATGAAACAGTTCCCTTTCGACAGATACTGAACCATTCATTCTCTTATAACTGCTTTTCTCAAATGATGGAATTTATACTTCATTTTTAATTAGCCCACATTTACCTCATTCATGTATTTTATGGTACTTGGGTTCTAAATGAGATAAATAAAAATGTTCTTAGATCTGCGGTTAAGAGCCTGATCATTAATTATTTCACCATCTACAATATAAGCTCCCCCTAATTTCAATGCAGCAAATAAATTTTAAAATAAAATATTTCATCAGCATCCATTTCACAGTTCTTCTTACAAAGTTTGGTTTGGTGCATCTTAAAGAGTAAATGCCAAATTTGCATATAAACGTCTGACTTTCTTTTGCAAGATTTAATGAAGACTGGGTGAACATATTTGGCCCACACATCTATTGTTATAATTGGCTATTTAGAAGCACCAGCAGATTTAACATACATGAAGTCCACTCCCCATATCCATTACATTTGTAAATGTATTTACTGAGTTATACCTGAGAAATGCACTAATCAAAGCAGTCTACAGATTTTCTGTGATTTGAATGCATGAGTACAGACAAAACAGAAAACAGCAGTTGGAATGCAGGGTCTATATAAGTATAAAGACTTCTCACCTCTCTGTAAACTAAAACTAAAATGTAAGAATGGTGTAGAAATTACCTTAATAAAATTCTGGACCAAACTTTCAGTACTTCTGTTTAGGGACCTACAAGATCTATTAGACATATATGGACGGCTGCCAGTCGATGAGATTCGATGCCTTTGAATAGTAACCAAAGTTCTCAGAGACTATAGTTGTTCTGTGTATACACACATGCATAAAACGGTGTCTAGATAGAAGGTGGGTGCAAGGCAAAGACTCACCTGAAAACCCAGTCAATCAACCAAAACAAACGGCCCCTTGTAACGTGTTAGCCACCCAGCCATCGAACTTTGGTGTGTGCTCTTTTGGGAAGGGCTCACCAGGAGGAGTGGCAGAAGAGAGTTCAGGGACAAGCAAACGTCAGGCAATTGTTTAAAGGAATGCATAACCAGAAATGAACCCATTTCCTCTTTATGAAAAATATTTTAACAAGGGAAATTAATTGCATACTACTTTAAAGCTGAGGGAGTTGGTTAGATAATGAGAGAAGCGACCAAACTTTTGGGACAAAAATAATGTATAGTGGTTGTTTAAAGAAATTAAGTGTCTCTGTTTTAAGGTTATGGGAATTAATTCTTGTACGCTAATGCCAAAATAACATTGGGACCAAAAAATGCTAGAGGGAGGAGACCAACAAACTCTGGCAGCATCACCCTGATATAATGTTATAGCTTCTCTGTTTTAAATATATGATGAGCTCATGCAGCATGAATATATATATATTAATGTGTCATAGGAAATACCTATTTACAGACTAATAATAACTGTCAGAGTCCAAGTAAAACATTTTTAAAATAACAAAACCTTTGATTTTGACAGTTTTTATACCATGGTATCAAATATGAGTAAGAGTCATACAATCACAAACATTATGAAAGTAGCAGCCTGCTAGCAGCAAAGTAAAGAGTTATCCTCTCTTTGCTCATCAAATATGTATGAAAATTAAATGAACAATATTTGATTTTTTTTTGTTATTTCTTACAAATTCCAAGTTAAATATAGCTAAATAATGGTTTGTGAAATAAAATATTGCTAATTAGAATGAAAGCACAAATACAGAATTACTGTGGGATAGAAAAAATAAATAGAGAAATTAGTGAAGATATAATGAGGCCAACATATGTTTTTAAGAAAAGAAAGAAAGCAAACACTATATCAGTAGTTTATATCAATGAAAAATGATGGTGTGTGTAAATCATGCATGCATATACAGTCAAAAACAAAGAATGCAAGTTTATCAATGACCAAGCTTCACTAGACATTGATAAGTGACTTGCCCAAAAGGCCAACTTAGAACTGTTAATGCTTCACTTATCTTATCCATGCTTATCATAGTCAGGGTTGACTCCTGCAGTCTCTGATAACTACTCAGTCATTTCCAATAAAACTAAGCAGAGCCTGGCTGTGTGTGTGCAGGATCAGACATTATCTTCTAATAGAACTCTTAAGCTTCATTTAATAACAGAAACTTTCCTCAAGTTGACTCCATCAAACTGGACTTATTTCCAGAAGCTTTTGATGATAAATGGAGTTTTGTAGATCTAATAAGGTAAAGTACACAGACTAATAATGTCTGCTCCCTATTTCCCCTTTTCTAAGGTTAGGACTATCAATAATAAATCACTACAGGATGATAGCAGCTGTGAAATACACAATCCTTCAGACCTTGTGATCTGAACTACACAGAATTTCCTGTGCACTCTTCAATCACAGATTACACTGTGAAGTCACTTTCTAAAACAAATAGCTCCTAAAGCTGTGAATATGAATTAATAAAACAAACTCACCAATCTTGTGGCTGCGTACAGTTTTCTCTAGTAGTAACAAGGATTGTATATGTAAAGACCCATTGTGAAAAGAAATAGCTAAATTAATTAATAACTTAAATCACAGGTAATTTATTCACCTCCCACCAAATACTTCAGATTATCCCCTCCCCACAAACTAGCCAATTTCTATTTGCCTGTTAGATTTTCACAGTGTCCAAGTCTTACTTGACTGCTTTCAGATTACAGGGCTCTTAAGTAATCCACACAAATGTTTTATTTTCAACATTAAATAAATACAATAATATGATTCCCTTAAAAAGTACAAACTTCCCAATCATATCCAACTAGACCTTAAAATATAGTAGGTACAAGTTATACGATACATAGATTATTTAAAAAGAAAAAATAGCATATTTCAAATTTTCCTAAAAAATAACCATCATCAATGGAAGAAAACAACTGTTCTGTAATTATGATTGGACATCCTGACAGATACATACCACATGTACAGTCTTCACCGTAAACAAACATTAGGACATACATCTGTATATACGAGTTGTGTCGAAAAAGTATCCAACCTTACTTAGACTGGGAAAAAAAAATTACGTACTTGGTGGGGTTCAATTGCTAATCCCCTTCGAAGTAGGCTCCTTGTGCCTCCACACACTTAGCCCAGCGATCCTTCCACTGTTCGAAGAATATGTCTGGAATGCTTCTTCTGGAATGGCTCTCAGCTCCACCGTCGCATTCCGTATGATGTCTTCTCAGCTCTCAAAGCGGGAGCCTTTCAGTGGCATCTTCATTTTTGGGAACAACCAGAAGTCAGAAGGAGCCATGTCTGGAGAGTAGGGAGCCTGGCGAATGAGCAAAATGCCTTTCTTTGCCAAAAACCTTGGATCAGCTGCGACGAATGAGCCAGGGCATTGTCATGATGCAGCTGCCAGTTTTGCGAGGCCCACAGATTGGTCTCTTGCGCCAAACTGCATCACGAAGATGTTGGAGGACTTCCTGATAGCACTCCTTTGTAACTGTTTGTCCTTCTGGTGCGTATTCTTGATGCACAATGCCTTGGTAGTCGAAGAAAACAGTCAGCATCACCTTGATTTTTCTCTGGACCTTGGCGACATTTGGTGCTTCCACTGTGATAACTGATCTTTGGTTTCCTGGTCATACCCGTACACCCACATCTCATCTCCAGTTATCACAGTATTCTGGAACTCAGGATCCCTGTTGGCAGTATCCAGCAGGTCCTGTGCAACCTCAAGATGAAGTTGTTGTTGTTCCTGAGAAAGCAGCTTGGGCACATATTTCGCTGCCACTCTGTGCAAGCCCAAAACCTCCTTTAAAATTGCATGTGCAGAATCTTTAATGATCCCAACCTCATCACCAATTTCACGCAACGTCAAACGACGATCCTCCATTATCAAGGTCCACACTTTCTCAATAACAACTGCATTGCAGCTTGTTGACGGCCTCCCGGAACGCTGGTCCCTCTCCAGCGGTGCGGCCATCTTTGAACCTGTTGTACCATTCTTTTATTTGGGTAACACCCATGGCATTGTCACCAAAAGCCTGTTGAATTTTGCAAATTGTTTCCGCTTGGGTATCTCCAAGCTTTTGGCAAAACTTGATGCAAGATCGTTGCTCCACGCATTCCGTCATCACAGGCGAAATGAAAATGCGACGAGTAAGTGGTACAGCACCTCACATGATGGCTGCCTGACAGCGACTGATGCATCCAGCAAGCCCGCCAAAAACCACACAGCTCTACTATGCACACATTTGCCTCCCTAACGTCATTACTTCCCGCAGGAAAAAATAAAGTCAGATACTTTTTTGACAGACCTTGTATACTAGGACTGAAACAATGCAACACAACAATTATTTTGATAGAAAGCTTACAGTGATATGTGCATATACACAAAAAACAGAAATGGCATAAAAATAGTAAGTGAACTAAAATTTCCATATTTAGGGGTGTAATTATATTTAACAAAAATTTTGTTTCCCATTTTCTTTAGATCCAATAGATAAATTCAAACAGTAGTTTAAGGGTCAAGATTCACACAAGAGAACATTATAGTATAACGTTCACACTGAACTGTAGCATACTGGGCCAGAGGTGAATCCCACTATTATGACTTAACTACAAAGAAAAAGTGATTTTTGATCTTCTTTGATGACAATGTCAATGAACATTCTTAAGCGTGGAAAATAAATGTTTAATGTTTTTCCATCAAATAAAATGTAGAACCTTATTTATTGTGATTTATTTTATAAAAATAACAAAAGCAAGACAGATTTCTTTTGTTGTTTCTCTAAGATGTGTTGATTTACAATATATAGTTTTTGTCTGGTATCTCCATATCAGGTTCAGCCCTCAAAGTTTGACAATTTAAAAAGATAAGAAAAGAAATTTTAATGAATCAAAGCAGAAACTAGCATCCCCCCTTTACCCTCTGTATACCACATCAGTTTTAACCCTCCTTATACCACCCCAGCACTGAAGCATTTGTTTGTATCCATGTTGAACGGGCTATACATTTAGGCGATACACCTGTTATGCAAAACAAGTGGGGTCCGGAGCAACATGGATTCATCGTTACAAAGGGCTTTATATTAATGAAGAAAGTACTGTGTATCACAGCCTCTATGCCTCAACCTGTGCTTAGTAACACAGATTTAAAGAATAGTTGGGTACAAGTTTAGATATTTCATAGAACACACAAGGATTTCAAAATTGTAAATAGTAATTCTATAAAAACTAGGAAAGTGATTTTAATTCTCTCATTCTAATTTAAGTTCTGCACTTTGGATAACTCCAGATAATAACACCAACTAAAAGAATCCTGGCGATTAAATGTGTATGCCAGGTGTACAAAGAGAAAAAAATAAAAAAAACTAAATAGTGAAGATATAAATTTCATTATGAGTAAACTGACAAACCTGTTTTAATTATAGTCTTGATTCTACACATGTTGCTTTTGTTTTACAGAAACTAGACAGAGTTTCTTTATGTGATATGTCTAGTTAAAGAGGGTTCCAGTTGATAATAAATGCCAATTTCCTTCCCCGTATGCATTCTGATTCTTTAGTCAGGAAATAATCCCACTATATCCTGATCTAACCAGCACTGTTGTATCTACCCACATCTGACCCTTATTAATAACCCTCCATACTCCCACCTCTCTCTTAATCTTGCTCATGGGACCTTCTTTATTAGATCCCTCTCCCTGTCACTATTCAGGCTTTTCCCAACTGATGTTTATCAATAGACTTTTAATCTCCCTCATTTGATCAAGTTTTATCAATTGACTCACTGATTGGCCTCAATGATCCTTTAGTCTTAAGGACATAATCATCATTACTACACTTATGAGCTGGACCTCTAATCTCCCTTACTGAACAAACATGAATCCCAATCTTTATTAATGGACTTTCTATCTCTCTCAATCTTATCAGCAGACAAATTATCTTCTGCATATCAATGGACCACCTATCAATAATCACATCTCTACCCCCCTTTCTGTATTTCCCTGGCTTCAACTATATATATATATATAGATAACTATTTTCCTTCGCCTTCTAAAATTTCCAAAACCATGTTGAAAAATATCCATAGTATCCAAAAGCATCCATGCTCAGAGTCCAATCCAGTTCTTCTCAGATTCTTGTCAAACTCATGATTTTTCCTTAAAACACCACTTATCATCTACCTCAATCAATAATTCTTTTAATTTCTTTTTCATACACTGATGCCTACAAGGGATGTAACTTTGGTAGGACTGGCTTGTCCACGGCTGTCTGCTAGAAGGCAGTTGTTCCATGCCTGTAACATATGGGGCTAGGCACTTCCGACTTTGGCTGGAAAATCCTTACTATGGTTCTTCATTTTTTTAGGTGTGGGAGGAAAATGAAGGGCCCAGGGAGAGGTTTGGGAAGAAACCCATGCAGCTAGCTAGAAAAAAGAGAAGCAAAGAGAAACAAAGCCATTTTCAAAAGGGATTCAAACTCAGCCTTTCAGTCTCAGCAGCCCACCACCACTGGGCTACCATGATACCAAAATCAATAATATTTACTTTTAGTTTGCTCTGCTTTTTTAAATCATGTGACTTGTACAGAACAATGGGAAGTAAACAAGCCTTTCAAGAATCAGTTCTCATATGAATCCTGGTTACTTATTAACATATAACGCATTTTTAAAAAAAACTCGTTTACATTCTACAGGACTAAAACTTATAAACTGACATTGTTTCTGCCCAACCTTAAATTGATAGACTTTTGACATTCATTTAATTCTGAACATGTATAATTCAATTTTCATAACCATTTCCTAACCCCATTGACATGCACTTTGGGGAAATAACATGCAAAAATTCCAATGATGATTAAAGGAAAAGGCTAAAAACTAAAGACCAGTTATATTAGCATCTGAAAAATCTACTGTAAACTACACAAAAACATCTAAAAGAAAATATATTAACTGCTTTAACTGCATTGGATTTCTATGTTAATGAACAGACAAAAAACAATATTACAGGCACACATGAAAATGGAAGTTTCATGTACATGGATAATTTTAATTTGGCATAAAAAATAAATAAATACATAAAAAATGTATGTAAAAATATCTTTAAAAAGACTTATTTATAATCTACACCAACAATAAACCACTTTTTCTGTTTCCTTCTCCAAACATGACTGACTTACTACTACTGTGTTATCAAGATATTTCAATAAATCACTTTAGAAGGTAGGCCAGACAGATGATGTATAGTGTGTGATATCACCACTACAGCAGTATTCCTGTAGTTGCAGACTTCCTCGCTTTTGATAAAGGGAAGACTGAGATTTTTACAGATTCTCATTGATGGCACTATTGTTGCAATAAACACTTTTTTAAGCCAGAATAGCAAATGTACCCTAAATTTATAATAGTGCGAAATGAAATTTAACAAATAAATATAATCTATTTAAAAGTTTCTATAGTAACTACCATGCAAACTAAAATATAGAATTATCACATTTGTCGGTTATTTGCAATGGAATTTGTTTTTGCCAAGGTAGATAAGTACCCCCCCCCCCCCAAACCTGCTCCCTAGTTTTGGGGGTTGCAGATCCCTTGAAGTTTTTCATATATTCTTCTCTTTCATGCTATTCAGTCAGTGGTCAATAGAATTATCTTTTATGCATTGCTGTATCCCTTCCATTCTTCTAAAGATTTTCTCCATGCACTCCAACTACTACTTCGTTTCTCTCTTGCTCAAGTGTCAGCCATTCTCTTAGCTGTTGGATTGTGCTACATATTATCCAAATCTTTTGCATTTTCATTTCTTGATGGCAGTTGACAAGTCACTGACTGCTCCCAATATCCTCCTCTACTTTGTCCCTCAAATATAAGCCAAGCACATACCTCATCATCCATGTTTCAAAGTCTTTTATCCTCCTGATGCCCACTGCTAACAAGATCCATGCCTCCTCACACACACATTACTTTAGCCATGCTCATCTGAATTATCTTCTCTTTGTTCTCAGGGAGAATTCTTCAGATTCCTGCATTATTTTTTCACTACTGCTATTCTTCTACCTACCTCTGTCACATTACAGCCATCATTTGTCAACATAGTTTCCAGTCTTCATACACCATCAATTTCTGGATGCACTTTGTTCAATATTTTACACTTTCTGCCAGTTCACCTATCATCACTGCCTTTATCTTCTCCAGACAAAATTTCATGCTTTTTCTCCTTTATACTGAACCGTTTAACCCTGACTAACCTTTCCATAAAAAGTGTATTATTTAGACATGCATAATTATTATCTTTGAAAATAGTTTCAAAATTTTAGGATATCAATGAATTCTCGTTTTAAAAAAAAATGACTAAAAATTATGCAACATGTATTTTATTTTCATATTTTTGTTTGAGTCTTCTCACTCGGAAACAAAATAAATTATGGCCAACGAAGAACTACAACTGCATTTTCGCAAAACTGTAGAGTGTGTTCATTTTACTTGCCAGAAACTTCTTAGAAAATGGAGTTCTGCTACCACATTCTGCAGGATGCTGTTAACCATGTATATAAAGAATATTGTTGAAACATTTTGTAATTTTCTGCAATTTCACTAGAAAGTTCTGCTGTAAGTTTGGTGCAATTTTTTCTGAAAGAATTCCACATCGTCTTCACTAAACCACAACAGCCAAACCTTTTCTGGTATTGTAATTTGACTCCGCTCAAGCCTTTTATGAGCCATACAGAAAGAACGGTCCAACCCTGTGCATTCAAACAAAAGCTTTGCTGCGTTCTTGATTGGACTTAAATTGCTGTCTATTTTTGTCATTATTTATTTATTAAGTTGTTTGAAAACCTGGGTGTAGTGAAAGAGGGGTCTTTTTTAAGTTTCTTGTGAGTACAAAATTGATTATAATTATATAAACCTTTGTGATCTTAAAAGCAGGAAAAAAATTCTTTAACATGTTTCCTTTTTGGTCATAGAATCTTGTTGCATATCTTCAAAGTACAAAACAAAAATTGAAGCATTTCCCTCTTTCCTTTCTTTTAAGAAAAACCTTTAACTCTGCTTCTATCAGTTAAGACTAAGCAGCCTTCATCTATTCAACTTCCATCTATTTCTCATTTTCCCCCCGTAAGTTTTTCCTTTAAATTTTCAACTACACTTCCATCCAAAAATAATGTATATATAAGAATAGAGTTGCATTTCTATGTTCCACGATCTTCCAATGCCATGTTTTTAGATATATCTGTCACATTAATTCCTCAGTAAAAAAAATTAGCAGACAAGAGTATTAAAAATGTACTTATGTACATCAATCTCTAATATCATTCGAAGTATTTTTAAAATAGCATTTTTCAGGAAATAAAGTTAGATAATTTTATTGTCAACTGGAGAAAAATCACAACTTAAACACAATGAAGACATAAATACAAACCTGGGATAAAAACTTCAACAAAAGGTCAAGGGGAATGTTAAAAACATATAATCAAAAAACATTTATAAAAGCATCTAGTTCCTGTTGCATGGCCCTAAAACATTCTGGATTAAAATTCTAAATGTCAAATTAAGTTATAAATCTTATATTAATGCCAAATGGTGGTAAACTTGTCATTAGTAATGAAGCAACTGGTCTAATGAATTCTTTACCAGAAAATTTTTGAAACATTTCAATCATGCCACCATGAAGTCTTAGACTCAAAGATAACCAAAGCCTCTCTAGTCTTTCTTTATAACTAAGATTATCTACATTACTAATCATCCTGATAAATCACCTTCGTCTTTACCAAAATATTAGTATCCACCACATAATTTAGCACCATATTTGAACTGCATATTCTAAAAGAGACATCGCCAATGATTCATACAACAGAGGCAGAACTAATGAAGATTTATTACAATGTCTTGTATGGTTTAGCAAATATAAGGTACTACTAGCTTTGAGTCACTCTGCAGTGTTTTTTGTTTTTTCCAATTGTATTATCAAATATAACTGCAAAATTATTTTTGAACAACCCTAACAGATTTACCAGGTGTCCGTCGGCAGCAATAGTACAGAGGGGTTAGGGAAGATTAAACTCAACAAATCAGCTACTTTGATACACGGTCTTCTAATATGACTATTGTCACTGCACAAAAAAACTACATTCTCTACATCTGCCTTTAAATTCTATCTACTAATTTAGTAAAGAACAGGTATACACACCTGTGGAGGGGGGGGGAGCTGATTATTTTACAGAACTGGAGGAAATATGATTTTACTACTGGTGGGCATCATTTTGCACATGCTAATAAAAGGCATGTTTTTAAATGGTGTAGTTGGTGACATCTCTATGAGCAGCAAGTTTTACATCTCCACTTCTCCAACAATGTTTTTCCTGGTGAGGTTAGAAACATCTGGAGAATACTTCCCAACTTTTACAGCATTCACTGATGTGGACTCCACAGAGTGGGCCATTCATCCCTAGACTGAGTAAGCATGGTGGACCCCAAACCCCCAGTTAATGAAAACCAATGCACATGTAATAATACGTTTATTTCTGTTAGCCAAAATCTGTAATCTTGCTAGTTTACAGTTTGTTCCTTTTATAATTAGAACATCAGACATTGACAATCCTTAGAGAGAAAGGATTTTTAAAGTTACACTCTAGAAATCTGACTCTCTAAAGAGTATTTCTTCTATCTACCTTGGTGTTTAACTTGCCAACACATATTTGTTGCACTCTACTGGATGCAAACGTAAGTTGGTATGGGGGCGACAGAGAAAAGCAACAATCTATACTAATGCAGTGACAGCAAGTAAAGTAAAACATGAAGTTAATCGAAAACTGTTTTCTAACAGACAAAAACAATTAACTTTGTCAATCAGTACTCCATGTGACAGAGAGAGAGGTCTGTTCTATAGTTCAATAATGATGACTGTAGTTGCTATTTTAATAAAACAATAGAAAAAAAATCAGTAAACAAACCAATTTATCTCAGCTGGAACAAACAGACTCATTTGCATTCATCTGAAAATTCATTTACTTATCCAGTTCACGTATAGTCTAAATTTAGAGATTTTCTTATTATTTATTATCAGCATGGTCCCCCTCTAATTACACTGGTCAACAAGTATTTTTCATCAAGCATATGCCAAGGTGTACTTAGTGTAGTTTTTAATGCTGATTTAAAATATACAATTAGTTTTTTGACATCATGTACAGTTTTCAAGATGAGAAATCTTTTTGGTTTTAGCTCATGCATTATATAGAAATTCCAATTAATGACGTGTATGCATGTATTTCATTTACATCATGGAAACATACCTTTAAAATAAACTACATCATTCATTGCTGCATAGTTCATCATCTTAAATTAACCAATCGAGTTTTGTCTGATGAAATCGGTATTTCAACATCTCAAATTGTCCAGTCATAATTGGTCTGATGTTAATGGGAATGCAGGCAGGTTTCACAAAATACTGTTGTTTCTTGTGTCTATGGGATAGTCGGGCAACTGACAGACATTATTCGGAATCAAACTGGCAGACAGGAACATCATACCAGCCAGGACTGTCTAGCGTCAAGAATACACCTCTTGTAGATCCATGTAATGTCCTATTGCCTCCTTTGCACATAAAGCTTGGACTGATGAAACAGTTTGTAAAGACACTAGGGAAGAGAAATGCCAGAGGGTTTGAGTATATTGTAGAAAAGTTTCCCAAAATCACACAGGTAAAATTGAAAGAGGGTATCTTTGTCGGACCCCAAATTAGAGAAGTACTCAAAGATGTCAACTTCAAGACAACACTGGATGAACTGGAATGCTGTCAATTGGATCTGTGAGAATTTCTTGGGCAACAAGAAGGCAATGGACTACAAGGATGGCATCAAGAATCTTCTGAAATGTTACTCAGCAATGGGTTGTCGCATGTCACTGAAAGTTCACTTCTTGGACTCCCATCTGGATTTCTTCGCAGATAACCTTGGAGCAGTGTCTGATGAACATGGTGAAAGATTTCACCAGGACATTAGTGCTATGGAGAAACGGTACCAAGGCTTCTGGAATGACAGTATGCTGCTGGCTGACTACTGCTGGACACTTTACCGTGATCAACCAGATCAGGAACACCGCAGGAAATCCAAATCACAATGTTTCTAACTCTGTTGTTCTAACTTTTTCTGTTTTGTCTGACCCATTTTTGTGTATTCACTCTTTGTAGAATGATAGTGATGATTTTTAGCTCAATAAACTCATTTACTTTCTAAAAATAATATGTCCTTATTTATTATGTTAATGATTTCATATATACAAATATGTAAATATTTGCATGTATCTACTGAAAAACTGATACGTGCTGCATACAATTGGAGTGAAATTTTGAAATCAGCATGAAAAATTAGTCTAAAAAAGTTGGTTTGCATTCATAATGAGTATAATACATTTAATTTTGTTGACCAGTGTTATCTAAAACAAATACTGGAAATTATTTTAGACTATTCTTCTGTCTGATTCATTCATTTCCATATAAGTGCACACGTTCTACACACTGATGCATACAAACAGCCAAAATGTGCAATTGCTAAAATACTGCAACTTGCTTTCATAAATTTTGGTTAAACTTAGCATTCAAATCAAGCAAACTGTTGAAGCTGTCATGTAGAGATATAGACGCCATGTGACACAAGAGTCGCCAACACGTGACTAGATGGAAATGGTCAACAAAATCTTTAAAAAATGGGGAGACTAATTAAGCTCTGCACTCTGCTATTTCTAATTATCAAACAACATCAGACATAAAAGACTTACATTTTCCGAAGTGAAACCAGGCTGCTAAAAGTTTCATCTGGAACTGTTGTAATCATGTTTCGAGAAAGAAACCTGCAAGAGAAAGTCAAATGAGCAGTTGGTACAGAGAATGTAGTTAAGCAGAGACTCCACACAACAGGCACATATTTTAAATCTATCATCTACATAAAATAAATGGATGTCCCCTTATAGCCACCTGAGAACTGGAAGGGACAATTCTGAACTTCTGCATTGATTTTACTTCTTACTTCATATCAGATGTGTGTAGCTATGTTGTTTTTATCATCATCATCCAACATTTTGGAAGTTGTTTTTATAGCAATTATGATATTTCAGAATTTAAAAAAATATATCCCACAGTTAAAAACCAGATTATTTCCTTTTGCTACTTATAATTTCTTACATTCAGTTTCCTGTTAGCTTTCTGAATCTCAGACAATATGTATACTTAGAATTCTCCTCAATATCCAATACCCTTTTCTTTATAAATTTCTATGAGATAAGCAATTCATGTATAATCAGCCACAAATAGAAGTGTGTCATCGGCATATTGCTGGGTACTGTGTCATGATATAAGGGATGAAAAAAGCTGCTTAAAAATCCCAACTGCGGTGAAAACATTCAAATGGGTATGTAAATAGGTCTGACTATGACACAGATACAATGTAGTATACCTGCCACAAGCACCAGGCTAAAAAACACTAGTGCTCAAAACTTATTTCTTCTTTTTTTTTGTAATTACAGCTCAAAGTTTGCCAGTTACCCTGTTTTTGGCAGTGGAGATTAAAAATCAACATTAACAGTGTGGGAAAATGGTTAATTTTCCCTTAGAAATAGGTCCACCATCCCGAAGGAAATGAAAATAATAAATGAACCCATTTTCAATGCCAAACAAATTATATATTATTTGTTAAGAGCATTCGTGAGGAAGACAAAGACTAAACAGAATTAAGTCACTTGATGTATATTGAACTGAGCTATATTGCTTCATGTTCCATAAATAATTTAAAATAATAAACTTTTCGAAAATCATTGATTAAGTAATATAAATAAGTACAATAATCTGATGAGATTTTTGTATTGTTATGTCATCCTTTCTGCTTAGGTAAAGGAAGAATTGATTTGGCAACTGGTTTTCTAAACTGTTCTGCAAGGAAGATCACTATCTCTTGCAGTTTTGCTCTGTACTGATGTTCATCTGGACTAATTATTTCTCTTCCAAGAAAGAAAATCAAATTAAATATGGAATGATTCGGAAAGTATAGTAAGTGTATCAATGTTAGGGATAATTTTGGCAAATTAAAAGCATGTAACAAGTACAAGGTGCTTTTAAGCTACTGTAGCAAATTTCGCTGCTGATGCGGAGTTTTAAAAGAGAGTACTACTTGGAGAAAAACAAAGAAAAAATTGATACAGAATATCCATGAAAAAGTTGTTTGTATGTATTACTATACTATATAATTAAAAAAACAAATCAATTTTCACTGTCAGAAGTAGAGTGCAAGCAATAGTAGATGCTTAGTTAGGCAAAGCTGTTGCTAAGTGAAGAAGCTAAATACTGATGCAGTCTGCTGTGGTTGAGGGCTTTGTTTCATCCACATTAGAAGTTGGCAAACCTCTCATAGCATAGTTTTTCCTCACTTTACTATAGCAATTTGTCTGCATGGGTTTCTTCTTGGTACTCCAGTTTCCACTCACATCTAAAAAGATATATTCTTATGAGGAATTTCCTGCTGAAATCAAGTACCAGGCTCCATGACATGCAGGAATAGCAACATTTGTTCATAAAGATCATGGAGAAGAAAATATTTAATTTCTAAAAGTATATTTTAATATGCCAATAAGAATACCTACATAAAATATTACAAATTACTGTTTCCTTAGCAGCAAAAAACACCTCAAATTTAGTTTATTAAATTAAATGCTGCTAATAATTAAAAATAAAATAAGGTTTTTAATTTATTTCCCTTGGCACTTTTTCTGAGTAGAGTTAAGCGTGATCGCTTAACAATTTTAGCAAACAAGCAACATAAAAACCCAAAAAGGTGGGTGCCTTCATTAGCAGTCATTTTAATTAAATAGGAAAAACAGATTCTGACAGTTTCAGCCAAGCATATTTGTGTTACTAACCAGCTCAAACAGCATCAGCAATATGGTGCTGCCCTAATCACTTAAGAAAGAAACCACTGCATCCATAAATACTGAGAGCAAAGCAAATGCCACCATGAAAACAGGAGAGTCTATTTCTGGATACCAAAGACGTTTCTAAGGTGCTTCCATTTCAAGTCACACAATCTGTTGCCAGGTATTAATAACAACACATGATACTTATTAATGATTCCAGTTAATAGCTGGAAAGAGCACTTCACAGCCGGTTTGATCAAATCTCTTGTACAACCTTTCAAATCTGGTCTGCATTGGAATCACTTGATTGATGTTGGAACTTTGCTCAGGTACCATGTACAGTAAATTAGAGAAAGCCAATAAACGTCTGCCGCACACCCTTCAAACATCAATAAGCATGACAGAATTAATAAAAGGTAAAAAGAATTCATTTAAAAAATAACAAAGTGAAAAAATATATGATAGTGTATCTTGAACAAGTAACAAATGTTGATCTACCTGCCCCTTGGTGCAGTCCAATATACCAATGTCTGTCTGATCACATTCACAATAGCACTGCAGCCATTTTTTTTTTGGAATACTCAATTGTTATCTTTAGTTGTTCGTTAAATAAAGAAAACAGAAAAATATGGGCTCTTCTGGAATTAATCTAATTGGTTCCTCATAACCTCCAGTTATTTTTTTGTTTTGTTTTTTGAGAGGGTATAAAGAAACCCACTGATCACACACACACATGCTTGTTTCCATTTCTCAGGAAGTTATATATGGGTAGTCATTAAATAATGCTAAACCTGTACTGTACATGATAATGTGTGTGAACTATATGGAAGTACTTTTCATTTTAATTGTATCTAGTTTGTTAAGCACAGCACTAAATAATATTTAAACTAATATACTTTTAATTATTTCTGGTAGCATTTTTTCACCTTAGTTTTATTGTATAAGTCGCTAAATTTATTTCATTTAGTGATATCACAAACTAGGTTTTGGGAAAGACCCAACAAAAAAACATCCCAGTCATCCTCAGTTAATATAGAAAATTGTTTTTTTTCTCTCTCTATTTACTCTCATTGAATGAGTTCATTTTGGTTTTTAATCTTTTACCTCTCCTAGTACATTACTATATTACAGTTTGTGATGTATAATTAGACAACTTACTTATAAAAGATGGGGCGATAACTGTATTTGTCTAATTTGCTGGATATCCTGAATAAACTGAATCCATAACTGTAAAGATCAAGATGCCCATTGGAACAAAGTCTAGAAAGAACAAAAGTTTTTCTCGCGCCAGTTTACAGAAGAATTAATAAATTTAATTAAAAGATTAATCTTTTTAAAAAAATGAAGTAATTGACAGTGAAATTTTAAATAAGACTCCTGTTAATTTACCTGCCAATACAACATGAATCATCCAGCATTCTAGTACTATTTTTTACAGCAAATTCTCCACATTTTTTGAGGTAATGTGTTAGTCCCATCTATTTCCTAATTGGAAACTGTAAACAGCAGACGTGCATTTTCACACTGGAAAATCAAAGCCCATAACTTGTGATGCATGGTAAATTGGATGGCATAGGTCGAAATTGTTTAAGAATAGCTTTATTTAAGTATTAAAGAAGAAAAAAAAAACAAAGGCTTAAAGTAATTTATATTCCAATTAATTTTCTTAATCTTGATGTGGAGTCATGTTAAATTTACCAAGCAAACATTAGGCAAATGGGAAATAGAAACAGTTGCAATTCACTAAGTGCACCAGTTGACACAGATGTTTAATTCAATAATGTGAGCGTTTGACAGATTAACCATGTCTGATCACAGGCTTACGGTAAAATGAAATCTGATATAATTGGCAACATTTTAAATAACAGTCTATGAAATGAGAACAAGCTAGCACTTTCCAGTTACAGTTATACAAATTGTATAACTGAAACCACCTAAAAAGTAGCAACAAAGTAGAGTTGTTACCAGGGAAGAGTCTGAGCAAACAAACTATAAGTCTTCGAGCATCCATGGCATGGCAGCAAACAGTAACCAACAACAGAGCTGGATTTCTTTCAAAACTGTCAAAGCCTCGTCTGCTTAATAAAGCTGACAAAATCCACACTTTTTTAAAATTTTGTACTAACATCAGTAATTCGGTAGTTTTCTCTTACCCCTCCCCTCTCTAGGAATTATGGGCTTTCCTACATGTTAAAGCAAAGACTTGCACTCATTTAAAAATATTGCTGACACCTGAAAGGTCAAACGTACTCTAAAGCTATGAAGAATCACATGATTACAAGAATTATACTCCTGGAACTCTGCAACAGACTTAGTAGCTAAAGCAGACCACTCACTAAATGCAATTGTTTACTTATACTTAAATAAAAATGTACCATATTTTTCAGCATATGAGTCAATGTGGAGTATAGGTTGAATTGGCTAATTTTCCCCGTATTTCTTTCCTTTATTCATATTCATAAATAAGTCAATTTGGAGTGTAAAACAATACTAGATCTACTACAGTAGTTAGCCAAACTTTCAACCAAATCAGAAGAAAGAGTCAAATCCTTCATAACACTGTCACATCAGATCATTGTCCTGGTATTTCCAGGCTATTGAATATCAATGAGTTGTTTGTGCATTTCACTGAACTTCTTTGTGGGATGATCTTCTGAGTAAATGATGTGTTGAAATAGTTTTTCAACATGTTTCTAATCATGGAGAGATATTTGAAACAAACTGCAAACGTTATTATTGGTTCTGGAATTAAAAGCCCTGTGCTTATTTTTAGTCACTGCATGACATCAGTGATCAGGTGATCCAGTATCATTTGCACTGTTTAATTGCCTACTTAAAAATCCAAGCATCATTTTTATCTATATTTGACACTTTTATTTGGTTTTGAAATATTACAGAACTCAAATTCAGAAATTCAACTCACCATTTCATTTTTGATAGCATGATTCAATATTCAGTTTGTTTTCAAGTTGTCCAACATATGAGGTTCACAACTAGGCCAACATAAAGGTTAACAGGCTCAGCTGTTCTCTGACTAGGTAACATAGAACATACCTCAGGAAAGTTGCACTGGCAAAGCTGTACATCAGTAAAAAAGATGGGGTGAAAGTTAAAGAAATGGAAAATCAGTAAACATTAGCTGCAATTTGTTTGGCCTTTAGTCTTAGCTGTACAGTACCAAGTCCATGACACAGGTGTGTTGGGGTCAGCTCACATTCCTCCAAATTATCTTTGATGTTACTCCACCTAGCTCTGTAGCCATATTTGCCTTCTGGGTTTTCTTTGTAATCTGTAATGTATCGGTCATTCCACACCATTCCCTAACACATTTCTTCTTGACACTGTATTTATTACCTGTGTGCCACCATATTATCATCATTTTCTTCAGCAAACAACTTCCAGCTTAAAAGCTGCCTGTGTATGGTTTGCATAACCTTACAAAGACATTTTAAAACGAAGAGTAGGATTGAAAAGGATAGATAAAATGTGATTGGTAAGCATGCACTTGTTATTGATTGGATAATTTTGCATGCTTCAGGGACAGCATTAATAGTGAATTGCTCAAAACGTTCCAGGCAGTAGATTTCTGTAGTCCGTTTCAAATGAACAAATTTAGAATTTATTTTTGGAAATTAGGGTGCTTTGTCATCTTTTATTTTTTAAGTAAAGCAATTTCAATGACTCCATCCATAGATAAATATGTTGATTTGAAGTATAAGTCGAAGCTCAGATTTCCCATTTGTGGGGGGGAGAGGGGAGTATTGACTTACACGCTGAAAAATAGTTCTATTTCCGTTGTAACTCCGCCATAATAGGTTTCAAGAATATAAATTCTCATCCTGGACCATATGTGATTACAGTAAAAAGGATCTCATTTGGCAATATCAGTTAAAATAAAAATATCTAAGTTATTTTTTTTGTTTATCTTTCACATTATGCAGTATGAAACTAAAACTATCTGTTTTAATAATTGTGCTAAATATTGCAACTTGGCATAATTATTATAATTTTTACCCAATTTTAACCTGTGTTTAAAATTGTATTTTCTAAAAAAGCAAATTTCTATTTTTTAGATTTTGTTCGCTATATACCTAATTAAAAAAGAATACCGATTGCTCAAAACACCAGTGTTAAAAATTATATGGGTCTATGACTTCTGTTGGCGATCAAGCATGACAGTGCAACTGGAAGCTTCAACATGACGCTAATCCTATGTCACAGCACAATGTTAAAATACTGTGGTGCAGTCAAATGGGGTGCTAGTGCCAAAACATTGAATTCCATAAGACTAGACCAAAACAAGCAGAGAGACAGACTTTCATTCTAACCAAACAGTTGCAGCTTGCTCTGAACAGAGTAAGTATTGAGAGAAGGTAAGATTTCTGATTGCAGCAGCATCTCAAACCCTTAAACCAAAAGCAGAAATATCCCCGGTTGATTTAACTGCATGGAAAAACAGCAAAGAAGAAAGTATGAAGCACAACTGTTAGACAGCACAAACCATCATTAGAGTTTACATGGTGAGCATCATCCGAGTTACTTGTTTTGATGTAGCGTTACCGCTGTTTAAGGAATGTGATGGTCCATTCGACGTCTGGAGGAAAAAATAACCAAATCAGGGTTATGACTTCTGCTAAGTAAGAAGAAATCAGCTTGCATTATTTCTATTCTTAACAGTTTACTAAATTAAATACTTAAAGTGTGGAAACAAGTTAATTATAGTATTTTTTTTTTAAAAATGACTTATCTGAAAAAATAGTAAAAAACAAGCAGAGAGCTATATCATGTATTACAATTATTATAACTGTAGGTTTTTGACATTTTGAATAATAATTGCATAGTTACTGGTAAAAATAAGACCAAAGGCAGACTTGCATGCTTTGGCTCAAGGCAACTGAAGTTAAACCTAATGTTAATCAATACGACAATCCATGGAATTAATTAATTTTGTTCAATGTGTGTCAGTCATTTAAAGATCAACAACTTCATGGTTCCTTTTGTACTTCAGTAATTGTATTTCATATCGCTTGAGTACGGATGAATTCAATAGTGAAACTAAGCAAAGTAGACGAGTATAACTCCATAACTGAATATTTTTACACTGTTATCATCATATGACAAGAAGGGGACAATTTTCTGGCTGCATGAGAATTTCACATTTCCTTAACACAATTATTATGCCATTACACATTCTTTATTTCACACATTTTCTAAAACTTACTTTATTTTTGTCATCTTCCGCCAAACAAGTGAATCTAACTACCACCATAACAATTATGCTGAACAGCATTAGCACCAGCTAGCATTCTTCCCAACAATACCATACATACATGTTTAACCCTCCATCCAAAAAGTCCAAATAGACTTTCATCAGAAAACATCACTTGCTTCCATTGGATCCAGCAAAGATACACTTTGCCCTGGCTAATGTGTAGTGTGAAGAGAAACTCTGCCTGATGCAGAATCCTACATGAGGTCAGGTGTCCAGATAAAACAACAACAACAAAAAAACAAACCCACAGGCAAGTGTTATTAGATCTGCGGAGCAGTGACTAACTGCCCTTCTATAGGACCAGTCTTTTGACCATCCATTTACCATGAGCATCTGAAGTTTGATAGGTTCACTTATAACACTTTTGATAAGATGAACCCTAAACTACAAATTAGGCATCTTGCAAGGTTTTCAATAAGGGTTCTGAGATTGTGGCTGGTCCGAATCCTTTTGGCTATGTATGGCTAGAAACATTAGGGGCCACATCTATAAACCGACCAAAATCAGTATGATGTAATATTACAGAAGAAATTATTTTTAGCAATAGAAATGTAAGTAAATAAAGATGCTGGAAATGAGTACATTCATTTAAAAATCAAACCACTTTTGTACCCTATCCCAGAAGGGTACTTATATAAGCCAAGATAGCATTTTCTCTCCTTTGAGCAACTCGTTTCTCTAGGGCATAGAGATAGTGAGTAATGTAGTCTTATTTATGCACTTGAAAGAGGGAGGTTTCTTTGCTGTGCCAGTTAACTTATAAGTCCCTGCTGCATAGGCATAAACCATTGTCATAATGCAGCTTTTGCTTGCTTTGAATCCAGATGCCACAGGTTCACATCAACAAGCAAGTGGATTGCTTAGCAAAGCTATCCAGTTAAAATTAGTTCTGTCATCATCACACACATTCTCAGGAGAATAAAATTCACTCTGCAAGAAACTTTCAAAAGGTTGATCAGCATAAAATAACAAGAAGCTCATTTCAGTGTTTCATTGTATGAACCACACTTGCATTGCTAAGGATGTGCTTTCAGAATTAGGCTCCCAGAGGATGAACAAGCAAATGACGAAGGATCATTCCTACCTGTCTCCATACACAAATTACTCTCCAATGTTTACTGCAATTTTATTGTAAATTAATTTTTTTTTTTTAAATGGAATGGACATCTTGTTCAGATAATCAACACACTACTGTATGCTAAAATAACTTGGTGGTATTCTTTTATTTTAATACAGAAAATAATTTTCTGGAATAAAAGAACTTGTGGGACCAAATTTAAAGAGAAACGTGTACGCGAATAAGAGCTGTTCTGCATATAAAAATCTCTAACACATATTTAAGTTTTTAAAAGTTATAAAAGAAACAGATAATACAACAATGCTACCTATTTAATGGATTACCCCCCCCCCTTCTTGAACAATGTAAACAGATCTGCAGTAGATGGAAAGTTCTCTGTTCATCTTGATGCTAAACTAAATCAAACAATACATGCATTTGCAATCAAATATTTTTTAACATTTAAATTCTGAGGATTTAAAAGAAAATTCTGTAATGTTTTATGCAGCATCATAACAACAACTAAATATTTTATCATCAAATAATCACAATTTTAATATAGGAAAAATCTTGTGAGAGAGACAAATTAACAGGTAAATGGCTCACTTTCTATCTGTGATGCAAATCAATGCTGAACATTATGAACCAGCTAAGCAGAGCATCACAGGGTAAAAAGTCTTTTAAAGTCAAATGCTAAAAAAAAAATAAAAAGAGCAGCTGAAAATTAAGCCATTCCATTGGCAAACATCCAGAGACTGATGACAAGCATCATGTTGATACAAAGATACTTACTTGCATAATGTATATATATATATATATACTGCAGATATAAATGTCAGTTCATAAGCAAGAAGAAAATAAATGAGAAATGGAGATTCATACTAAATCAAAACTTGTTTTTTTCTTCATCATTATTTAAGTTTAAATGAAAAGGGGGAGCTTGTGAGGCTGGCAATACACTGACAAGTGAAAATTCAATACTCAACCATAAAAAGAGAAATCTCAGATGTCTAAATAATACAAATTTTTGACAAATGGGTTCCTATGAGAGTAATTTCAGCCAGATAAAAAAAAATAGAATACAATAAAAAAACGAAAATTGCATGTAACTTTTAAAATTTCACTTCAGAGTGAAAGCATCATAAAATAGCAATTTAAGAGAATTATTTCAAGCTGTTCTGCCATCTGATCTCTGTGTAAAAACGAAACTACTGGAAATCCAATCAAAGAATAGTCAAGTGTTTAAAATTGTTTTCTTTGTTTGTTTTTTTTCAATCAGTAGCTTGTTATTTATTTTTAAAACTTAAAATTACGGGTTCTATCTACTAACTAGTATTTTTGCTATTGTCTTAGTATCTCTTTGTCATCAACTTCCTGATGATGGTCCAATGCACTCTCAAAATGCTCTCTTTGAAGGTTCCAGCTTTCCTATGTTTACTTACAAAATACTCCCTTAATATTTTATGTACAGAATCAATGATCAAAATAGAATACTAAACACGGACCACTTCTACATGTGATCTAATCAATAGATCATTAATCAGATGAGCTTTAACACTAAGTACTTGATTAAGATTTTATTTTAACATCCTCCGTTTTATTTTCCAGACATAAAATCTCTATACACAGCAACTTGTCAAGTTAAGGAACCAGAGAAAACAGATGCCCATGACAAAACCTTATATTTTTTTTTCATATTTTCCCAGGGTGCAACTAGTTTAAAGAACCCCCTATGCTGCTCAAATAATAGAAAGAAAATCTGATTATAAATTTTAAAAAAATAGTTAATTATAACTGATTATATAACTAGTTTAAAAAGAGCCAGTCATAAAGCTTCAAATCACAGCCAATTCCCAACATCAGTATTCACTTATTTAATACCAAATACTAAATATTTAACAGGAAAAGAACACAGGTCTAATATATTACTGCTATTAGTTATGGTGAATAGTAATTAATTATTAAGAGCATATAATTAAATTTTTAATATTGATATCTGAGACAACCATCTTGTTTCACACTTATGAAAACAAAAATAGAAATAGTAGATGTCCACCCCTTGTAAACTAAGACGGGCAGCCAGCCAAACCCTGTATAGCCCGCCCTCTTGTACAACTATAACACACAGATTGACAGGGAGAGCTATGGCCTCACCAGTTCCTGTTTAAGAAGAAAAAGTTTAAATTTACTAAACTCTGAAGTTAATTATGTAGGTAAATAACAAAAGAAAATGTTTGTAGTTATAAAATAAATCTAGTTTGCACGTTTTTTTATAGATACTTCAGAGACTGCCATCTTGCTTTGTTGGAGGGCTTTTATGGAGTGCAAGTAGGAAAGGTAATGACATAATCCATACAAATGACATGCAGAACATCAGTAAAGCTACTAAGGTTTTAAGTAAAATTCTTTTATCTCCAATTAGAACGTGATACTTACAATTTTTCCACCTTTTCAAGTCCAATAAATGTGCTGCCATTAATGTGTGTTAATCTATTGTCTGACAAATCTCTGAAAAATACAAAAAAACAAACAAACATACAGATAAGACCTGCAGTTTTACCGGCACCAAAGTGGTGGAATATATCGTTCAAAAGTGGGAGGGGCACAGTCAAGAATCTCTCACTGCAGAATTGCACAATACAGCATGGGGCCAGAATAAGTGAGAACTCTAAAAACAGATTTAATTGCCCTATCTGACAATGCACTATTCTACATGGTGTCACAAGTCGGCCCACATTTTATAATGATCTGTTTGTAAAAAATTACGTGTTAGCATCCAAAGAGACAGGAACAACCAATTGGTGCCGTAGTTATTTCTGACTATGGTCATGCTAACTATATCAGAAGAAACCAGAAAAAGACTAAATGATGATATGAAATGAAATGTCAGTTTTTATTTATTCATGTTATGTTCCAATCATGAGTTTAAAATAATAATGTAAGATGAATAAAAAGAACTGTTGCACTTTCACACAAACACCATTCTGATCATAACGGATGCGTGATTACAGTAACTAATTTACGTAATTAGTGCAACTGTGTGCCAAGTGTTCAAATCATGGCCGCCAACTTATTGTGAATTAGTTGTAACAAGAACATAATTTGAATGTTGGCAGCCATTCTTTGCCTTGATGTCTGTTATAAACTATTTATAAATGAACTCTGAAACTATTTTTTTTTTTTGTTTGTTTCATGCATCTTATAATTTCTGTTGTAAAGTTAAGGACTTTATTTCCTCCTTGACACGAATTCTGCACCATCATGGTTCATTCTCTGCAGTCGCAGTAAGCACGGAAGTAGATGACTTGAAAACACTGCGTCAGGATCGGTTATGTTCTCACGGATTTCATCACTAAAATACTGATACAGTTTGTAAGTCAGGGTGGAAGTTTGCAGGCAAACTCTTCGACTTTAAACTTTGACCGATGCACAACTAAATCAGTATAAGGCTCAGTCAGTGTGTCAATGAATATCAGGGATTCTTGGGAAAACTTCCATTTCCTTTCAAAAGCTATAAGATTTAATGTAGTCTAAACATAAATAGTTTTTTTTGAAAATAAATCAAGAAAATAGGAAAAAAGAACAACAACAATGGGGAGACTTGCAAGAGGGGAATACAAAACAAGAAATATGCCATAAATTTTCAAATTGGTGATTTCTTGTTGAATGTATTTCCCCAGTTTGTAGTGTAATGGCTTTTTTCATAGAAATTTCCACAGCTAAATCCATTTCTTTTGGTTACCATGGTTCTTGCCCCCCTTTTTATGAGTAAATAGTTCCTGTTTGTATTTTAGAGTGTACAGATTATTTTTAGTGCCCGCTAATGTTCTGTGACACGTGAATCAAAGAAAAGCTGGAACATCAGATGTACACTCAACCTCATGTATTTTCAGGAGAATCAGCCCAGATTTGAGAAAATTTTAATTCACAGCCTTAAAACCGCCATCTTGAAGTTGGATGTGCTGATTAAAGATAAAAACAGGCCTCTGTTTTCACAAACATTTTTTCCTAGCACAAACTAGAAATGTTGCATTTTTCTTTTAATGGACACATTTTCCTAAATTTTTAAAATTTAATTTAAAATATTTTTTAAACAAAAGAGAAGCTATGTATGAAATGATTCCAGATAATTTACCTGTACTCCCTATTCTGTTAGCATGCAGAGGGGTACAGCACTGCAATAGACAGACAGATATATACTGAACAGACTATTGCTTATGATCCATCAAACAGCAGGATCTAAGGGTGAAGGGAATCGCACCAACCTCCAAAAAAAAATGCAGTAAAATTCCTGGAGGCAAGCAAGCTTCCTGCTCTTTAGAATATTATATGTAGGAAAAGTTGTAATATAGTTAGGGAAAATAAAAGATGCTTCTTAACACTACTTAGTTGTGTTTTTTTTTTTCTTTTTAAAACTAGAAACTTCAACAACCTACAAAGAAATAAAATATAAGGTAATGATTATCGGTGACGAAGAATAATTACATCTTATCCACAAACTAGTGCATCTATAAAATCTTCCCCACCATTCTTTTTCTTTCTATATCCTCTAAACTCTCTCTTATATTTTTCAGAACATAACAAGATTAAAAAGTACATCAAGGTACTTCTCTGGATTAAAACCATCAAGAAGATTATCTGAAATAATTAATGAGAGAGAGAAAACCCTAAATTTCTTAATATTTAAAGTGAACTATTTATTTATTTTTACAATTTAAAGAATCAACGATCAAAATTAAATAGCTAACATAAATGAATAATCAACTAATTCATTGATTAATTATATAGAAATTTTGTATTCC
Source organism: Nautilus pompilius (assembly GCA_018389105.1). Classification (NCBI taxonomy): domain Eukaryota; kingdom Metazoa; phylum Mollusca; class Cephalopoda; order Nautilida; family Nautilidae; genus Nautilus; species Nautilus pompilius. The sequence goes on from JACATO010000121.1 coordinate 387,588, forward strand.
AGACAATTCTTTAGTACAAAATAATTTACTCCAATGTGAATAAAACCCTGGACAACGTCTTCATCAAATCGCAGTAAATCTGTAAATCTGAGAATGTTGTCAGGACACTTTACACATTTTGGATAGCAGGGGAAAAATGAAAAAAAACACACAGACTCTTACATGAAGTAGAAAAACAACAGCAATAAAATCAGTTAAATACAGAATCTATTGTTTTTATTTTTGACCACATGCATACCAGGTCTTTCAGTCTGCATACATGCGCAACTAAGAACAAATCTATCAAGAAAGTGATGCCAAAAAAGGAAAGTTTTTTTTTCTTTTTTTTAAATATATAAATAAAATGCCACTGATTAATATATTTCCAGGAAAAGAATCAAAAAATATCCTGCCGCATGAGTATTCATCACTAGAGTGTGTAAAACTGAAACCTAGTGAACAATGCCACGAGGTTTCAAAAGAAGTTTTAAAACAATAAGCGTTTATCTCAAATAGGCCAATTTTCCCGTTTTCCAAGCCTTCATTCACATATCAATTGAAGTGGTCTATAGGCTGATAGTACAATCATATTTTTGCACAGTAATAAGAGTACTGAATTTCTGTTAGGGTTATAAAACAGTGGATAACATTAAAGTGAGATATTTGGGGAAGGAAAGAGTTTTAGGTGAAAGAAAGAAAATTAAGGCAAAATAAAGCTTCAGTTTGATATGATTTTTTGCCTACCAAATAAAAAGCTGAATCAAATGTTTGGTGTTACAAATTATGTAAACCCTTAGAAATAGTTCTTAGAAATTAGTCAGTATAGCGGTATAACCATTTAGACCATGTCATTTGTGCTCTCTCATAGTGATACAAAAACCAGCTTTGTTTACAAATTATCCTCAGAGTAGACCGAAGGCAGTGTGGGTCTCCCAGGTCAACAGAGATTTGGTATTCAGAGTTCTTTGGCCATTTGTTTGGCTTTCATTTGTAATTAGATTGTATTTAGTCTACGGCACACAGCATGTTGTGTCAAAACAAAGTCTTCAAACCGATCTTCAACATTGGTCCATCTAGTTTTGCAACCACGGTTCTCTTTTTTCCAGTCTGTCGTAATGAATCCTTCACTTTTCGCCAATCGTGGACACATTTCTCACTGACGCCATATTGCCGTTCTGCTGCCATATTTCCACCACTGTTTTCAGCAAAATTCACCACTTCCAGTTTTAAAGCTGCAGTAATTGCTTTCCTTTTCTTTATAGTAGGCATTTTCAAGTAAGGATTGATAATTTTTCCAACTACAGTGAATTGAAGCTCCCCTAACACACTGCATCTGTGCCCCCTAAGCACTAAATAAAGGGGGGGGGACTGAATCTGAGTCAGCTTGCACCCACACATGCACGTAAAATCATACATAAATTTCCACATGGCACTTAAGGGTCTCTCATGATTTCATCCTTATATAAGTCAGAGTGGAGTATAAGTTGATGGTCAGGTCCTTGCAGAAAAAAGCAAAGACTTATATGCCAAAAAATGTGGTATATAACTGGATAGTGACACCATGGATTTATTTAACATGTAATAAACACCAGCATCTTTCTGGGAGCCATGCATCAGGTATCATGACTGTTGGACCTTCTTGTAACACTATATTTAAGAAAAAGAAAATTAAAACCAAGTAGCCAGAGAATGTTACATCTGCAGGGTGCATGTTGTAACAATCACATGTTCCGCCAACTTATATCAGAAGAAAGAAATGTTTAGAAGCAGATAAATGTTTTTAAAATTATATAGTGTAAGTTGAAAGAAAGGTTTTAGTAAAACACCCTAACAAAGAATATACCCACGTATCACATCTGTTAAAAGTAAAAAGCAATTTCTTCAATTGTGGAATTGACTTAGACGATATTCTAATTTGTCAGGGAGAATATGTCAAAAACATGTAACATGCTGCATAATTTAGTCAGCACCCTGACTGTTCTGAAGAAGTTCTGACTATAAAGAATAATATTAGAACAACAAAAAATCCACACTTATTTCAATACCATTAAGAACATTCTAAAGCAGATGTTCCCTCAAATCGCTTTAGAAAGAATAACCACAATTGTGAGAGTAGTTTTACTAAGATAGAAATCATTATTCAAATACATGCAGTTGGAGATAGTAAAGCCAAAAAAATGCAATTTCAAAAAAAAACAAACAGATACATTGGAAAGTGCACCGCATTTTATTTGGAAAGTATTTTTGAAAGCGTCTATCAATTTTGGCTGCTATCGTTTGAGAAAGCTTGAAAAGAATCATAAAGTGCAGCAATGATTCCAAATACTTTTGTGAGCAAAGAAAATGCCTTAAAGTATACGTCTCCTATCCTATAAAACTGTTCACAAGGATTACTCCTCCCATTTCCCTTTTTTATCATTGATAAAGTTGAAGAACTGATATGAAATTCACTGTACATGATGTTGCTGCAGCAGACAATATTGAAAGGCACAGAGGCCAGATACTGGAACAAGCATCTTGCTATGGTTGATAAGACTGGGTGTGTAGTGAGGAAATGAGTTGTGATGTAGTGCTGAACTGGTATTATCGATTGATCATAGAATTCAGTGTGCTGACGTCCTGTGTACCATGGAAGGAGATAACATTGATGGATATACCTGCTCTTGTGGAAAGATATTCAACGCTAAAAAATGGGCAGAAAGTCAGGAAATTGGATGTTTATAATGGCATAAAAATTAGTGACAAAAAAGACTGGGTACTATGTAATTATTTGTTCAACCAAGTAAAATTAAACTCTAGAGTTGGTAATACAAGGTGTATCAAAAGCAGCAAGGTCAATTCCACCATCTCTCTCCCTCAAAAAAAAAAAAACTTATTCTTAAGCATCTTATTCTTATTAATCTTTTCCCTTAAACTAAACTCAGAAGTGGGGAAACCTGACTGATAATTTCCACAAAAGATATTGATCAAAAACAGTCTTTGAAGATGTCTGATGATCGTAGAGTCTATACTTCTTTTCCAAGCTCCACTGTTGTTTTTGTAATTACAGTCATCAATTTATCTTAAGTATATTCACTAGTGTTTCTGTAATTTACTTCATTATAGTTTTAACCAAACAATGAATATTTTATAATCATATTTATTCTTAGTTCCATGAATGTATGTTCTGTAATTAGACATATTCATCAGTGCCCCAGCTAGAAAATGAAAAAGGTCTGTTATTAAATTAGTACAAATGAATTTCTTTTTCAATGCGCAAGGTGCAATGTCAACTTAAAATTCCTAGCTAGGACCCTTTTTACACATTTTCATTAGTAATATGTTAAAGAATAATAAATTTAACTGATCTTCTTAAACATGTAAGATTCTACAATTAGTGTTTTCTTTGTAATCATGGTTATTCTTCCATTACTAGCTATCAGCCCCCACGAGTGTCCCAACTCAGATAGTTATTTGAAAAAAAAAACAGGCATTTCTCTGTTCCCTCTACTTATTCCCTAATTATCACATTTTTTAAGACCAGCCTCTTCAGTGTTCCACAGTGACCCTTATATATCCCAAAGTCAGAGCTCCATAACCATTTCAGTTTCCCAGAAAACATTATTCATTTACAAACTGGCTTAACAACAACAAGTCCCTCTGGAAATATTTCAACAGAAAACCACCAAAATTTTAATTCTTTTGGTATTGTGTCATGCATATTGTTCAGACTGAAAGCAAAAGTAAATAGGCACTACACTTTGTCAACTTTGAACTACTGGTATTAAATGCCTTTACCTTTTTTTATATAAAGTGTTTTTTTTGGAATTAAGGTCAATCAGTCAAGCTCTCCTCACTGACGGATTCAATCTTTGAATAAAACTAATTACTTTTACACTCTTCCAGGGAAGCTAATTCTTGAAATAGCTGCATGGCAATTTTGAGAACCACATTTTTAAAACTATTTTATAAAGCATAAATATGATCCTACTGAAAATTAAATCAACAGAGTTCCATTAATTAAAACAATTCTTGGCTATCTCGCTGTTACAGAAAAGGCAATATAAAAACTTCATTTGCACCACGCATGCAGCTAACAGGAGTATTCCAATGTCGCCTTGAGTAAAATAATGTAAATCTTATCTCAGATTAGATTACTTTAGTTAGTTTATTGCCAGATGCATACATCTATAAACTTGCTGGTGACAGACATAAAACAACACAGTCCTGACGTGTTGTCAGGGCATTCACCACAGTGAAAGAGATCTGCCACCTTTCTTATAAGTGTTTCCAAACTGTTGTGCACAATTCTCAAGTCGCTGACCCCTGGCATGTAACCAAGCGAAGACCAGGGTGAAAGGATTGATTTTTGTGTAGCCACAAATTCAAATCATGAAGAAATCATAATTCTAAATGAGTAAAATTAACTTCCATTGGCAGGGGTACTTACTTTACTTACTAAGAGGCGCTCAATACTTGTGATCGACTTTGTTTTTTTTGTACACGTCAGCAAACTTTTATATGCAAAATTACACTAATTTTAAAATGGTAAAAAATCTCCAAAATCTGAACACCCATTGCCATTGAAACACCCATTAGCTGTACCCAACAACCAATGACAATCTTAAAAAGAAATGTCTAAAAAAATCAACTTAAATCCATTTAATGTGAAACAGTTAATATCATGGTTATCACTAATTTTATTTACGTTTATCAATCAAATGACCTCACAATAAAATTAATTTTAAGGGTTATCTCCCTTGGGCTATTAAATGATTTTGAAGGAACTGGGTACATACCTCATAGGATCTATCACAATATGATAAAACAAATTATATAAAATATATGAAATTTTGGTTGGCTGAGACACAGAGAGAGAGAGAGAGATACGATGTTAGTACAGGGAGAGAGATATATGACGTCATCAGTACACACACAGAGAGAGAGAGAGAGGTGAAGCCATTCCCTTCATATCATGAGCAGAATAGAATTTTAACTATGCAGATTATTTTCAGAATTTACCTGTGATTTAAGGTTATAATTACCATTAATTACTCCTAATAATCTTAACTACTTAGAATAAAATGAATGACATAGGGCAGATTGTTTTGTATCATTAAAGCCAACACAAAGTTTCTTCACCATTCCATGTACATACACACATGGTAAACTGTAGAAAACAGTTCGGTATACTGTCAACACAAATATTTTCAATGGCTGCCATGTGAGGCCATGAACTTAAAATAATTAGATGAACTTTTTAAATCGTCACTTAAATGATCTTGTTTTTATCAGTGTTTCAGCAAACTTTTCTTGTTGACATCTTCAGGATAAGGACTGTCTGGTTACAAGGTTCATTAATTGAGTGGTCCCTTGAAAATATCACACTAACATTACAAGAAATAATTGTAAAATCAAACTACCTGATTTTTCTATCATAGTATTTTATCTCCCCTTGACAGCTTCAGAAGTAAAGGGTTACACTAAGTATATATATAAATTCAATGCATTCTACACTTTCTGCCTCTTCTCTATAAAAAAACAAACAGCATTTTATTATTTCTCAAAGTAGATTCAGTACAAAGTAAAGTGTTACTAGGCAACATTAGATGATGCAATTATGGTACCTAATAATAATTGACCGTAGCTTTGGCTTGCAGCCAGTTGGTACCATAATTGAATCCTCTCACTCAGTAATGTGGTGGTACAATGATGCATGCACAGAGAAGAGTAAATTAAAGGTCTCCAACAATAAGAGCAGTCAATACTCTCATGACCAGAGACCTCTACCATTACGAATGTTTGTCTTGACAGAGTTACTGCTGTAGCAATATCATTGCCATTAAAGTTTTAATACAGACACCATTGTGACAGTAATGAAGAGATAACACAGTAGATAATTGGTATGTAGGAACTCGTCCCAAGCAAACACAAATATTGATTACCAATTTATTCTTACTTATACCAAGACAAAAGCGTTTGTGAGAACTTCGAATGTCTGCATTATGACCTTTTGAAACCCAAGTCGCTGGCAAATCTCTTGGGAAATAATTACTGTGGCCAAGCCTCTTGTTTGTGAGTAGAGTATCATCATCATCATTGGTGGTGAGTTCAGAATACAGTTGAGCAGTAACAGAAAATTAAGTGGACCATAATCTAATAGAAATACTTTAAGAGCTTGGAGTTCTTTACCAGCTAACTGCTCATGCACTTCCCCAAGGGACATCACAATGATATGACATCCATGTTTAGTGAATAGAAATTGCTAAAACAAATACTTAAAGGCATTTTTGATTTTTTTTTTTTTAGCAACAACAAAAGTTAATCCAGAAATGTTGCTAAAGGAATAAAGTTAGTGATTTACACACAATTTCTCTTCATCAGTTAACAGATTTATAAAACCTTCTTTTACCAAGAAGTGCATTGTCTTTTTTTGTCACTCCCTGGTTTGGTAAGACATTCCAAGTAGATTTTACAATATTACAAAAGATATCTAATGGCTGATCAAGAACATTTCTCACAATCCCCAAAATATTTAATAATATGCTGCTATACCAAGGTTAGAGAAGTAGGCAATAAGATCGTGCATAGTCCTAACCATGCTAGTACATCTCTGAACGATTTCAAGGACAGGTGATCCAACAGTAAGCTAATTAAAACTGCTGAAGTTTCAATGATACCATGTGATTAAGAATACCAAAGACCTAAATGACAAACTGTTGTTGCCAATTCTGAAATATTCATGTTTTTATTTCAGCTCAAAATAAAGTCTTGTTAAGCACATGCCTCACTATATCTCTTTCACAAAGTGAAGTTTTCACCTTCCACTGGTTGATTGCTCAGACACTTCTACTTACAGAGTTACAGCCCTTGCAGCTTATGATGGCCACGAGATAAGAAAAACTAAATAAATGAAGTAAAAATTTTCTTCAAAATTAAAAACCTGATGGAACTTTTGATGAATTTCTGCAGATTAGAGACAACAAGAAAACCAGAAAGTAAAAGCCATTTTCACAAAAGAAATCATTTTATTAATTTCAATATTTCTAATTTAAATTCTCGTTACTTTAACAAATCTAATTTATAAAATCTGATTTCTAAAAAAAAAAAAAAACACATTTTGATTAAAATTCTAGCCAAGCATTAAAAATATAATTTAAATGCGTGAATCAACTTTAAAAATAAAAAAATAAAAAAGTTATGAATTGTGTTGCTGCATATCAAAATATCACAAAAGAATGTTAATCAAATTTGATCATTTTTTTCTTTAGTTCATTTACTTTCATTTAAAGTCTCATCTATTTTCAATTTTTCCACCTTAATGAATTCAATTTTTTTTAAAGTAAAATTCCAGTACTTCAGATCGTTAATAAAATTATAATGAAAACTGATGAGCAGATGTTTTTTTCTTGTTAAAATAACAACAACAAACAAGGACCAGCTGTGCAAATGTGTAGGTGTGCAAGAGAGAATGATCGTTCGTCTTTATCTGCAACATTAGTCTGTTAATATACTTCATTTACTTCCCAGATAGAGATGTATCAACCTGCCCAGATAATTTCAAGCAATTTTTAATATAATATCAAAACTTTTCATATTCATAAGTGACACCAGAGTTCTCCTGTCAAGAAGACCACAAACTGGCTGCACCAGAATTGAACAAATCAGTGGAGTATTAGTTTCTCACTTCTCCTTTCAGAAAAAACTTATGAATGTGAGCTGATGGGCTCAGAACTATTGATAATATTAGAATATTTAACTATTTCTTATAGGCATTCAATGAGTTGTACTAGAGATATTCAAATGAAACCTGGCTGAAATAGCATCACTGGAATGGTGTCAGAAAAAGTTTCATTTTAACATTAATAAATAGGGATACCGTTACCATGATGCTATCTCAGCCATTACCATCTCTAGTAATTATTCTCTGGTCAGATATTCCCAATATAACTCACCTTTAAAAAACCATTTTACATTTCAGCTATCAGAAAACTAATCAATCATGTCAAAGAAAACTATATAAGGCCATCAAGGTGATGTGGTGGTCCAGTGGACAGACTGCTAAGGTTGACGATCCAAGTTCTAATTCTGGTTGACATCACCTCAGTTTGTTGTACTCTCTTAACTATGGTTTCTTCTCACTCTTCTTCACCAGCCAACTTTGTGGATTTCTTCCCACATCTAAAAAAATTAGGTTATAGTAGAGATTTCCCCGCCAGAGTTGAGTGTTCGGCCCCTCATGGCAATGGACTAGCAACACTCTTTAGCAGACAACCACAGCACTACGTTCAGGGTTATCTCCCCATTAAGCCAATGGTGTACAACAGGAAGTCGGTCAAAGATTGAATATCTAACACTTCCTTCTTGCTATATATTTTCAAGAAAACAAGACAGCATTAAGAAATTATTTTACATTTATATAAATTAATTCTTTTCAAATGGGATATTTTATATATGGAAATATGAAATTAAGTGAAATAAACATAATTTCTAAAGACTCTTAAATAAATATGGCAATATGGTTGTTTTGCATGAGTAGTTTCTTAAAGGTAAAGCTGTACAATATTTTCTAAAACCTGCCAGACTTTTCACAAACAAGTGAACATATTAAAATAGTAGTTCATTATTCTTCACTGATATTTTATATCTTTTCTATTATGAAATTTTATTTTAGTTTCTCCATTAAAAGAAAATACAAAAATACCAAAGACATTTACTAATTCAAATCAGATTCCTAAAGAGATTTTCTGTCAACCACTGTGTTAGTAATCGGTTCACTTAAGGGAACCAAAAAAAAACTTTTAATAATTTCAATTTAACTAATTTTTGCTTGATATCCAATTTTAATCAAATTCTCACCAAGCTGCATTTCTTTTCAATTATATATTCCTTTTGTCTTTAAAAAAAAATTAAATCAAGAAAATTTCATTTCACACATATATCAATCACCAAAATTGTTGTTTATACTATCTACGGGCACTTCTTATGGACAGTACTTCTGCAGAAGAAAATTACTGTTAAGAGTCAGAACATGAACAAAACAATTACTCATTCATCCACCCACCCACTTCCTGGAACTAAAAAAACAAAATACTATTACTATTCTTTGTCTTCTTCCCATTTATCAGTCTTTCTCGTTGTTCTAACTTCTCAGCCATTATTTATTTCATATGTGCTTTTAACACCAAACAAAATCAATAAATAATAAAAATGGAGAAAAAAAATTAATAAGAAAATAGAAATACTGATAAAAGTGAGAGAGAAAGAACATCTGTAGTTTTCTAACTAAACGGTTATCATAAACAAATATTAATTTTAAAAAATTAATACTTTAGGAAATTATTTTACCTTTAAATGCACAGTGTGAATTAATTTCACCTCATGTTGTGTTTTCCTCCTGGTGTGTGCATAGACTAAGGATATTAAAGAAGCGGCAACAGTTCATTTTGATACACCAGTTTTGCTTAATTATTAACATCCTGTTTCTGTGGTCATACCTGTTCTTGGCCTTCTAGCTAAACAGCATCATATCTAGAACACAAAACAGTGCGTTCAATTGCATCTGCCCTGTTATCTCTCATTTTGTGTCATCATAGGGGCATCTAAGAAAGGTGATTCAGTGCTAAGATAGATGTAAGAGGCACAGATGCTGGATACAAATGTAAGAGGCACAGATGCTGGATACAAATTAACTTGTTCCTTTATAACTCGGAAAGAGAATAAAATTTTATTCTTCTCACAGAATTCTATTAAAATTTTCATTTTTATTTTCATATTTCTAAGGACAAGTGATTGTTAACATCATGTTTGCTCCTAAAGTCATAAAATTAAATAAATGTACCATCTTGTCCTAGCAATTCAGCATTTTATACAATTTCTCCCAAAAGTGTCTGTCCCACATTCTTGTTACCACAAAACTAATAAATTAAGACTAAGTTTAACAGCTAGGCCATCATTAAAATAAGAGTAATCTCCATACTCATTATTCTGCTCAGTTTTAGCAATTCAATGAAAATGTCAAAATATTTAGTTTACACCAGCCAAGATTTTTAAGTTCTTAGTGGCATCAGAAAATTAAGATTAAGCAAGAATATATTTCTAGTAGCTCATGGCTATATCTTGTGCTCCTATATAAGATGGAGAAGTTCTGTTAAAAATAGAGCAAATTTTCACTCTCTTAAAGCCTCAATGGACCATGGACGATCAAATCCTAAACAGTTTCTCCAAACAATCACAGCAGAATGAGTTTTGATTGAACAGAATCTTAATTTATTAGAATACAATTCCAATAATTGTAACAGTAATTCAAATTCAAAGTTTTCCTCAATCATTCCTCTTTTGGGGAGGAGAGTGCAAATAATAATATGAATGCCTTCATAAATTATTTCAATGAATGACTTTCTTTTAAATAAAAAATATTTATCACCAAATTCGCCAAACAGAGATTTAAAATAGCTACTACATTTTGAGAATAAATCTTCTCATCATTGTGAAATCTGCTTAGTTCAAACTTTATCATGGTGCTCTCTGTGGCACTGATGTATGTTGGTTTTCACAAGCCAGTAATAACGACCAGAGAGATTCAGCGAGGTGGGCTGACTTATACAATTAAGTTATCTTGACTGTCTGCTCAAATCAATAGCAGATTCCTTGTGCTGGGATAGTTTTCCACATCATACAAGTGTATGCAATCGCTTTCATGCCAAACCAAATCTCGTGACATCAGTCAAAGAAAGTGACTAGTGAGCTGATTGACAGAGAATCTCTTTAAAAAATATGTGTTTAGCTTAAGAAATCTTCCACTGCTGTTTGCTCGAGCAGAAATATCAGAAAAAAGACTGCGTTCGTTGTTTGGGAAAGGTTTCTTTGGGTTTTATCTTTATTATACTCTTTTGAAGATGCAAAACAAACAGCGAAGTAACTGAAGTTTCTTTCTGTCACGGTTCCAATCCAAATGGAAAACTATTACAAAGATTTATATTCAAAAAACAAAAATATTAAGATGCATCTTACAAAAATAATGTAATACATTCAGATTAAATAACAACAAACAACATATTGCAGATCTTAAGTAATTGTTTTTTCCTTTTTGTAGCTGCATTAATGGGATATGGTGAGAAAACCAAACTTTTCTTCGGTGACTGGCTGATTGATGTACTTCACTGTGCATCATCAAGAACAAAAATGACAAAGATCCTTATATAAATTTTTAAAATGTCTGCCCCCTTTGACTCTCTCTATCTTAAGGAGTTAGGTTTAATTTGAATTTAAATGCAAAATTTAGTAAAGAAATAGAACTTCTGCATTGTGAGATAAGAGGCTTTAAGTAAGAACATAAGATTGTTTGGATTTCATGAAAAGGATCAAGATTCATTCTCAACCAACAGCTACCATATTCCTGGTCTCTCATCCCCCCACCTACCAACCCATTTCTTTGAAGGGCTGGATAATTAAATTAGATATCACCAGGGCACCTGCAAGAACTGGTTTCTCCTACTGTCTAGGAGTTAAAAATGAAAGATCGGTGGTGCTCAAATGTCTAATATACCCTGATGGCATGGATAGTAACTTCTAAGGGATCTCTAAAAACAGAAAATTGAAAAATAATCCACTATTGTTCTATAGCTACTTCACATAATATTGAGAACAACTGTCCATGATAAGCAACTACTAACTTAATCCAAGATTTGTTTTTCTTTTTAAAATTAAATATTAAAAGATTTTTTTAAATTGGGCTGCATCTTAAAGGATATCTCCTAGATGCTTATAAACACTCGGATTGTTGCTAAGTGGATAAACATCATCAGCCAGCCTCCACTTTACTTATTTCTGGTTTTACAAGTTTCCAGGAAAACAGATGATGGACGGCTAGAATGAAAAAGGACGACTTTGTTTTTGTTTTTATATATAGAAATTTTATTTAATCAAACATCTAAAAGTGAATCAGAAACTTTGCAGTTAAAGTAAAACATTTTAAATAAATGATGAAAATAAGCTCACCTTACTTAGTAAAGTCTAATAGTTGTCTATGCAGATTGTAATTGATAAAGTATATTTCTGTATTTTCTTTTATGTAAGTTTTTGGGAGATAGAGAGTATTCCAAAATCTAGCTTGGCAGATCAATCAACTATGAATGAATTGATTTTTAGGTGAGACCTATTTCCATGTATCAACCTTATCAGAACAAACTGTTTAGATAAAACACACCTAAGTTGATTTTTTTTTAAACAAGTAAATCTATATCAATTATTTAAAAAACAACAACAAATCTTTTGAATCTATTAACTGGGAGAAAATAGATTTTGTGTAAATAATTAATTACAAAGATCAATAATTATGTCATCATCATTGATTTTCTTTTTTTTTTTTAAAATTAAAGTAACATTCTAATACAAGTTAATAATATCAATATCCTTGATTTACTGTAAATGAAAAAAAAAAGATAACAAAATTCTGTTTTTAAGGTTTCACCTGTCGGGTTAGAAATTCTGGCTTTCAACAGATTTCTGAAAGTAATGAAGCTAAACTATCCCATTAAACGCTTTACCTTACTCATAGTTCAAAAGAGGATGTCAGGCTACTAAACAGAAAGACTGACCAGGCCAAAAAAAAACAACTAAGCGCCTAAAAGATTTTATTTTTAAACCGATTTACCTAACAGGGAACAAAAAGGTTAAATTGATTTTTTTGTACCTTGCGAGCTTTATTTCATACACATTCAGACAATCCTAGCAAAACCGTCATCTTTCAATAGAAATTTCATCAATTAGTTTAAAATATGTACTCCAGGGCTTGTCAAATGCTCTATTTAAAAAAAAAAAAAAATGAGTTAATAATTAACCCTTTAACAGCCAGGTTATCCACAAAAAGTTGACTCAAATAAAAGTTAAGTAAAATATACTTGGCTAGTTGAGTGTGCAGTATTCAAGCAAATCAAGATGCCTATTGTAAAAACATGGAAATCCTTATACCTAAGTTTTATTTTCTCACAGTATTTTGTTAATTCATATAGGAAACAGCAAAAGGTAATTAATATTACAATGTGGTTACACTGTCTCTAATCACCACCATCATAAAAAATCATATTATCCCCTCTTGGCTGGACATTCACATTTCTATGAAACTTCATTATCCACACATAGCAGCTCATATTGCAAATCATTAACATCATTTTCTGTCCACCATTTTGAATATATACCACCCAATCTTTTTATGGACACATTTATAATTAGTATTCAGCCGGTTGTTTTACTCAGATCTTCATTTTTAAATAACAGTATAATTTTCCCACCATCAGAGCGCACGTACTTTCACAGGCATCCTATACTTCAAGCTGAATGCTATTCTATCTCTCAATATGACAGCAGCCTGAACATTACACTTGTGCAATCTCAAGCTTCAGGATGTGAAACTACCAGAGAAATGAAATTTAGATAGAAATTGTTTGTATGTTTCAGTCTATGGTGAATTAGAAACCATCTAAAAGTAAAAAGTAAACTACACCAACTCAATCAAATTTCCTACACAGGTTTAAGTTTTTTCAAAACTAATAGCTGCCAAGATATTCTATGCACATAAGAAAGATGGCCATGGAGGAGTTCAGTACTGGAGATCTTCCTCTTCACTTCCCCCAGGGAATAATCTTGCTGCACAGATAGATATTTCAGTAAAACAGTTCTTTAAATGGATATTGATAATGTAGAACCAATAACTGTAGAGGGAGGGGCAGCTACCGAAAAACTAGAAATCATTCCATGGATTGGTACTTCGCTAAAGAGCTCAAGTGACAGCCCCAAGCATCTTCAAACCAATGGCTGTTGCATAGCATCATCTACTTATGAGCCAAAAATCTGAAGGAGCTGGTGTATGAGAGAGCACATGCTTACCGGCATCCTTTATACCAAATGAAAGATGCTAGATAAACAGAGAACTAAAGCTACAAGGTCAATAAAATCAAATGCTAATACTGAAAAATACAAATAAACTGATTACATTCTATCACTGATATTTTTAATTTCAACTTATCCAAAGTTCATTTCTTTTTCTGCTAAGGGAACCAAGTTAAAAGAATTTACTAAGCTTTAAAAAGAAAAATAGGAAAAAGAATGCTATCTAACAATACAGTTATCAGAGTTTTCAAATAAAGGATTTGTCTTTTTTATATAAAAAAAAGAAAAGGGTTTAACCTAAAGATTAATGCACAGAAACAAATTTGAGGACTCCAGGGACGTTTTAAGATGAAACTGGACATTAATCTAGTTCCAGATCAGCCTTTTCTCCATCTCCAACTCATTGTTATATATGAAGCACATTTGACCCACTATCTGCTCTAGGTCCACCCTATAAGACCACCAAAGTAGAATAGAACTTCAGAGGTAAGCTACAGCGCCAATGATTCCTAATTAAGGGTAAAGATGAGGCTGTTGCCAGTTTCAAATCAAAAATCAAATCTCATCTATACATTTTAACTAGGAATTACTGGTGTTGTAACAACTCACCCCTGTAACAACTAGTCCCAATCCAGATGGTGCATTCTCTTCAGTTCCATTATGGCACAACAAACCATCTTGGCTCTCTTTAAAGTAAACAAATGCAAAATCCCCTCTCAAATAAAAGTTTTATTTTTTTTTATATATATCTAAACACAAAAATCCACCAATTCCCGTAGAGGGCAAATAATCAGAAAAACCCAATTGTTACAGAAATGTTTTAATCCGCATTTCAGTCCTGGCATCCATGCTGGAGTTGATTAAACTGCTCTACTTGTGCTGTAATTTTCATCAGCAGATTTGAGACCCCACTGTGAGAAAAGGGAAGTTTGGTGAGGATGAGCTATTAATTTGACGCTTCAAATTGCCCCATAAATTTCAACAAATGGTCCAATATTCTCCTGCCGATAAACTCTGCCAATTTCGGTGGTAATATAGAATTGGGTCTGGCATTCAGAATGCCCATAAACTAACTCTCATTGGCACGGTAACCCTGAAGGTTCAACTGTTATTAATACAAACATCTTTATCTCTCGTGAAGCATATAGGACCAAGTTATTTAAATTTTAGAATTAATAATAATAATAATAATGATGATGATGATGATATGATGAAGAGGATCAGGAAAACAGATTGATGATTTCCCTAATATAAATAAATCATCATAGCTGTTATTATTAAAGATATTCTTGCCAAAAAAACAATAAGAAAAAATTTTTTTATTTCCTTTTTTCTGAAACTTCAAAAAAAAAACACATCTCTTAATTTATGTTCTATAGCAATTATTTCTGCAAACCATATCACAAAACATAATCAGGTCTTGGAATCAAAAGTCATAATAATTAATTAGAGTTACTCTCCACAAATTCAATAACATCAATAATGAAGGGAGATGAAGAATATGTCACAGAAACCATTTTTAAAACATGAAAATGACCATTCCACTTTAAACTTCCAAGACAGCAGCCTTAGCCACCAACCCCTGTATCTAGTAACTCCAATGTTGTGCCTGTCTGCTGTTCAGAATCTTCCACTAGGTTTCTAAATAAACTTGCTGGCCAGCAGGTTAGTGTAGCATCTCACTCATCATGGTTGTAGCCATGCTGAGATTTTCTCATCAGAAGACTTCTGCAGGGTTATTTCATTAGAGCAGCTATCTCCTGCATGCTGGTTACTGTCTCCAATTGGTTGGTTTTCCAAGTTCCCACCATGAGTGAGCTAACACTCAAAAGATTATCAAGATGGCAAATCTACAATATTTAAAAGAAGAACCTGCACCATTGTTTATTTTAGACATCTATCTTTAACAATGAAAAGTTGGAGCAGTCCAGTTGGCAAAGATGAACAAAACTTCCAAAAATAGGTTTATTAGTAATTATCTCTTGTCATTTGACAAGCTGCAGCTATTGAAGGGAGTCTCTAAGCCTTGAAGTTTTGGCAATCTACAAAAATACAAAGCATCCCACACAAGTAACATTGACCCACCTGTGTTATCATTAGAGTTTGAAGAATATTCTAACAATTAAAAGTAATAAAGAAATTAAAAAAATTTAAATTAAAAGGCATTTTAAATATCAGGATATCACATGCATTTACACATATCCCCCCATTCTGAATATATGTAAATATTAACTGTGCCATGATCAAACATTACAAGAGGAACATCAAAACCAGAATTACAGAAATGTGAAAGGAAGACCAGAAGACGAAATCAAAGTCCTGACAGAATTCCTCTTAACCCTAGGTGTAAGCGTCTCTCCACATGCTGTTCTGCTTTGAAATAGTAAGACTGTCTGACCTCATTCTAAACATAACTGATCCTACAGTTGACCGCAAAAAGCGCCATCCAAGGCAGTACTAACTTAGGCTATCTAATCCACAAGTTTTATGAAAACTGAATTAATTTGGCATCAAAGAGAAGATTAAAAGAAAGTTTTTGTTTGCTTGCTTTTTCTTCTCATCTTCAGTTTACTTGATCTGTGAAGAAACTATCAGGAAGAACAATAATAAAGCAAAATGTCTCTAGCATTCAAGCATAAAGACAATGGAGCACATCACAAGATTAACTATCAGAAAGTTAAAGCAAAATTCTTGGATAATAAAGAAATAAAGGTTAAGTTTGCATTTAAATCAATACAATAATGAAATCACACAGATAGATAGAGATATTCCTTACTGATGGAGAAAGACCTTAGTGGACCCAAAATGGTTTTCAGTCTCCTTGTATAAATTAAACATTACATTATAGAGTTATATTTAAATTGGAAAACTCAAACACACAGAATTAAAATTTACAAATTAAAGCCACGATACCATAAAGAATAAGAATAAATCAAACATTATTATCCGATTGTTCTCAATTATCTAATTACATAAATTAATATAGCTTTTTGAATCATGCTGGGTGATTTGAGGGTAGAGATGTGCTCTTTAGTTGCCATGACACTAGCTAGCACAATATCAAATTTGATTTATTTAGAAAAAATTGATTCTGAAAAAAAAATTTTAAAAATAAAATTTAGAAAATAAAATTCTAGAAAGACAACAAAACATTTATAAAATTTTCAGCAAGACTTGAATTACTTACAAATGTAAGATTTGACATAAAAGGTGAATTAGACAATAGTACACATTCATTTTACTGATAAAACAATGACAGCTAAATGGAAAGGGTATAAACATGTGACCAGGAAGAATTGTATGTTATATACTTGTGTTTATGATCTTATAACAAAATATGTTCATCATAATATCAGATGTTAAATACATAAACTTTTATTCACTATGGCCCTTTGTTACTATACTCTTTAAGAAATGGTTTCCTAAAATACAGAAACGAGATCTCCTTTCTATAAGAAAGGGCTTCCTAAAGTACAGACAGAACTTGCTCAAATATTTGCCAGCAAAACATATGTAGGATTTTATTTCTATTTATCTATGGCTGCCCTCTGTAAAATAAGCCGAAGATAAGATGGATAAGTATTCCTAACCCTTGCTTGGTGAATCCAAGTATTAATCCAGTTATAGGTTGGAATCTTGAGTTATCTCAATAATCAAGGTTTACAGATCATACACATTAACCCTCCATATACCATGTCGGCTTTCACTTTATATAACCCCATCCTAGCCTAGAAGCTCTAGTTAGTATTTATGCTTATTTAGTCAACACACAAAATGCAAAACATGTGGTATTGAAGAAATACATACAGATTTGTCTTTACAAAAGCGTAGGGGCTGTGAATGACTTAACCTTTGCTGTGTAATACAGATTTGGAGCAAAGTGAATGATGCATCCCAGGTAATATTCAGAGTTAATATTGATGCAAATAATTATTCTGATTTGTTTTGGCCTCATTATGCCTAAAACTGATCTATGTAAAGTGTTCAAGACCTTAATTTGTTTTAACTCTTTCAAGCCAACACACTAAACTCTAAATTGATGCAGGGTTTCTAACCTGACTCACCCGACTTAGTCAAGTTAGACCTCCCATGAGAATGTACAAACTTTTTCCCTTAAACGAACAATATTCAAATAGGTAAACCATGGATACCTGCCATGAGTAGACTGGAAGAGATACTGTAATAAAAAATAAAAAAAACAACTTAATTTTAACATATTAGTAATCATAATTTGGTTTCAATACTTGATTTATTTATAAAAAATTATCAAGTACAAATAATAAATAAATCAGTAAATTTTATCAATGCTGATAAAAACTTTTGCTTTTTAGACTCTTCTGAAGTGAGAGTAAACATGATGGTAATGTCAAAGTTGGGCAGCCATAAAGCAAACTATGGTGGAAACAAAGCTGTTTAAGGCCTCCTTGATAGGAGAGTTAGTGATGAGACCTGAAACTGCTCGCTTTAATTAGCCTTAACAGACACTAATTTTAAGACAATAAACGTTTCTTATCATAGAAATTTATAAGTTTAAGTTATCTTTCCTTAGTAGACCCATTTGTTAGGTGAACAGGTAAGATTCTGGAAACATAATGCTGCCTTTTGACATCTTGTTTCCTGCCAAGCTAATACATGCTCAGAAATGTATATACTGTACATAAGAAGAATACTAAGATAAATAAAAGAAAAAAATAAACAAAAAGATTTCAGTGCATTAGGTTCACTCTCAGCTGAGCCTGTTGTTGTGTCAACACAGTGATTGGCAGGTGAGGGTGGAAACACTATCTGTCATCATCTATAATAAGGCAGCTGCCACTTATCTGTCTCATGGTGATGAAGACTGGATACCTGCCTGAATTGTCAGTGAAATGTCAGAACGAACCCCTGTGTAGTGGAAACAAAAATGGATTTCTTCTCTTCACATGCCATTTTCAAGGATCAGGAAGAAAACACCAGCCAGCACTGGTCTGGTGTTTATTTGTGGTACATTACCACTGAGCAATAATATACTTAGTCAGCTAACATAATAAAAAAAAGAAAAGATAACCTACCAATTCTATTTTTAAATGACCAATATCTCAAGCCTATGTATATAAACAACTTTGAATACTATGAGTCATGCATGCACTGCTTGATCAGTTAACCAACCATCTGCTATAAAGCATGAAAGGGAGATAAAAAATTGAGAGTTAAATGGTCAATACCTTTGAATATAGCCCCAGAACAACTATTAAAGTCTTAGTAATATATAACCAGATAAGGTTCTACTGGTATTTCAGAGCTCTAAAATATCAGCTTCCTCGTGAGTAAATAAGATGCTTGGTTATTAAACAGAAAGTAATTATACTTCTGGCAAGCACACTGTTTCACTAATAAATATATTTTTAAGTATGAAATTCTAATCTAATTATACATTTAAAATGTGTGTTTTGATTCAAGTATCTGAAATATCTGCATAATTGTTGCACTGTCTAAGTGGCAGCAGCTGTGGCTGCTGTTGTTCCTAGAGGAATCTGCACTCATTCTAAGTGGGTGGCACAGAAAATATGATACAATGTGCATAAACCC
The DNA here is from genome assembly GCA_018389105.1 of Nautilus pompilius. Classification (NCBI taxonomy): domain Eukaryota; kingdom Metazoa; phylum Mollusca; class Cephalopoda; order Nautilida; family Nautilidae; genus Nautilus; species Nautilus pompilius. The sequence goes on from JACATO010000121.1 coordinate 407,004, forward strand.
GTCAGCAGCCTTCTTTAGTTTTGTTTATGTTCCCTTCTCCCCTCTCCACCGTAGACTTAATGTTAATCTTGTTTTGAGTGGCTTCTTTGATATTTCATTTTGCCACGAAATGTGTAAACTGTGTGGAGGAGAATTTTGGAAGAGGTAGCAGCAGCAACCTGGGTGTCTTATCCAGGTGGAGTCTGATTTTGTGCTCTTAGGTAAACATAACCACATTTACTGGATAAACATTAGAAATAAAAACAAACTATAAAAAAAAAAGGACACAGACATATTTGCCTTCTCCCTCAGCATTACTGGGCTACAAACAAAAGATTGGGTATAGGGTAAGGTCTGAGCGTTAACACAGCCATTTTTTTTAAAAATCTCATTAAAGGAAAACAACTGTTGATGATTTTTTGATCCTATATCACTGTTTAACAAATCTATAGACTGGACAGAAAGTTAATGTCATCTGGCCAAGCTGATGCTGATATAGAAGCTAAGAAATTTTGTTTCACTCAGTATTTAATGACAGGAGTTTCTTCTGTTATATTTCTTCTATATGATAAGAGCAGTAGTGAACTGTAAGACCTTCAGCATTAACGTCTGGCTTCAACACTGTTCTAACACATCATTCAGCCACTAATTTCTATAATATGCACTCAAAGCACAAACATAAATAACATCGGCAGCAACATGGCAGATTTACCCCTTCAGTGTAGCTGTTGTCACTTCAGAACAGTGTCAAAAGATAACCATGGCTTTTTAATAAAATACACAAAAAAATGGCATAATCTTAGTCTAATGAGCAAGTATTACTGATATGCAGAAAATTATCAAGAATTGGATTACCAACCTTAATTATCCTACTTGACCAGCCTAAAAGCTCTAGTTCGTAATGGGGTTGGAGTGATATATTTATGTCACAAAGGGATATGTTGATAAGGTAGATACTGAGTTTCATAGATTAAATGGAGTAGCTATACAGAGGGTTAATAATAATATATAATAATAATAATAATATACACACAAGCACCATAGCAACATAGATTTTACTCCAATTTGGCCAAGATTATAACATTACATTGGTGTAAATAATAATTGTTTATACTGCACACATGCTTGTCAACATAAAATGTATGATTTTTTATAAAACCTGTGAATTTTAATTGAACTCTTGTGTACCTGTGATAATAAATTCCATCAACATACTGCAATGATGCACTTGTGTGCTGCAGCTCTATCAGCATCATTATTTCATCACCCTAATCACAGCTGCCGCTGTTGCAAAATACCAAATGAAAAATCCACTTGCAGCCAAATTGCTTTACTAATGCAAATTAGATTGTATAATTTCTTTTTTTTTTCTTTTTAAGCAAAGTCAAAAATGTTTTAACCTGATTGCTTCAAAGTTGGAGTTTTCACAGGCCGCCTGTAATAACGGCAGAAAAGCAAACAGCAGGAGGTTTAATTCCAGCTGGTGTTTGTTTATCATGGCATTCAATTTACAGCCTTTGAATCACTGGAAGCAGAGCCAGCGCCGTTCTGTACATACAAAAACCATAAAAACCAACTCACCCAGAAAGAAAACCACCACGTTCCTGTGGTAACCAGTTACAAGAATTCAAGAGCCTTGAGTCAGCGAGCACATCTGAGTGCCGCATCAAAATCTTATCTAGGACTGGGTGAGTTTATAGCTCAATGAAATTGGAATGGACTTCTACCTAATGACAGATTTTAACAAGATTAGCAATAATCTTAAAAGGCATTTCTTCATTCTGAGTACCAAGGAATCAGCATTTGGACTGTAAGTGCGCACAGAGAAGTTAAAATAAAAAAAAACCGTTAATCATCTGACTGTCAGAATTTTTATCATCATCATCATCATCATCATTATTAGAAAACTGCAAAAATCTCAGACAAAGCCAAGCAAGTTTGAAGGCATTAAAATCATTTCTTTGATAATATTTTTGTTGTTGTTTTTTTTTAAGTTTCATTTAAAGACCAAAAATTGTGGTCATTTGAAAAATGTTTCAAATAGTCGCCATGTGAAACTAAAACAAAGAAATAGAATGGTTTAAAATCAGGGTTTCTTAAGTAGTCAGAGACTAGAAAACTCGAGTTATTTACACTATTTCAATGACCAGCTTCTCTATAATTTGAACGGATACAATGTCTTCACTATTTAATTAGTACTCAAATATCTGCCAGCTTACAATGTAGAAAAGTGAGACTGGGTGATACTAATTAGACACAGCCTGCTGGTAGAGAGTTAAAGGGAAAATGTGGCTGTTTTAACAAAACAGTTTTGTACATGAAGTTTAAGATGTGATGGGCCTACGTGTTGTTCATGATCCCATTCCAGTCTTGACGCCAAGATGAAGCCACTAGTTCTATATCCAGTCCACTGTTGAGTCAGATTCTTTTTTCCTTTTAAACCTTGTCAAAGTTGAAAATCACAGTTCACAAGAGTAACAGCAACAACAGAACACTTACCTTACTTAACAGAAGATATTCTTTGAAAACACTGATCCAAAGCAATGACAAACTTAATGACTTGTGGCATGTTTTCAGTGAGCTATCACAAGTGAGTTGCAGCAGCTCATATTCTTGCTTAGGCATCAAGTTCAGCTTCATTAATGATTCAGGATTTTCAAAAGCAAAAGGATTTTTTACTCAAAGCTTTTCGATCAAATTTTTCAAATCATTCTGCATGGAAGTGGCGATTAAAATTGTCGATATTTCATTTCACTCCCATGTTTTTCTCAATGCATTAGAGCAGTGTTTGGAACATGTGGTAGCTCACTTTGCTTGTCATAGTTCCACTGACATTTAGAATGTTTGTATCTGTTCACAATGTTGAAACAAATCATTGCCACACTTCCTTGCAACTTCAAATTCAGTTTGTTTAAAATTGAGAAAATGTCAGCTAGATATGACAACTCCATTAGCCAACTGTCATCGTAAAGCTAATTTGCCAAGTTAAAATGTGAATCTCTTTCCCGAGTTCATACATCCTTGCAAGTACTCTGCCCTATGACAGCTATCATACTTCAGTGTGAAACAGTAAATAAGTATGCTCCACTCCCATTTATGAGCAAAATGCTTTAAAAAGTCTGCTATTCAGGGAGATTCCTTTAATGAAATTAACAATTTTCACTACTTTCTTCAACATTGCCATAAGATCAAGGTAAATATCCTTGTATGCCAAAGTTTAAAAGTGAACAAAGCAGTGATTCCAACCATCATTACCCGCTACCTCAGATATTTTCTCACAACTCTGCTATTTCTAACTGTCATATCTGCCATTTTTTTTAATATTAGATTTTGCTGATTATATCTCACAATTAGAGTCTTAACAGTGAAAAAGATTGACATTGTGTGTATTCCCCAAACAACTCTTTTTAGATGATTATATTCAAAACACCTAGATCATGGGCCACAGGCCAGACTGACTACTCTGCCCTTGAAGGTAGACATCGCTAGAAAAAATAGATTCTAGGGAAATATGGCCGCTCCAGCACTCTGTGGATACATCTATAGTTGGTAAGAAACTCTCTGTAAACAGAAGTCTAACTGGAAATAAGTGACCCATCCAACATTTTGTAATGTTATTCTAAAAATACAATTAAAGACATTTTAAGAAATCATCACATTTTAAATTTGAAGACGATTCAGTGATAAATATTCCACAACCCAGTACCAGGCTGCAACCCATATTCTGAAAATCACTCACCTACTTTACTGAGGCCAGATATGATTAACAATTCTATTTCAGCGTGGTTTCCTTTGAATGGTGTCCCTCGTTCTTTTTAGTTTTTGAGTGAATATGTCAAATTTTGTGTTTTCACAAGATTTCAGAAATTAAGAAAATGTCCCATACAACACATTCAGACAAATGTAATTAAGGTGGCTATAAAGTCCATGTGCAACTTTAAACTTCATGAACTTTTGATGTAAACATCACTGAAACAAATATGAAAGCATAAATATTCATGTTTTTATGTTAATTCAGGTCACATGAAACCTGAACTTTACTGAAAATGGAGTCATTTACATCTGTGAAAAGAAAGTTCACTGTTCATTACCAGAAAGAACTTGATCTAAGTGGCCTAATATCAGTAATAGGAATGTGGTCATCATCTAAGAAGCATTTGATAGAAGTCCAATGAACAGTCAAGTGTACAAAAAATTCTCAAAGTGCTTGGACGTGTTTACAAGATTCAGATAGTTCAAATGTTGTTCCCTGCCACTATGCTTTGGATGTCCAAAAGTGTTTATCTGAAGTCTTCCCAACCTAATGAATTGACAGAGCTGGACTAATTGCTTGGTCACCTTGTCCACCAGACCTGTCCCTTCCCAAAATTAAACTATTTTTTATGGGGTCATGCTAAAAGTGTGTTTACTTTTCAGAACCACATTCATTAGATGAACTTAAAATCAGGATCACCAGTGTAATCCGTGTAATCCCTTATCCCTCAGAAACTGGATAGCGTTTTCAGACATTTGCAAGATCAGACTGAATGATGTATCATGAAAGATGGCAGATATGTTGAGGTCTTAAAATTTTGTAAAATGTATTAAAAACTTTAATATTTATGCTTTCATCTGCTGTTTACTGTTTGTGTTTTTGATGACTACATCAGAAGCTATTAAAGTCTAAAGTTGCACATTAACTTCGTGGACACCATGTATTATGTAGTTCCGATAAACAGTTAAAGGAGAAAATTGTACCAGAATTTTTTTGCATATTTAGTGAGCTTGCAAGATTACCATGGTAACCATACAAATATCTCAGAATGAACACCATATTATCAAGTACTTTTTCTGCAAAGTTGGTTTGAAACAGTAAATATATTGTGGTAGTCCCAGAGGATCCCTTAACAAACAAATAACTCAGCAGTGTGTATGTGTTGAAGGGGAAGCATCTTACGGTTATTCTCTGTCAATTTGAAAAGGGGCCAAAACTATGCACATGCCCCATAGAAGTGATAATGCTGATTGCATCAACCACCATGCTAAATTTAAAGTGCATCTATCTACATGGGGTGAACCCTGAGAACCCTGGAGACTATCTGAAGTTCAAACTTGATAAGACTAATGAAATGTGATGAAAAGATGAAGCCATGTGAAGGGCAAGAGGAGTTAATCAAATGTTCAAATAAACTTAAAAATCAAAATATGTAAAGCTCCAACTTGAGAGAAAGTATTACTTACACTGAACTACAAGATGGGCAGTTGAAAAGGTTGCCAGAGAATTAAGTAGTAACCAAATACATGATGAGAAAAGCACAGGGGCTAAAAACCATTGGTGGCATATTATTTGACCCTCCTCAAGGTTTTCTGTGTGTGTCCAAGGGATAAAACGATTAAGTAAATGTGCCTGATAGAGATGGACAAAAAATTCAGAAACAGAAAAGGTAGCCCAGTTAATATGAGAGAGTTGTACTTTAAACTTAAAAAACAGTATGAATATCTGAAAGCCTGGTTTTCAAATTTTTATTTTTTACATCCAAAATTGCCTGTCTGCTACACTTGACATCCATTCTTTTTGTGTTTGTGATGAATATAAAAACTTTAAAATAAATACTCAATTTCACCTGTCCAGAGCATATGAATTATAAGGATAAACTAGAGATGTTCAAACGAATGGATTTGATTCTCAAGATTGTATGTGGCACAAATGTGGATACTGTCTTTGGACAGACAGGCTTGCACAATATCTGGACAGGCTATCTAAAGCATCACAAAATAACAAAATACACAAGATGGTATCACTAGGGTCAGGCAGAACAGCAGAATATCACTGAAACTATCAGTAACTTTATCAAAACAATATGATGTAGCAGAGAAAACCACCGCCACCATGCCATTTCTAAAGCACAGACAAACATGGGTAGCATCTTTGCCAATTTCATAAAAAAATGCGAGGGATCTACCAATTCTATTTAGTCAATAATACAAAATTATTCTTTGACTCTGTTTGTCTCCATTCTTTGTCCAGTTCCCCTGCAGAGTGCTTGAAAATATTAAATGAAGACCAAGCAAGCTTTGAAAATGTTAAGAATTTTGCAATTAGCTGAGGTAAATGAAATAAAACCATTGTTGTATATAAGTTTTCAGTATCTCAGGATACTGTAGACAGCTAATGCTGTACTTCTGACAAAAAGTACTAACTTAGTTACAGATATTACGGTGAGTTCTGAAGCAAAACATCAACACCATTGTTATACTACCAGATTACTGTGATACTGAATACATTAACGTATTCAATTTATTGACAGGTGTCATTAACATGACAGATTTTATGAAAATATCAAGACAACGTACATTATATGCACACTTAATGATATTACACATTACATGATTAACTTTTATCAAAAAAGTAATTTATCTCTTACTAGACTAGACACCTTTTACCAATTTTGGTCCAGTTACCTATGCCAATGGAATTTCAAGGAATTAAATAGAGTCAGGTTCACAATTTGTTCTCTCTACCTATGATAACTTTTAAAGTACTATAAATGCAGAAATTTCAATGCCATTTCCAGATTTCGCAAAGAAGTGGCCTCCAGTAGCCTAATCTGTAGCCCATATCTTAGTTTATCAGTTATGAGTAAGAAAAAAAAATTTCATTTTTTATGGCTGAAGCTCTCAAAGACAGAAGCTGTAACTGCTTCATTAATGAGAAGTGGTACAAAATATATACCGACATGGCATATAGAAATCACCTGACAATGGTGGCAATCTGATGTGGAATGAAACAATGAAGAGAATAAAAATAATTAACTGATCCAGTACCTGCTCAAAATCCGAGAGACTGAAATTCAATGATTTTTAAGATAGAATAAGTACAGAATCTGGCTAAAATCCAAATGTCATCCACTTTAAACGGATATCTGGTAAAGTAACACAAAATTCTCATGTTCAGACAAATATGTGAATAAAACCTCTCACACACACAACATCTAACGCGTTCAAAGCAACAAACATGGTGGTCTTTCTAACGCGTTCAAAACAACAGCTCTACAATTTGATACTCACATGGGATTTACCAGGTCTTGGGTAAATTATATAAGAAATAATCCCTCGATTTAGGATAAGCCCTCAGTGAATAGACTACATTTAAATTTAACAAGCTGCTTTTAAAAAATGTTAATGTTTCAAAAAAAGGTAAACAGTTTTCTTGGAAACAGGAAAATCTTACCAACTTAAATGAAAAAAATTGTATGTTTATACTTATCAATAAAATTAGTTATATAACCATTTGTAATTAATACAGTTTTATGAAAACATGAGAACAAATATTATAAAAACAATTTAAAAACAGTATCACAAATTTTCCTCAAATACAGGGCTACTAATCCATAAAATCCCAGGTAGAAAATGGTTTAAAAGAAGCAATTTTTACCATTCACATTTTTTTTAAAAATATATCAGGGTAAAGCATTTACTTTAATAAATGTTTTTTTATTTAGTTTAAGAAACCCTTATCTATTTGATTTATATCTGAATACTAGTTTAGTTTAATCTAATTAGATATCAAAATTGTAAGAAATGATTCCTAGTTTTTAGAAAAAACAGAACAGCATACATAGAACTTGTCTCTTAGTATATCATGAACCGGAAGTCGGATTTCTAAATCAGCTTTATTTACAGGTTTTCTTTAGTTCTCTTGAAATAAGAGGCTTGCTTTATTAAATGTTCTGTTCAGATTCTGCTTACAGCTTCCTTTTTAAATTTCCACTACTCAATATTTAGCTAAGCATGAAGAAGTCAGTTCATTTTGTTGATCATAAAATCTTGCTCCACAGAATTCCCACAGGTACATACCAAACATTGCAGTAATATACATATAAAGCCTCCAAATCCTTGGAGTATTAAAATGATAGTCACTTCTAGAAGCTACGTGAACTAACCAACTTTTACTACCACAATGAAGGAGTTCACCACTAAATTAAATTTCACCTTTATCATCAACTACTTTTCTAACAAAATATTCACAGCAGCTTTTCCATTATAGGCATCATCCTCAGCTTTTATGTGACTAATGCACACAACATTTAACAGTAGGCAAAATACAGCCGAAATGTATACAGCATTATAACCAAGTCAAGCAGTCTAATCTGGGTGGCTTTCTGGAAGATAATGGAATTCTGCCTACCAATTAGTACCTCTTCTAAACACCATGGCAACAACACGGGGGGAAAAAAGACTGAGGAATGTGAAATTTTTAAAAAATATGCTTCATATTACAAAGCATAATCCAGGAAATTGGTTGGAAATGAGAGGCACGCTGATGAAATCCAAAGATTTTCGCTAAATCTGACATTGGCAATTCTTATCACAGCACAATTCGAGAAGTCGCTGTGGACAGACAAACAGAAATGGTGATACGTGCAATGCAATCCAGTTCCATTCAGAGTAGTTTCAACAGCTCGCTCTTCCATGCCCGCCAGCAACTAATTTCACAGCTTATCAAGAACGAAGATTCCTGCTTTTGTTGGACCACTGATACATCTTAGAGAAGGTGATTCCGGTGGGTGGGGGGGACTTCCATGAATTTTGAGGGGAGCTGCCATTGATTAGTAAGACAAATTTTCTTTGGGCATAATTACAGTTAAGATGACAAATCCAGGAATTTCACACGGTGTTTATCAATAATTTATCAAATGTGGTGAGAATGAAAGATACAGAAGCAGGAGACTGTCTCTCCAGTTCTTCAATTTAAAACAATAAAAAATAATAACAATAATAATGTTAAAAATGTTATTTTGTAAATTAAATTAAGATAATCATACACTCAAAAAATAATTTAAAATATTTTCAGATAAGCTCAAAAATGATTTCCAAGATTTTTTCTTCTTTATTGTAGTTTACAAAATAATATCTTTAACCATTATCCTTTTAAACTGAACTACAATACCCTCCCATTTATATTCAACACCATGTCTATATTCAGGTAATAAAAGTGTCATAATATCACTTGAATCCTGAAAGCCAGTGCTAAAATGGCTAAGAGTATTTTTTTGCATAAATTGAAAGATAAGAAAAAATATTACTCTTTTCCTTATACTAAAAAGTAGTTGTTAACATCATTCCCTTTCTAATACCTCTAACTAAAGTCTGGCAAAGTCTCTTCCGCACACACATTTTTAAGCCAGTGCGGCCAAGATTTCTGTTTTAGTTGGGAGACACTTCAGCCAGCTGAGAGCCTACAAATTACATTGACTTAAGCAGAAGTTTTTTTTAAAAAAAAACAAAGAACCTTAAAATCATCAGTAATACTTCAGATGTTGAGATTAAATAAATTAAGAATGATAATGTTATTTGTATTTTTGTTTGTGCTGGAAATGCAGCTCAGATTGCATCCTTCAACTGTTCTGAGCACTTCTACTAAATGTCTTTTCACTTGGCCATGACGTCAGTCACTGAGTGCAAGTGTTGTTTCCGAAGCCGTTTATCAGCGTTCTCTGTGAGCACTTCCAGTTGAAGCCAAAAGAGGGGAAGTACATCACAGTAGCCATGAAAGTCCAGGGTTACTGTCCCTAAAAAAAAAGTCTTTTGCATTTTCCAGCCCGAAAATATAGCAAAGTGGAAAGAAATGTGAAAGTTAATGGCAGAACAAAACGGAAAGAGAATATCTCACAAATATCTGATGAAGTTATGATGTTAGGTAACAGATGAGAGCAGAAATCAAAGCAACCACTAATGGCAAGATGAAACTCAAAGATCCAACTTCAGATGTCTGCTTCTGATCATTACTTGGTAAGAGTCCAATGCGGAACACTGAATTCCTCCATCATCTGCCTTGAAAGATCAAATTAAAGTCAATTTAAAAATTATAATAGTAAACACGACTGCTGTGAAGTGGTCACAAACTAAAATATTTTGCAACTCACAATGGAGTTCTTTCTCATTAGCTTTAAACATATATCCTTTTATTCTAATTTCATAATAATAATAATAAAGTAAATCTCTTACCTACTAATATTAGTGAAGATATTCAGAAATCCAGAATGTAAATGTCAAAGAAAGAAATTCAAAATTCTATAAAAAGTTAATATATTCAAGATTTTATTCGCCAATGTTCATGAGTTTTAAATTTCATGGAATGTTCTAATGTAGTGTCTGGTGAACTAAACCTCTTTTATAGTATTTAATCACCACAGTTAATAACTAATTCCATGCATAATGGCTTATTAGTTAGTGATGTTATTAAAAACTAACAGTATAGTGGATAGAGCCTAACCCTAATCCCTTACTTTCTGTAATCCCCAATAACAGTTTGTTTTTTTTTCCCATTGGTTTTAGTTACAGTCAAAATGCTTTTGTTTTTGTCTTATTTTTTCTTGATATGTTGCTTTCATATAAGTTTCAGCCGAGTCATCAGTTTTTCTGTGAAATTTCCCCAGATGTCTATAGTTAGGATGAACCGACTGGCATTGGTTGTGATGTGACAGTAGACTACTGGATTGCTATGGTTCAGAAAACCTTCTTCACCAGCCAACCAAGTGGATTTCCTTCAGACAGTCTGGTTTCATCCCACATCTAAAAATGAAGAGTTCTAGTAGGGCTTTTGATGCCTAAATTATAAGTGCTAGCTAGCTGGGTCCCTCATGGTACAAGCTTAGCAACACTTCCCCACCAGGGTTGTCTCCCTTCAGTGTATGTCACAAAACCTGGCTGGTAAACACAAAATTTCATTACCAAGCATACAAGGAGATCCCATCAAGTATTTTCTATGTATCACTGCCTCCTAATGAAGAAATTTACTACCAGGTCAGTCACTTATGCAAAGACTAGTGTATAAATTTATAGCTGGTAACAATATTCCTTCACAGAAATCAAATAGTTCACAATTTAGCCAAAACTATTACACGATGGTTGTACTACTAACTACCAAGTATACAGGTAAAGAGAAACGACACAAAGCTATAAGTGGTACCAAGAGTTGTTTGCCAAGTATACAGGTAAAGAGAAACGACACAAAGCTATAAGTGGTACCAAGAGTTGTTTGCCAAGTATACAGGTAAAGAGAAACGACACAAAGCTATAAGTGGTATCAAGAGTTGTTTGCCAAGTATACAGGTAAAGAGAAACGACACAAAGCTATAAGTGGTATCAAGAGTTGTTTGCCAAGTATACAGGTAAAGAGAAACGACACAAAGCTATAAGTGGTACCAAGAGTTGTTTGCCAAGTATACAGGTAAAGAGAAACCACACAAAGCTATAAGTGGTATCAAGAGTTGTTTGCCAAGTATACAGGTAAAGAGAAACGACACAAAGCTATTAGTGGTACCAAGAGTTGTTTGCCAAGAATACAGGTAAAGAGAAACGACACAAAGCTATAAGTGGTACCAAGAGTTGTTTGCCAAGTATACAGGTAAAGAGAAACGACACAAAGCTATAAGTGGTACCAAGAGTTGTTTGCCAAGTATACAGGTAAAGAGAAACGACACAAAGCTATAAGTGGTACCAAGAGTTGTTTGCCAAGTATACAGGTAAAGAGAAACGACACAAAGCTATAAGTGGTACCAAGAGTTGTTTGCCAAGTATACAGGTAAAGAGAAACGACACAAAGCTATAAGTGGTATCAAGAGTTGTTTGCCAAGTATACAGGTAAAGAGAAACGACACAAAGCTATAAGTGGTATCAAGAGTTGTTTGCCAAGTATACAGGTAAAGAGAAACGACACAAAGCTATAAGTGGTACCAAGAGTTGTTTGCCAAGTATACAGGTAAAGAAACGACACAAAGCTATAAGTGGTACCAAGAGTTGTTTGCCAAGTATACAGGTAAAGAGAAACGACACAAAGCTATAAGTGGTATCAAGAGTTGTTTGCCAAGTATACAGGTAAAGAGAAACACGACACAAAAGCTATAAGTGGTACCAAGAGTTGTTTGCCAAGTATACAGGTAAAGAGAAACGACACAAAGCTATAAGTGGTATCAAGAGTTGTTTGCCAAGTATACAGGTAAAGAGAAACGACACAAAGCTATAAGTGGTACCAAGAGTTGTTAAACTGTATTGACTAACGACGGAAATAAATAAAAGAATAAGTTATAGATGTCATATGGCCACATCTTTCTCTCTACCCCATATGATTTTTTTTTCTCTTGGAACATCATGGCACACACGCACACCAGACCCAAAAGGAAGAAAGGGAGCATGCTACACAGCAGCCAATAAAAACTAGAACAATCAAGCGTGCACAAAAAGTCACATATCCATTTTTTTTTTTACTTTATAACAACCATAAATGTAAAGCAAGACTAGATATTAGTAAATATTTCTTTACCAACATAATTAGAAATAAATAAATAGAATAAACTGCCGGCTGCAATAGTAACTAGATTTAAGATCCCATTGATGGTACCCTTGAGATGTGAGTGATGGTGGCAGTTCATAAACCATACAATGGCTTCCTGACTTCTTGTAATAACAAAATTGATCAGCATGCATTTTGAAATTGAGGTGGATGTAAAATAAATAAATAAATATAGTTTTGGTATAGATTAAATCATGGCTAGTTTTATCTGTATTATACTGACAGTTTCTTACGACCTGACTTATCAGTACTGACAGATTTCTTCACTGTTGGGTAGAGGACTAAGTGTTTATGGAATTCCCCAGTAATCGCAAGGAATCCAAACACGGACTATAGAAAAGAACCTTTAGGATATCTGTCAAGAGACAGCATTGTTCACATTTCAATAATAATTAATAATAATAATAATAATAATGATAATAATAATGATAATAATAATAATAATAATAATAATAATGATAATAATAATAATGATAATAATAATAATAATGATAATAATAATAATAATGATAATAATAATAATAATGATAATAATAAAATGATGATGATGATGATAATAATAATAATGATAATAATAATGATAATAATAATAATAATGATGATGATGATGATAATAATAATAATAATAATGATGATGATGATAATAATAATAATGATAATAATAATGATAATAATAATGATGATGATGATAATAATAATAATGATAATAATAATGATAATAATCTGATGATGATGATGATGATGATAATGATAATAATAAAAACTATACCAATAACCAATAATAAGAAATAACCAAACAAAATTAGGTGAAAAAATACAAATTCCTATTCTATTTTCAAAATAAACATTCAAGAGACAGGCAGCACAGATGTATTACTATAAATGATGGTATAAAAATTCTATTAAAACGCAATCTGAAATAAATTAACTGAGTTTAGAATTTGTCATATTTTAACATCCTTGATTGATTCACCGTGATCAGTGGCCATTAACAACAAATACAGTATTCTGATAGTTCCTGTTTATCAGTAATATAACATATTTTTTTCTTATTCTCTCTGACCCTTACAATTCTAATATGCCCACCAAAGACCAAAAATTTAACTTAATGCATTCGTGCTGATGGATGAATATTTGTTTGTTTATTCTTTAAAGAAGATATATTTGATAAATTAGACAAGCAGAAAATTTATTTATTTACCTGTTATTTTGTAAAGAAATTTACCTTTTAGGAAAATGATTGACCCAGCAATTATGATCAAAGGGAAATAGCTGCAAACTAGAGCACAACACCATTGCATCAGAGGAGATCTTTGTGAATCTGCTATGAACCCCAACAATGGCAGGGGTTGCTAAATGAGGGAACACAGATTCATCCAAGTGGAAAATCTCTTAAATATTTATATAGTATTTCTTCTATCAGTGAGAACAATTTATTCCAAATCAATTCAACCAGACCTGTATATCCAAAACACCAAATGTTTAAGTATACAATACTTCCTTTCCCTGTGCTTGTTTGTGTATGTGTGCACACATGCAATCATACTGTATATACACAAGCATGGGAAGAAGATTCCATTTAAAAGGTGTATGTACTATCATTTAAATCTGAAGTCACAAATTAAAGCAGAAACCAGGTTAAAGTTCATTAAGAAAGCAAACAGGATTGTTTAACTCAGCATGAAATGAATTTATTTGCATCAGTGTTTCTATGATCCGTAATTGTATCATAACTAGATTTCTTTCTAAAAAGCTTTTGCTCAGGTTTGGTTCCTGTTGGGATCCAGCTTCATTTGGGAAACCTCTCATGGTTTCTTCTCACTCTTCTGCATCAGCCCATCTGCATGGGCTTTCCATTTGTTGGTGCCCTATTTGTTAGCAGTAACCATGGTACTACACAACCTCAGCGGATACAACTACAGATGCAGACAACAAATCACACAGAAAAAGAATATACACTGCTTTATTTATATATATATATATTAAAAACTAGCTTCCTTTTCTTCTCAATTTGCTTAAGGCTGTGCAATAGAAATGGCAGATCATTCTCCTAGTACAAGAATTTCCACTTGTAATTCTGCTGAGCCCCTTACAACAAGTAAAATATCTAAGAGTTAATAAAAGAGAAATGGCCCATGTTGGCACAACAAAGGCCCTTCATATTGTGCGTCAGGAACGTTTTTATAATAATTAGTCATATCAAGTGAGTCAGGGTCTTCTCTAAACCAGACGTGGAGGTGGAATCCCCCACCAGACCTCTCCAAAGTCCTGATTAATTTCCCCAATTTAGACAATAGTCAGAAATAAAAATAGATTTTTCAATGATTATTTTGGACTTGGTGAAAATGAATCTGCTGAAATTAGAATGGACTACATCTCAATTTTGGGAACACCTCAGCCAAGGTCCAAAAAGATTGTCAATAATAATCCAAATTTTTTAAAAAATGGGGAGGATAAACTGCATACTTGTAGCTTCTATTATTATCATTATTAATCTGAAAGTCTTTCCTGTTCATTTGAAGTCCATTATAATGAGGGGTAGGCAATACCAAAAATAACAAATGTATATATTTCAGATGTCTTCCCAGCATTCTGCTCAAGAGTTAGCAAAAGTGGTTTTCATGCCTTACAAATAATGTGACTTGAAATCCAATAGGCTTTTCAATAGTTCTACAAGCAGCAAATCTCTAAAAAGAAGCGACATATCTCTGAAATCTGCCAAAACCTCTCTAAAAGCCATTTTGGCTGGGAAATCAGAAACTGTGAAAACGAGCATTTCTGAGTTAATGTGTAAACAGTGAGGGGGCTGGGCTGAGTTACCCTCGGCCCTGAGGACCACACCGGCCTCCACCGCCCCATCAAATTACAGAACACTAAAGACCTGTAATTGCTGAGATTCACCGAAAAGTTCATTGACAGCTGCCATGGAAGTTTACACTCACAACTTGAGATCCAGAATCTTTTTTTTATTGTCAGTTTTATAAAAGTCAAACCCTTGCGGCATCAAATAAATGGAAATCACCTCTGATTGAGCCCCCCCCTTGTGGATAAAAAAACGCAATAATTGTAACTCTAGTAAACAGATTATTATCAAAGTTAGATCTAACTCTGCCTCCTTCCTAGCTGTCTGGCCAAACAAATGGGGAAAGGAAAAAAAATCTCCTTTAACACTTTCATTTCTAAAAAACCTTGGAAGAGCCAGATTTCTAAATTCATTTACAATGCCGCGGCTTAAAGCTTCAAACAAAATAAATCACATTGTTATTGATGCTTTAAACCAGATTTTTTTTTTAAATCAATAAGTATTTCTCTTCCCTGGTTGCATGAGTCACAATGAACCCTGCTTCTTTAGAATAACAAGTATTTAAAGATACAACACCTAGTTATGACAGCTATGACCTATGACCCAATTTCAACAAGGCTAAGCAACAATCCATCTGCTTATTCCAGCTGTGCCATCTTGACAGTTTGTGATAAAGCTTTGAAGCAGCATCCATTTTATAGGCAATCATTCATACATGAAAAACATGCAAAATATCCACAACTGTTTTTGGCAGAAAATACTTATGCCACACAAAAAGCACGAGAAAATGTGGCTAAAAAAAAGCTTGCATTTGGTGCTCTTTGCACATCCAAAGACATCATAAAATGTTGCTGAACTTGCAAAAAGCGATGCTAAATGTGATAAAAACTTTGATATAAAGGAAAAAAAATCAATTCAGAATGTTATTAGATTTAAACATTTTAGATAACGTTCTGTTTAAGCATGTTTTAAGAAACATTAACAGAATTTACCTTGACTATTATTTCTTGTTACTGTAACTATTTAAAAAGGCTAAACTTTCAAAATTGTCTGTGACAAAAAGGCCCACTAGTTATCACGTGACAGATGCCACCTTAAGTCAATAGTGGCAAAGAAAAAATGAATACAAAGCCAACTAATTTTTAGTCTCTTGTAATGCTTGGTTAATGTATTGAGTGAATATATATATAAATTTCAGTAGAAAACCTATAGCAAACCCTTACTCTCCCAAATTTTATGTAAGCTTCATAAATGTCATTTCTAACTTCCATTGTTTCAGATGTTACAATAATTTTTTTTAATGTCTATCTCATTTAATATCTTCACTGAAAATATTTATCTATTCCCATTATGGGAGAATCTATCAGATCCGAATGAGTTTCTTAGAATTTCCATATTAATTGTTTAAGGGTTTTGGGAAAATTTGTCAAAACAGATTTTCTATAAATAATGCTGTGCCTTTGTCTAAATAATTTAAATTTAAATTTAAATTCATCAAGTGTTTGTTAATTTTTAATGCTATGGTACTGATGTAAGAAACAAGAAAATGCATAAAACTTCAATGCATCACCGGAAACTAAAAAAGATTTTTTTAAGTATGCAAAATTGTACTAAACATAATTCTGATTCTTATGTGTGAATTAATCGTTAGACCTCTTCTGGAGTATGCAGTTCAGGCAAGCTACATGAGGTTAAGGATTCAGAAACCTTAGTAAAAATGTATATAGGATTTACTTGAATTAATCGTTAGACCTCTTCTGGAGTATGCAGTTCAGGCAAGCTACATGAGGTTAAGGATTCAGAAACCTTAGTAAAAATGTATATAGGATTTACTTGAATTAATCGTTAGACCTCTTCTGGAGTATGCAGTTCAGGCAAGCTACATGAGGTTAAGGATTCAGAAACCTTAGTAAAAATGTATATAGGATTTACTACAATGATAAGTGATGTACTTAATTTCAGTGATGGAGAGATTAAAAAAAGCTATTTTGCCAAGAACAAATACTCAGACAGGTTGTTTGGTATTAGTGATAAATAACATATCAATAGGGGCCATATAAGCTTTAGAAAAAAGATTCCTGATATGACACAAGCAGCTAACTCTTAGGAATCATGTAGCTTCAAATATTCTGCCAAGGTTGTGAAGACAGATTTGTGTTTTGCTTTTTTTTTTAAATAAAGCAGACAAGACAAAAAAAGGGGCTTGACTAAAGTTTCAAAATCTTCCTACCCTGCTGGGGAGCAGAGTCAAAAGTACAGACAACATGCTGAATATTTCTTTTTTTAAATAAACCCCATTATTATATCACCTGAAAAGGAAGCAAGATGAAAGCCTAAACCATCACCATTGTTTCCTCACCTCCAATTAAAAAAATCAACATAATGCAATAGCAAACTTGCCAACTTTCCAAAATTTTCATGGGGAGACTTTGGTAATCCAAGTCATGAAATGCTCAAAAATGTAAACAAAGAACAAAGAAAATGTAAAGTCATGATTATCTGTCTCTAAATTTCCACGTGGTCACAACTGTCAAATGCAATCAGTCATGCTCTGACTCATGTCCAAGTGTTAATCTTTATTGCAGGTAACACAGGCTGACTGCTGTTTTCAAAGTTGTCCTACTTGGTTTGTAGGCATGACAGTCCTCTGTTCTATTGTATTTATAAGTCAACAACGCATCCAGAGTTGAATTGTCAAGAAGAGACCTGTGACGCAACTGGGAGTGTTTGCCATGGGAGACAAGCCTGTGGAGTGGTGGGTAGGATCAAATGGCAGGCGACGATAGCGTGAGCCATGCACAACGAGGCAACGGGTTTGCTGATTTCTGATTGGTCAAAATATGAAATTAGTGAAATGTTGACTATAGGTGATGAAAAATCGGGTTGTTTTCACATTTTATAGGGAGGGTTCTTAAAAATTGGGAGAAATTAGCCTTTTTTTATGAAAAAAGTGAGAGGGCAGGAAATTGATTAAAAATCAGGAGAGTTTGCAGGTATGCAATAGACAAGTAGGCAAACACATATTTATCTGCCCAAGAACCTTGCTGTTATTAAACAAGGACTACCGACATTTGAAAATACTGCACTTCCAGTACATAATATCACAAATTAAATAATCAGGAAATTTTTCCTCTCTTAGTACGTTTTCATTTGACAAAGAGAAAAAACAAGAAACTTGATAGATAAAGTAGCATTAGAAAAACATTGACCTTGACTCTATTTTCAGATATTTCTAAGTAAAAATGAAACAAACAAACAAAAAAAATCCATATTAGTTCTGCAAAGAATCAATAATTACCATCTCTGTAGCTGCAACAATAGCCATTTCTGATGAGTAATCAATATCAGAAAAATGACATAACTAAGACTAAATAAAACTTTATTTTTTTAAAATTGGTTACCATTTGTTTTAAAAAGTATTTAATTGTCACAACCAATAGTAATATTTCTTCTCTCTGAATGCAATAATTGAGAATTTAAAGAAACACAGATACCAATTTTCCCAAGTTTATCAGCACCTTCCTGTTCTATTTGAAATTTTGCTACCAGGTTTGTTGAAAAGATAGTGAGAATTTACACAACTAATAAAATATTTTTTAAAAAATGGTTTTCTTCCACCTTGTGCTAGATAAGATTTCAGAACTCATCTGAAATTATTTTGGAAATTTGAAATTTTCAAAACTAACAAGAGAAAGGAAATATCAGTACATTGGGAGCCAACAACAACTACAAACAAGCAAAATAACTGATGATTGATTGATTACCTCCCTTCTGGCCAATCAAACTACTTCATTATGGGTATGGGAAATGCATCCAAGCTAGTAATTCGATTCTGTCAAACTGACTAACAAAGAATAAAAAGGGCAGGTAAAAAACAAAAAAAAAAAGCTATAATCATCTTCACATCTTATTAGGAAATACAAACCTGCTTAAACCTTAATTTAAGACTTTGAGAGGGTTACTGTTGTTTAATACAAGTTATATTTGTGATATTAGTACCGGGGCCAAGTCCATACTTGAACATAGATGAGTGACCTGCTATCCTACCTCACATAAACTAAAGATCGCTGTATATGTGGGCAGGCAACATATTTTAAAAAAAAAAAAAAATTAATACATTTTGGCAAAAGTTTAAAAAAGAAAATTAAATTCTTATCTGTTAACTCAAATTAATAGATAAGGACATTATATAAACCATGAATGCTTAACTTATCTGTAGTAGGGCATCTCCAGTAAAGTTTTTCCAGGGCATCCATACTTAATTACTGTAGACTGATATATACAATCTGTATAAAACCCATAGAATTCCAGCATGAATCACAATCAAGGAAAATTTTAAAATTATGCAGAAATAAGAATTTTTCAGCATAATCAATTTTAAAAATTAACTAACTAATTCCTAGTGCTAAATTGTGTGGCTACAAACTAACTGGTTCTTTCTTAATCTTGGCCAAAACCAAATATTTCATGATTTTATTGGGTTTTCTGTTACTTTTGCCTATAATTGCATCATAAGTATCACCAGATTTTGGAAAGAAGAAAAAATGTAAACATTAAAATGTCCAAGGCAGCAGTTCTCTTGAGCAAATTCTAATGTCCAAACAGCAAACTTCCATGTCTGCAACTAGGAGACACAAAAAACTATGGGAAAATCTACATATGACAATGTACTATACCCATATCTCTCTTTCCTTTAACTGGTTCATACAAAAATAATCTAGAAGAAAATATAATTCTAATTATTTCAATATGGCCATATAACTACATAGAATATCTATTTGAAATACTTTATTCTCGAATGATGTAAAATCAAGTTGTTTTGTTGCATTTCTACATTTTGCTTTAATATGCACAATCATTTTTGGATTTGTGTGTGTGTGTGTGTGTGTGTGTGTGTGTGTGGTGTGTGTGTGTGTGTGTGTGTTACCATATCAACTTAATGTTGTTATTTATAATTAACCAAAGTCATAATGAATATCTTTGATGGTAATCATTCTACAAACGCAATATGCTAATAGTATGTCCATTTAAAGAACAATCTCATTTGTATAATAAATTTGCTTCCACAATTGAAAATAGAAACCAAAAAAAATTCCTGGCATAGCTTTTCCTTACTCTTCTTCACCAGCCAGGTGCACAAGTTTTCTCACACATCTTAAAATGAAGGGATTTCCCTGCCAAAGTGAGAAGTGACAGCCCCTTGTGGTGCAAAATAGACAACACTAAGGTTGTCTCCCTTGTAGAGATTGGTGTGGGACACAACAGTTGAGAT
This sequence comes from Nautilus pompilius, assembly GCA_018389105.1. Taxonomy (NCBI): domain Eukaryota; kingdom Metazoa; phylum Mollusca; class Cephalopoda; order Nautilida; family Nautilidae; genus Nautilus; species Nautilus pompilius. The sequence goes on from JACATO010000121.1 coordinate 427,392, forward strand.
CAAACAAAAAAAAAAAAAAATAGTTATTTTCCACATGAACAGATTTTGGGGTATACTGGGGTCAGTAAAGTCTGTCTTTTGCAGGTGGAGACCCTCCTCCCCAACCTGGAAACCAGGAAGATAGTGGAAAAGAGTACCCATCACCTTTGAACTGGGAATGTTGACTCACAGGGAGAACTAGGAAACTGTGTCCAGTCCTCTGGGGGTAAAGAGAATGTTGCTAATAGCAGGACCACCCAAGGGTCTGAGGGGAAGGAAGAGAAGTTGGTGGGGGTAGACAGATCTGTTTTTGTGTGACTCATCCTAGACTTTAGAACAGAGCCAGCTTTATCCCTTTTCTGGCTCTCTCCTCACACAGACTGACTCCCAGGGAGGAACCTCATGGGTGGGCAACAAAGGATTTATTTAGTAAGTAAGTAGAAAATTCTTTTTCAGCATATCTTAATTGCTGCTTAGCAACAATAAAATCTGTTACTTAAAATTATATATATATATATATATTACATAATTTAATTAAATTTGAATGTGGATGGAATGATAAATGGAATGCTGAAGAGTTTCCAACATATGGCTACATCCTGTTAGGGTATGATAAAATAATGTCTTTTATAAACAGACCAGAAGTAACCTACAACTTGATTTTTGTTCTTTAACTTCCCATGGTTTTAGACAATAGAAACTGAAGAATTTGTGTAATACCAGTTTTGAGATTTTTTTTCCCATTAAAATATATAAGTAACCAACACGTGGATGCTTTTATTTTTTTTTTTAATTGGGGGGGGAGCTGGAAATTCTCTACTCATCAGTAGATAATTTTCAAAATATTATCCTTTTAAGGTAAAAGCAAAAGAATTATTTCACATAATGTAAAACATTAGCTGCTGTGTATTGTTTATTTATCTCTTATATGCATTTTTACAAAACAATATTATCAAGTAAAATGGTTTCATTTGCAAAGGACCTAACCAGCTTAGCGGAATGGTCTCTCTTCCAATGGAAGAGACATCGCAGTTCAGCTACATAGACTGTGCAGATGCTGACTAATCAGAAATGATTTTGTTCCTTTTAATCTACAAGATAAATCAAACAACCCAGCACCAATCCAGTAATCTTAACACCTGTCTTAAACCCAGTTCTAATCAAACATCATCATCCAACATTAGATATTACTCTTACACTCGAAGAAACGGTACAGTGGCAACCACTTTCACTTTGTAATGACCAATTGTAGCAACAGTCTACAACTCTCTACATTGTCTGTTTCACCAACAGAAATTAACTTGTAGATAGTTAAACTTTCATTAGACTAAAGAGTTGGCATCTTAAGTTTTTTTAACTATTCCAAAATATTAATAATTTGAAGGTTTTACAAAGAAATGGAATTGGACTTTCTAAAAATTCACATTAGCAGATGTGACCATTTTGCTTAGAGGAATACACCAAAGCAAAGTTCCAATTCATGCAGATATGTTTGGTTATCAAGGACTAAAAGAAAGTTATTTCTAACCTAAGGAATACCTGTCCAGTAGGTGGGAATCAAATTTCCAAGCCAAAATACTCATTGGTCAGTTTTCAAAATGTTGAGTTAAAGACTTGTACTAACATATGGTAGGGCTAGAATTTTAAGGGTTAAATACTGATTAGAAATATAAAAACAGAGAGAACAAACAGGACTGATGACCTAAATGCTGTTAAGCATCAGCGTAAAAATAAAACTTAATCAATAGTGTGGATTGGGCAACACAGGAATCAGCCACAGAGATTTTGGAAATCACTCAGTCTGTCAACTCAAATAACGCTGAAGTAATGGCCTACAAACCAACACAGTTGAATCATGCCTGTGTATCAGATTAGTAATGATGATATGGATTCCCCAAAAAGAAAAGAAAGCAGGGTATTTAAAGTTTTTAAACAAGGTGAGAATATGTGGAACAACTTATGGCAGCACACTTTTTTTTATTTGTGTACAAGACTGGAAGAAAAGGGGAGAATGTGTACATACACTGGCAGCCATAAGTATGCATACACAAATAATTTTTCAAGTGTAGAGAAGGATATTTTGATTTTGATGGAAGTTTTCTGTAATAAAAACTACTCCCCCTTTAATACAATTTCAAAGCCATTCAGTTATACAGATGTAACTACATGCACTAATAAATTGTTCATATTTGAAATACGGGATATTCCATTGGTGAGTCCGTCCAGGCCATTAATGATTATGGAGAAAATTTGTGAAAATTATCCAGCAGAAATGGAAGCTACTGCAGAGGGATGAGGAAGAAATTCAAGGAGCCAAAATGTAAAAGAGACATCTGAACTCTGTTTCTTATATTAAGACTTCTTCACATGTTTGCAAATTTAACTTTTGTGTAGAAATTACATACATTTTTTTAAAGTCAAAAATACATGATGAACAGGTTTAAATCTTCCCATAAGATAATTCATAAATCATATAATTGGTTAATATACATTACAAGGATTTTCAAGTAAAACAAATGTTATCTTTCCCTATAAAGCTATCTGCAGCAAGTTGGCAAATGAGCAATGGTATGCTATTTATCTCCCTTTGAAAGCAAACTGTCTCCTTAATGCCTGCAGACATAATAATCCAGCCAGTACTGGTAGTATACTAAGTCCAGGAAGGAAAGTCTTCTACCATCTCTAAAAATGTTGGAAAATGTTTTTCATAACAGTGAGCATATTTTTTTTGCAATTGTAAAATTAAGGTTACTTACTGGACTCTGTTACTATCTTAGCAAATAACAATTGCAGAAGTTCTCTCCAGCCTTGTTATCCACAATGCTACCAGTAAAAATAACTGATACTTGAGCTGTTAATGAAGAGACAGAGCATGCTTACCTTTAACTATCATCAAATCAGCTACATATTTCCAATCCTCTGTTCATTTACATAGTTTGCACTAAATCATTTAGTAGTTATCTATCATCATCAAGGCTGTCCAGCACAAGCCAGTGATGGTGACAAAACGGGAGATCATCAACAAGGGTGTTGAGGGAAACCATGTAAATCCCTACCCAAACCCTTGACTCTTAGATGTGGGAGGAAACAAGAGTACCTGGATGAAGCTGATGATTGTGGAAATAGGAATAAATGAATAAAAACAAATATAAAATAGTATGAATGATTTGTCCTTAATTCTAATATTAAGAACAGCAGTAAATGAGAAATGAGATAAGGATAACCAACCTCACTTTACAATAAATCTTTTTTTTTTTTTTTTTGTGGTAAATGCATGAGTGGTACGTGTGAAAGTTCGTGTTAGCTCAGCCATAGAAGTTACTTCCCCTTATATCTATTATCTTTATACTAATTTTATTGTAATTTTTATTCTTTTTAATTTATTTGAAGTTTTTCTTATTTTTATTTTATTCTGAGAATGTGTGGTCAATCTGTTTATTCATCATATTATTTGCTGAGATAATAATCTTTTTAATTTATTTGAAGTTTTTCTTATTTTTATTTTATTCTGAGGATGTGTGGTCAATCTGTTTATTCATCATATTATTTGCTGAGATAATAATAATGATGATATTGATCAATCTTGAATTGATATAAACAGTTTATATTCTCTTGCCAATCTGGGTGACACTAGTCAAATATAAAATTTAGCCCTTATACCCATAAAACTCAGAAATTAATGTATTTAATAAAAAAACAAAGGGAAAGGGTTAAAACAACAAACACTATTCAGATAAAGTGGGATTTGTAAATCTATTTAGGTAACAAAACTGAATTATGTGAACCTAAAGGAAAGTTTATTTTTTAAAAGAAAACAATGCCACATGGAGATATTCAAAGAAAAACAATTGAGTCAGTGTGGTAATCTCTAAGAAAAGCTGATTTCCTAAAACCTAGGTACAAATACAAATATTGGTGTTGAAAGAATAAAGATGGGTACCGAGGTGTGGCATTTTCATTTGGTAAGACTATCAAGATTTTAGCATAAAACACTATGAAAAAAGGAAAGACATCCAATACTCTCTCAGAGAGAGAGAGATAAACATGGAGGAGAGAAAGAGTGAGAGAGACAAATAGAGAACAAGACACTTCTCCAACCCCAGGCTTCATAGTTTGTTCCTTCGTTTTTAATTTTATATTACCGAGGAATAATCTGAACACCTGTGACCAAGCTTGAGAAAGTAATTTCAACTTGCCATTTAAGATTTAATTTAACAGAATTTGGCCATCAGTTTGTTTGCTCCCAGAAAGGAAAATTTGCATCTGCAAATGTTAACACGCACACAATTAAAATGTCCAGAAACCATTGTATGACAACACTACAGTTCTGTTGTGATTAAAGACAAGCCTGACTGTTCTGGAAATCATACAGAACAATATGGATACTAAAATAACATTAAACACACTAGCATATGTTAATTTGCAGTTCAAAGAAACCTACAGCAGTAATATCAACATTTCATGTATTAGTGACTCAAAAGTGTTTTCATTTTAAAAATTAAAGTAAAATAAAACACATCATCACAAATCAAAGGCTAATTTAATTACATTTTCTCCTAAATGCAAATATTACAATACTATGTCACGAAAAACATGAACATTAAATATGATTACATTCAATTAGCTTTGCATTTCCACGGAAATTGGTTCCGACACAAAGGAAATTGCATATCGAAAACCAAAGTACACAGAGAATTTCGAACAATAACTGTCAGAATGGAATTCTGGTGGATGGCTTATGATGTGATTAAATTTATTACCAATGAAACCATTTGATACATGTGGAAGAGACCAGCGGCTGGTTGATCTCCAGCTTTGTCAGAGTGGTTTAAAATCCACGACAAAAATCCATCAGGTCTTAAGATTCTGTTTCTTTCTCCATGTCTCTTCTTATAAGATACATTTTTTTGCCAAGGAGAGAGAGAAGAGAGTTTTTTTTTTTTTTGGTTTGTTTTTAAAGATGCAATAAATTTTGAATTGGAATAAATTAATTAAATTTTATTTAGAATTTTTGGAAAATGTTTTAAGTACAATCATTGTTACCATTTGTGCAGTAATGTCAATTTCACAATCAAATGTACAGAGCAGCAAATAAACTCCATTGGGATTCTTTATGTAAACATATTCTAAGCTTACTTTTTTTTCATTTTATTTTGTTTTATGCCAGTTCTTGGTGGTTTTATGTTTAAATTGTGAACGATCTATATCAGGTGCTAAGCTTCGTATCAGATAAGAAGCAAAAGACTTGGCTGACCAAATAATCACAAACGTAAAAACTTCACCCGTTTTTTTCTAACCAAAAATAAGCCGATGAGACCTTTCAAAGGGGAAGCTGTGTAGCATGCCATTACGGTATTGTGTGTTTAACAAGGTGAAATCTGGTCCATTATTTCTACTGTTGTTAATTATTAATTACATCTCCGTCAAAGTGAGTATAAGTCCACCAGATTACTCAGCTTCAGAACGAGGCTGAACTGGCAATCAGATTACAGTCAGAAAGGGAGTTATCGTGCACAAGTCCATAAATAAACAATTCTTACTAAAATCACATCTGAAATCAAAATATGTTTAAAATTGTGAGTAAATATTTAAATTGGTCTCCAAGATCTACAAGGAGCAGATTTTAAAAAAATCAAGTAGCAGGCAGACAGCATGGCATCAACATCCATCCACCTCACCCTCACATCCACTTCCACTCTGTTGGGAGGAAGCAGCAGCAGAGAGAGAGAGAGAAAGCATAGTTAATACGAGAAGCCAATCATTCCTAGTAAAAAAAAATTTACCTATTGAACAATCCAAACTAAACAAAGGTAATTGCTTCTCTTCATTCTTTCTTTCTAGTCCAAATAAATATGTATAAAAAGAGTAGACAACAAATGAAACTAAGGCTAATATATCAGTTACTGTTATATAGAGACTCTGTAAACATTTTGTTTGTTTTGGGGTTGGTCATTTTCATATATACTTTCACAATTTCTGAGCTGCAGCATCAGATGCTGCAACACTTGTTTATATCAACCAAGTATCAACAGACATCTAACAATAATTAACAAGAAATTTACTTACAATCTCATTAAATTCTGAAGACCATCAAAGGCCCCTGGTTCTATTTCAGATATCTGGTTCTTACTGAGATCTCTGCAAAACAAAAAAAGTAATATTCTAATGTGAACTTTGCTGCTTCATACATGCATAGGCTTTCTTCACTAGATTTCTAAATAAACCGGCTGGTGAGCCAGTTAAATCTTGTGCCTATAGACGCTTCAAAGAAACGTTTATAATAATAACTGTTATTAAAATTGTGGATATAAAAGACATTTCCTTACACTGAAGGAGGAGGTGAAAAAAACACTTTAAAAAATGAACAAATAACTTAACTTGTTTATTTGCCCACGAGGTCTTAGGGGTGGAAAGTTAGACAAATAACAATAACAAAACATTCTAACTAATGCAACTCTCAGAGAATCATTACAAAGCCCTCATCTTTTTGTAAATCTATTTTCAGGGCTATTATAAGTATATACTCACCAATAAAAGATCCCAGAAGGAAGGATTATTTTTATGAAAAGGCCAGTGTAATAAAACTCCATGACAGTTTTTTGTGTACATATTTTCTAATACATGCACTAATATACAAAATAAGAGATATTTCATTGGTGTGTGCATGATTATAATCACCAATGTATATGTCACCACACACACACACACTTATACCAAGCTCTGAAGGCGATTTCAATGTTTATAATTTTGCCCTCCTGTTATTCTCATGTCAACAATCCGGCAAGCTTAGTGTGCCATTCACACAATAATCTTGCAGAGTTTTAACATCATCTCTTCACAAACATCTATAGACTAAATAAACTATGCATCCATTTTAAATTTTAATCCTATTTTTTTTATTTCTGTTCTGGACAATTCAAAACTCAGTGAACATTCTAGAAAGACCAAGGAAAATGAAAACTTTCATATATTCCAACGTCACTTTAATCACAGTTCACACCTAAATAAAGATGAAGATGACCTTGGTTGGAGCATGTATAACAATTCCAAACTTCTTGGTTTGCTGCACTTCTTTAATTAACCTCTATTAGAGACAAAATCCATTGATCTTCACAATTAAGATTTAACAATAAATACCTCAAAATCTATTAGTTATTTTCCCCAAAAGAATGTTAAGAATTTCACTCCATTTCCACAGTGTGACATGTCTATTAATTTTGAGAACTAAAAAATAATGGGAAGTAAAGGGTTAAGACACTGCCAGTGGACAAATAAAGAAAGGAATTGAAAGAAAAGGCAACGATGCTTGAGGGACCACCCAGTATGAAAATGTTGCAGATCTTTAGCCCTGGAAGAATAATGCCTGGGAGGATGAAGGATAGATGGAAGAAAAGTCTATCCAGGGAGAGCCCCACTAATCTCTCCATGTAGGCCACACAGCAGTCAGGCCCCTCCTGCTTCCTGCCCAACTCCTTTGACACTTAGTGAAAATATCCTTCCAAGATGTAAACACATTTATAGATAGCATTTCTTAACTCACTTTTATATAAGAGAGAGTTTGGGGGGCACATTAGTGTCAGATTTCTAAACCAAGTGAAAGTTTTTACAAAGTTTAGGTGAGAAAATCTTAAACGGGGAAATATAAGCAGCCTTCTGTCTGGAAATCAAAAAGTTTACATTCACCAGCAACAACAGCTACAGAAAAAGGAAGCTCCTAAGATAACAACCCACATTTTCATCTGCATCTTCCTCCCTATAGGATGTAAGATACCTGCAGATGTGTTTATATGGGTATTCAAATGGCATCATACAAGAACAAGTTTAGTAAATGTAGAACATTGTCATCTCTGGAATGAAACCTTTATCCAGAATTTCACCCTGATGGTTAAAAACATGTGCACATTTTCAGTAAAACCTAAATACTGACTCTCTTCCTGTCATCTTAATTTTAACGCTAAATAGTCCTAATTCACAGAGAGCATTGAAAATCTCTTTACACATCTATTTTTCTTTTCTTCTTTTAAATAAAGACTGGCTCTGTTTTATGATCTCAAGTCTACGTTTAAGAAAATAGCTGACAGAATATAACAATAGATACAAGAAGTGGCCTAGAATTCCACAAAAGACATGAAACAAACTTTTGAATAAACGTTCTCAATATCAAGAACTTTCATTTCAATGTTATTCTCGTAGCTCACTTTAGGGTGAGAGGAGCTAGGTTCTCTTAGTACTGGCTGTTTTATTCTTGAAGTCTGTGAGCATCAGGGTCTTCCAGGACTCTTTTCCAATGTGCACAGGCTTTTATTTGTCATGTAGCTGACAATTTAATGCATTTAGATCTTCTTGAAGTTTGTTGATCTCCAAAATTAGTCTTACCATGTAATCACATACCAATACCAGAGTTCTTCCTGTATAACAACAGAATGGGTCCAAGAACAGATCCCTGTGGCACTCCTATTTGTGATTTATTTCAGCAGGTCTCTATTTCTTTAACTTAAAAAAAAATAATTTAACATGCAGCAGAGGATTTAACTATATATATATAAGTAAAAATCACTGCTGGTGGTCATAATTACGGACACTTCAATTAGAGAATTCAGCAAGCATAAAGGATTGTTCAATGGAAAGTTTATGTAACAAAAGTTTGCTTTTAAAACTATTTTCTCTGTTTAGGGTTATTTTAAAATTATGCTTATTCACAAACCTATATGCACTAATAAATTGATTTATGAAAGAAATATGACATATTATTGGTGAATTAATAACTATGGCTTCCAGAGCACAGGGTGATTGTCGTCAATCATCTTCGTCATGGCCAAGATTTACCTCATCATTCTATGTGGAGAGAAACAGGTAGGTACAGTGGTTACCCTTTAATATTGTATAATGTCCAATATGCTTCCAGAGGCTAGAAGTCATCGTAACTTACAAAAAAACCCAGAGGTAAGCAACTGTTCGTCAATGTAGTTTTCTCCATTCATCTTCGATAACTGATTCTTAAATACATGCTGCACTTGAAAACAAAAACATGTAATTATTATGGTTGTTTTCAATGTGCATGTGCATTTTTAAAAAAAAATAAATAAATAGAAGTTAAAGAAAGCAAGCTTTCTCAAGAGATTCACAAAGGCACTCATTAAGGAGGGACCTGATATCCATCATCTAATGATAGTCTAGAATTTTAGCCATCAGAACAAGGGAACTAGAGCGTTTCTAATTCAAATTTATTGATTTTCTATTTAACCTTGCCCTCTATAATTGCAATGTCACTGAGTTCATTAGAAGATAAATTTTTAGCTTTCATAGATACTCGTATAACTACCATCTATTCCAACAAAGACACAGGATGCGTCCTTGGCTCCTTCAACTACCCACAGCCTCGTTTTAAAGGGAGGGGTAAAACAAGCTGCAAACTCCTTTCCTTCTCAGTGACACAAAGTTATGTCCCTGTAGTCAAGGCATGTGGCTCTAGTGAACTCTAATCCTAATGAAGGAATGCCATTCGTTTGTTCAGTCAAAACCATTTTGGTGTAAGGATAAATTTGTTTTCAAATGGAAAATGGCTGAATTCACTTTGTTAAGGATCTTAAGCTACATAGATCCTAAGACATACCAACCCTATACTGAAGCAGTTAGACAATGACCAGAAGTGGGATGTGGAAGCAAAAATAATCTGTTAAAAGGCTCTTAAAGAAATAACATCATCATTTCTCTATCCCAAAATTTTAAACCTACACAGAAAGATGTTAAAGCCTCCATTACACTGGTCGACAAGTATTTTTCATCAAGCATATGTCAAGGTGTACTTAGTGTAGTTTTTAATGCTGATTTCAAATATACAATTAGTTTTTTGACATCACGTACAGTTTTCAAGATGAGAAAGTTTTTTGGTTTTAGCTCATGCATTATATAGAAATTCCAATTAATGACGTGTATGCATGTATTTCATTTACATCATGGAAACACACCTTTAAAATAAACTACATTATTCATTGCTGTATGGTTCAGATGCAATATTTCATCATCTTAAATTAACCAATCGAGTTTTGTCTGATGAAATCAGTATTTCAACATCTCAAATTGTCCAGTCGTAATTGGTCTGATGAAATATTTCATCATCTCAAATTCAATATAAGTATAACTGTTTGTATCTATTTCCTTGTTTTATAGTGTTAACAATGTCAAGACAGTGTAGAAATCCTCCTGATGTGTTTTGTTATGTCTGTGGGCAATTTATTGTGAAAGCTCAAAAATGTACAATAACACCAGAGATCAAGAAGATTTACAAGCTATACTTTGACTGTCCTCTTGGAGATCAGGACAAGTTATGGGCACCACATTTTATCTGCTCAGCTTGCTCAAATGGCTTACGTGACTGGTTCAATAAGAGGAAGAAGTCCATGCCTTTTGCCATTCCAATGATATGGAGGGAGCCGAAAGACTATGAGAATATGGAACTTTTACTTCATGCCATTGCCTATGAAAGATACTCATGGAAAATATGTGAAGATTTAAAAGTCATTGGAATGTTAATGGGAATGCAGTCAGGTTTCACAAAATACTGTTGTTTCTTGTGTCTATGGGATAGTCGGGCAACTGACAGACATTATTCGGAATCAAACTGGCAGACAAGAACATCATACCAGCCAGGACTGTCTAGCGTCAAGAATACACCTCTTGTAGATCCATGTTATGTCCTATTGCCTCCTTTGCACATAAAGCTTGGACTGATGAAACAGTTTGTAAAGACACAAGGGAAGAGAAATGCCAGAGGTTTGAGTATATTGTAGAAAAGTTTCCCAAAATCACACAGGTAAAATTGAAAGAGGGTATCTTTGTCGGACCCCAAATTAGAGAAGTACTCAAAGATGTCAACTTCAAGACAACACTGGATGAACTGTAACTGCCAGCCTGGAATGCTTTCAAATGGATCTGTGAGAATTTCTTGGGCAACAAGAAGGCAATGGACTACAAGGATGGCATCAAGAATCTTCTGAAATGTTACTCAGCAATGGGTTGTCGCATGTCACTGAAAGTTCACTTCTTGGACTCCCATCTGGATTTCTTCGCAGATAACCTTGGAGCAGTGTCTGATGAACATGGTGAAAGATTTCACAGGGACATTAGTGCTATGGAGAAACGGTACCAAGGCTTCTGGAATGACAGTATGCTGGCTGACTACTGCTGGACACTTTACCGTGATCAACCAGATCAGGAACACCGCAGGAAATCCAAATCACAATGTTTCTAACTCTGTTGTTCTAACTTTGTCTGTTTGTCTGACCCATTTTTTGTGTATTCACTCTTTGTAGAATGATAGTGATGATTTTTAACTCAATAAACTCATTTACTTTCTAAAAATAATATGTCCTTATTTATTACATTCATGATTTCATTTATACATATATGTAAATATTTGCATGTTTCTACTGAAAAACTGATACGTGCTGCATACAGATGGAGTGAAATTTTGAAATAAGCATGAAAAATTAGTCTAAAAAGGTTGGTTTGCATTCATAATGAATATAATACATTTAATTTTGTTGACCATTGTAATTAGCAGCAAGTATATTCCTTTACTCAACACAATTCCAATGTTCCCACCCAACCAAAGGATTAGAATTTTCTTGGATTGTACTCTACCCTAAACATGCAACAATACCTTAAGATAAGTTTACTTTGTTTGAAATCTTATTCTTTAGGGTTGAATTTCACAATTTCATATTTTTTGTGGTCCTAACAGTATTATTGTCATGGAAAGCAAGCAGGCAACCTGTCATCCTGTCATTCAGCCTGACAAGCTAATAATTATTATTTCTTATTCTTACAGTGAATACAAAACAAATCCCCTCCGAAACTGGGTATTTACCCTATAACAAAGGCTTTTATGGTTTACCCAACTGTCAGACTATTTATTTCCCTAATAAAACGGGTAAATTGTACTACAAAACATCAAAGGAATAGAAAAGTTGCTTAAAAAAATTAGCATTTCTGTCTCCTTTTTCTAAATAAAGATTGTTTTGTTGTGTAAAATGTGGGACATTAATGATTGCCATAAAACTGAATAGTTTCTTTCCTCAGCTTACCCAGTCAATGAAAAATTTTTAAGATAAAACAAGCTGAATTAGTCATGAGTTTGTTTTCTTTTTCAATTAGAGAATGTTTATCTTTTTAAAAAATAAACAAATTAATAGATTTACAGTATCTCCTCTAACAAGTGGCCAGGGATTAATGGAACTGGCACCATGATGAGTTCAAGAAAGATGGCAAACTACCACATATGGTTCGTTATCAGATCTCAGTATCAGATAGCACACAGAGAGATGGGTGTCTTCCTTATCAGGATTTACTGCACAGATTTAATCTCAACAGTAAAATCCATGCTTCAATTTAGAAGAAATATATAGGAAGAATATAGAAGCACACTAAACCCTCATCTCCATCAACAATGTCAATGTAAAGAGAACTTTCCAGTGGATTGGGCAGAGGAGAGCAGATAAGTGCAGATGACAATAATTCATATCTGACACTGACATATTTCAAGTAGAAGAATTTTAATATGGATCATTCCCTACTCTGGCTTCCTGGGTCAAGTGGAATTTGAATCTGAAATTTGTATGACAAGATATAGCTCCTGTCAAAATAAATGATCTACCCAGATATTTAAGATGTTGACTGATTACGCAGTTAGCTTCAAGACCAGTAACGTTAAAAAAATAGATGTTTTGACTTACCTTGTTTGATCTCTTGAACAGGATTAGAAATAATAACTTCATTCCACTCTAACATTCAGCTATATCAGTATTTTACATAAAATACCCACCCTTTGTCTAAATGTTCATAACTACTTTACCATTTCCTTACAATTACTGATTTTCTGTAAGAGTCAAATCGTAAATACCTTATGAGCAACACTGCAGCATCTTGTTCGTAAGCTTTCTAAAGTAGAAAAAAGCAGTGGTACCAAAACTTGTATGAATGCCACCTGACACAACTGACTGCCATAAAGCAGCAATATATGTCAATATTCAAACATATAAATTTAACAATATTTCCCTATACTAAAATTTTTAAAAGAATAAATCATAACCATTTCTTAAAAGAATACAATATTTAACTAAGAACAATTCACAAGTGTTTTTTTTTAAAAGCATCATTCAAAAATTTGTCCATTTTTCCAGCAAGAACAACAAAGTTAGCATCAACAATGTATGAGTTATTTAACTTTAACAATTTGAGCAGAAACCAGGGGGGGGTTTAAAAACAAACAACATTAATAATTTTTCTTTATATTTTAACAAATTAAATGTGCAAAAAGGTCAAAATCTATTGGTCCATTCCACTGTTTTCTTTCCTATCAGTTGGTGACATCACCAACAGGCTGACTTAATTAAAATGTACAAGTGTTAGGGACCAATCATTAAACAACTCTAAAGAACCACTTCCTTCCATATTTCTCCATATCCTGCTTTGTAACTTTTTCTCCTTCTCTCCCAACCAAAAAGATAAAGCAGGAAGAAGACAAAATGGGCAAGTATGAGACAGGGACAGTGTTTACTCTGAAGTATCCCTCGATAATTGCCAATTAAACCAGGTGATGGATGACTGTACTGGGAGACATCAACCCTATCATTCACAAAATGTCAGCTGTGGTTAACCACCCTATTCTCCATCAATAAATTACCAGGCAGTTTTTATATGAATGCACCTCAATCTTTGTCAATCACTTTTTTCTTCTTCTTCTTCTTTTGGTACCTTTCCTCTCATTTATACAAACTCTTTCAAAATACATACAACCAGGCAATAAAAGGTCTGGGAATATGAATGCAGAAAGCAGAAAAAAATGTATTTAAATTAATTTTAAATATTTGAAACTGCTGAAAGATACAAGCTTTAAAATAGTTAAAGTTGCTAAAACAACCAGTGGCATCTGTTCAGATTATCAGTCCAGAGCTTTTAACTCAAAAGAAACTGAAACTCATAAATTTAAAGGTAGATAAAGTCCTGTAATATACTAAAAGCATGCTAACCTACACTACATGTGAGAAACAAACTGTCAGCACAATATATTTAATAGCTTTCCCTGTCAAAAGACCACATGACATATCAGTTATCAAGAAAACACGGAATTAAATTATGATTGGCTGAAATGCAGCCATATAAAGAGAGAGAGATCAAAAGGGCTAAGCAGAAACTGTGAGCATATTTAAATCTATACAATTATTAGCACCATGAATTAGATAATTGGCTGGCTGATCAAGTGAGGACCAGATTCTTAAGTAGAAAATAGTAAAAGATAGGGGACATAAAAATCCTGGTGGTTAATAGGGGTCAGATGGTGTGAACTAAACATCATCTTGCTGACAAGATGTCAGATGGTTGACAACTGCAAGGTGGACAAGGGAGAAGAAATAAAAATAACAGAACTGGTAAGGAGTCTTGAGGAGGGCAGGCGAACAATATTATCCCAGTCCCCTTCCTGTTAGGAGTGTTTGCTCCACTGCTAATATTTGCCATCTAAACACTTGTCAGGCCATAAACATGGCTGACTGTGCCTTCAAGCCTAAACTTGAGTCCTGACACTGCTCAAGGGCACAATGTTTGCTCAGGGTTTGACTCTTGGCCTGTGAACTGCTTATCACAAGTCTTCTGAATGGATTTCAGAAGACATTAGGCAAAAACCCGGGAGGGGGTCCACACAAAGCACTCAGTGTGCACCCACACACAAAAAAAAAAAAAATAATCTGAAGCAGAGTTCACTAATCAAACTAAATGTGTTATAGCTTCACTTTGTTGCTAAATGGTGCTGCTAGCTCAGAAAGCTCGATTTAAAGAACTTTTATTCTTTGCTGCCATGGAAAATGCTAATGACAAAATAAGATCACTTCCAAGTATAACATCTAAAAAGAAAACTCTATCCACCGCTATTCTTTTATTATTTTGCTTATCTCTCCTTGTCTCAAAAAGCTTATTCACTATTCACAAATGATATACTATGCAGCACTTGCCTCTGCAATAAAACCCTTGACTACACTTTAGAATAGCATTTTTTTTTCCTTTAAAACTTTCACAAATAAGAGAGAGAGAGAAGGATGACATATGACTTTCACCAGACAGGTGGATTCACATATAATGCTCACTAAATGATGAATCCAAACACTAGCCAATTAAAGAGTTTCTATTTCTGTTGTATACCAGCTCATTTTTCATAGATTTCCACCAAGATTTATTTCCCCTTTTAATTCCTTCTCCTTAATCATCAGTATTTTGCCACCTTGCTTTTTAACAAGATACACCTCATCCAGGTGTTCTTTGCATTCTTTTACACTTCTACCTCTTGTTGACAACACCACACACTATTTTGAAAGACACTTTTCAGAACCAAACTTGCTTTAGTGTATTAATACAAAAAATTAACATATCAAAAGCTTATAGTTTCTATGAAAAATGTTTCTTCATCATATTTTACTTGCTTACTTCTGTATTCAAAATTTAAAAAATGTATGTACATATTTGAATTAAGAGACCGAGATAAACCCGGATCTCTGATATAGTGTACTAAGAAGAAAAAACTACTGAACTCTGTGTGTGGTATATTTTTGCCCATTGAAAGAACTTTCTCCAACAGTATGACATGACCTTAATGGTTACATCTCTTCCCAGAGAATCTTGAAAATTTGCCATATCAAAAAACACTTGTTCATTCACAGGATTTATCTGACATCAGAGTCATAATCATCAAATAAAACAAGTCACCATTTTTTTTTTCTGCCTCATATTACTAACTTTATCTCGACTCTGTTCTTTTACTTCGAAGATTTATGTATGTATGAGATGAGATCTCTATGAACAAGTTTCGGTCGAACTTGCAACAGGATCCATTTCACTTTCAATACTATTCGAAACTGCTGGTCGCAAAGAAAATAAACAAACAAACAAAATAATAACTTGTATCTGCATCTCTTGGAGCAGACTCTATCTTGTCAGTTCCATACTTGATTGCTCATGACCAATTCACTAAAGTTGGAAGCCCTATCATTTCACCAGACCATGTGACTTGAAGAAAGTTGTTTTAGATTTTAAATTTAGCTACCTGACATTTAAATAAGGTGTTAACATTTCAGTGGAAATGAATGTCTTCCTTGTCACCCAATTCAGGTCATCAAAGATAATTACTTAGATCTTTTTATCCTGACTTTTCAGGTATAAGGACATCTCACAACAGGTGTTATGTATTAGGTTACTAGGCAAGTTACCTGGGTATGGCTGGGGGCTCTTGAGGGATGACCAAGGTGCAAGCCAATCAAGAGTTAACTACTTCCATCACATTTACCCAGAAATCCCTGCTAAAACTCTTCATTTTTAGATGTAGAAATTAATGAGAGTGGCAGGAGGAAACAAACCCTCATGGCTGGCTAATAATGAAAAGTGAAAAAGGAAACATGCTAGGGAAGTATTATGCCAAACTGAGCTGGTCCTAACTGAGATTCTAACCCGGGCTCTCAAACTTAGTAGTTGCATAGCCCGCCATTGGAGCCACTGGCCGCCCAATCATTTCAGTAAGCGGCTCAACTCTCCACCAACATAACTGATGAAAGAAAATCATTTCTTAATTTCTCATAATAGAAGGCAACAGTTAAAAATAAAATTTATTGTAAGCATATCTTTTGAGCAGTACCAAAAATTAAAGAATGGTCAAAATTTCTTTCCCATTTGTTTTGGCAGTCAAAATCTTCACAGAAAAGGCAAGAACATTCCATCATCTCCCTTTCTGATCCTACTAGTCAGTTTTGTTTGTTTTATTCCTGTGACAAATAGTTCCAATTGCTTAACAAACAAATTCTCAACCTACAACAGCAGCAACCAATTGCAATCTGAACCCGGTAATATCTTAATCCAAAAAAATTATCAAAATGTCAAAATATTAAATGTTACCAAATACAAGATCACAAGGAAATTTAATAATGGACTGTTTTCCCAGATGCCAACAGAAAACAGTTCTGTAGGCAAATCAGAAATCAGAGTTGACTACATAAATCCTGATTTCAACATGACTCAATTTGGTTTCCCTCCCTCCCTCCACACACAGATGATCAGCTTGACAAATTTGGAACATAAGAATCCCAAAATCTAACAGGATTCTGACCTATGGAACTTAATTGTTGAATAAATGGAATTTTTTTAATTCAATTATTATTTATCTCTCTCAGTTATCAGAAAGACCTCTCAACCATTCAGAATCTGTTTAAAAACCATCACCTTTCAGCATTCAGCAGATAGAGACATTTGCTCCATCATAATGAAAGCCAATATGCGCCTAGACGTAACCTTTACCTTCAGTTAAACTATAAACCCGCATATCAGCTTTTATGATATTAGAAAACTTTCTTAAAAAACAAACAAACCAGAATCCATGCTTTGTAATTTGTTGATCAAAGGTTTGCTGTTCACTTTGATATGAGTTAAAATGGCAGAAAGCCACCCTCACCCCATGGAAAGAAAACTCTATTAATCCAATTCTTAAATCAGTTAAACTATAAAAACAACTGTCATTGTAATTTATTTTATTCATTTACAATGCCCCTTTTGTTTTAAAGCCCCACACATTCAAAACTCCCTAAGATCTCCTTTCAAATCTCTATATCAAAATTAAGCAAATCTAAAATTTTTAATTATTTATTATATTTTAGACACTTAAATGCCTGAACATTTGAGATGTGCATAAACTAAAAACTTATATAAAAAGAAACTAAACTTTTATTTGGTGTATTGATTTTTTAACTAATTGAAAGCCAACTAAACAAAGGTCATACCTGTGAATAATATAATCAAACGATACCCAGCAGTTCAGCACAGTCTGCCTGGTCAACACTTAGAGAGAGACATATTCAAAATGGCTGATAGCATCAATAATAATTTCTTTAAAAGCTGCCAGTGCAGCACGGATATTGAGAAAAGAAACCCAATTTTTTATTCTCATGTTTCTTTAAAATCTCTCTTCCCACACCTCATTTGATTTCAGCAAAATAAATTGCGACAAGTTTACACACAATACAGAAGTAAAACTATTTATAGTTGAAGCAATTAACTTAAGAACATTCATTCTAAGCAACTAAGTTGTCAAAAAAGGGCTGGGTAATTGTGCTTCTGCTTTATTTAACCCTAACAACAACTTATTAACATATTAGAGAAAGTTTCATAAATACCATGTTATTGAAATTTATAACTCAAAGATATGTAAAGAAATACTGTGGCAAAGAATGTTTGTTTTTTTCTTTTTACAGTTTTTAGATGAAACTGTTGTATGCGATGTCTTTTGTATTGTAAGCTTCTGTCTTGACTATTATCATCTGAATCTCTCTATAAGCCCATTTTTGCTCATGGGCATATATCCAGATACTACGGCATTAAAATTAATAGAGCAAAAACACGTACCACACTAGGTTTATTCAAGATTTTAAATAGACATATAACCCCCCCCACCCAAATTTCATGCTTAGAGCTAACCTATGATAGCATCAATCAATACAAGAATTCCAAATGAAAAACTTTTGAATCCTGAAGTTTACAGTCTTTAAATGCAAAATGCTTCGGATAAAATCTCTTTTAAGACAGCAAAGTGATTCTATACCTCACAGAAAAGGAATAAAAAAAACTACAAAAAAAACAAAACAGCAGCAACTACATTATCAGAGAATCAAAAGACATAATCTGCCACAACAGATGGAATTTATTTCCCAGAGGATTTCACACAATCTTTTATTCATGGCAAGCTATATGTGCCCTGCTAAATGAGAGTATATATATGCCGGTCTGGTAAGAACAAAAAACAGAAAATTACTCATCCATGATTAAATTACGATGCTGACGAGCTAGAAATAAATGGGTCTTCATTCACGGAGAACACCAGAGACATACTGACTGTTTGCTAAATCACAAGGTCTTGTCACATAGCCTATTGGAGGCCCCTTGGGGTAATGACATTTTCCAATCGGGAAATCTTGGCACCTCTCCAATGAAGAAAACTCTGTAGACATTATCTGTTTGTTCAATCTTATTAAGCCATTGTATGCTTATCAGAATTTTTCTTTTTTTTTGTCTCTATCATGGCAGAAACATGTCTGTTTAGAAATCAAAGATTTGTATGTAAGCTGGAATGGAAATAGTCAAAAAAGCAAGAAACTACAACCATTTGATACAACAGGGAAATCCTCAACTTAGCAAACATAGTGACTGACACCTCTGTAATTGCATCTTTGACAAACAAAATTTTTTTTAAAAAGTTTAAACATCAGACTGGCTAAATTAAAATAATGTCAACAAAAAAAAAGAATTTATTTTAATCTGCATTCTTGTCATCAGCGAACCAACCAAGATGTTGATGTTATGTCAAAATTATCTCTTTAATGTTCTATTGACTAGGCAAAACTCTGGCAAGATAAAATGGCTGATAGTTCACTGTTAAGAGTAGGGAGTATGGGAAGGAGAAAAGAAGGTAACTTCCCTTCCCTAGAAAGTTGATGGTAATAGTGTAATGATGGTATTGTTTTTTTTTTATTCTAACATCACCAGCAACAACCTGCACAGCGGAGAGGTCATTTGGGACATCGAGAAGGGTGAAAACATGGCTGAGGTCAACATTGGCAGATTGTTGTTTGTCTGGACTTTGTATGATGTGTTCTCAGAACAAACGTTATAGCTAACAAGCATCAACTTATTCAAAAAGTAATGGTTAAATTTGAAGAAGACCAGAGACATTTTACAACTTTTACTGAATTAAAATGTTGGTTTTTTTTTGTTTTGTTATTGTAAGATTTGACGTAGTAGTGCAATAGCAAAGGAAAGATACTAACAGCAAAAAAATTAATTAAATTTTAAAAAATTCTAAATGAATCACCACAAATATTTTAAGTAAAAAGAAATTATTGATCAAAATCAAGTACCTTTCACAATAAATAAAAAAATTAATTGTTTTATTTTTTGATGTTAGTATACTTTTATCGTTGGGCACATTCCCCACCATAATTGATCCCGCAGGCATCTAGGAGATGTAAAAAAGTACACCTAACTAATCAAAAAGATTTAAAATAAATAAATAAAAATGCTTTTCAGAGTGGTCTTTGTTTGCGTAATAATCAGAAGTATAAGGAGCAAAACATACATAAATAGAAATTATTTCTAAAATGGCTACAGATGTTATTTTCAGACAATGTACAGTAGAAATTTTATGATAATGAAGTCCAGAGATAAAAATAATGTATCCTAACATGAATTTAACAAAGCACCTTTAATGTAAATTAACTTCTTCTAAGTATTGTTCAAATTAAGACATATTTACCACCAGAGAAAATAATTTTAGTCAAAATGACATCTCCTCCTAAGATTTCTTTCTCCCATCATAATACTTTTGCACATACCCAGTTATTTTTACCAAGGTAGAGGAAGGGGAGATATTAATTTATCTGCATCTACCTTCTTTGTGTACAATTCCAGACTGAATAAGAGAGATACTACAAAATACCTACAGGTTGGGGTTTATTGAAAGACTGGATGATTATTAAATTAGACACTGCATGTTACTAGTTTGAGGTGTAAATTACAGTAAAAAAATCATCATATATAGGGTATCAGAAAGAGAGACCAATTGTTGTTAATGTTGTTATTATTATTTATTATTATATTATTATTATTATTATTATTATTATTATTATTATTATTGTTGTTGTTGTTGTTGTTGTTCTCAGAAAAATAAAAATCATGTTTAATCATCTTTAAGTCTCCATAAAAGATTCAAATAAATGTTGAAGTCCACACAGTTCTAATACTATCTCTATTGATGTTTTGGCTTCATTACTAAATTAGTCAAATGCATATAAGAAAGAGTTAAAGATCCTCAGAACAGTATTTCCCAGACTGCCATCTTGTGGTGTTTAGCTCTTTTGCAGTGAAAGTAGAAATAGTAGTGATGTCAGATGTATGCAACCATGCAGCACATCATCTTCATGCTGTGATGCATATAGTTTTTCCATAGTCTTTCTGACAAAAAAGCTATGACATCACACAGACTTGGCTGGACTTTATCACCCCCTTAAGTATGACCCTTTATCAACATCAAAATATTTATCTCAACACCAATAAAAGGCAATTTTTAAGCCAATGTTCAAAGCTCAAAAAATTACTTTGAATACAGCCAAAACCACAAATGACAGCTGAACACCAACAAGAACATTCATTTTATGTTCTGACATCAACAAGAAACTTTGGAGTAATTCCAATTGTAGGCCCCATTATCAAAGGGTTGGTGTCTGAATTCCACCAAGTTAATCATTTAGCCAGACATCAGTGACAATTTGTCTACACTGTTTATGGTAAGCAATTAATTTTTTTAATTCAAAAATAAAGCATCATTCCAACCACTTCAAAAATTAATAATAATAATAATGATGATGGTGATGCTGCTTTATTTTCTGAAACAATGCAATATTCTAATTATTGTTTTTATTGAGGGAAGTCGTCATCATAAACTCATTACTGTGGCGTTATCTTCTACCATCCAGTTTTAAATGATTCAAAAGAACTACTCCAGTTCTGCAATCTTCATTTCCCTCTTTTATTTCACACTAATTATAATAATCTTTTTTTTAATATGTATCTAATGAGATGTGCCAATGGCAGTGATGACATGCAGTTCTTCATAAATTGATGATAAGATTAGAAATCTAACCTGAAGCCAGAGCCAAGGAAGGCATCGATGAATGCCCGAAACCAGACATTACGGTAAAAAGACGCTAATTTCCTTGGAGGCTCACAAGTAGCAAGTGATTCAAAGTTGCAATGAAATATTATCATGGCAAAGATATAGTTTTAGGGTAGAGAGGAAGGAAGCGGTGGAAAACAAAGAGAGACCTTACACATGTTTGTGGCAAAGCATCCAGATCGGAGCATATCAGGCATGCAGTGAAAGCAAGTGAGAGATCCAAGCTAATTTACATATACAGCATCACGACTAAGGGATGGCAGAACATTTTCCATCTTAAGTTCTTCTGTTTTGCTTTTATTATCCGCAACAACTTTTCTTGGTAAGACTGCAAAGCTATAAAGAATCTTCTCTAGAAGCAGAAAAAGTGGCTTCCATCACAAGTCTCCGTCATCACAAAAGATGCAGGTTGTTACTTGGTGTTTCAAAGAAGAAAAGGAATCATTATTCCCAAGACACTAGAAACATGATGATGACTTCAAAACACTGAAAGAATTGTTTCAGTTTAGTTTGATGATAAAAATAAAAGGTTATTATTTTTTTTTAAAGCAGCATTCAATATGTCCCTTGCAGCTTCAAAAGAACCCCTATTTCAAATCCCTTCCTGATGATTTATATCAGCTACAATGACTGCCAGGCTGATTAATGGACTTCTAATCACATAAACCAAGCCACCACACTCAGTTAACAGCTCAGCACCTCCAAATAAACACTTTTACTTAGCTGCTTCTACCAGCACTTATCCTTCACAAACATTTCCCTGAAGATGTTCCCAAAAAAAATATATCAAAAAGCTCCATGAAATCACCTTAGCCTGCCCGGCTTTTTTCTAGGAGAAAAGAAAAACTTCAAAAAATTTTCCATGGCACCCATCAACTCCATTATCTTGAAATACCCAGAGATTAAAGCCAAACTATTCAATATTTACCTCAGAAATGGCCAGTCTTTCTAAGATCACTGCTTTTGGTCCACCTATCATCTCCAAACACCTGACGACCACCTACTAGTGTTCAAACAAGATAAGGACAGATTTCAAGAATAAATCTAAACAGCTAAAGCTGGATCCCTCTAAGCAAATGTTAAATTTAATGCCTCATCTGTTAATATGCCAGTCTTCTTAGTAAATAGTAACTAACCAACCCCTTTATCAACTCACAATATACTTTTTTGTGCTTCAGGCCTCTTTTCATATATTCCAAGACAGGTTTTACCTTTAGACTAATACTCCACTGAACCAATCAACTCTACGTTGTTGACCTCAAACATTCTGTTGCGACACCACCACCCCCTGAATTATATCATAATATTAATGCCTAGAACAAACATCAGACCAGCATACAACAAATAAGTCCGCCTCAGCTCCTTAAAAAAATCTAACAACCTACTCAGCCCACCTTTTAATAATAAAGAATCTTAAAGATCACTGATCAGGCATCGGCAGATTAGGGTAGTAGTGATAGTTCACCCTGAAGGCCACTGGGTCCAAGAATCATTTACTTTTGCTGGAGCCAGTCAGAAAAGCTCAGGTAGAATTTCCTCCCCACTTCCCAACCTAGAACTTCTAGAAATCACAGGTCACCATAACTGGGGTAGTTCATTCTCCCTGCACATTAAAAAAAAAAAACTCTTGGTATTCTCACCTCTGACCAGATTAAAAACAAAACAACTATCCTTGAAGATTAGATGCCATAATTAGAATACAACAAGCCTTGTTATTTGTTGTCATGGTTTTATCAATAATGCAAAATAAATTTCTACTGGCTTAAACCTCGAAACAGCAGAACTCTTGAGCATACCACAAAAGGAACTGAGGTCCAGTTATGGAAAGATGTTACACTATATACAATACAGTTCAGTATTAACAGCATAGTTTCTATTACAGTCTAATGTCAGTAATAGTAGTCTTAAATCAAGATTACACTGACAACACACCTTGTAATCTCTACCAGAAAATGTGTCCTCAGTCTCACCTTGATGTCTGTGATCAAAGGAACTATAATGAAGCAATTTACCATCAATGAGAATTGGCAGGTGCTCTTTTAATCTCAATTAACCAACTGGCTCTCTCTCAGACAGTACCACTTTCTCCAAGCAAACATGGAGCACATCAGCCACCATACCACATCACATTAACAAAAATGTATGAAAAAAGATAGGAAACTCATATATTTAAAATTCATCTCCACTTAGATACAAATAAGCATACCTTAT
This sequence comes from Nautilus pompilius, assembly GCA_018389105.1. NCBI lineage: Eukaryota > Metazoa > Mollusca > Cephalopoda > Nautilida > Nautilidae > Nautilus > Nautilus pompilius. The sequence continues at coordinate 451,339 of JACATO010000121.1, forward strand.
CTATAAATGTTTGGCATATTGCACTGTCAACACTGTATTTTTTTGCTGTTGTTATAGCTCAGCAAATCCATAACTTGCTTATCATTTATCATTTTTGTTGTTTATTTTTGGCTGAAGAATGAAACAAATGTTCACAAATCATTCAGAAAAATTTGTCCAAATATAAAGTGAGAGGCAGTAAATGAAGAAATATCAATATTATGTAAAGAAGGTATACAAGATCAAATGGAAGCAGCCCAGCTGGATTGTTCAGAAAATCCTTAGTCCCTAGTCCATAGATAGTTTGAGTTGGATCACCTGTTTAAGAATGTGAGAAGAAAGGAGAATGATAATTAAATGTTTTGGCCAGTTCATGAGGTGCAACTAAATATGATGCAAAATTTTACAAAATTAAAGTTCTTAATCTGTGGAGAAAGATAAATGTGTCAGAATCTGGTATCCTGGCTTAAATTTTCTTTCCGATGTGAATTTTAAAATTAATGAAATTGTTTTGTGATGATTAAGTCAAATGATAAAACTCTACCTCTCACTATATTTCTTGTCCATATAATGAGATGATGGTAAAGAGTGATAATTTGGGTGTGTTTTGCCAGTTCACAAATTCTGGAATATGTTGCGGTGGAAAAGAACGTGCACATACACAAACTTATGCAGATTTCCCTTTTTTGCCAGACTATCAAAGCCAAACAAAATAAATGACTGTTGACCCCAGTGTGCTCCATTTATTTGGTCAATACACCCTGACCACAATCAGCAACCAGAGTCCTCTGCAGACGAGCCAATTTTTGGCATGACCGCCTGTCAGCAATGCGTCTCTTCAACAAATGCCTTGATGACCCTCCAGTCTGTTTGCTTTCTATTTCTATTATTTCTGGTTCCCAATGTTTCTCAACTCCAAAATTACGGCCATCCCCTCAAGGACCCCAATGATCAGAGGTTGCATTAATTCAAGATAAGTGTTTATAACTCAATTAACTCACCACAAAGCCAGGACAACTCTGGTGTATGGTATGTCAAGTACATGTTGAACACGACAGACAACGCAATTAGTTCTTCCCAAAACTTCTGCCCGTGTTTTGCTCACCAAACAAAGGGGTTCATCCGAAAAGCAATCACATGCTTAAACATGTAAAATGTTCTAGTCAGTGATCAATGACTTAAGGGGCTTTTCTTTACACACTTTAATGAAATAATGGATTTACTACAACAACAAAAAAAAGGAATTTAATGCTTACAGCAAAAGGAATTTTCTATTTCAAAGGTTGTAGATACATGGTACAATCACAAAAAAATTTTTTCATACATTTTTCAAATTTTATGTTAATGCACGAAGATTCAGTGACCAAAATGTTACACTGCTTGAAAAAGTTGGTCCACAAAGCTGAAAAGGGTTGGTGGCTGACTTCCAACTATCATTTTTCTTTATTTCAGCTGATAAAAAGTTATGAGTAATTCACTTTATAACTATTAAGCAAAAATCCAAAGAAATTTTAATTTCAATGAACAAATCCTTAATATGTCGATACCTTGAGTATTTCCATGAGTTAAGAAAGGAAATTAAAATATTAGAAAGCATTCAGCAAAGATTCACTAAACGTTTTTAGAAATTTATTTAAAATATGCTGAACAATTAATAACGATAATTTACCTAGATGAGATATTTGGCAGATCTGATGCCAGTTTTTATCAAAATTATTAAGGATCAAACCATGTGACAAAATTCATTTCATAATTTGCCAAGACCAATCCTAGGGGCACAGAAAGTGGAATCAGAAATAAATGGAATTACCAGTTGTTGTTGACATTTGTAATGTAAAAAAATTTTTAATCAACTTTCAAACCATTTTGTTTCCACAGAAGCCTTTTACAAGACAAGGTTTTCCCTAAACTATCATACTGGGGTGCAGTGCTTTGCTACTGTAACGCTACACTAGGATTTTGAGAAAGAATTTTGTGAATCTACCTGATAACTCTTTTTTTGGTCCAAAAATGCAGTTTCCCATTGAGAATGAATCATCTGAACTAAAGTTGTAAAGTCCACAGTAATAACAGTCAGCCATTTGATAATGTAGCGCAAACCTCACTGCATCATGTTCCTAAGTTCTTTCCAATCAGGATGATCAATTTGTATAGCAAAACATGGGTGAGACCCTTCACACTCACCCAGCTGTTTAGTGTTCATGTGCTGATCATTCACCATAATAAATAGAAATCTGTCATCGCTACTTGAGCATGTAAAGAAAGCACCTAGAATTGAATGAAACCAATCTCTCAATTTTGGTCCAGCATCAACTGGTTCCTCATCAACACTTATCCAAATCCACTTATCTGACTCCAAATGAATCAAATTTAAACCACAAAAACAGTTACTTGAGTTCTTGGGAGAATGAATGTGAATAACAAATTAATTTAATAAGTATGACATGCAAGTTAGAGAAAATTTTCCAGCAAGAACACTGCTACCCAAGATGACTTCCTGCCTCCTTTTAGCAACTTCACTCAAATCCTCTCAGGATTTTATGGTTAGAAGATTGAGATCCAACCTCATTGGCCGAGAAGAGTCACATAAGAATCCTAAGTCATTCAGTCTCTAGATCCAACCTCATTGGCCGAGAAGAGTCACATAAGAATCCTAAGTCATTCAGTCTCCTAGATCCAACCTCATTGGCCGAGAAGAGTCACATAAGAATCCTAAGTCATTCAGTCTCTAGATCCAACCTCATTGGCCGAGAAGAGTCACATAAGAATCCTAAGTCATTCAGTCTCTAGATCCAACCTCATTGGCCGAGAAGAGTCACATAAGAATCCTAAGTCATTCAGTCTCTAGATCCAACCTCATTGGCCGAGAAGAGTCACATAAGAATCCTAAGTCATTCAGTCTCTAGATCCAACCTCATTGGCCGAGAAGAGTCACATAAGAATCCTAAGTCATTCAGTCTCTAGATCCAACCTCATTGGCCGAGAAGAGTCACATAAGAATCCTAAGTCATTCAGTCTCTAGATCCAACCTCATTGGCCGAGAAGAGTCACATAAGAATCCTAAGTCATTCATCTCTCTAGATCCAACCTCATTGGCCGAGAAGAGTCACATAAGAATCCTAAGTCATTCAGTCTCTAGATCCAACCTCATTGGCCGAGAAGAGTCACATAAGAATCCTAAGTCATTCAGTCTCTAGATCCAACCTCATTGGCCGAGAAGAGTCACATAAGAATCCTAAGTCATTCAGTCTCTAGCCATATAAGAAAGAGATGAAAACAGATAACGGATTTCAATCAGAGTACTAAATACATTTAAACAAAATCGGTAATTCAGTATGCAGCGTTTGTATTTGATACAAATCCATAATAATTATGGACAATCCAAAATGCTGGCATCTCTGATGCATACTTACTGTCTCAAACATTTTTGATGACTTAGCCAATGATAAAAAAGAAAAAGAGCCATAAGATAATTTTCTGTGCTACTCTTTAATCTATTCAGAGGGGGGAATAGTTCAATTTGTAAATTCAGCAATGTTTCAAGGCCAGTGTTTATAAATTAACTCATTCCTTATTACAAAGTGAAAGTAGAAATTTGTTTTCTACGGCATCTCATTGTTTAGACTGCATTTTTACATACATACAAAAGCAAACTTGATTCTAATGATCTGCAAACAAAATGAACAGTTGTCCAGAAGAAAGAAACATTGAGAATAGCTTAAGGAACCTTTTAGCTGCTTCACAAACTGATTAACAGAATTTCCTAGATTCTGCTCTCCCCCCCCCCAAACCACTCGAGTGCTCTTCACTATTTCAAATCAGTCCGTGTTTCTTTTCAATGCCTTACGGGAAAACATCCAGTTTTTATGTACACTCATTAATAAAAACTTCTGATTACAAAAGTATGGCAAAATGTAATACTCAAGAAATCATTTTTTTCTTAATTACAAAACTACCGAAAAGCACCAATTTAAAAGTTTGCATGCATAGAGATTTTTCTGAACATCAGATAATCAATTTAGCCGTCCTGCTAGTTTGGTGTGCGAGGAAGGGAAGAATAATTGTTATATTTGAAAATTTGTTTGTGTGAATCTATTATTATTATTATCATTATTTTTTAAATTTAACAAACATCAACAAAATAAAGTAACAAATATTTACCATCTCCAGAGAAAACTGCGAGTTTAAATTAAGATTATTTTTTCAAAAATTCATCGCATCAACCAAATTCTCCAAATCCAAATTAGATAATAATAATACCCTGATTTTACTCGTGCACCCTTGGATTTACCCACTGAGGTGCACCAGGTGCAAGCAGAAGTGGTACAATGCAAACCGTATTTATTTTGAAAGTTGCAAGCAGAAGCTATGTTTCCTTTCACCTTCCCAGAGTTAAGAAATACTCTGAAGATGGACAGCAGGAAGGCACCAGACAACATTAACAAAATTTACAACGACTAGTAAAACCAAAAAAAAAAACTGTTCAGTACAAGATTTACAATGATTCTCCTGACGCAGTTGAGAAACTTCTAAAACAGAAAGCTTGGAAAGGTGTGAACTATGTGGGTGTGACCTCAGTTGAGGTCAAGTGGGTACCAGACACTTTGAGAAGGGCAATTAGGAGTGAAAAGTAGTGGCTAGGTTCCTTCAGTTCCAATGATCAAATTGCATGTACTTGGTAGATGAACTTATTCAAAGTATAGTCAGTCTCCTCCTGTTGCAGCTTTTAATGGGGTGAGAGAATATAACAATTTCTGAAGAAAAAGATAAGTAAATAAAATAACACAAATAGATAAGAAAAGGAAATAAATGCTAAACAAAGAATCATAAATAAAAAGTATAAAATTGCACTTTCTATCCTGTTAGAGATGAAGATATCAAAATCTTTATTAACTCTCCGCCACTTAAAGGCAGGAGGGCAGAATCCATAATGTTTCAGGGTCTCAATGAAGATCTTTACCATAAACTTTTGCCATTCACTCCAGTAGATTAAATGTGTATTTGAAAACAGCACAATTACTCATGATTTAGTAAGAAAGATATGCCTCATGAAGATTTGTTAATGCCATAGTGCTGGGAATTTTAAAATATCAGACAAGTAACAATATAAGAATTACAAAAGCATTTGATTGACAGGTTTGTCTGCTTTTAAACAGATATATCCGTAGTCATCATATTTTGTTGAGTTACTATACATAAAAATCTACTTTATCTTTAGCTCAGTTAATCCTGGAACTGTGTGTGTATTACATGTCTCCATCATTTTGTTTTCTACAAAAACAATTGTTCAGGATTAAATCCATTCCAAGAAGTATTAAAACTGTTGCTATGTGATAAGTACAAGAAAGAAATTCATTTTTAGCTAGCCAAAGTAAATTAACATATAAATCTTTAAACTATTTATCAAAATGAACTTTACCATAAAAGAACTCTCTTTCAAACGCATATTCCTAACAGTAGGAAGAGAAATGACTGCTTGCACCATGCATTTAAAAAAAGGCAATTAGCTGATTAAAATAAACAATTCTCTCTCCTCTCCCAGAAGATGGCACTAATAGATAGTTATGGTATTATGTCTCATCCTGCCAGATTCTTTAATTCTCAGCCTCAACCGATTTGAATACTAAAGCATTTTACCATCATAGATGAGCTAGTCAAAGGTTATCTGAAGAGATACTGGCACCAAAAGTTCAGAATGTGTAGAGAGAGCAACACAGATCATAGATGGTAACAGGGGTAATAACAGCCACTACTACATGCATGGGTTATCTCGCAGCCAGTGGTTAAACTACTGGAATGCCAAAGTTGAAGGTCAGAGTTCAATTCCTAGTTGGGACAAACCCAGTTTGGCAGACCTCCATGGTATACTTTCTTCATGCATGCTGGCTACTAAAAAGTCTCACATGTACTTTGTTGTTGTTGTTTTTTAAGCAGATGAGAAGTCCCAAAATTTGTTTTCTGGGCTGGAAAAAGTGCACTAACAGTCTTAAGTCTGAACTGGTTAATTTGCTAGTAAAACAAAATATTCCACATCATGTTTTCTTTCCTCACCCATACCTGGATCAAAACAAAGACCAGCCTTTATCTATATACAGGGTGTGTCAAAAATATATATATATACACTTTTCTATAGTCTAGCAAACAGATGCATATTGCAAGATAGAATTTTTGCTTCATGCATTAGACACTTGAGACATGTCCACCCTCAGTATCCATGTAGGCATTGCAGCATCTGACAACAAACTGAGCCGCACAGAAATGTGTTTTCACAGAAATAGCTGTTGAAGCATCAACAATTCTCTGTTGGAGTTTGGGAATGGTATCTGTTTCTGTGGCATATACTTTGTATTCAATAATACACCCACAGGAAAAAAAATCTGGACTAAGATCTGGAGAATGTGACACATTCCCAACTAGTTCACATCCTTCTCAATAATGTGTTAATCCAAGAATGCGAGTACATCTTGATGAAAATGTGGAGTTATCTTGCTGATAATCACTTTCTCATTGTTATACATATGGTCTAAATGCTAGTCACAATGTTGCCTTTAAAGTGATTTAGGAACTGGTAACCAACCTGTCACCGCATCACTAAACAAGACGGGCAGAAAAGGCACCTATCCACACTGCAATCCATGAAAGGTTTATGGTTCTCAGTAGCAAAGTACATACAGTTGGCTGGTCATAGTTAATTTAACTTAAAGCCTTCCATGTCCGATTACATAACCATATCAACAATGGGTGGATTCTGATGTGCTCTATTTTTAAAAAAAAAAAATCCTGCAGAATTCAAGAATCAGGCCTGAGTCATCTTTCATTCAATGCCTGTAACATTTGTGGAAAGTAGTTTCTGTTTTTGCATCCCTGTCATTGGACATTTGACATGCATCAGACTAATGACCATATAGTCGTGTGAATTTCAACGGTGATCATTTAAATTTGGCCAACTCAGATGCAGTATTTTCTTCAATCTGTGTAGATCACCCTTTAGACATCCTTTATATGATGCCTTCAGCCTTAAATTTGTCTCCCAGCCATGCGAATAGGTTGGTGGTAGTGATTCATACTCACAAGTTCACACACACTGTACCTCAGCAACATTCTCAAATTTCAAGTACCACTTTATTATCTGCTTATGCTGATCAAAAAGGACAACATCACACTTGTCATTTTTGCCACATACTAAAACCACTTGTCATCAGCCGGACCCTGTTGTTTTTGCATGAGAGCGTCATCTGTGAGCTCCTGAATGAAACATGCCTTAATGTTGAGACAAAATGTCTGTGTATGATAGCATATGAAAATATGTATTTATCTTCTTGAGGCATCATGTACATACCTCCCACACACACACACACATACAAAATTTACCTGAATGTCAGTTTTGTGCAATGAATACTAGCATATACTCCTAGAACATAACTAATTCTCTATAAAGAAAGCCACTAATTATTTGGTCAAAACTTATCCGATATCTCATCTTTGGTTCATTCTTGGCTGCTCATTTTTGTATAACTAGCTAAATATTTGTTTGTGCTTATTTTTTTAAGTGAGACAAGTAGCCTCATGATGCCAGAAGATAAATAGATATTATGATTAAGTTATGTTATATAGTTTAATAAAATAACAATTACAAGTCATAGTATAGTGTCAATGTTGTCTTCCTGTTAAATGTCATAAAAGAACAACCTCTTCGTCCAATGCTAGGCACTATCAAGTTAATGTATGTCTACATTAGCTTCAAATTTCCTCCACCAAAGGTCACTTAGGTATATGAGGACTATGTCCAACAAGCCTGGGGTTAACATTAATATTCCTCTACAATGTTATGCTGTTTTTGGCAGCTAAATATATTTACATAAAAGAAAAAAGTTCTTAAATATATTAAAGTTTAGTGGATAGAAGACAGTACAAAAAAATAAAAACAAATGGTAAAAATTTCATTATATTTTTACCAAACAAAAGGAAACAAAATTAATTCCAACTTGTTTTGAACCACTGACTGGTCCTAATATAGGTAGTCCGCCCCATAGAGAACAGCAGGAAAAGTTGTTGCATTTCCTTCTAGAACAGGGCTGCACAACTGGCAGCACACAGGATACATGCAGCCCTCGATCAAGTTCCCAAAATCTTATGATAATGAAGCGAATACCTACATCTCTGTGTATGTCTCTTTCTATCTATCTATCTCACATTTTTTCAACATGGATTTATACTCTGCTAAACTTGACAAACCTTCATATCACACACACACACACTAGTAGCAGCAGCTATGTATTTGCATCGTGACTCCATCAAATTAGCAATAGTTGCTACATTTCCAAATGGATTTCCACAGAGTTCACAATCAGTGAGTGCAGTCTCTAGTTGCCTTTCATCAAGGTCAGTCTATATCAATTTTTTAATCAACAGTTTTACCTCCTAAGTTATCCCATCAAACAATGGCATGACAAAGAGCTCAAATGGATAAATATGTATCGCAAAAACTGTTGAGAGATGTTGCTTACTTTTCTCCATGTAGACGGAAATTTTGTTCCCTTTCTTGCTCTTGCTCAAGATCTCATTCTTTTTTTCACCCAAATTCTCATTCCCCTTTTTGTTCCTGCCTGATATCTTATTCTATTTGTTTTCAAAAACCACATTAACCCTGTTTGTCACGAGTTCTTCGGAGAAATGGAAATTGGAAGGAAAAAACAACGGAACATTTCAGGAAAGGTGGCAGGATGAATATTTTGCTTGTAAACCAATGGAAAAGCCTGTGTATTATATGTATGCAAGTGTTATCTATTCTAAAAGAATATACCTTAAAAGACCACTGTAAATCGTTCCACAATGGAAAATTTGATAAATATCAAGATGATTCAGGAACAGCTGTAGTTGAACAGCACAAGAGAAAATTGAAGCAGCAGACAGGGATGTTTATTAAATTGATGATGGTTTAAACTTCAAGTTTAGCTGCCTCTAATGCAGTAGCTTTGGAACTAGCCAAATCAAAGCCAGTTAGTGACAGAAGTCTAATTAAAAAATGTGTGATTAACATGACAAAAGCCTTCAGTGAAGAACGCATTGCTACAAAATTTGAAAAAGGTTGTCAGTCTGGATGAAAACACTGATCAAACAGACATAAGTCAACTGCTAGTTTTTGTTCATACTATTCAGCGTGACTTCAACGTGAGAACTACTTGATCTCGCTTCATTGCTTGGTACTACCAAAGGAACTGATATTCATGAAGCAATGCAGAAATGCATGACTAAGTTGGGGGTTTTGAAAAATGTTCATGCATAGTGACTAATGGGGCAGAGGCTATGGTTGGGATGAACAATGGGTTTTGTGGGCTACTAAAACAAACAGGAGTTAGTTGCCCTACAATCCACTGCATTATTCACCAGGAGTCACTGTGTGGTAAATCAGTAAAACAAGCTAATGCCATGAAAGTAGTTGTTAAGAGAGCAAATCTCATTCGAGGCGGCAAAAGGTCTCATACACATCACAATTTTTGCGCATTTTTAGGAAAAATGGAAGCAAAGTATGGAGACTAATTCTGCATTCCAAAATACATTGATTTAGCATAGGAAAATGTCTTAAGCACTTCTTTTGAGATAAGGAAAGAGATTCCATTATTTCTGAGAAATGAAATTAAATCTAACACTACTGATCTTGAAAAAGAATTAAGTAATCCTGGCTTTCAAAGTGAATTAGCCTTCTTAACAGATATCACAAATCATCTGAATGAGTTAAATTTTAAATTGAAGAAGACGCATCAAAATTTCTCTGATTTGTTTGGCCATGTGTAGGGATTCAAAAGCAATTATTTAAACTTGCCATGGAAAAAAAATTACCTTACTCACTTTCCTTCACATGCAGAAATAGCTGAGAAACTGTGTGATAGCATAGGTTTTACAGTTTTTACTACCAGAATAGTGGACATTTTGGAGGAATTTAACAATTGCTTCTCAAAATTTGAAAATATGACAGATGGCACAGCCTTGTTCAATTCACTCGGTATAGTGATTGCAAACCAACCCCATCAGTTTCAACTGGAAACATATAGAATACAGGCAGACTCTTTTTTCAGTGGAAGGGCAGAAAAGAACAGTATCCACACATCAGAAAGTTTGGATTAAAGATGTGCTCTATGTTTGGAAGTACTTACTTGTGCAAGAGCGCCTTTTCCAAAATATCTCATTACCAATTCTTCCCTAACAGATGAATCACTGAAACACTTGATGAGACTTGCTATCAGCTTGGTTAAAAAGAATGATTCTCCTCAGTGTTTGTTCTCAGTAATTTTCTTTCAACAAATCTAGAGTATTTCTAGAGAAGTGCAGTTAATAAAAATGTAAGGTACTGTTCATTTAAATATTCCTTCATTTTAAATTAATTTCTAGAGTGTGCCCCCTCTGGTGGATACTTCCAGGTAAATGTGGTCCCATGACATTACAAGTTGGACAGCCCTGTTCCAGAATATTCAATTAATTAGTGAATGGCAACAAAGAGCCGTACTGCATATGATTAGTTACAGTAACCATGGATCTCAATCTGCCTGGTTCATGGTTATGGTCATGCAGATGAACAGATAAACAGAAGGGGAAACTGGAAATATAAAATCAGATTCACTTCCCTCCCACACAAAATAAAATCTTGTGTGGACACTTGTAATAAGAGAAGAAAAGAAGTTACCATTGCATTGGTAAATACATAGTGGTCATATGAAACAGTAGTGCACAAATTAATTTATAATAAATATGAATAAATAAAACCACAAAAGTACTCTCACTACTTTATGGATAAACCAAAAGGTACTTGTAGATTAGGGATAATTATTGTTGATGTTTTTGCCACCAATGTGGCTCAGGCGTGAGTGTGTTGGCTTCAGGACCTAAGGGTCCTGGGTTCAATTCCTGCTGCTGGCACATTTTGACCCTTGAGCAAGGTACTTTACTAGCATTGCTCCAGTTGCTGCTGGGGAGTGGCCTGTGTAGGCACTCAGAGGAACCAAGGGCAGGAGGATGCTCTGTAGCCATTACAGAGGCAAGTCTCCTATGACAAGGAAAAGTCAGAAGAATAAACAACTGCTGAAGACGGATGCACTGTGCCAGAGTGCGCATAACGACGGTGCAACGCATCCCACTCTTATGAGATGAGTGATTGAAGAAGAAGATTGGTGTTTTTGAATATGAAAAAAATGTGTAGTTTAGCCAATGAAGCTAACAGGAATATGCTGGGTAATTAAAAGAATCATAAAACAACACATTTTTCTGTACCTTTGTGTGATACTGACAACAATGAAGCAAAAGAGTTTTCAATTTTTTTTCTTGCACACCAATGCTTATAAGGGAGACAATCCTGGAGCCAGCAGATCTGACTTTGACAGGGAAATCCCTACTATATCTCTTCATTTTTCAGATGCAGGAGGAGATCCACATAGCCAGCTGGTGAATAAGAACTAGAAGATACCATGCCAGGGAGATACATCAAAACAGGAATCAAACTCGAGCCCTCAACCTTAACAGTATCCCACTAAACCACCATGCTACCCCAATCAACAAGGTTAAGCTTAGTTTCTCTAACTTATTTAAACAGTTAGGATTTATCTGGTGTATTTTATTGGACCATCAAGCAGAGATCCAATACGAGTATTTAAAATAATGATCTGAGCTGCTTGTGTAAGCAATAATGGAAATGGCTTATCTTTTATAAAATGAATGAAACTAAGTCTCAGCTATTTCCCCATTATCTAGAGACATGGAAGCAAATGTGGCTCATCACTAGTTGCAGGTAGTAAAAATCATAAGGAAACAATCTCTTTTTTTTAGTAATCTTCTATTATTTACCTGTAATGCTTTGCCAAACCAGGTAATGGAAATAAAAAGTGTCAACATGAATTTTGGAAATAGATTACACATGCACTTTTTGTTGAAAGGGTTTTATAGAAGTTCTAGAACCTTCCTGATCCTTTGACTTTCTATATCTGTAATACTTACAAGACTAAATGGTCAGTCACCTGTTCATATTGCAAAGCATGGTGTACCTACAAGTGTAGATGCCAGATTCAGTAAAACGAAATATAACTAAGTAAATAAAATTAAATTGTTTCTGCAGTTAATACTCCCCTATCCCAAATTTGTTGCATACAGGTGAGCATCATACACAGGTAATGGTTATCAAAATTTTCTCCAAGGAACAAACTTCTTTACCTTTTACCTCACAAGATCTCATTTGAAGTGCCAATCTCCTGACTGTCAGCACATGTACAATTATAGTAAATTTTGATAAACTTATTTAAAAAACAAAGTTTACTTTTAGTAGCAGATATAATCAGTCTCCTCACCTGATGATAAACAGGTAAAAAAATCTTACATCTGTTTAAGCATCTAATGATTTGGTAAACAAATATTTTAATTTTCTTTAATATATAAAATCTTGAATGGTCCCAACAGCATTTTGTTTAAAAATCAGTAGAGCATATTTGCAATCTTCTCCAATCCTAAGTTTATCAGACCTTTCAATTAGTGACACCTGCATGTACAAGTAAAAACACCTGTGCATACAGGTAATTTGTTTGTTTTTCTTTCAAAAACTTCCCGAACACCTCCACAATATGCATGTATAAACAAATTCATCGAAATAAGCAGCATTCAGGTGATAGCAGCTACTGTTTCCAGAATTATTACTGGCAGAAATGCAACCATAAAGGTAAAAAGTGGCATTATGGCCATTCAATATTACTAAGCAAAGAAGAAAAGCAAGCACAATTAAGAAAAAATACATTAGCATAATTAATGAGTTTTTGCCTACAAAGATTAAAACTGTGAGTCACTTAATCACTCGCAGTGTGACAAAAAAAATGGCTAAAGTTTACAGTACATGTGAAAGTTCTGAAAATATTAATGGTATATCTATAACAGCTAGCCAGACTAGGTAGAAAGTAATTAATAAACCAAATATTTGTTTAAGATATACATTTTTTTAACAATTATATCGATGAATTTAACTCACCAAAAAATCTGAAGTTTTCTTACAAATATTTAGGTAAGACTAAGGCTACTAAAGATGAAGATATCTATCCATGGATGGCAAGAAATAGTCAACTTTGCTGAGGAAAATGTCTGCTGTGATGAACATAAAGATTCAAAGTCACAATTGTCAGGTAAGACTATTATTCCATTCTACCTGAAGATAACTCACCATCACTACCCATCGTAGAAATACACTGGCTTACAGTTGCTAGGAAATCAACTGTGCTAGTATTAATACAGAACAAAATCAAAGAGGCTTTATGGTTATTTTAAAGACAGCATGACACCAAATGAAAATGATCAAATTAACCTACTTTTTTATCATATTATTATATCTTGTAAAGACAAATCTTCTGAAAGATGTGAATTAAAACGCTCTCGTGTTTCCAGTGTCAGCTCCGATGTTGAACTCTATAAACAATGCACAATCTCTCAGATATATTAAGTCAATATTTTTTTTAAAAAACGTCACCTGTCCACACTCCGCTTTCAACTAGAACCTTCGACAAGAATTGCGGAAATAATTTTAGCCAATGGAAATTTTTCCTTTTTGTTTAAAGCTGGAGCTTCTTTATACAGGAAGCATGTGACTGATGGCTCTTATAATAAGAGCCAGTTGCATACTTGAGCCAATATAACCCAACCAGCCTGTTTACTCTTCATCAAAAGTCTATTGCCGCAGTTTCTGTTTGAGAGATCTGCTAAGTTAACAGGAGCTTGCTCCACACCGGGCTTCGGACACCAACTCCAATCCCTTCTCCTCGGAGATAAACACGCATACACGATACAACAACAGCAAAAAAAAAAGTTCAATGTCCTTAAGACAAAATTATTGGTATAATTTTTTTTAAATAAGAAGGAAATTATGAATGGAAATACTTTTTTTTTTTTTTTACTGTTATGAATACCATTAATCCTGTAGATTTAATTTTTTTTTTAAAGTTTTAGCTACTTACTACACCCCATTATAAAAACCTGCCCTTGAGCAGCAGCTTCCCTCCCCCTTTCTTTCTTGTTATGATATTATAACCTGTGAGTTACAGGCACCGAATCATTCAAGCCTGACTTTTCACACAACCAGTAAATGAGACACTAAATTCTCTAACTCCCCTTCCCCCCACCTTTACAACCAACTAGGAGCATCTTAATCAGACGGGACCCAGCCTAGAAAAAACAGCGCCCCCAAACATTCCCAGATGTACTAGAGCTAGGCAAAATATATGACTGGGCTATTAGAACTGAAGCAGGTGCCAAACACTCATCAGCATCAATTTCCTCATCTTCCTTCCTCTGTAAGTCAGTCAGTCTATGCCAGCCTGATTTCCATGGCAACTGCATCTATCTGGTATACTGTGCTATCAAGTTACTTGGGGGGGATCACTGGAGGGCAATGTATGGTGGATGGTGGGGATCAAGAACTCTCCCCTTCCAAACCACTACCATTTCTGCTTCAAAGGGACTCTTGTTTCTTTCTTCTGACACCTACCTCCTGGTCATGCCCCACCCAGGGTGGGGAAAACCATAAACAGTAACAATGTGCTAATCCACTTCTATACCCTAACCAGCCCAGTGATGAAGCAGCAACTAACCCTAGAAGTTGGCACTGTATGTGTGTGCATGTCAACTTGGCTAGTATACACATTAAGCAATCAAGGTCATTTGTTGTGTGAATGATGATGATGATGATGATACTGGGGGACCCCAAAAAGTTCTTCAAGCTAAAAAAAAAAAAAGGATAGGTTTATTCATAGAAAAGTTGTGCATGCAAATCCATAAAAAAATTTTTTAAAAACACTATAGTGCCACATGGCCTTGAATGGGACCATAAATCAACCTCGGAGGTTTATATGGGGATTACTCTCCATACAGTGAAAGATAAATAAATCTAAATTATCCACATAAACCATGAAGCCAGCAAATCAAAGTCTTCTGAAAACAAAAATAAAATTAAAGACCTCAACCTCTGAAATAACAAGGATGCTCTAACATTGGAAATAAAAGATGGATTTTGAAGCTAACCAAGATTTATGGTCGCTGCTGTCAATTCCTAGGTGATAGGTGCTCTGGTCATGATTCAAACCATAGTAACCAAGTTCTACTTAAATAAATACCATCAAGAAAATTATTATTAATAATTTTTCAGTTTATGTCATGTCATACTCTGGGAAATTAATTTTGATAAAACGATCCATTCATTTCATCATTCATATGATGCAAAGTAAACTGCATAATGGATCTGCTATACTTTCACTCGGACACGAGGGGAAAACATTCATTCAGCTAAATATGTTAACCAAAACTTTGCTTAGATACCTAGAAGCTTAGCTTTTTAATCCATAAACCACCGATGAAGACTGTTAACAGATGTTATTTAACCACAACCAAAAGTTCTAATAACTTACCAATATCACTAATTCTTAAAACATTCAGAAAATGCAAGCTTTCCATACTTTTCAGTGTATGTGACATGTGCCATTAAGATAAACAGATGTGCACCTTTAAGCTACACAGTTTGGTTCTTGTATACCATAGTGGTACATGGTGTGTGCTGTATGGGTTCTAACAGCACTTTTTCTATTTGAAGTTTAAATAATAATAAACCAATAAATAAATAGCCATTAATTTTTAAATCCATTTGATTTATCAGTAGTTTTATTAGTGAATTAAAATATATAAATGTGCGTGCATTTGGTCTGCCTTTAACAACAACAATTTTTTTTTCACTTCTTTTAATTGTTTGATTTGAAATATTCCTCTGTGGCATCAGCTTTTAACTTACAAATGTTCAGAGAAGTGGGTGACATGGTATAATATACACTAGTACTACACTAACATGACATCTACATTCATGCTGTGTTAGTACAAGCAATAATTAGTGCTTTTGACCAGATATCATTATTCCCTCCTATGAAAATTTCAACAAACAAATTAAAAAACCTATTAGGTGACAAGTCATTACCACCTACCTTCCCATTTTGTATTTATTAATTTTTCTTAATAGCCTAGGCTATTAATTGAGTAAACGCTACATACTGTACAGAATGGCATTATGCAATCCCCTCCCACGTCTCCCTCTCTCATGTTTACACTACCATATTTAATTACATGAAGACAATAAAAAAATGGTGTACTAACTACAAGACAAGAATAGGGATATTAAAAAATGCAAGAATCTCAAAGAATAAACATAGTAAAGCAAAAATAGAAAAGGGAGAGAACTGTGTTTTAAGGGAGATTATAACCCTGGCATCCTGACTATGGGCATTGAAAAAGATTCAATTTAAAACATTTAAAAATGTTTCACACTTTGTTTTTTACCTGGATGATATCCCATTAAAAGGCGAGACTTTAAGGGCATGTGTACATTTGATAGTATCAAAACCCAAAATAACAAAAAAAATTTTAAAGTAGGCTACAACTTGGTTAATTTTCAAAGTTCTGCACAAAATGACCAGGTAAATTTGAAAAAAAAAAGAAGAAAGAATAAATTTTAAGGGTCAGTGGTGCAGTTATTCAGAAGTGGATTCAGATGTTTGATAAATGAAAATATGAAGTTTGAGATCAAAACAATAGTGACCAGTAACTACAGACCAACAAAAACAAATTTATGATTCATAAGATCAAGAAAATGTTTGCCCAGGTGGGCAGCCTGACACGACCAACATTTAATAAAGAAAATGTGCAATCTGTCCGTTGGAGGAATACGGTCCTTAAAAAGAAACAAGAGTATATTTCTAAGTTTAACTGTAAAAGAAACATTCAGTTCCAAAAATGGATAAACAAAAATGAAGCATGAGGCTTAATCAAAGATTAAATCCCTCACATATATGTGCACAAGGAAGCAGTAAAGAGACTCTCTTGTGTACTGTAATGTTCCATTAGATTTTTCACCAAATTCAGATGTTTTTGTATGCACAAATTTTAATGTTTACATAATGTTGCTACTGATTAGATGTAAAATAACTTAAGAATCTGTCGACTTGATTCGAAGCAAGAGACAACAACAACGATAACAAAACACATCTCTTAAGTGAAAGTTTCCATAAAGGTCAGCTTAATTTGATGCGATGGACAGCTCTTTAGAAACAGATACAGCATCTTTGAGAACACAGCTTCCAGGTGCAAGAGGCTGGTAACATTTGACCAGAATATCAGTACCACCCTATTTAATTTCTTACCATGCAGACAAATATCCAGGTCTGAAGATACAGTCAGCCTTTTAATAACTACAAGATTAAGAGTACCTTCCTCCTCCTACAAACTCAACAACATGAGCAAATAAACAACGGAGGAAATGGTGATAAGTATATCATTATAGCAGTCAGGAACACACTGAGTATCATCATATGAAATCACAGAAACCTTTTGGTTGTGTAAATAAAGACATGTTTGCGCTAGGTCTTCCAAAGCAAGCCCACAGTATTTGATAACCCTTACAAACCAGATGCTGTTGGGGAATGACTTGGGGGATATAACAGAGATTTAGAATCAATATAAAGATGCTGGTGTCAGAGCACAGAAGCTCAGAGATGTTGTTGCATCAAAAATTATTTTAAATCTCAACTGTACAAATTTCTTATCATAAATCTTGTTGGATTTACTAAAGTTCTCATTTGTAAACTCAAGTTACATAGCTTTGTAATTTCAGTTCTAAGGAAACTGGTTAACCAGTTTAGCTTACAGTTACTTTAGAGTTGGTGCAATGAAATGTTTACAATTTTTCCTGGTAGCACATTTGTAGAGACAAGTTTTCCACTAAGTCAAAGTCACTAAAAACATATCTTAAACTACTACTTCAAAGTGAAATCAAAAGAGTTATTTCTTCTTTCAAACTGGCTCCAGTTTCCTTGTTTTTATGTACTATGGGTAGAGGCAATGTGTAACTTACTGATCCTATATAGCAGTTTTATACCCAACAAATAACTCTGGTCAATCAGTGATAAATATTCCAGCTAAGTGCAACAATAAGAGGAGGAGGAAAAGGTTTCTGGTGATGGCATCACATCTGAACTATTCTGAGCAGTCCAGTCCAAGCGATGCTTTACAACATAAGGTTACTGCCAATTTCACAGTAGTTCTGGAGAATCACCCTTTTATTGAGAGATCTATCATAAACCTGTTAATCTAAAATTCAAGATGAAAAAAATCCATCAATTCTCAAACTATTTAAACCAAACAATCATTGGTAGATTACTGGGCCGCTAAGGTAAAAGGCCCAAGTTCGAATCTTGGTCAAGAATACCTGTTTGGCGTACTTCCCTGGCATGGTTTCTTCCCACTCTTCTTCACCGACCAGTCAACCAGTGTCAGTCACACTCTTTGGCTTCCACCCAAATCTGGAAAATGAAGTGTCCTAATAAGGATTTCCCATACTGAATCCAAAAGTTCAGTGACCCACATGGTGCAGACAACTGTGACACTATACTCCATCACCATGGTTGTTTCCCTTGTAGACATCAATGTATCCCACAACAACAAGATGCCATCTTTACATGATATCTACAGAACACTGAATATTGTATCTACTGTGTAAAGATGGTCATTCATTCAGGTCTTTAACAAGTGAAGAAGACTTGTTCAGTGTCAGTTACTTTACAAGAATATAATACATAAATGTTATGGCTGCAATCAAGTTAAAAGCAGTTGAAATACTTTAAAGCAGTGGTTCCCAACCTTTTTTGGACTCGTGGATCTTTTTCTAATACTCAAAAGACCTGCAACCCCCTGCTACACTTCCATATTTGAAAAAAAAACCAAAGAATAAAGTTAGCAAAAAAATCACATAAATAAGGGTTTTAGTACATTTCATCATTCATTTATTGAAAATTATTTTAGTGATTTTTCGGGGAACAACATCTGCACATATAGTAATTTCACAACAGCTAAACAGAAATCTGCTGGTATCAGTGAACTCTATCTCTGATCAGAACAGCTGTGTGGTGGTGTGTCGTGTTGGCGCCCAAGTTTGTCTAAAATCAAGCTGGCTAGTGCATGTCTGGTCGAAGTCATAGTCCAGTCCTTGTGGCATGCTCTGCCCCAGGCATCAGGGTCCAAGTCTTTTAGCTGCAGGCCCAAATGGTGTTATCCAATAGGAGCGCGGCTCAATTGCATCAGTCCTACTGTGGTAACAGTTCGAGTTCCGGCCTTTGTTGCCAGCGTGTACTGTCCGTGTTTCTATGAGGGTGGCAGAGCGACTGGAAGCCACCAGGGGGGGGGGGATGCAACTGGGAATGCCTGTCATGGGAGACAAGCGTTACACCTTCGGTGCTCGGCCTACCATTAGTGATACGGGCGTATTGGACGCAGGCTAATTTGTGTATCATTTTTTCTGGAAAAAAGTGCGTCTTATAAGCCAGTAAATACAGTACATATAAACAAAACAAACACATGCTCATGAACAGTTTCCTGACTCATTCATACGACAAAAATTGAAACTTCTAGGGTTCGTTGCGAACCACTGCTTTAAAGTGTTTATGTTCTTAAACTAGGAGAAGATTTAAAGCTAAATGTGACTAAATAGCATAAAATGTATTATCTAAATTAAGAATAAAACAGTAATGATGCTTTTTTTCAATTCAAACACTGAATCACCAAGTTATTTTAAATCTCTCTCTACTGGCTAAACCTTGATGCTAAAATAACCATCCACTAGAAATCCAGTAGGAACCAAAGAAATGCAATTCAAAGACATTATTTTATGTATTCACTCATAACTAAATAATCCAATTCTGGATGCACAACTTTCCCACAGGTTCTGCAAGTGAACAGTTGTTGTGGGAGTATGGATTTCATTAGACATCTTTGTTTAATTTTTTGCATTTTGTTATCTTGATCATTAATCGTTTTTTCTTCTAAGCCATTTTGGAAAATCAGTTTTCTTTTTTCTAGTGTAGCCAAAATTTTTCCAGTTCTCTGTAACAATGCAGCATTTCTTCTCATATGCCTTTTAAAATTTCTTTAAAATGCTTCTTTTTTATCCCTTCACATTGCTTCCCATCAACAAGTTGCAAGTAAAAGATTTTGGAAATTTTTTAATCCGGCATTCTAACTACGTGTCCAATCTGCCGCCCCATGATTCAATACTCTAAATTGACTTCCTTAACAACTTCTAGATTAGCTATACATCCTACCATTTAATATTTTGAATAACTCACGTGAAATCCTTCAAGCTGTTTAATAAGCCTTCTATGTAATCCCCATGTTTTACAGCCACACAGTAAATAGAATCACAGCTTGGTAGTCTTTGGTCTTCGTCAATACAGTGAGTTTCATGTTCTTCAGATTAACAGAACTTCGGGCAACCAAACGCTGCAGATGATTTTCTGATTTGATTATTGATTTCTTAATCAAGCAAAACATTTTTAGATAAAATGCTTCCATGGTAGAATAATGAATATCATTAAGTGTTATCATCAACAATTACTTTTGAAACATCACTGAGAATTTTAATGGCTGATACATAACTGTTTTAATAAGAATGTATATATTTGTTTAGCGTGCATTGTAGATCTGTGCTATGTTCAAAAATAGCATAATAACTTGTGTATTATTATTCATTAATATCAAGAGTAGCTTTTGACTTAGTTTAGAATCTGCTTAGATTGAAGAATTTCCCTTGTGCAAAAGTGAACATTCATTCCAGATTTCAGCTTAATTTGAGATTGATTTAAGAATGCTTCTGTATATAAAGTGAAAAGAATAGGAGCAAGAATATGTCCTTGTTTTACATTATTTTGGAATGCAAAAGCTTCAGATACGTTGACATCATACAATACATAGTTTCCTTATTATGGAAGGAGACAAATTAAGCTAAACAGCCAAAGTTTTTCAGCACTTTCTGTAATGCAGCAAAGTTTGAGTTCCAAAAAAGCTATGTAAAGGTCTTTTTTTGTTGCTCTTGAGAATTTTCTTATATTAAACATGCAAAGAAAACCAAGAAATTCTGCCTCTATTAAGGCAAAATCCTTTGCATGATTTAAGCAGTATTTTGTCAACTTTATAAAATGATTAAGCTTCGGTAATAACGTGTCAGACTTTACCTTATTTTCGCGCCAGCCTAGAAGCGCTAGTAATCACAATTATTGTAATGCAAAACGTGTGAGATTAGGATAATATGGATCTGTTGTTACAAAGGGTTAGCCCCCCCACCAAGGCTCAACCTGTGCTGAATAATGTACATTTGAAGGGTAGTTAGATTCTTTTCATTACATTTTTTTTTTTAAGAAAGAATTCTGCAGGTAATTTCAATGGGTCCAGAAGCTTTATAACTATCCCTCTGATTGGTCGCAGTCAGTTTTTATCTCATTAATTGAAATAGGTTCATCCAATTCATCAATAACTGGATACCGGGTTAAGCTGAAATATAAGCGCTAGTTGAGATGACTTTTTGCTCACTATCCAGTCTTGTCTTTAATCAGTTCTGACCATCAAAGCGTGCACGCATCGGGACAAACTTTATTGCATCAAAAAGTTTTTATTTCATGTTTGTCCAAATATTTCTGAATTTCATCAGGTTTTCCAAAATATTGCCAAGTTTTGTTTTTTTTTTCCATTAATCTGAGAGTTTACTCTAAACCAGATTTTAGTTGATGACAATGATTACTTCCATCTTCTCTGCCTGCAGCCAGAACAGAACATCTGGGTTTGGACCACTGTTCTTAGACATTTGGCTCTTTTAAATATCTATTTGGGATAATTCTGTGTCAATACAAGAATTGTACTGAGATGATTTAGAAGTTAAACAAAACATTATTCTTAAATTACCCTTCCTCGAAGGATCCACCAGAAAATTGTTTCCATGGTTGCTGGGAATACTGGAAAAAATCTTCCTGATTATCTGTAACTAGGTTAACAAGAAGAAAAAAATCTATCAGATCCTATTTAATTCCAATCTAGTTCCAATATATATTTAAATAGTTTTAGTGTTATTGAAAATAATTTGTTTAGAATATCTTACATCATCTTGCTGTTCTTTGTGTGTACATGAGCAAAAAGAAATTCAGTTTCTTTTAGCTTTTAGTTAATCAGCATCTATCTGCTCAACAATTATAGTTCTTGTAGTAGAAGCTATAATTTTGTATCACAAGCAAACACAGAGTGCGAACAAAAGAATCACCCCCCACCAAATGTTCTGTTCTAGATTTTATTTTTATTTCAAATGCTAATGTAGTGACAGGGATAACAAGCGAGCGAAAAATGACAAAGAGATGCCTGTCCTCACTAGGAATAGTCTGTCTTGTTAGGTTTTTTTTTTTATTTGGAAGAGTATAATGTACTTTAGCAGAATATTATGCTACATTTACTAAACGTCTGAAACAACCTCAGCCCAGACACAGCAAGATTTTAACTGAAATGACTAAAACAAGTAAGGCTAAATTGAATTTGGTTGGTTGTAATGATCTACCTGCTTCTACACCAATGTAATTCCCCTCTCAAATTGGACATAACGTTAAAATAAGAAGAGGTACAACAGAGCTATCTGACAGTGAGGTGAGCTTTATAATCAGACAAATACAATCCTATATTCACAATCTTTCTGCTTATTATTGATAATGTTTTTAAAATCATTTTATTACAAGACTTTATCAATTAATTACTAGGGATTATTGTTTAAATACAATTTCTTCCCTACATACCTACACTTGGGAAAAATCTAAGAATATTTTAATGTTAAAATAATAATAAATAACTTAACCATCTCAGATTTACAATACTATGTATCTTTATTACTGCCATTACTGCTACAAATCCAATTACATTATTATTCCTATCAATGCTAATGCAATTCACATTTTAATTATAATAATAATAATATATATATATATATATACAGTTTATACTATTATTAGTTTAGCAATCATTTGTTTTAGGTCAGACAGCAGTATTATTTAGTCTAGCTTTAAGCTGTTTTCTTTGAATTTCTCTGACTACAGAAAGGGAAGTAACCCATGAAACCGATTTTAAACCTCCTCATCAACCTTTTTGATTTAACACAGGCTGTTAGCCATGAGGGAAAACAAGAATCAACCAAGGGCTCAAACCATCTTGTGACCATGAGGAAGGAAATATCAACCACAAATTTTAAAAAAAAATTATCACCCATCAAATCATAAAATCATCACCAAAACAAAAACTAATGAGGGCAATGGGAAGGACCCTTCTTTTCTCTACCATGTTAACATAAGCACCAGCCAGTTTAGTAAACAAATCTGTGTTGTGTTAAAGGTCTTATTAAAGAGATGCTCCCTATCTGATAAAGTAACTGGAATTCCTTTAAATTTCAAGGGAGCATCAGCAATTGGTCAGAGGTCAACCGATAATCAATAATCTTAAGTAAAATAATTTCCTCCTGCCACTAGTCTGCAATGCTACTTTGGGGAAAATTGGATTTAGAAACCATAGAAACAACGGAGAATTCTGACAAACAAGTTTAAATTAATTGCAACAAAGTTAGCCTTTTCAATGCTCTAGTCTTCACCATGATTATATTCACTACAGGCTCACCCAGCAAGGTAGGTTTAGCCCAACATTTTTGATGTCCATATTCCTTAAATATAGTTTTCACATTCCATCCCTGCATTTCTCAACTGTCTGATTATTTCACTTTCATCTCCATCGTAAAGAAGAGAGAAATGACTCTTGAATAAAGATTTTTCAACTACAAGTAAATAATGAAAACCAAATTTATCATGGATAATGTTTTTCACATAAAATCTGCTATCAGAATATTATATTCTACACAAATACTAAAATTATTATGCATAATAAAAAAACATTTAATTTTTAAGTCATTTACTTTCATCCAAACATAAAGGGTATATTTTCTACAACAGGTGAAATTTCCATCCTTCTTTACTGGAAAGTTTATCAGGGAGTTTCATTCATTCAGCAATGTTAAGCAAAGTAGTAATATATTTGCTGGTCAAATACTCCAGTGATGCTAAAAATGTACATGCAATAATATGAAGAGTAGAAAAAAAATTTCAAATGTTTCTGTAATAAATATAAAAAAACTGAAGACAGACAGACAGACAGAGAGAGAGAGTATGGAGAGAGAGAGAGAGAGAGAGATGGAGAGAGAGAGAGAGAGAGAGAGAGAGAAGAGAGAGAGAGGAGATGGAGAGAGAGAGAGATGGAGAGAGATGGAGAGAGAGAGAGAGATAGAGATGAGAGAGGAGAGATGGAGCGAGATGGAGAGAGAGGGAGTGAGAGAGAGAGAGAGAGAGGCTATGGTGAGAGCTAGAGAGAGAGATCTCGAGATCTCTCTGATCTCGCTGGCTGAGAGTCTCCAGTTGCTGAGATAGGAGATGTCTCTCTCTTTCTCGCTTGAGAGAGCTCTCGCTGCTTTTTCGTTTCTCAGATGTTCTGTATCCTTTTAGATGCACTGCTTGCTTTTACATAGAATAGTACCTAGCCATAATCCAGGCAGAAAAGGATGGGTTGATATATGTGGATCTGTTTTCATCTTAACAAGTCTCCTTTCTTAAAATAAACATGATTCTTCAGGTATTTCAGTTTACTGTACTTAATCCTTAAACAACATTAACCAAAATTAAATTCTCTTTATCCCTACCTACCAAAAATAATAATAATAAAGTAACAGAACATGCTTATCCACTGTACACAAACAATTATAAACAGCAATCTACAGCATAATTCATGGCCGCACTCAGGTCAACATTTCTATGTCTCAGGCTTCAGTGACATTCCTTAGGACATACTGCAAAACATAATAGCTTACAGTCTTTAATGTAACATGCACTTCTGCTGTTATATTTATCTAATAATCTAAAAATTAAACCACTTTGTAAACTTGAGTGCTTTAGGTTGTTACAGATAGTCAAAAGCTGGAAATTTTTTACAGTTCTGCAGAATAGACATAAAATTAGGAACAGTAAACATCTTTCTTTGTACACATTAAAATGTTTGGGAAATAGGAACAAAGTGATAGAAAATCTAAGCAAAGACTCAATCATTTTATGTTTGTTAAATTCCAAATTTGTAAAGAATCACAAGGCATCAAAAACCTGTCGAATAATGCTGTCCAAACTGAGATCACTTTAACAAGTGAGAAACTTCAAACAAGTCACAGGATTTCATTCTGGTGTCTGTTCATTTACTTCTGAGTTGAGCTGTTGTAGATCAACTTTATTAATATTCTGAGTCAAGCCATTTTCAACTTACTCCTTAACTGAACACATTTTCTCCAATGATGTACCACATCCATCATGGATACCGAGTTATAGCGATGCAGCCAAATCTAACTATACGCTGAAGCAAGCAGTTTTTATCAGTTCACTCACTCAGAGCGTGAGAAGCTGCTAAGACGGCATCAAGGAACAGCAGGTGAAACAGCACTTCTCACTCTAATGAAACTTACAATGTAATGACTGAATGAAGCAGCAAGACCTCTCTCTACCTGATGTTGCATGCAGCTTCAGTGAGGCATACCTTAATGGCAACTCTACAGATGTGTGCATCAGCAGTGCCATCCGGCAGATTACATTTAGACTTTGAACTAAAAGAACAGCCATCATACCTGAACGAGATTTTATATATCTAGTTTAAACAACACCATTTGCTTACTCAGCATCGTTAGATATTCAGTATAACAGGTAGCCCAGCGAGTCTCTCTCCTGATCAAGGGCAGGTAACTAATCTCTGATTTGCATATAAATACCAAAATGATAATATTCTTTAACAAAATGCAGTTCAGTTAGAGTATAGCTGCTAAATCCTCTTCTGATATTTAAATAAAGGATTAATATTCACTTGGTAAATTTTTGATTTTTTAAAAGTTTTTTTTTACTCATCCATGCTTTCTCCCAATTACATTCTACATCCCCCCCCCCAATGATGCACTGATATCAATATACAGCAGAAAATAGGATGACAATGGAGGGGCTGGAAATATCTGCCACAGGAAGACAAAAGCCGACAAGTGACATTTACCAGTCTAAATAATTAATTTAAATTTTAAAATCTCCGCATCTCCTTGACGACAGGCAGGTGGCTAAAGTTAACTCACTGCCTGAAAAACAAAAACAAACCAAACCACCCACAAATTTTTCAAACATGAGTCATCTTTGGAAAAGTGGAAAACTAGCAGTTTTCTCCATTACTGTGCCGAACAAAATCACGCCATGAAGTCACAGATAAATGTCTCTAGAGCATTTTTTTCCCATCCCTACCTCCCTCCTTCAAAAGAGGAACCGAACCGTTGGAATATTTGATATATTCACTACCAAATTTGTTACCATATATAAGACCAGATGACATTCTGAAGATCTGTGCTGCTCGTAAACAGAATATACGTTTTAAAACCGAATTGTATAAAACAACTTTTTCTTTTAATAAAACAAAAGCCTCTAAAATTAGGTTCATATTAAACCTAGGATTTCATCAGGGCTGGATTTACTTCAGTCAACTGCTGATCAATCATTTTAACTGACAAAGGAAAGAGCACCAATGAAAAAGGGAAAATAAATATCCAACTCTCCATTACAGGGTACCAGCTGTGCATGAAGGGCTGGCCTGCATGTCTATGTGCACATACCATAGAAGGAGGGGGACAATATTTGTGCTACAACTATTCCAGTGACAAACATGAGTGACTGGTGCAAATCCCTTTACCAATGAAACTGCCAAGAGAGCTCAGCACCAGTGATACTTCTCCCATAATAGACAGAAATTCCATCCATCATTCTGCCATGTTTCAGACTGATTTATTGGCCACATCCAAATGTTGGGAGGGAGGTTCAACCAGTTGTCTTCTCCTTCCCAGGACAGAACCGCTATAATTGAGAGTATACTAGCTAACAAAATCAATTTCCTCCCAGTTTATGGTCAATATTTCTGTAAACAATGGAGCTGCTAAATGACATAGTCAACATACTGATGTACTAAAATGAAACTACATAGAATTGAAAATCTATAATCTTGCTTTGACATTTGGAACAATCCCTGGCCTAATCCTCCTCTGCCTTCACCTTTGATATAAGGATTTCTGCTGAGAGAAAAGCAAGCTGCTTTAATTTAATACTAATCTAACCTTTTCCCCCCTTTTTAAAATAAACTATAAATGAAGCCTTTGGCAAACTAAAAATTTACATTGCTTGCTGTCCAGTCTAATTTTGTTGAACATGCACGCTAAACTCCTCACTAACTTGTTCTACCAATGCCACAAAACTGATCCAGAGAAATCCATAGATGGCAAGGTTATGCAAAGCTATATCAGCTACAAGATGATAATATAATTTACTGAAGCCTATTAAAATGTTACCACCAAAGTCCTCTGTCGTTCTCTGCTGTTGATCCAGTGAGTTTAGCATTAAAACGTTTGATGTTCAAATGAAGGCATACAGAAGATTTGAACTTTGTTCTTTTGTTTTCTGTTGTTTGAGATTTCGCCCTGAAATTGTTTCTTATAAGCCACTGTCTAACTGGAAATTTCTAGCAAAATTCTTCAAGGCAGAGTCTTTATCATCTAAAATAATTCCTTGCAACAAGAAAATGGCCACAAAAAGCAAAAAATAATTGAAATGGCAGAAACTCTGCTACTTGTTTAACTTTTATTTAATTTTAATTAGCATTTTGTGTGGTATTTGGCCAATTTTGATAATCTTACTGTGGTGCTATGTACCAAGTGGGGTCCCTCCCACCTAAGAGAGGATAGTACACAACTAGCCAACACCAATGTAGTATACAATTAGCCAACATGCACATCGTGACACCAAGCTTCGACCATCACAGTACTGCCGCCACCAAACATACCAGAACCTACAAAGTCATCAGTCATGACCACATTTAACTACATTAACATACTGGCCTGGAGTGGAGAATCAATACAAAGCAGCCACCCCGAAGCATCCATTACAACTGGCTAGTGTAACCATATGTAATTAGCAATATGCTAACTTAATGTAATTGGATTTATCTTTATCAGATACCTCACATGGTTATCAGCAATTATTCTAATGAACAAAATGCTTCAGCGATGATCCTGCCTGTCCGTATTCTCGACAATGATTGATGCTGGAAACCGCACCAACCTGCAGTGCCTGGGAGAACGATGCTAAAAGGTGTTGTAGGCCTGCCTTTGACAGGATTGGTGGAGACGACTCACAGTGGAACCCAGGTAGTTCTCAATGAGCTTTTTGTTGGGTTTGCTAATGGAGCAGTGAAAAAGATTGACCAAAATGGGTCAAGGTCAGCTGATGTTTGTTCGCCTCCCCATCCAACTATGTAAGGCAGAGCCCTTAAAGCAGGTGCTTGCCATGAAAAATATATAATATATTTACGAAACATCTTTTTTCATTCCCAGGTAACGAAAACTCAAACCAAAATTGGCAATGGAAATTTTCTTTCATGGGAATTAGATAAATATTTTAACGAGAAATCTGATCAAAAGTACCTGCATTCATTCAACTACATCAAGTAAAAAATGAATTATACTGGCCAACATTTTTCACTTTTTTCTGCTGACTAAGATCTGACACTTGTTTTTAACTAATTTTGGGGCGCTGATTTCAAAAATAAAATCGTTTCTGTTCTACAGCATTTTGCATTTGTTCAAGTTTTTGTTCTATGGGATCTTAAAATGGTTAACTTTTTATTTGGTCAACAAGGAGGATACACGAAATATCCGTGTTTCTTGTGCCTGTGGGACAGTAGAGCTAAGGACAAGCATTGGACTCAGAAGAACTGACCGGTGAGAACATATGTAAATGTTGGAGAACCAAATATCAGAAAGCAACCACTAGTAGATCGGGTAAAAATCATCTTTCCTCCTTTCCACATCAAACTGGGTCTAATGAAGCAGTACGTTAAAGCTCTGAGCATAGAAGGTGACTGTTTTAAGTCCATATGCACAGCATTTCCTAGCCTCGGTAATGAAAAAATAGAAGCTGGTGGGTTTGACGGGCCACAAATCAGAAAACTGATGAGAGATCAACATTTCACAAGCTCTATGAATGATATGGAGAAAAGAGCATGGAATTCTTTTGTGGCTGTTGTGAAAATTTTCCTGGGAAGCAAAAAAGCTGAAAATTACAAAGATCTCGTTCAAACATTTCTTAAGAATTTTCATCGTCTGGGTTGCAACATGAGCATAAAGGTTTATTTCCTCAACAGTCATCTTGATAAATTTCCTGAAAATCTAGGTGACGTAAGTGATGAGCGAGGTGAAAGGTTCCATCAAGATGTATAAGCTATGGAGGAGCGATACCAAGGAAGGTGGATACTCACATGATGGCTGACTACTGTTGGAGTATTAAAGGAGACTGTCTGGAAATGAAGCACTCCAGAAAAGCCTACAAACGAAAATTTAATCCATGAAGGAAGAATGTGTCATTTACCGATATCAGTTGATGTAAATAAACCGTCTGTCATTGTTTTGTTGTTTGTGTATAGTATTCTAAATGAAATGATAAGAATATTCTGGATTAGTTTTGTGCCCATTTTTGACTAAAATTCATTCAATTCTAGCATCGATTTATATTTTTCTGTCTCAATATTTTGACCTGATGTGTCATAGTTAACCAATATACTTGTTGATCTCAAAATCGATTCATGGTATTGTTTGTTGGAATGGTATTCTAAATAAAATGGTAAGAATAGGATTGAGGGGATTGTGGAAATCATTGTAATCGGGTACTTTTTTATGGTGATTGATCAAAAATGGGGTATGCAGTAGAGCAAAAACTTGGCGTGACAGGCAAAAACCAATGTGATATTTGAGTTCAGCGCCCCCAAATTAGTCAGAAACAAGTCTCAGATATAAGTCAGCAAAAACTGTGTTGACCAGCGTAATCAAAGCAAACTCATTAGCACCAATATGATTTTTACATTTGATTTTTCAGCATAATGCATAAATTTTCCTTGAAGGATAACAATATATTCTTTAGATTTATAAAAAAAAAACAACTTTATTTTAATTTTTTAAACCTGAAAGTTAAATATTTTTTAAGTTAGATTCAATTTACAACGCTTGATCAGAGTCACCTCCCTTTCATCCTAACATTATCATCTCAGCATAATACTAAAAGAAACATTCTTACTCCAAACAGGTTCTATTTTCTTTTTATTTATTGAGTAAAGAAAGACATCTATTTTTAAAGACTTTCTGTAAGAAATACAATTGAAAGTAACTGGAACGAAAGACTCTTTATTTTATTTTCCCCTAACAAATGGAATTAGTTACTAAAACGAAGTTTCCATATTGGTCTCTTTTGAACTCTAACATGAGGAATTTACCCAGTTAAAATACATACACAGACAGATCCCATTAGAAACAGTTGTAGCCAGATTGGATCAGAATATTTCAGGCAGATCTATCTATCTATCTGGGGCAGATGGTACATAATGAGACAGAAAACAAGTAATGCCAAAAAAGATAACAAGCTCATTTTGGACCAGACAGGACAGAAACAAATGCACTGTTTCTGCCATAGCTGTAATGAAGAAACTTTAGCAATTATTCTAGAAACAGTTTGGCAAACATTCACTCGTTTCAAGATAAAACTGTAATCCAACAGACTTTTGATCAAATGGTCTTATTGTAGTAAACTAATCTACACATGATACAGTAGATAACTATGTACCATTCTGACAAGGTAGGTTCATGATGCAGTCATCCATGAAAGATTAACAAGCTAGCCAAAGAGAATCATTAGTACCCAGTAACAACTTGGATTCTAATAGTAGATACAACAAGAATATGAGGCCCAACATTAAAGTTGTTTACAAAAAAAAACAGGCTTGAGTACAAACAACAATGCAGTAAGATTTAAAATAGGGCTGCATGGAATCTAAAACAAACTCTATCTAAGAACAAGTGAGAAATCACTCACAATGCAATAACCATGAAGACCATTTTGGTTTTATCAACTCTACCAAGGTCCTTTTGTTGGGGAAAGGGTTAAGGTACCATTGCTATAGCTTTCTATTTATATCCACCCACTCTCCGTGATCTTTATTGACTTTATAAAAGTCATTAATTGATTAGACAAAAGCCTCTCCAATTATTGGCTACTGCCAGTTCTTTCCATAGCTCCATCATAGTAACTGTTCATAAAGCAATGGAACCATTTGCAGACTTACAGCTCTGTTAAAAAAACTGATGCACTTTCTGCATGTTTCATTAAGGGGCAATTAAAATGTCATCAAATTAAACACTTATGTCTGTGTACAGAATTGGAATTACTTAACTATTTAACTTAAGTATGTTCAACAACAGTTTAACCCTAGCACTAAAAGTTACTTAAGTCAAAAGATGAGATCTAAAAACACATCATCTTATTTGTAGACAAGTATAATTTAGATCGTACACTCCAATTTTTTTTTTTTGTTCACGTCTGACAATTTTTAAAGGCCAGTTTATGACAGTCGAAAGGAAAGAAAAAACAATGGAAGAACAGTTTGCAATTAAAACTAATTTCCAAATTGCACAAACCTAATTAAATTTTTTTTTAAAAAAAATCACTTAACCTGTATTTACATAGATAAAAAATGAAGTAAAGCTTTCACGTGTGAGAGAGAGAGAGAGAGACACACACACACACAACACACACACACACACACACACACAGCGCGCGCGCGCAGACAGACAGACAGACAAAGAGAATTTCAACCAACAAAGGAACTTCACTGCCTTGAGATAATGGATACTGAAAATAAGTAGAAAAACAAAAACCAGATGTACTTATTCAATGAAGGAACTAGGGTAAATTACATTATTTGCAAAACCAATCAGCCTGGGGAATTGTTCAGGAGCTACATTCCTCACCAACCCTTGGGGCATAACAGTGGAGCATGAAGAGAATTCCAGAAGAAAATTGTGGGAAGTAAATGAAATGAAGGAGAGATTCAAATGCGGAGTTATCAAGCACCTAGGTCTCATTTGGACAAAATGGAGGGAAAAAAATGCTAATAATCATCATCATCATCATCTATAAATTTAAGGGACTTTTAAAATTCATGTCAAGATACCAGACATATCCCAAAAATCAAACAGATGAAAGTTCATTTTCTATAACAGTCAATAACCAATTTAATTCCATTTTTGAAGAAAGAAAAATGGACATATGATCTATAGTCAAAATAATCATGGAAAAATAACCGAATATAGGGAATCTGCATATTAGCAGTTTATTGGCCAAGTTTAAATGACTGCGATACAGATAACTGTACACAAACTTAAGTAAACACATCGGTTATTCTGCACAAAACTCTTTTTTCATGTTCTCTGTCATCTTTCATTTCCATTAGACTTTATTACCTGGAGACAATTTCAGTTAGTTCCTTTTCTCCGATACATCTCCTTTAAACTACTTTAGTGCTTGAGCA
This sequence comes from Nautilus pompilius, assembly GCA_018389105.1. Classification (NCBI taxonomy): domain Eukaryota; kingdom Metazoa; phylum Mollusca; class Cephalopoda; order Nautilida; family Nautilidae; genus Nautilus; species Nautilus pompilius. The sequence continues at coordinate 483,682 of JACATO010000121.1, forward strand.
TCATCAGTATAAAAAAAAGTATACCTATCGATCAGTGGAGAAATTTGCCTATCAAAGCACATTAGCTACAGATACTTTAAAGGTAATAAATTATTATAGATAGAAAACAGTATTTTGTGTTCATTGTCAATGCAACGATTTTTTAAAAAATATATAATAAGGTTTCCAGTCCACTGACACCAGCCGGTGTTTTTAGGGTTAATAAGTATGTTACGTGGGAAGAAAAAGTCTATCATAAATGTGTATTTATACATAATTAGCACTTCTCATGTTATGGACCTCTGGCATCTCTAATAGCATCAGATGTGCAAATTACAGTAGTAGGCAAAGAAGGCAGGAAAGACTGTTCTATACTGAGATATACACCTAGTTACAATAAGCTTCAGACTTTCTAGTTAAAGAAAATGGTTTCTGTATTATTCAGTTGGATTTCAAAATGAGAAAAACAGGGAGGAGAAAGAAAGAAAGCTGCAGTGGTCCTTTCCACAAGTATGCCAACATTCCACAATGGCCAGAAGCAAACATGTTAGCAGACCATTACATTCTCTCCCATAGTTACCAATTTCAACAACAATATACACAGGGTCTGATATAAAAACCATTAAAGCATAGCAAGAAGAATCATAAGTAAATGGAAACAGCAAAACCTAAAAGAAGAGCTTTGTCACTGTTCTATTGCTATCATGCTGACACTCTCCTTTAAAATGTATGACTACTATATTTTGGTGATTCACAAAATGGCAGGTTAAGGATTTTAATTTTTTTTTTTTTTTAAAATACAACAAAAGCTATTTTATCAACCCAGGTAAGACAGATGCTGATATTAAGTGTAAGCATTACTTCATACTGCTTATCTATCACAATGAGCACATCCCCAGCATAATCTCCCATTGTATTTCTATAGAATTCCATCTTCTTCTTTATGTTTTTGATCTTCTTGATGGAGGTCACAACATTATGACCTTGTTCCTCATTAATCACCTATCTTTAGGATTCAGAACACACATGCTATACTTTTTCAGGTAAGTGGCTTCCCCTTTTTCCCCCACTGACAAAGTCAATAGAAAATAGTTCATTTATACTTAGGAGTTGCCCTCAGACTTGGAAAGGATCCATTAAGGGGATAGACAAACACCAGGAACTGGTCTGATTATGCTTGGTGATAAAAGCAGCCTCATAAGAGAGTAGAGACCAAACTAGTTTTAAAAAAGTTGGTACATGGGGACATATTCCCCAAGGAGCACATCATCACTTAAATACATAAAAGTCAAGTAGACGGTATCCAATCATCCTCTTATTAAATGCGAAACATTTTCAGAGAGGGAGGGGTCAGGGAGAGGAGAAAGAGAAGATTTAAAATATGAGAGACTTTTAAAATATCTAACTAAATCTGATTTCCCAGTACAAGATGACAAAGAAAGATATCATTAAGAGGAGGGAATAAAAATGATACTGTTTTACTAAGTTGAAAAATATCTTAAAGATAATATTTTAATCTTCTGCTTAAAATTGGAAAACCTACAGCTTCAACAGTTTATTACAAGTTAAACCTTCAAACTGCTCAAATTCAATTTTTTCCATTTTGTTCCTTTTAGCAAGAAATGCACCGAGTTACTTTACTCTGGTCAGTGAGGTGAGTCTTCTAGCAAACTGATAAATCTGTGAATGAAAGACAAACTTGTTCTAGATGCCAGTGAATGCACAAGTTGTGGTAACCATCTGATCATCACATACAGAACTAATATCAACAGTTCTTTTTTATAAATAATACCAATTTTTCTAGTTTTGCAGATCCTATATGATATACGACTACAAACACTTGCTTACATCTGAATATAAAATCATTTTGCAGATCTGATTAACTTTTCCCAAATTTCTAGAACATGTATTTAAAATGAATTCCAACTAAAATTAAATATGATTGGAATTGTTCTCTATTCCCTCTTAGGTTGCTACTTCTGATCATCATCATCTATAAACTCTATTAACTAATTTTTAAACAAATCTTCAACATTTGTTTATTTAGGATGTAAAAGTTGGAAATTTCTCCGAATATTAATAAAAAAGACAAAACGGAAATCATAACAAACAAAGGTAACGTATAAAAAGCTTCGAGACTAGAACTATTTAAGTCTTACTGGGATAGACCTTAGGATCTAATGCAATTTCTTTCAAAATATCTTCTAGCCATACTTAATGTTATCCTTACATCCTCTTAAATGATATAACATTAGTTTTCTAATAGTTTTTTACCTTTTTAAAAAGATTATCCTTTGTTCAGGATACTATTAAATTTTATGTTGTTAGTTACCATAACAACCAAGACTGGATTTTTAAAGTCCTAAAAGATATACTTTAAGGTCAAAACATTCTCAGCCAACAGCACATAATATACAATTGTAAAATAGGTTGTATTTATGGAGGAAATCTAATTTTAAAAAGATTCTATTGCACTTCAAAAGACATATCATTCCCTTTGCATCAAATACTGAAGATGGAGGATGTATCAAGTATCTTGTCTCAAGAGTATACATACTATGTCGTCAGACCAAGATTACAAGTAAAGATGGATCAAAATCTGTGACTGCATTTTAGAATGAGCACCAAATTTCATTCCACAAGACATCCCTTTAAATGAGGTTTTAATTGTTTTCAATTATCACTATTTTTAGCTTAATTTTGGATGAAATAATTTCATAATTTTTTTAATTAAAATATGCATAGTCAACAAAGACAAAGGCAGTTCCAAGGCTACTGACCATTTTTAAATACAGGTATGGAAGGATAAAACAAAAACCAAATTTATAAAAGTGAAAATACAGCAAAACAATAATGTGTGTTGAAATCTAAAATGCATAATGAGAATGAAAGAATCTAGAATAAGAAATTTGCCAGCTAACAAAACAATAAAGCTCATATTGGCCTCTGTAGACCACCTGGGGTGCATTTGCACTCCACTCTCTTTCAGGTGTATTAGTCAGAGCAGAGGTTGAGCCATAGAGGCTGTGGTACACAGTACCTTCCTCATTCATATAGTAACTCTCTGAAATGACAAATCCATGTTGCTCCAGCTACATGTGTTAACCAAATATGCAGCCAGATCAATACAAATACTAAACAGTGCTTCTAGACCATGGATGAAAATGCACCTGAAATAATAAACAGAGGATTAAGAACAAGATAACACTATCCAAGCATTGGTTAGGTGATGCCAGGAGTGTAACACTGTAAATGACTTTAGATAATAACATGTATGACATAAGCCATATGTGATATCGTGATAACAGATAAAGTCTCACACGTCATTATCTTTTTTGTATCTTGAGCTGAAAATACCAGCAGATTTTAGACTGAAAAATTTTCTTTTTTATAATAATTAAGTTGCAGCCAAGTGAATTAATTTGCTCAGTCTGTTAAGCTAAGAAAGATAACTTTGTAATTTTACTTCACAAATCATTCGCAGCTGATGTTGGGCACAAATTTCCTTTAGCTAACAGAAAGGCCGAGTTATGTGGCTGGTTGTGCAAGACTAGAAATGCTGTTCAAATAAAACCTGGCTAGCGGAGGGATGCCATTACAGCAAAGCTATTTCAGGCGAGTTTCATATAAACATCCAAGAATTTTGAATGAATGGATTGCGCTGTAAATCTGTTCAGTATTTCATATGGAAACAGACTAATTTTCTTATCTACACTAGCAGTAACAGGTATCTAACATAAAAATGTGCTTTGTCTTAAATCTATGCAAATGCTGTTGTTATCAAAGCAGCCAATTTTTTGGAAGAGGATTTACTATTAAATAAAGACTTTTATCATTAAATTATACCACATGTGACTTTAAAACATTTGCTTTGTTGTATCCATCCACCTGACTCTTTTATGCACAGTAAATTGAGTGAGTGAAAAAACCTACTTGAGGTAATTTCTTTCTCATCCCTGCTATAAGCCTCCTGAATATCACAGACTTCAAAGGGGAGAAAACCCACCAGAACTTATCTGATTACCAACAACCGCCAGCCAGGTAAAACCACATCAGTCATCAATTTAAAATGCGTGTGTGTGTATAGTGTGTGCGCGCATGTGTGTCATACACACACCTGGTTACTGAATAGACTTTTATTTTAAAAACACAGACATCATGGAATGAATAAGCAGCTGCCACCACAATGAGTGAGAATGCTACACTAATCAAACAACCAATTTGTAAATGGGTAAAACTTTACTATACAGCCATATTCCTTTATTGCACACTTGCTATGTCATTAATTCTAATAAGTTTAAAGGTAATTATCTGATGTATCAAATATCATAAACCAGCTCTGACTGAGGTATCCTCTATTTTTTTTTGTGACACAAAGTTTGCATAGCCACATGATGATACACTGTTGCTGCATAAGAAGTATATTTTTGTATACTCATACCTACCTAGGTGTACTATGTATTTTGGCGCCTTGTGGTTCTTTTGTTTCAGTTCTTACTGAGATATTGTTTAGGTGGAGATGGATGCGGCTATGGTCAAAATACTCTAGGTCTGTTTGTTCTTTCTCTTTTTTGTGTTCCTGTGTTTGTGATGCTTTGGGTTTTTTTATTTTTTGTTTTTACTTAGATATATATATAACATGCTCATCTTTTCACAATTAACCCTGTTTCAACAAAAAAGCTCAAAGTTAGTTAATTTTAGTTTTGATATTTTTACAAATTAACCATCTCATCCTCCACCCATTTTTCTGTTTTTGTGCAGAAGAGTGAGCGAGCGAGCCAACACAAATGCTAAGGTGGTAGTATTTCAATGATTATATACCCAAAAGCAGCCCTTCTGATTTGGTGGCACAATATTTACTTAAAAAACAACAACAAGAGAACCCAGAGAAAAAGCTAGTGTTAATGAGGGACTATAGCAGAAATGGCAGTTGTTAACTTATTATTCAAGTTTCCATTCATCCTTAAAAAAACTAATAAGAGACATCTTCCCCATTTCTCCAAATGTTAATAGCATTTCTGTATTTTAATGAGATAAAATTCTTAAAGATATAGTTATTCTATCGTTGTTTACTTCAGCCCTAGAATTGAGACAAAACCTGTCTGTTCTCCCTTAACTGATTACTTAACCAGTGTATAGTTATTCTATCGTTGTTTACTTCAGCCCTAGAATTGAGACAAAACCTCTCTGTTCTCCCTTAACTGATTACTTAACCAGTGTATAGTTATTCTATCGTTGTTTACTTCAGCCCTAGAATTGAGACAAAACCTCTCTGTTCTCCCTTAACTGATTACTTAACCAGTGTATAGTTATTCTATCGTTGTTTACTTCAGCCCTAGAATTGAGACAAAACCTCTCTGTTCTTCCTTAACTGATTACTTAACCAGTGTATAGTTACTATCGTTTTTTACTTCAGCCCTAGAATTGAGACAAAACCTCTCTGTTCTCCCTTAACTGATTACTTAACCAGTGTATAGTTATTCTATCGTTGTTTACTTCAGCAGCCCTAGAATTGAGACAAAACCTCTCTGTTCTCCCTTAACTGATTACTTAACCAGTGTATAGTTATTCTATCGTTGTTTACTTCAGCCCTAGAATTGAGACAAAACCTCTCTGTTCTCCCTTAACTGATTACTTAACCAGTGTATAGTTATTCTATCGTTGTTTACTTCAGCCCTAGAATTGAGACAAAACCTCTCTGCTTAACTGATTACTTAACCAGTGTATAGTTATTCTATCGTTGTTTACTTCAGCCCTAGAATTGAGACAAAACCTCTCTGTTCTCCCTTAACTGATTACTTAACCAGTGTATAGTTATTCTATCGTTGTTTACTTCAGCCCTAGAATTGAGACAAAACCTCTCTGTTCTCCCTTAACTGATTACTTAACCAGTGTATAGTTATTCTATCGTTGTTTACTTCAGCCCTAGAATTGAGACAAAACCTCTCTGTTCTCCCTTAACTGATTACTTAACCAGTGTATAGTTATTCTATCGTTGTTTACTTCAGCCCTAGAATTGAGACAAAACCTCTGTTCTCCCTTAACTGATTACTTAACCAGTGTATAGTTATTCTATCGTTGTTTACTTCAGCCCTAGAATGGAGACAAAACCTCTCTGTTCTCCCTTAACTGATTACTTAACCAGTGTAAACCGCTGACCAGTAAATAAAACAACACAGCAACTCACACAGACCTGTTTATAGTTGGTTTTAACAAATGACAATGTGCCATCTATGAATCACACAGCTAATATATAATAAGCAGGAGGAAAGGACTTTGAAAATTTCTAAATAACTCAGTTCTCTTTGATTTTGAAGTGTGTGTGTTTAGGAATACATGTATTTTTAAAAATTACATTGTTCATATTTTTAAACAAAGAAAAATTGTATGTATAATTTTTTTAAAGATTTTTTGCTGCCATTCTCATACGGCTGCTATATTGACTGACTCATTATGATTTGTAACATTATAAAAAAACAACAGAAATACAGGAAATTGCATCAGAAGACTACATGCCATCTTTTACTAACTTCATTAAAAAAGAACACCACAGGAAGGTGTGGAAAGAGTTAATTAAAATCTAATCATAAAATTTTTGCATTATTATTTAATTCTTTAGTGTCTTTTTCTTCCTCGGCGTCCAAGAGAGTTAAAAACCTGGAAGGCAAAAAACAGATAAAGAGACTTTCTATTCAGAACTGTGTGACAGGCTTTGATCATTGAGATGAGGTCAGAGGTCAGTGGGTGTATTCAAACAAGGCTTTTGTGCGCCTTTCCGCATGACTGCTCAGGCACAGTGTCAGGTGCAACATTATCCCCCTGAAAACCCTAAAAAATGTCAACAGAAAATAAAAGGGGCCCCACAAACCTGTTCATGGAATTGGACAAACAAGAGCGATGAAGGGAGGGAAGGAAACAAAAAAATCGTATAATACTAATAATGATGAAAATTATAAAAGAAAAATTTGGGCTGACAGTAATTACTAAAGAGAATTCTATCAAAGAAAGGAAAAAAAAATCTAGGTAAGTAATTACTCTGCTTTAAAAGTGACAAAGATATTAGGCAATCTGTCATGTTGCTTGACGCTAATGTATTCGGTGTGTGCTGGCTTTCTAGACACAGAGTTCATTTACCTTTCAGGTGGCCAGCTGACTATAATCCATGAGCAAGTAAAAGAAAAGATTGTTTTGTATTTTCGGCTAAAAGATATTAAATTGTTAATAGAGAAGCATAAATGTGTAGATTTATACCAACTGAAAATAAAAGCTAACAGATCTTCAACAAACAAAAATTGAAATAATAAACAAACAAAAAGAACATTTCACTTTGGTTATTGTTCTACTGAGAATTAACTCACTCAAGATAGCAGACAAAAGCAATAAATCAAGCACTGTTTAAGAGATGGAGAGGTGATATAATTCTATCTATTTTCATTTAAAAGAAAAAAAGAATTAAGATGTTAAATTAACAAAGATTCTTAAATTTGCAACTGAACGACATACAACCAGATGTGTGTGTATCTTCCCTCCATCCTTCCTTCTCCCCTCCCCTCTCTCTCTGTATAGAATTGGTGAAAATTAAAAGTCATAGTTACTTTAATAATAATTTTAGCAAAGTCTTAGCCATTCCTTTTTCTTGCACTGCCTTGCAAATTTCTTAATTAAGCACAAGCTATTTGAATTTTCTTTTTAGTCAATGATGTAAATTTAAGTCCTTGTTATCCTTTCTGACCAGCTCCTCAAACAACATGTTGTTGGCTGCCAACACTGACATCAAGTGTACAGACTAATTAGTTTTCTCAGTCAAACCTAAAAGTTTCCCAAATGGCCCTTATTCATGTACATCAAAATCATTGTTTAGTTTACATCTTAAAGTCAAAATGCTTTCCAATTAAGGATGTGGACTAAATTCTCTACCTTATCTTATAAAATAAGACCTAAAGGGTAGAGAGAACAAAAATGCTTTGGACTTGGCTCTCTGAAACCTGTAATGCAGTAGACATCAAAAAGACATGGTAGGCCTACCAAAACATATTCTACAGCAGAGCTGACACTGGCTAAAATAAACATTAATTCAGGTGGCTACAACAGATTGCTATCAACCGTCTCCTCTCAATGATTCTCAGGAGGATGAAGATGAACCAAAATGAGATTTATACTTCAACCTACAATATGCATGTGTTGCACATAATTTGTAGAACTGCCCAATCCACAGATTACTCAGGGTAATTACTCCATTCCCAGGAAGGGAAATACCTGCTTGCTTAATCCACAGAACAGGCACACTCGACTGTGTAATCCCACAGAATGAGCAACAACTTTAGAAGCATTTCATAAGGATTTTTATTACATCATGCAGTTAATTAATTGTAAATTATAATATCACAGAATATAAAACATCAGTCTAAAACATTCTGGTATAATAACCACTCCAAACTGCTGTAAGAGTCTATATTCACATTTTGCTTTTGTTGTTGACTCTCTTTTTTTTAGCAGAAATAGCATCATAAATAGTTTGCTTATATTCACTCCTTTTAAAGACAGAAAATGTTCTTTTGTTAATTAAAGTCTGAACTTGATTTTTCCCTCTATCTTGGGGCTACTATCGAAATAATGACATGAAACACATAAGCAGCAAACTTTAGTCAATCATCAAATAAACTTAAAGTGTCACTGCTCACCCCATAGAATTATGCAGGTTAAGCCATTGCCCAACCCCAGATAATGAGCACAGTTCATTGCATAATTAGTGGGCTTGGGCAGAGTATGGGCAATTCCACATTTGGGGCACAAGGCATGCATGGAGAACAGAAAGCAGGGGTAGGAGGGTTAAAGTGTACTTTCTTTTTGTTTCCATCTTTATGTTAAAGAAAGTAATGATTTTAAATGCAATATTTAACGAGAATTTACAATGAGATTTTCCTTGGAAAAGTTTATCATTTGTAGAAAATGCTAATAAAACAATATTCCACTGCAGGCAATTCCAAATGATGTCATGTGACAGACCAGGGTAAGATGCGTGAGGAAGTTGTGCAGCTTTTCAGCAACAATCCTGAGATAGATGCCAGCAGAACTTCAAAGCCTTCTTAGGATGTGGAAAGGTCATCCTACTGACTTGTTTCTGTACTAACTGAGAGGTGGTCCCATTCCCCTAATGTTGACAATCACTGTACTATAACAGCTCAAATCACAAATGTTTTATACAATAAATGAGCAGGATCCATGTCCCCCTTTTTAAAAGTACAGGGAGCTATAGATTACAAGAGCTGCAGCCAGCCAAAGTAAATTAACAAGCTGAAGCCTTAACACGGACTTCCAACAAATGTCTGCCAGTAACAAAGTCAGCATTTAATGCTACAGAAGGTGAGAAGCGAGAAGTTCCACAAGAGCAAGTGACACATCACTAATCCCACACCCTGGTATCCAACAAAGGCTACCAAATAAACCCTAGTAAAAAAATCTGCCACCACCAGTGAGAATGTACGGCAGCCAATGTCTTTCCAATGTGTCATCCATGCTACGGTCCACCCTGCTAACATGACTTAAAAGAATTCATCCCTAAAAAAAAAAAAACACACTAAGCCGTCAGAATTATCGGCCTCCTCTTCATTGCGCACACAGAGCTACATAGAAAAGTTAACACTTTAAAGAAATGAAACGTAAGTAGCCAGATTGTTTTACTCGCAAAGTAAATAATTGGCCATCCTTTTGTTAGTCAGAGTAGGCAGTCTGGGCTCCTTCTCCTAGTACTTGGCTACGTGCGGACAGTGGAGCTTCCAACCAGAAAAGCTGTGGTTGAAGAAGAACCTGACAAAGGCCTCCTCTAAAAGTGAAATCAAATTAGTCCTCTTGTACTATCAAAAATGAGGAATCAAAATGGTTGTCTTCATGTTTCATTATCCAAACTGGAAAGCAAATTGTGCGAACAAGTAGAAAAAAATTTTCTAACAGGAAATGAAAAGAAAAGGGGGGGGAGAGAGAGAGACAAAGAATGTAGGCTGTGGGGCTTGAAAGTAAAGTAAATCTTAAACCTAAATGGAATTTCCTTGAATAAACTTTTTCCCAGAGAGAAAACAATTATTTTCTTTTAATGGGACAAAGAAGAATATTACAGATACCCTTACTGCTAAAAGCAGCTTAGATTTTTTTTTAAAAAGTTAAAAATTTAATTTCCTGCAGTAATGGCACCTCTTTAATCATTCAGAGAGAGAGATCCATAAACATCACTGCAGGTGTCATGGGACTGAGAACTCGTCCCTGCAGCATTTCTGCTTGCTCTCTCTCGTTATTTATCTAGCCGTTTAATTTCAGCTATAAAACCCTCTAGCCATGTTTATTACAATCAGCAGACATCCTGGCTACATGGAGAGACGAAGAAGCAAGAGCTACACAAACTACGGACAGAGGAAAAAAAAAAAAAATTAATAATAAAGAAGCAGTGGATGCTGACCTGGTTAGTACACAGTGGGCTGGCTAATACACAGATGAAGAAAAGGACCAGGTGGTTAGGAGTGATGCAAAGGTAAAACTGAGAAATGTAACCTACAAATGAATCCTGCGAAGGTTCGTACAATCAAGGGGCTGGTGATATCACAGCATCACCTGTAGTAAAGAGACCATGCTACTAACAAACACAACTCTGGTAAGCAGTAGCGTGTGACTCCCACTTTAGAGTTAGCGCAGATCAACAGTTTCCGAACCGTGTTAAATATGGGTGCTTGGGAAATAGGGGTGATAAAGCCTAACTGTTTGGGAATCAAACACAGATATTTGACCAATGTTGAAATTACTTAAACCATCTCATGACTGAGCAACATGTCACTGAAAAGGCTGCAGGTGTGCAGAGAATGTTTCTGCTCTATCAGTCGGTAGAAAGAAGCACAATATTAATATTTAGCAAGTAAACCTACTTTTAAAGGCAAAATAAGAGTAGGATTACACTATTAATGCTAGAGGAGAACTGGGATAGTCACTATTAGTGGCAAAACTAAGCTACTGTTGTTGCTACAATTTTCATCAATAGAATCCCTAACTCCCTTTTAACTAAATCACTCGACAATCAGCATCACATTAATTACATTAAAAAATTGCAGATTACTGGAAATTTACCTTTAGTTTGATTTTGGAGTCACAGGTAATTTACAGCTGCATCCCCTCCATAACCAGAAATTCCGTCACCATACTAACAGACAGATTGTTATCCGAATCTTTCTCAATAGTACACTACGATGGCTGCCATTAAAAAAATGCACAATGCCGGTGAACCAAGGTAACAACTTTCTAGAAGTAAAATACCAGCTTAATTAGTTTGGTTCTATTGTTTTGCTTTAAACAAACATGAAATAATCAAAAATTGCTTCTGTAACTTTTTCTTCTTTTAATTAAAGGAAAGCCAAAGCAGCTAAGGCTAACAACTTGTCAATATGTTTATTGATCTATTAGCACAATTAATGATTTTATTTTTCGGGGGAAAAGTTCATAACTCTTCCTCGTGCCAGCATTCAGGTTTTCAGGACGATATAATTGATCAACTTTTCCTTCAATAATAAAAAAAATCTGTCACATTAAAAGAAATCTTGATATACACCAATGATCTCATAGGCAGAATATTAAATAAAAAAGAAAAACTATGTACCATTAATAAAATACAGAGCAGTATTAAACTTGATCTAGTTTTAGTTTTATTGTAACAATATTTTTTTTTTGTTTTCTCATACATTTTCAATGACCAAAACACCGTGTTAATCGCATAATGGCCATTTACTGTTTTCAGAGAGTGTATCCTCATTAACACGCCCGTTAGCATACTGTGGTTGATAGTGGCTGTCTGTTTTGAAGACACGGCTCAGTAATATAAGGGCGGAACCATGCACCCACTGGGCTGGGACTAAAGTCCCTTCCTCGAGCCCCACACACTTTTAAAGTAGACAATGGCAGGTAAACTCAAGGGTTATCGAGGGGCAGAGACATTTTGCTGATTAACAAAGACTAGAAATGCCTTGAGACTACAATATGTCAAACAGATTGAGAAGTTGTAAATGCTAACAGTTCATAAAGGCTGGCGCTGTACAAGTTTGTGTAACAAAGTCATTCACTTCACCCCTACAATATAATAAAGCACACCACCCGCTGTCAGCGGTAATGAGACATAAAAATTTCCATTGTTTGTTTGTGTGTTGAAGACACTGAACAGATTGGTCATTATTAGAAATTATCCCACCCTGAACCACTCAGCTATGGTGTCTTTCTGCTCCTCCATGCCTCACCTACACCAGTTATTCGTTTACAATCAAAACGAGTCTGTGGTTTAGAAGAAAAGGATGCAGTCCTGAGTGCCAAACTGTTTGGGACGTAGGGAATGCCATAAGTCTTTCTACGGAAATCCCACAGATTGTACGCAGCCAATTTGTTGTGCGATACAATCAAGTGACATGGTGTTCCTAGGCTGCCTCACTGACCTGTACCTCTAGAAAGCTCAAAAACACAAGTTTCTGATGCATGCCTACAAAAATATTCAATTTTCTCTTGTACATCTGATATTTCATCAGTAATAATTTCAGCACTGAAACCATAAATACTGTGATACATGTGTGGACTAATTTCAGTTCCTTTAATGATGAGATCCTAAACATGTACTTATAATAAATAATCTTTAAAATTTCATTTTTTTAAAGCCCCTTTACTACTTTTGAACAGTGAAAAGAAGAACTTTTAATGTAGAATCTCATAAGTACAGCTACTATAATATACAACAGTAGGAACAACAACAATGAAGAGCATTAACAGTGCTGAACATATCTATCATATACATACAGGTTATTTCTACTTGCCTGGTGAAATCTATTCTCTGCCCACCAGCAGCGCACTGGGAGGGTTTCAGATGCTGCCAAAAATATCTTTTAACCCCAGCCCCCAAAATCCAACTTACTCCTAGGGCCAGATGTCTGACCTTATTTATCTCTGCTTCCCCAGACACAAGGTTCACCCACTTCTCTTTCCATTACAGGGAAATGGCTGAAAAGAAGGGGAGGAACAGAGAGCATTCCAGGGGTCACTATAAGGGAGTCAAGGCAACTGAAGTTACCTTACAGGGATAGACAGAAGAGGAAAGAGTGTGTGTCTGTATTCAATAGAAACTTGTTTTTTCCTTACTTTCTCTCTTGTGGCGATATAAATAAATAATAGATCTAGTTGAAATAAAAACAACAACACAAGAAGAACGTATACATTGTCAAGTTACTGAATAGATATAGTTTGTTTTGTTTGGAGAAGTTTAGAATACATAAAAAACAGACACACGTGTGTCTATCTATCTATCTGTCTGTCTGTCTGTCACTAAAGATCTCAAACTATGCAATTCCAAGGAAAAAGAATTTAAAATCCAGACCTTGCGTTCCACAAACAAAACATTCTTTAACTTTAAATTCCATTAACAACTTGCAATGAGAAAAAAAAGAGATAAAGTTTCATTCTCAAAAATAAATGGATAAGATTGGAGCCCAGTCATTAAGGCGGCGTTGTTTTAGGTGTGAGTTCGTCTGAATGTTATCCCTAGTAAAAGGTTTGTTTCTGTCATTGAGAAGTCCGATTAATCCAAGTGATAGAAATGATCATTACAGGAAGGATAAAAAAATAATCAGAAAACTGAAATAATTTTCTAATGCCTCCACTTACAGATCAGTCAAGTAAACAACAGAACTAAGAGGAGGAAAAAGATGAGCAAGCAAAATATTTCAAGTAATTATTACTATACACTAGAGCCCTGTTCTGGGAAATAAAGAAATTGTCAAGTATAGAAACAAGAAGTTCAGATAATTGAATTTTCAATTGTTGACACAAGGAGAAAGACCTGAGATACAGACAAACCAGAAGCACAGATCAGTTATATATGGAATATAACATGCACACGAGAACTATCACAAATACTTACTACATACAGCTATCTACAATTAGAAATAGTGGTTGTAATTACAAATTAACTTAAGTATCAGCATGGCCTGATGTATGGAAAAAAATCCTTTTAACAATAGAGCCATATAAAACACCAGCAACAATTATTGATAGTCTTCAAAATAGCATTAATACTAATATATAAAAATTAAAGCATCTTTAGCTATAGCTGTCTAACAGAGGATAAAACAAGGAGAGATGCTATTTCATTGCTACACTAGAAAATGATTGTTATAGAACTGAGGGAGAGGAATCCATGAAAGTTTCATTGCATCATTGTATTCACCAAATCACTCAGCCTCAATATTTACTGCCTACATCAACCATGATGTATGTGGCTACATCTCACATTAGTTCATTCTCGGTTGGTCTTGACAATTTAATATAGATCCCAGCCATTTGCTAGAGCACTCTACAAGACTACAGTAACACATCTGTTTTCAAAATAGAAACATTCTAACACAAAAAGTGCAAGTATATAGTGAGCCAGGCCATAGGAACAGCCAGCCGACCTTTTTCATTGGTCAAAACTGGTCCATCATCATCATCAGAAACCAAGCAAGCATGACTGGCTGTGACAAAGGAAATACAACACAATATGGTTTATTCTCAAAATCATTGTATCTTTTAAGTAAGATACAAAAAAAAAAAAGAAGCTATCCGACTAATAGATAAAATTGTACAATAATAATGCTTGGCCGAGTCATTCTTTTAAGAAATAACCTATATACACCACAGACATCTTAGCAAAGCATCCATTCACTAGCTCAGGTGTCAGCCCAGTGTCTCCATAGACATTCAAACTCATGACTAAGGGTTTAAGTTCCTCTATCAGTTTTGTAAAATGTCTAATTTTTCAAATATCCAAATCCTCACAAAATTTCTCACATCAATAAGCAGTAGATAAGAAAAACTCAGTCACTACATTAGTGCATATTTAAACAGTTTATGAAATGCAATGGATGAACTCATTTAAGACTCAAACCTAAGCTTTTGAAAACAGACCCATGTAAAGCATAATATTAGTAATTGTTTTCACTTCTGTCAGAAATTCAGAAAAAAGATTTTTTTTCTCCTCTTTATGAAGAGAATTATTTGTTTGGAAGATATTTATTATCATTATTATTATTAATAATAATTAAAGTAAACAAACAATAGGTATTTCATTGCCTCAATTAACCGAGAGAGAGGAAGAAGAGACTAAAGACAAGCAGACATTATTCATAAATAGTCAGAAACAGTTGCAGACAAGTTACAGATATAAAAGAGAGACAGACCAAGTTAATCCAGAAGAAAGAAAAAAAATAAAAGATGCGCTAAATTTCGTTCCTGAAAACCGTCATTCTCATCTTTACTTCACAAACAGCAAAAGGTAATTAGATCGTGTAAAATAGTCTCTTCCCTGTACAGGTTACGTGGCCTGAGGTCAGATTTGATGAAGCCTGAATTGAGCTCTCCAGATAAACCCAGCCATACTCTCTCGCCTGTCTTGAAAATTATGCACACATTTTTTTTACATTCCCTGCAAACTCGCACACCCAGAAATGAGTAGTTGCCATGCACATCTCATCAGCCGTTTCACATTGCACCGCCAGCTCAGCTGTGCTACAAAAATGGCTTCATCTGATTCTTAAAAAAACACAATAAATGTGCTATCTTATCTGTTCAGAAACTAGAGATAGAATTTTATTTACAAAGAGAGAATGTCTCAAAAGACTTGCAGATGAATGTGAGCTAGGAAAGATTAAAGATCTGATTTCAGGTAGGAAAATTACTGGATACTTCTCTGTTAACCCCAGATCAGAAAAAAATTATGAACTCATCCTGGATAAAGTCTATCGGTGGTCTGTGCTGGAGAAAGGAGTACCATCAGACATTTACTCCGAGATCTTAGTAAAGGTCATATTTGACTGAGCCACCCCTGGTAGCCATCATTTGAAAAGCATCATAGAATCAGATAATTCTCAAAAACTGGAGAAAAGTTGTCTGCTAAATTTACTTATCTCTTAACTTTTCGAAAAGCTAATCAACATTCTTGCAGAACACTACTTGCCACTGGAGCAAGTTTACAATTGTGATAAAGCTGCTTTACAGTGAAAGTCATGTCATGAGAATCCTCTATTTTTTTAAAGGCAATATTTATTGGACCAAGTCTCCCGTGCTGTGCACATGTACAAGTTAAAACAGATCTAAGCAAGCCGTGTGCAAAAATACTCTCACCTACAAGAGTTTGAAGTTTGACACTATTTTATCTATTCAATGAAGTATTCATGCAATCATGGAGACATTACATGTGTACCAATACGTCTGTTGTTGTTAATATTCCCACCAGCAATGCAGATTTCACCTGGACTCACTGCTTCAAGCCTCCTCAAAATCTCTCCTCCCCCAATATGTTAACTATTACAAGACTCAGGGAGTTTGGTTATCTCTATAATCTCTGGTAGTGATGGGGGAAAGATTATCAAGAGGTGGAGTCCCCCAATATATGTTAACTAGTACAAGACTCAGGGAGTTTGGTTATCTCTATAATCTCTGGTAGTGATGGGGGAAAGATTATCAAGAGGTGGAGTCCCCCAATATATGTTAACTAGTACAAGACTCAGGGAGTTTGGTTATCTCTATAATCTCTGGTAGTGATGGGGGAAAGATTATCAAGAGGTGGAGTGTTTGCTCAGCAACAAAGGAGGTTAAGAGATATGCAAAACATAGCCAATATCAACAAAAGTCAAACACCGGATCATTGCAAACAGAACATTTGTGAAGACCAAGATCCAGATTCCAATGAAAGATGTTTAATTAATTTTGAAAATGAAAATCAATGCCCTTTGCTTGGCAGAAAACAAGTCTACTGCCAGTTTTTCATTGTTTCAAAAGATAGAGGCTTTCTTTTCCATTTATCCTTGCAAATGAAAAAAACAAACATTTGTCTTACAGAGAATGGGACCATTAACGATAAATCTATGATCCAATAATGAGGGCTGCTGTCTACAGGAAGAGGAAACCTGGTGATTAACGGGCACTGTAAGTAGGAAAACCCATTTACATGTTTACACACATTCCAAGTGAAACGTGTACACCAACTGTGAGTATCATCTACAATGGATTGATGCTGATACAGCTACTTTTCTCATCCGGTGCTAATACAGTAATTAGTGAGCACAACTTTTCAGGATGTTTTCTATCGATCTGAAAGCAAACCGGTATACATCTGAAGCAGCCATTCCTGCATGTTTGTTATGTTTAGCAAACTGGGAAACAGTCCCATTGATCAGTGGTAATACTTGCGAAATTGTATCTCAACAGGAGGCAATACCAGCCAATCAATGAACACCTAAGAGGGCTCACTCATCAATGGTTAATTCTTGTACAGGTGTGAAAAACTTTTCACTTGGAAGCCCACATCTTTTAACGGCAGAAGTACCAGTGGGAGGAAACAAGTCTTATAAAAATACCAACTCAAATATTACAAAAGAACATCATATTACGGCTGAATGGAAGCAACAGATAAAATACCTGTTACTAACTGAAGAAGGTGTGACATGTTATGCATCAAGATTTCAATGACAGTAGAACATAATTAGGATCTCTTCAGAGAATGCTTTCATGTTTATGCTGAAATACACTTTTTTTTTCCAATGGAAGGTTTTGCATTAACCTAATAGAGTCTATGATTTCAACCACCTTTTCTAATGTGTCGCTGTTCTACAGACAAGATGAAATATGTTGTTCAACATTTAAAAACTAATTAGTTACTATGAATTTAGTAATGCAATTTCACAACTAAGTGAAAAAATTCTTTAAAGAGTCAGTCCTCTTTACCTTCCTTTTCTCCTCTAGATAACTTGCTTAGACCCATAATTATAGCCAAGTTTCTCAATATTCAAAAGTGAAAGTGTGTGGAGGCCCCTTAGGATCTATAAAAATTGTACATGATTATATTATGGAAGATAATAGGCTACTGAAACTTTCCAGCCACTCTCATAAGTGGGGGGGGGGTCATGAAACCTACAAAAAAATAAAATGGAAAATACGAGTTTCCCAAGATAGACTTCAAGTACCAAGGTAAAAGTAATAGTCAGTACTTGGAACAACATCACGGTCATATAAACTAAACTTAACATCTGATGAGTTTCCAAAAAACAATCAGTTTGCAGAATACTTACCTAGAACTTTAGAATTTGGCCATAAAACTATAAACAAAATGTGTAAGATTTTTGCATCTGATGCTAAAATCCGTATGGCTTCTGCTTTCAGTCAATTACAAAGAATCCATCTTTGCTCTATTCCAGTTTACAGGAATGGCAATTTGATAGACTTTTTTATCTCTTCTTTCTAATGTGTTTCTTTTTTCTTTTTTAGTTTTTACCTTTCTCACTAGCACACCTGAGTGAGGTTATACTGAAACTTAGAGGCCCAGATCCTCAGAATGGTCCGAGTCAGGGTTCAGAGCTTTTTTTTATTTTTTGTGTGGTCAATGCGTAAGTGGTGCGTGTGAAAGTTCGTGTATGCGTGTGTATCTCCGAGGAGAAGGGAGTGGAGGGTGGTGGCCGAAGCCGTGTAGGGGCTGAAACCCGGTGTGGAGCAAGCTCCCGCTAAGACCTAAAAGGCTGGGTTGAGGCGCCAAAGCACCTCGTGTATCTGGCCGCCGAGGCAGCCAGAGTTAGGGGCGTGAATGCCTCCCCGTTAGAGTGACCGCTTCCCCAGCCAAAAACCAATCTTGGGAAAAAAGGCCTCAGCACATCAAGTGAGAAACCGGTCTCGACACACCTAACCTTCCCAGCCAGATAGGCAGGCCAAAGGCAAAAAGCGCCCCTCGCCTCCACTCTTTTCGGGCAGAGGACTTTCCGTCTACAAAAGCCACTAAGCAGAGTACTTGCCTCCCAACCCCCATAAGGTTGACCCCAAGTGACCTTGCCCAAATGGCGTGGTCCTTGGTCTCCACCCAAAGTGGCAGGTTGAGAGCACAATCCACCATAGCCTCGCCTTGATCTTTAGCCAGAGCTTAACTGTAGTCTATAACAATCAAGGCAAGTAATACAAACAGATATTAGCTCAATAAAGTTACCATATTACATGATATGACAACCCACATCCCTCCCCTTTTTCTGGGGGTCAAGTTAGTTTCTGTTAACCTTTAGATGGGGGTCATCCCCTCCACCAAACATTAACTATGACCCTCAAAAGATACGCAAGCTTCAGCACTCTTAAAGACACAGGCAATGTAACATGGGAAAAACCCACCAATTAAAGCATCTGTAAATATTCGAACCCCTGGAGTTTCACGTTGAATTCTCCCTGGTTTTCCAGTTGGGTTTTACTCCATATTTCAATTGGTGAGTAGCTAAACAAATAAATAAAAACAAAATAATGAAGCGTTACTTACAGTTTCTGTAACTGTGAAAAATGCAGAAAGTCTCCTTGTTGAAGCACTGTGATTGCATTGTTACTTAAATCCCTGAAAACAACAAAAATAAAGTAAATCTCAATCAGTCAAAGGACTGGAATGGACCAGACAGCCATACAATCTATCAATACTGACATTATTTAGCTTTTTATTCAAACATTTATTACGTAAAACTATATCTAACAAGTTGTTTTTTATACCCCCACCAGGTAACACAAATCAAGCCCTTCAAATAACAGACAGACAACCTACTAAACAATTCTTCTAATTTTTTTTTCTTATATTAATGAAGGAAAGTGGTGAATCAGTTTAAAATTTCAAATATTAGAAATTCTATGCATACAAATCGTTTTCTCGTAGACCTGACTGCAGAGAAATGCAGTTCCTTAACGCTTTGAAAAGTATTTTTATTATTCCTTTGATGAGTATTCCCGTATATTTTTGAAAAGTGGGTATTGATCCTGACAGATAAGCCACAAGATTCCATGGGGCTGTAAGAAGTCTGTATATGTTCTGCTTCTTCAGCCCACGTAACCTTGGAAACATATATTGAGGGAGACACTGCTCGGTGAAGATAAATATACAGCCATACTACTCAAAGGGTTAAAAGTCTCAAAAATGGTGTTTCTAACTTTTCCATAATTAGCTAATTAATTAAATATACATTATACACTACAGAGAACCATTTAAAGGTTTTTACTACTTAAAGAGTCAGTGTTAACAACATCCTAATCCAGCCAATTATATGCGAAGACCTAAGAATTCCAGCCAGTAAGAATCCTCTCAGTTTTCTGCTAACGCCAAGTTGTGTGGCAATGTCTGAAGTAAAAAGCAATTATGCACAAAGGAAGAAATGTCAGTGAGCAATTGAATGAGCTCAGATGCATGCACATTGGGAAAAGGGCTTTCTTATATTTTACCAACTCTACCGAGAGAACCAGGATGACATCCATGATAGCCTACAGCTACACCAAGGGCTACAGACTACAGCGGGTTTCCATCTACAGGATTTGGTGAGATTAAACACACCACTAGTAGAGTCTGGCTTCATTTTAACAAAAAAATATTTTTTTTAAACTTATCAAAAAAATTTCCTGGCTTAGAGATTTGTTATCAAGTCATATAAAAATAACATTTAGAAAATAATTAATCATCTGTAATTTTACTGTCTTTCAGCAAGGCTTCTTTATCATAATAGGTAATCAAAAAGATATTTAAACAAGAAAAAATGAATGAATGAAACATTTTGGATTAAATTAAAAGTGTGTAGATTTTTAACATGATGGAACAATATGCAAAGATTTTTTTTGTACGGCTTCATCTGTGATGATGGAAGCACATGGTTTCATTGATGGTTTAACTTCATCTTGAGATCTGAGAAAAGCTCCATCAAATCTCTGCTTTAAAAGTTTTCCACTGGAATTATCAAATTTACAAAGTAGTGATGAAAGCAAAGTTTTTATCTCCCTTCTTCCTTAATGGCCTACCAGCCTCTCCCAGCATGCAATCAAATCAACTTAAAGGCTTCAGTTCAAAGGAATAGAGACTGAACAAAATTTATTTAAAATGCAGAATCAAAATTAGATTCTGATATTTGTTTTCAGCACAAGAAATCTGAATTACATTAACCCTTTTTTTTTCCCCTTTTAGTTCAAGGCATCATTTCATGGAGCCAAGACTGAAATGGAAATTTGTTTCAATAAAAAACGTTCAATAACTCAGCTCACTCACTATATATGGACAATTTTATAGATAAGAAAGGCTACAAAAGTTACAAAATGACTCAGTACAAAATTAAGATATTTTTTTAATGCAAAACGACTAATCAACTTGCAAAATAAGTAAATTATATAATACTAACAGCCACTCTCCAATAAAATTATGTATTTCTGCCATACTCATCCAATTTAAAATGGTTCTGTATTAATATTAATGTTTCTGATAATCTTAATTTTAATATTTCAGTCAAGAGAACAAGAAAAAAGAAATGCAATTATTTGGAAAAGTCAGGAATTTCAGTTTTCTAACACGCAGATAGTATTAACCAATTAAAGAATGATGACCATCAGACAGCCATCCTGGGAAGCCTTGCACAGGTTCATGGCATGATGGCTTCCTCATGCCTCTCTGTGACAACTTAACTGAACTACTTCGTTTATATACCACAGCAGCCCATTCCTGCAAACTTTGTTTTGATCCTTTAGCCACATTTCTAAGAAAGTGTAATAAAAACAAAGCTTACTTCCCAAATTTATGAATTAGAAAGAAAAAAAATATCTTGTCTTTTCGTTAGTCATAAATAAAACAATTTTAGTGATGCGATAAAAGATTCAAAACCCAAATTAACCAGCTCAATAATGGAATGCTACTACTAGGATAACAAGTGATGTGGATGAGGTTAAAGATTAAACTTGTCACATTTTGATCAAACAATAGGCTAATGATAACAATGACAAAAATGAATGCAGTTACAATTTGTTGACACCTCAGATCTTCATTACACTTACATGGGGCACTGGAATACAGGCTCCTCAAAATCAAAAAAGAGACAGGAAATTATAAAAGGGCCAGATAGTCTACCGACAAAATGATAAAAGCAGGCGAGCGTGCCCGTTCCTCTACCGCAAACAAACACGAAGAGAACCTGATCAAAATGCCCTCTGGAACATGGGATTCTTGTACTAGAGTGAAAAGCCAATGAAATAAACTGAAACCAAACAACAGTAATTGTGCCTAGTGGAGACAGCAACTTCTCCAAAACCCATGGCATATGTAATACACAAACATGTCAGAAAATCCATAGAAAAATGAATTGGCTTTCAGCTTTAATGATCTACATTTCAATCGACAACGAAAAACACAGATTATGTGAGCATTTTCTCGTTTAGAATCAATTTGCTATCAACAGACCCAACCTCCGTAAAATCTATTGTCAACATTGGCAATAAGGCTAAACCAAGTTAATATTACAACTGGCAGAATTTCAAGAACTGTAATAAAGCCACACACACCCCTTTTTTATTGAATAATGGCATAAAAATTACAGAGGTACCCTAACTACTGTAATCACCCTTCTCGGGGGGGCCCCAGTGTTACACAATAAACTTTCACACTGAGAGCCAGTATTGCCCCTACATTCCATAATGGATAGCATTCATTGTTTATAGATGTCCATCACACAATTTAAAACTATACATGAATAGTTAATGAAAATTCTAGAAATTTTAGCTTTAGAAAATGAAAGTAATTATCTATATAACATGGACTTCTAAAATTCCCCCCTTTTTTGGGTGGGGCAACTTTATAGACAGGTAAAGTTACTGCACCTGTAAAATGTCAACATTCCTACCCTATAAAACTCTAGCACCCAGATATCCCTCTGACTTACCCTTTCATCCAATGAATAAGTAAATGCACACGTTTCAAAATATCTGCAAAGAGGACATCAGAAGCAGGTGCAACTGTTTTGCTTCCATGAACCCCTTCTTTCACTACTTGAACACCCCTCCCCAGTAAGAAACATTTAAGAACCCCATTCATCATAAACAGGGTACCAAACACCTGGTTAATCAATTTAATCTACTTCAAAACCTAAGGGAAAATGAGCTGAATCTTCACTGGTTTAATAGACTGCCTTTAGTGGGTAGAGAATATACTCAACTTCTTTCTTTCTTACATTGTTTCTGCTTTTATGTGTCACAACTCTGGGTTTTGCCTTTCTCTTGATTTATTTAAGGCAATTTTTTGTCTGTTTCACAATAACTTCCTTAATTTTTAAAGAATTTTTCAGTGGGTAACATGAATGTTTGAACTCAAACAATTAGTGACATCATTTTCCCTCTGCTGTCTCAAAATAAATGGATGATGATTTACTCGGATGCAAGAGGAGACTGCCAGCCAACTCTCACACAAATGAGCCTTCTTGCCTGTATCTCTCAGTTGCAGCAAATTTAATTTTTTTTTTTAAAAAAAAAGGCTTTAATGAAGATGCTTTTTGGTGTTATGAACATTCCACTGGGGGTCACCTGACTGTGGGATCTTCTGACTCACACAGTTCGTGAACAAACTAAAGGATGTGGTGTTAATGAAGAAATGCACTAGAAAATTAATTAACTCAATCTTTGAGCTGTCAAAAAAAAAAAAAATAGAATCTCCTTGTCAGTTGTTTTTGTTGTTGCTTTTAAAACCAACGAGAATAAATTCGTTCTTCTTGGTAAAGTATTTGACAAAACTGGCGAACAAGTCTCTTTCTTTGTTTATCAAACTGTTTAGAACAGAAACTTCCACATAAACTGGAAATATAGCTGAGCAAAATTAGAGAAACAAATTAGCCTGTTTAAAAGAATTCCCTTTTTATTTCATAAATTGATTTATTTCTGTGCCTTGAAATTATTTTATTATCTGCCAACAAATGCACTGACTTCTAGATGCTAGGAAAAGAATTAATAATTTGACAAACCACAAAAGCCTTTTACTGTTCCACCAATTGCGTACATTTATAAAATCTAGCAGCTGTCACACAACTTCAAACACATTTTTCATAAAAGTTATTTTACCAAAGTTCAGCGCATCTTTGTTTTTGTGTGTGCGTTGTTGTCTTTAGAAAGTGCTGGAATTACCAGATTAAGCAGGGCAGAAGGCTTCTCTTTTAGCCACATCAACTACAGAAGCAGACCAGCTTTTGAGAAAAATTTACTATTTCTGTGGTGAGGGAAAGAGAACTTTCAATCAGAAAAAAGCAAAATCTGAAAAATTAAAATAATTCCCTCTCTCTCTGTGTGTGTGTAATTATCACTAAAATGCTGATGTGGTTGACCTCAGAGAATCAATAGAGCTGCCACAGTTCCCCAGGTTCCAGCAGGAAAAGAAAAATAAAAGTTAGAATTCCTAACAAGAAAGTGAAAAGAGATGGGGTGTAAGAAAACAAGACACTCCTTGTCATACTCAGAGGCACAGATCTAATACTATACAAACAAAAAGATTGAATAGTCGTAAATTTTGAGGGTCAATACACAATAATTTTAACATCCCAACACAGATAGGTACTTAAAGGATCAAGGAGGTAGGGAATTCATGGATTGCATTGTCAAAATCACAACAAAAATATTTAGGGCCAGAGACTCAAAATGAATGGCAGTAGAGGAAAGAGGAATACTGCTGGTAAAGAGATTAACATGAAACTGGAGCAGTGATGATCTGGTAGGGGGTGATAATATACAAGACTAGTTAAGCCAGGCAGCCCCAGGGTGCAACAGAATGAACTTAATAATTTTACTCTACTCCTGAATTTTCAACCTCCTAAAAAGGATGAGGAAGGGTCAGATATACATAGCTAGAGATCTTTTATAAGGAGTTTGAGGACATGATTATAGAGCAGGGGCAATATTTCACTAGTATGCCTGAACCATGGGACCATCTTATACTAATAAGATATGTTTGTCCCACAAGATGTGTAGGAAATAAAAGGAATCCTAAGAGATGAGTTATCAATGATCCATTGCTTCCTTGGACAAGTGACATGTGCCGCAAAGAAAGACTTGTTTCCACCATAACAAAAGGGTAAGCTAGCAAGAAACAAGAAAGGGAGAATGGAATCAACCAGTCAACTCCTACTAGAAAAGATAAGTCGCCAAAGACAATGTGTCACTACATCAATATATTTACTGCTGAGACCCATTTTAAACCATTAACAATTGTCAAACTCAAAGCACATTAATATTCCTCTCCACCTTATGTGATTTCATATTTCATGCTGGTGAGTATATTCTAGCACATCCAAGTAAATGACTTTCATAGAAAGCAGTCACTATTACAATAATGCCAAGTAGTGGTAAATTTTTAACCCTTAAACAACAGCCATCATCATATGATGATCTGACAAAGAACAGCATCTGTTGTCACATGACGATCGCCCACCAAGTGCAAGAGAATTCCCTGTCCTTACTACCATGCTAATCATCATGAATGATGCACATCCCTCACATGGTGTGAACCCCTACAGAAAATTGAGAGAATGTTGGATGACTGAAGTGATGAGGAATACTCACCATCTGGAAATGAAGAAGAATATAAAGTGAGGAGACTTTACTATGGTGGCCCCACCAGCTATGTCCCCTCCACCCAGGTGTTTAGCCTTTGCATGGTCAAATGGTGATGATTTCAAACCAACTTTACCTGTTTTTAAGGTAAACAAACAAACCACCAGACTTCGTGCCCACCCCTCTTACCACGAGGTGAGGAGAGATCGCTCCAGACATATGTACTGGCCAATTGTTTCCAAGTTGCAACGTCACAAAATAACGATCATTTCATTCTGTTTGGTTAATTATAGAAAACCCTGTGCATTCATGAAGAGTTTTGATCCAAAAACATTCAGCCTAACTTCGTCAGTAAGTAGTAGATGCAAATATTTGTTCTTGTTGTTTGTGCGGGTTGTAGATGCCCAGTAAAATCAAAAAAAAAAAAAAAAAAATGGTAAAGATGCCACAAATAAATCATCTTTAATTTTAAATTTTACCAAATGAAACTATTTCATCCTAGTCTTCTATTTCACATCTCAATTTTGTAGCTCATTACACATTTCATTTCTTGAAAACATTTGTATAATTTTACTGCTTTCTGCTTCATTAAGGTAAGGGTTTTTTATTGGAGGGAGTGACAACAAAACATTATGTTCAATAAAGCATCAGAACCAAAAGCTCCTCAGATCTATTTTCAGTACAAACCAATGGAAACTCTATAATAATAATAATAATACACTTCAGAAATTAATAGAAAATTTTCTTCCCTCCCCTACTCAGGTAGATAACTCTTCCTGGCTGATGGAAGTCTTCATTTTAACCAAATGATTCAATCACGGTTAATGAGACTTAGAGTCCAATCCACTGAAAGAGCTGATCAAAATTACTGAGTATTCTAAGGGATGATCACTATGAATGGGCTAACATACAATCCTCTAATTAGTAAAGTAAACATGGCTTCTAAGAGGAGACAAATTTTTCTCTACTAATTACAATAATAAATATTAATAGGAAGCAAAATGATTAAAACTCATTTGTAATAGTACAATATCAAAAAGCCTAAAGCCTGGTCATAAAGGATTTAGAAGTACATTATCAGTGAATGAAGTATGTAAAGATCTTCTTTAATACTTTAATGTATGTTTGTTTCACCTTAGTAAAACAAACTAGTGTTAACTTTGTTGTAATAGTGACACAAAATAGATAAAAGTTTTGGAAATGTATCTTATTGTTGCTTTTTCTTAAAGGAAGCTAAATGATACTCATCCACTGGCTTAGTATAGTGTTCTACTTGCTTATCCAAGGGAACTCTTGCAGATATCAGGAGATGCAAGCAATTTTAGTTTGTCATCAGATAGCCTAGTAGTGTATACTTTGGGGCCACACCTGACAATGACTAGTAAAGAGAGGAGCATTGTCACATGAGGTAACTTACAAAAAAAAAATAAACGAACAGACAACATTTAACTCTTAATTAAAAACATTTGCTGTTATAACTTTCTAGGGAATTTACTCCAATACTTTTCGGTATCAAAGAGACTGCAATTTTAGAGCATATCACAGACTGAACACTGCTGCATGGACTCTGTGTTCTGGCATAACTACCTATTTTCAAGAGTTCAAAAATACAAGATGACAAACGCGGCTGACAACCCTACATGAGCTCCACACCAGATTTGGCTGACAACCCTACATGAGCTCCACACCAGATTTGGCTGACAACCCTACATAAGCTCCACACCAGAATCAGCTGATGACCCTACATCAGCTCTACACCAGGCTCCACTGACAACCCTACATGAGCTCCACACTAGACTCCACTCTGATGACCCTGTGAAAGCAACATAAATCAAGGATGAAAAAAATTCCATCATCAAACCAATCCAAACATAAGTCCTGAAGTTTCAAACTTCAGCAGAAGACAAGATAAACAAAGCCATACATTTTCCATATTATTAACATCTTTTCAGCTAGTTATATATCTTCACAAAATATTTTCACAGAAGAAATGGAAATTTTGGCATTTATTTATTAACAAATCATTTTAATTTGAATGAGGTGAAAAGATAAAGTTCTCCATCTTGCAGTGAGTGTCCCAATCTGACAACTTCCTATCCTGGTTGATGAACAAGACAGACAAACATGCAGTATAAATATTACCTTCTCATCATTAAAAATACTGATACCTACTGATTAATCTTTAAATATGTCTCACTCACTGAATTAAAATGACACTTGCAATTAGTAACTAATTTAAGTAGAAATTAATTTTCTTGTAGTTGTTTTTCTTTTAAATTTTGCATTAACAAGACACAAACTATAATCCAACCAGACTCACTCACATACCCATATACCTCAAACATCTCTTTTCTGCTCTGACTTCCAATGTTCTAGCTATTAAGCCAATTCACCTGCCAAATTTTGAAAAGATGATGTCAAGCTCCATATAAAGCAAAGGGCTCTCATACTAAAGCTAATGCACCATACAACATATTCATTTTGTTTTTGTCTATTTTCTGTAGTCATGCATTGTGTATGCATGTATTATTATGTTTTTTCAATTGCAATCACTCATTATTTGTGCATATCCTGTATGTGTTTCCATCATTATTTCCAATACTGTATATATATATATAATTAGCTTCTGATTTTTTGACAGCTACAAAGATAAAATAAAAGTTGTCATGTGATTTTCCCCATTTGAGCTATGCTGCCAGCTTTGTCACTTATGTTGAGTCAAAAATCTTTAAAGTTTTTCTCACAGAGACTTTCACACTAAGCAGAGCTCTGCAGATCAGTCAAGATTCTTAACACAACAAAGGACGACTTCTAAAGCCTTTATTGTACCACTGTGATCTTTCATCTAGGAGTGTCATCTTTGTCAGTTCTCTCTTCACAAAGTAAATCTAGATAATTCTTGCTGTTGATGTTCCACAGATTAACACAGCAGTACATAACCAAGAATCAGCTGTGATCAAGCATGGAAATCTCAAAATAAACTGCAACAAAGATGAAATTCAAGCAGAGATATACATGTCAGTAAAGGCAACCTCAGCGTTTTAGAAACTCCTTAGCTTCTCTAACACAGGTGCATGCCTAACATTAGTGTAGAATTTCTTCAGTCATACATTGCTCAAGTATTCTCGTTTGCTTCAGTTCCAATCAAAGTGTTCATTATGTTTGCAATTAAGAGTAGGCAATGTATCTGTAACTAATTTATCAGTAAAAGTACAAATGGTTTAACTAGCCCATTAACAAATCCTTAGGCAGCATGGTAGTCCAATGGTTAGCCTGTTAGACTGCTAAGGTTGAGGGCCAGAGTTCAATTCCCACAGGGTATGACTCAGCAAGCCTTCCTATTCATGGTTTATGATTCTTCTTTTTCACAACCTAGCTACATGGATTTTCTATGGACACTCCTTGCACATCTTGAGATGAAGACCTGTAGCTATGACTTTAAGTGTGTTTAAGATGACCGAAGTTAAAATGCACAAAGCAATTTTGTGCTGACCGTACTTTCCAGTATCACACACCCACTTTTCCCTGCCCAGCTAGTTCCAGATTCCTACCTATGTTAACAGTTGAGAGAAAAAAGGGAAAAGATGAGGACAACAAATTCTTCAAAAGCTTATGCAATGTCATTCATAAAATGTTTTGCAATTTTTAGTTTGCAGCATGCTGATTTCTTCAAATTCTTGAATAGTGTAGAACAATAACATGCAATAAGAATATCTTTAGCAATTCTAACAATAAGATTATTCTATCTCTTGGATAACCTGTGGTCAATTTTTCTTTTCAGACTAAAAACAGAACCTGTAGTGGGTCCTAGTTGTCCAAGAACAGTGCTAAAAACTTCCATTGCTAAGCCATTGTGTAAATGCATGCTTCAAAAATTTTTTGGTCTATAACACATAAACATTGAAATTTCTTAAAGAGGTTTACTCATCACTTTTGTTTGGATGACAAAACTAATCAAGATATCATTATATTGAATATTAACTCACATGCAGCTTTTCTGCAGACAAGTAAATAAAATGCATATTCAGAAATATACAAAAGACAGCTCATGACTTCATTTACAAAATGCAAAGTATCTTATACTTATATGCAATTCAGTCATGGTATTATCCTCAAGAGTAATTTTAACTCTGTTTTGCCTGGAAAATATTTTCTTCTTTCACAACAAATGGTAAACAGAAGTATCGAATTTATGCTAAAATTTTAATCTAACTGTGGAAAACTAGTATGTATAGGCTGTCTTTACACATGTATGGCCACACTGAAATCATTTGATTATTTTCAAATCTAGGTAAAGCTTTGGTAAAACTTCATAAAAAGTATTTTTATTTGCTTTTATAATAGTGTCCTCAGCCTTCAATCCATTCACATTAACTATGCTCTGAAAGAACATGAAAGTTTTCTCGTGGCAACCAGCCGTCCATGCATTTTGAGCAAGAAGAAAAAATTATTTCATCATTTTAAGGATCTTTTAAAAACCCAATTTCTTTAACATTTTATAACATACAACTGAGCATCCTAAAAATTTTCCTTCCTGTATTTATTGTAGGAATTCTCTTCTCAAACAAGAGCAACATGATAATTTCTCCACAACCCAAACACCATCTCGGTTCATTAAAGCAAAATTGCTTTAAATCTGGGGCATTTATCTTCTATGTTGTCACATTTATCTTTTTCCTAGGTAGATAAGAAATATTTCTTCTTGCATGGGCTGGATCATACAAGGATCCGTATTCTCATCACAGCTTTATTATAAACTCAACAACCATACTAGCTTTGTGTCATTACGAAGATGTGTTAGTCTGTTTTCACAAAATTTTTACAACGATACTTTGGTACTGCATTCTTGCTGGAAAGCACTCCTGCCATGAAGTTCTTTGATTTGATCCCTCGTGTAACATGCAACCAAAACAAAAAGATAGTAATCACTCAAAATTACACTCTGAAGTCAAGCTGTAACATAGCACACACATTGCGTTAACAGCCATGGGCCATGTATAAGATATAGATATGAAGATTAAGTATTAAAAAATCAAAACAGAGATATTTTCATACTATGATTTGTTTAAATTAATGCAAATTAACTGTGTGCTAAGTATTTAAGTTTCCTTTAAGTTATCCACAAAATGCTGAAGTAAGCAGAATCAGAGTAAATTTGTCCACCAGTATTCGCGGGGTTACGTCCCTTGAGCACCCGCGAATATTGGACGTGGTCCATAAAAATGCCTATAAATGTCAAAATATAACGTAAAATATATAAGTAAATATATAATAATAATTTAATTAAAAATACAACACTCAGAGAAGCACTCAGAAAAATACTCGAGATAGCTACACGTGGTTAACTGGGATGATGCGGGGCTGCTGGGCTGCATCTGCCTGAGACAGCGCCCCGTGGGCAGCAGCCAATCAGCAGCAAGGAGAAATGAATAACGCTCTCGGATTGGCTACTTTCAAACCTCCAGCCGATAGCGTTTATTTTACATTGATATTTTGCTGAATTTACGTTAGTATTTATATTACAAAATTAGTAAATTATATTGTTATTAATAATTTAGCGTTTAAAAACGTGAAAAAATATATATTGCCACGAAAAAAGCCATAAAAAAAATCGCTGAAGATATTTGCGATTCCACAAATATGCAGGGGTTTCCACGAACAATTATTAGTTAGGTTCTAAGGGAAATTCCGCGAATAACCGGGGCCGCGAATGCCGAACTGCGATTACGTGGGGGCCGACTGTATATTCATTTCTGATTTACAAGTGAGAAACAGGAAATCAGACATCATATGACTTTTCCCTGGAGATGGATAAACTAAAGTCAGATTGTTAATATTAGCCAATAAACAAATTTTAAAATTACTATTTCTACCCCAAAAAACTAAGCCACCGTCATCCAGGACTCAAAATTGGTAGTAGCATCACTAGTGTATCTTGCTGTATCCCTGCCGACACTCATGAGAAGGTATCCAAAATTTGCAAGCATTTGCACATCTTTTCAAATGAACAGTTAGTTACCAACCACTTATATGAACCAAAGATGTAGAGACAAGACTCAATTCTGTTTCTTCTGCTAAGCACATTGATTGGCCAATGTGGTTACTGGCCTAGATGTCTTGATAACCACTGACTGATTTGCTTATCTTTAGATTGCATTCTTTTATTTGCTTCCAAAGGCAAACAATGTCAGCCAAGCATGGTTGGCTGAGGCTGACTGACCTTTCAAATTTATTCAAAAGGAAGCCAAGCAGTACGAATAATATGCTTGTATTCATTTTGTTTTATTATAATAGATTTGTGCAAATCTAGAAGATAAAAATCAAAAATATTAAATTATTAATCCCATTAACACAGATTTCAGTAAAAACAAAACTCAACATCTTACAGCTCTTTAGAGAGAACAGAATGTAAATTCATAGATGAAACAAGAAGTAATTTTAGAAGAACAGTAGTAAAAGCCTATAGTGAAAAGAGCTGTACAAATTTAAGTTGATTTGCCATTTTCAACCACAAACAGACCTGCATGCAAGTACAATACAAAGCTGTCTCAAATGATAAATCAAAGCCAAATAAGGAATAACTCCACTAGCAGTATGGGTTCCGTATAACAACGATTCATACACACACAATGTCACCACCCACAGACACACATATACAAACTGATTTGCAATTGACTACACTAAATTTCTTCCAACCTTTATTTTAAATAACAAAATAGCAAAAATTGCTTTTTTCTTTTAACTTTTCAATGGCTCAATAATCATAAGCTTTCTTGAGATTATAAATACTATCTTATGTTTATGGTAATATAGTCTGTTAATTTTATTTAGTTATTTTTTAAAATATGGAAATTTTACAAATTATTATTAAGGAAAATGGCCAAGAAGGTTAAAAGTTCTCTGAGTCAAGGCTATCTTCAAGGTTACCATTACAATAAAACATCATGTGGAAAAGGCATCCAGACTGTCATTAAACAAAATGTAGTAAAGCCCCAGAGGATATGTCATTATTTACTGTTACTTTTTAAAGCTACATTATGAACATTACATGTGCGCGCTAGTTTTGAGCTCATTATTATTGATTTTCGGTCAACTCTGCTTAACGTCATACTTTTTTTCCATTTCCCTAGAGTATGATGGTAAGTGGACTCAACTATAGTTGTACATCACAGGATTTTGTTAGATGCTTTAATGATTTAAGTCATGAAAAAAATTTATGCTTTGCACATTACAGACCCTGTTCTCTCTAGTTTTAAATCAACTTCAGCACCTCTTGCTATTGCTTTTATCACCTGCTTCAACTTCCAAGTTGACAGCTTCACAAAGACTACACATTTGCACAATGTAAGATCATGGCTTGCATATGACAAGCACACAAGAAGTAGATAGTGCTGCTATTGTAAAACAATTTGGTATAAAATCTGTTGGGAATATGGGTTGGAAGTTACCAGCCTTTCTGCAAAGACTACAAATGGGGAAAAGGAAGCAGTGATTTTGCAGACAAAAAGTAAAGAACACAATTACAAAAATCCTACTTGAGCACTGCCAAAAATTAGAGAACTGTAATTCCAGTGGAAAAGAATGCTGAAATAAAAATTCAAAAGTTCTTCAGACCTGCCTACTATCTTGCTAAAAATGAGCTTCCTTCACACTTCCCTGGGTTTATCCTTCTCCAGAATGTCTGTGTATTAGGTGATGGCTAATGTAATGCCAAAGCTAGCAAACAGTTTATCAGTCAGACACCTGGAGTATATTTGATGAACTAAAAGACTCCTGCACAAAGCTGACTTCTTTTCATTGATGGCAGATGTCAGTAGTGGTAGAAGGACAGTGAGAGAGAAATTTTGTATGTAAGAGTGATTATCAATGTAGCCATACAATATTTGATGCTAGAACCAGTGCTGAGGAAATGGTTACTGTACTGGATGTTGCATCAATGCAGACTCATGGAAATCAAAATTAGTAGACGTAGGGCAAATGGTACTGCTTTTAATCTTGGAAGTAACACGTCAGTGCCTGCAATGTTAAAGTGTCTTCATAGCTTATATAATTCAGTCTAGATCATTTAGAGCTGTCCATTAAAAGCTGCTTCACAACACTTACCTCCAAGATGTAGTACTGAAAATTTTACAAACATTTACTACTTCTAGTACTACGACCAAAACTCTCCAGAGAGACCAACTGGCTAACTTGATGGGTGGAGCATCTGTCGAAGCCAGCTCAAGTCAGTTATTTACATGAGGGGTAACAAATGAACCAACGTTTGTGAGAGCATAAAAGAGCCGCCATTTTATGATTTAATAAATGATTACACAGTATACTTACCTCAAAGAAACTTTTGCTACCCGAAATCCCTAATTTTCTACCAAGTTCTTAAGTATAGTGGCAAAACAAACCTTGGGTCCTCTACACATGCAACATCTACCATTCACAGTCCACCAGGTGTTCGAAAGAAATTTTCTCACCATCACCACAGATATTTACACACAACAGCCAGCAAAGCCCTTAAAGGAATACCATTCAGCTCCTGAAGGACCAGAAAACCTTCATTTTCATTTTATAAAAGTAGTTTCTTCTTCCATCAACTTTAATTAAAAAGTAACTATATACATATTTTAAATTATTTATAACAAAATTTGTCTGTACCATTATATCTGACAGGCTATGTTCAGACTGCATTCCAAATTTGAATATCTTTGAATGAAAAAACAATAAACCTCTTAAATTCAAGAAAATGAACTAGAAAATAGACAGACAGACAGACCTGGTTGGAAATAAAGAATTCAGACTTCTTCCACTTCTGTTTACCATTTCTACTCCAGCATAGCAATTGAATATCTATATACAAATCAAGTTTATATTTAAATGCCAAAAAATTATAACCTATAAAAATTATAATCCATAAAGATCCCAGCAATTGTAATGTTACTCAGAGCAATGAAGGCTGTAAATCTGCAGAAGATACTGGTGTTTCTTTAGTGTCATTAAACTGGCACTCTAGTTTGAAAGAACGTTTATTTATTCTGGAACCATACATAGTAGCCAGGCTAATAGATTGTGCTACCACCCACTATCTTATTATATATTGCAGAATTTGTATTATGACTGTCAAGTTGCCCAAGTGCAACATTACCCATGCACATTACCTGTTGCATATATTTATTATTGTTATGGCTTAATGTAATTATCATGCTTATTGACACAGTAAAAACTTACTTATTTTGTTAGCTTAATGTATTGAGTTAGTGAACAGCTTGACTTAGATGGTATGTTAACGCATGCTGCCAAATGCAGTGGATAACACTGGACAACATAAAATAACTTTTCGTCTGCTACTGAGGTATATGTAGGTGTCCTTTATCAAATCAAGCAGCTGATTCCAAATCTGAAGTCAGAACGAACCCAGCACGTCAGGATTTGTAGTTAGAGGAAAATGTTATTGTCAGTTATTGTTTATTATTAAATCAAGCACATTGCAAAATTGCAAAAAATAAATCCATTTCACAATATAAACACATCGTATATTGTACAGTAACTGTTAGCCATAAGCTCAAACACATTGAATGTATAGAAATGCTTTAAGTACTTGATTTTACACTTGTGAATAGCAGTGGTTTGTCTCTGAAGAAACCAACAAGGGTCCCCCATCATGTCGGAGTTGAATCTCCCCCGATAGCGGGTCTCCATTGCCTTTGTGTATTGATGGAACCTCACCGTGCTCATGGCTCACAGCACCAACGTTGGCTAGGAAGAAATCCAAGTGTGAATATAGAAAATGCAACTTCAGCGACATATGGAAACCCATTTCTTCAAAGGCTTTTATCATGTCTTGAACCAACTTGACATAGCTGTCTGCCTTGTGGTTCCCAAGGAAATTGTGGACTACCAGTTTGAAAGCCTCCAATGCAGCCAGCTCCAGTGGGTTAACCCTTGACTGGAAGACTGGATTGGAAAATAAATCACGAATTTGTGGTCCGACAAATATTCCAGCCTTCAACTTGGCATCAGTTAAAATTGCTCTAAATTTTTCTTTCAGATAAAGAAATCCCTTACTTTCAACATATTGCCTTTACAAAGCTCTTCGTTAGACCAAGCTTTATATGCAGTGGTGGAAGAGATATTTTTTGTGTACATACCAGTGGCACGTTGCACATTCATGTTTCCGGGAGATGGTCTGTTCTTGATGGCCATTCTTTGATCTTTGCATCGTCTCGCCTATTCCACAAGCACAAGAATCACGTGTGTACATGTAAGCAGGCAACCACATGGTTCTCCTGCATAGCCTGCTATGTGTACACAGTACTAAAAAGAACACTCAAAATAATATAACATTAGATTTCCATTTATTTCTGTAACTAAAATCCTTATGTAATGGGTTAATGCTGATTTCAGATTTGAAAAGAGGCATACTCAAATTAGTCTAAGACCAGTGGCAAATTTGTTGTTGTCCAGTGTAATTAACTAGGGTAAAGAGTAGTTTGCATCTCACTGGTGTACGCCATACTGTGGAAATGACAACTGATGATTCTTATGATGACCTGCACACATTCTGCTTCATTTGCAGCTGAATTTCAGGGTTCCATGCTCTTCCAATTCTGTTGGTGTCTTTTTGCTTCTCTTGAACTGGACAATTACTCTGATAACAACCAACAATGCAAGATCCAGTGCCTCAATGATTTCTTGACTTCTGAAAACAAACATCCCGTTGCCCAACTATGTACTCCCTTTCAGAGTCCATCAGTTACCATGAGAACCCCCACGTTCTTATCATGGCTATCTAAAAACTGAGGCTTCCTCAGGCCTGTTGTACCTATCCTTATAGCTTAGAATCACATGCTTATCATGTGACTCAAATGGACCAGAGTCACTCACAGTGGTACCTATTTACCTATGTGAAGTCTCTGTATATTTGGAAACTAAAATTACTAAATTCCTTTTATTAGA
Organism: Nautilus pompilius; assembly: GCA_018389105.1. NCBI lineage: Eukaryota > Metazoa > Mollusca > Cephalopoda > Nautilida > Nautilidae > Nautilus > Nautilus pompilius. The sequence continues at coordinate 520,000 of JACATO010000121.1, forward strand.
AAATCCAAATAAAACCTTCCTTATGCAGACTACAAACCTAGCCAAAGTAAACAATCAGATCAGAAGAAAACGCAAAGTGGCTTATTCCACATACTCAAAATCTATGATTCTAGTACATTATGCGGCTATTTTTACTTCTTCAAAACCTATATGTAAATATAAATGCCAAAAGTGTCAGTCTACTCCATTTATGCTCACTAAATGCAAAGATGCACTCCATAACCAGTATGTATACCTATAGCAAGGTAATCAAAGCTAAAGTCTTTAATTAATGATAATTAAGATACATAACACTCACCCGCTTCAGCAATAATTAATTGATTGCTGCATATTGGCTAATATACAGTAGTCCCTGTGCCTAATACTTTGGAAGTAGTTTCCATTTCTTCTTCCTATTAGAATTAGTTAAGTTTCATTTCCTTCTTTTAAATCCCAACTTATCTTTCTATTCACACTTTTAAAGATAAAGACGTAAATGTTCAACTGTGCCTCTTAATATACAAAATGATTTTATATCAACACAATGATGATGCTTCGGAGACGAGACACATCTGCTGGAACTAAAACAATCTCATGCACATCCAGATTCACCGGTTTTTCCTACTTATAAAATAGACACCCTATATTGAGGCATTCTTATATAATCCCAATCAGCTTTTAAAAAATCACCATTCATATGAGATCAATGCAAGAATTTTCCTTATTTTAATATTTTTTTAAAAAGAATGTTAACTTATTTCTATTTCCAGCTGAGTAATGGATACCATTAAGCTATTTTCTTGGGTAGTGTTATTTGTTGTTTTTTTTACTGGAAGGTTCACTTTAAATAACATTAAAACAAATTCTTAAAAACTGATAAGATTTTCCAGTAGAGAAGAGTATGGCACATCTACTCCACATCTCAGAATCTTGGAAAATAAAACATGAATGATAAAAGCAATCTCTAATCTTTGATACAATTTTTCTTCTTCTTTTTGTAAAGGTTTGCTTTTCCTAAGTTCCTTTAACCTTATGGAAATCAACAGTATAACTATAAGCCTGTCCTGCAGCAGAATCTAAATTCATATTTCAACTATATCTCAAAAACATGTCTGCAATTTCGCTTTAACATTTAATAATGCTATGTATAATTTTGTTTAAATGCTAAACTTAATAATCACAAATAGTCAATAAATCTTCCCGCATCAATACACAAAAGAGTGCAATCTTGTGTGGCAGAGCCCTTTTGAAGTAACAGTAGCAGCAATGGCATCAGAACACCATCACACATAACTATGACTAACAAACACCATAGAGCACTATGCACAATGATGACATTAGCAAAGTTGTCTGTACTCTTTTAGATATAAAAGCTACAATGAGGGGAGTTATTATGAAATGTTTTCAGTTATGAAGTAAATCGCGTCTGTAACCAAATGTTTTCCTTATCTCGTTGAAAAGATCGTTTTAATAAGTGTTCAACTGTTTGTTCAAAGACAGAAATCTGATTTTCCTTTGTCTCAGATGAATTTCTGTTGGCAAAAACTACGCTTTTGTCCTCTCTGAGCAACAGAACATTGGGAAATACAGAAAGCCATAAGCCATCTTACCACAAGTAAACAAACTGGCATCAGTAAGAATCAAAGAAAAGCATGCATATACTCTTAAAATAAGTGCTTATGTCACAAATCCAGATACTTTTGGGTGGTTGTTGTATAGCATTTACTCAACCACTGGAATAACTGATGAATGAAATAAACAAATGTTCTAAGATGGACCAAAAAAAAGTAAAAAATTTTGGAAGTCTCTGATATGACCATGGGGTTTATTTGCAGAATGTGGCAGTAATAGAGAAAACATTCCTGATCCACAATAAAACCAAAACTATGAATTAACCAATGCAGTGAAGCATGACAAGTTGGAGTGAATATAATAGCTTGATTGGTTCTGAAATTGCCCTGATAGAAATTGCTGATCAATGATATTCTAAACACTAAAGTTATCTACAGTGATGAATGGAGTTCAGAAATTACCACTTAAACAATGAATGAGGCTTTGTTCTCCTTTTTCATCTCTCCAACCATCAAAAATGAATAAAATGAGCCAGAGTATGAACAATTTTCTGATCATCAGTTCAGCTAAAACTAATGATAATAAAGTATATGAAAGTGAATAATACAATAAAAACCACAAGATACAATGGAGAAATATATACCTTTTTTTTTTAAATTCAGATAAGAATGAAATTTCATTCCAGAGTATTCAATGTAGAAATCAAAAAGACAATAACAATAAATACTTAACTCTTTTCAAAACATGCTGCAGATAATCAACAAACTACCTCAGAAGTTAAAATCAGAATTGGACATATAAGTATGCAGTAACATCTGAAAAATTGAAGTGATACTGATGAACACAGCAGGTGGAAAATCATGCAAGCAGTGCATTGTGGGCAATATATTATTAGTATGCCAACATCTTCAAATCTCTCTTAACTCAGCATATTCAACAAAAAAGTAAAAACCATAGAATTTTAAGGATTTTAAGTAGCCAGTTCACTTGGTTGAGACATTTCCTATCACCTTGCTGACTTTATTGTTTTTAAATTTCCTTCTTTTTTCCCACATTTTGGCGATTAAAGTTCAAAAATATTTCAGACTCTAAATTCTTTAAAATGGTATTTTAGTACTTAAAATCCACTCTCTCCTTGTAGGCAATGTGCAGCTTTTTAAAATACATCACTACAACCAAAAGCATAACCAATGAACTCTTTTTCTTAATTTTATAGGTTGAAATATTAGGATTTCTCGTGATAAATATTTTACAAATGTGATAAATCAAAAGTTACATCCATTTGAATTTATTAGCAAATTAAGAAAAAAAACTCTTGCATCTGTATTATTATTTTAAAAAATTCAGTAAATTCAATGAGAAGCAAATGAAAAATATGAAATACCTTCATTACATCATAAAAACAGATTAGTTGTATCCACTGCTTTCCAGCTGCATGATGTATGTAACGAATAAAGCTGCTAGTACATGTACTCAATTCAAAAGAATTTTTATGCTTGGAATCATGGAAAATGCGACAAATTTTGAGAACCATCATGGTTGTGATGCTAAAACTGTTTTTTTTATGCATTAAATAAATCACCAAAAATCATAAACCATCATGTGGGAAATAGTGGAGAGGAGACAGTTCCACAATGTGAAGGCATTAGTCATAACTGTCTCCAGCCGCAGAATCCCTTTTCTCAATGTCAATCATTCTACTTTCACTAGGACAACCCAATGTGCAGAAACAAGTGTATCATAAAGCACAAAGGTGGCGTTTTCTCATTAACACATGATGCAATGTTAATCAATCACCTGCAAGCAAGTGCATTGTGGCTATTTCTCTCCCAGTTTCTTTTAAAATACATTTTGCAAATAGCCAATATTAACCATGTGATTCATAGTTTTTAAGGAGACAGTTTCTTAAATTACCTGTTTAACTAATTATGCTCATCTTCCCCATAGAAAAATTGTTATTAAAACATTGTAACAGAATCTGTGCTAATTTGCAAATAAACAGTTCCCTATACCTTTTGGTGCTTCACAAATGAAATTAAACATGTCAGATTCCAATAACCTTGGATTTTTGTGCCCAGTGTATTACGTATCAAGCAGCAGTACATTTCTGAATGAAGGGGTTAACCCAGAAAATGCAGTATGCAAAAGTTAAATCAAAGACAATAAACCAGTGAAATCAACAATGATTGTAAAGAGGGAGGGAATGACACCTTGATTTGAGTGCACTTGTTTAGAAATAGTGACAAAATTACCATAAGATGTAATGAGAAAACAGGACGAGAGCAGAGATCAGCAACCTGTTTTGAGCATTACCACAACTGAGAGGTTACCTTTATTATAGACTTTAGCTTTAGTGATGTGGTTTTAAAAGAGGGAGGACAAGTCCAGCTCAGTAATTCTGTTATATTACTTCGTTAACAGGGCTTAAACTAAGCAAAATAACTTCTTATAGCGATGTGGCTAACGAATCAGTGTTAACAAATAAGTTCTGGTTTAACTAAAATATGTCAACAAAAGAAAGGGATATAAACCATAAGATTTTTTTTATTTATTTAGAAAATTATAAAGTAGCAAGGTATTTATACAATTATATTTTAAAAGATGTAATTGTTTATATTTGTTCTAATTACAATAAAAATACATTTTTTTAAATATTCAAAAAACATCTTGTAAAATATTTTGTAGTGTGATGTAGGCAGAATGAAGGAAACTTAATTAATTACCTACCTATAAGTCCTGAACAGTTATCCATCAGCTAATGAACCTGACTGATACAGACTGCTAGTAATAGACTGTGGGCATACATTAGTATGGTGACATTTTCATATCCTTCCTGAAGTTCTAAGAAACTTATGAAATGTGCTCAGTAGTACAGAAAAGATTCCATCATCTTAAATTCCGTTTGTAATAATGATATAGACATAATAAAGATGATAAGGTATCAAAATCACACCCGCTAATTACAACAAACAGGCAGACTTTAAAATGTATATACCGGGTGAAAGAGTGCTTTATTAACGTAGCTAACTAAGTTTGTTTTACCGAGCACCTTCAGTGCCAGCAATGAATTATCTGGAGCTCATTAAAACAGACTCAATAGTGCAAGCTTCAGCGCTGGGAGACTCCACTAGAACCAAATGGTAGAGGAGGAAACTAGAGTATCCAGAAAAAACCCATACCATAGAATAAGTTGATTTAAAACCAAACATTATTCAGTCACCACAGAGATCAAACCTAAGAGAGATAGGCCAAATTGCAACCAACCCTACAAAGAACCAACCCACTCCATGCCCAAACTATGTAATTGTTCGATATTTTTTAATAGGTTTCATTTTTATTTAATAAATAAGGCATAAGCTTCAAAGAGTTAATGTTTTTCTGAGAGAAGATGCGTAAACTTTCTTCCTTATGAATGCCCAAAAGGTACCATACTACAAATGTGGTGGTTTGAAGTGATGACAGTTTTTAAATAGGCTCAAAAGTACTATTGGCCAGCCAAACTTCATTCCAAATTTTCTCCTGGAAAAATATTTTAGCAGAATTAAATCCAAAGATAACTATTCACCATCATCAAACTTCAAATCTCAATCTTTTCATCAAGAATCCACTAAAGGTTTTGCTATGCTGTAGACTCTCTTAAATTGTAGAGTAATATCTCCTAAGACATTCTACGCTTGAGCAATATGGATTTTCAAAGTTTTAACTACCACAGTGGACAAAAATAAGGGGGGGAGGAATCGGCTCACTAGATCAGATCAGAGGTAGCTTAGAGACAATCCTTACACTGGTGAAATTAAAACTGCACTTTTAAAAACAAGAATGCACGTTCTTTTAACACATCAGTCAGTTTAGAATTGTTTTCAGAGAAGAAACAAACAAGGCACTGACCAAGAGTGTTCACTATGATGACAAAACCATTTCCAGATTACCCTAATGTCAGATGATTTCTTTATATCCCTTGGTCCAAAATCTAAATTACCTAAAAGGGTGATTTTAAAGTGTCAATCAGAGTCACAGAATGATCATTAAAACTTAACTGATCTTAGAAAGCAAGCTAAACATCTGTGTGTAGTAGAAGCACATCAACATCAAACCACAGTGGGTCTGAAGTCTTCCTTCGATAGCTGCAAAGCCATACAATTCTAATTTATCAAGATAGGAATTAAAGAAAAAGTTTATGGTAAACAATCATTTTTTTAAGATTCAATTTAGTTCATTTATTCAGTTGTATATCAATCCATGAGAGGAAGAAATGATACAAATCTCACGTCTAATAAACCAAAATACCATACAAACATGTAAGTTGTTTCCCCTAGATTACCCCAGTTTTTAATGGGTTAAGATAACTATTAGTGCAAACTAGAGCTTCAGCTAATTTTTTTTACATTTATAAATTCACTAACTTTGTGGTTAGTTTAGTCATTAATTAATGGTATCTTCACACACAGTACCAACAAGTCTGCCCGAGCTTAATCATCTTCAGAGCCCATCAGGCAGAGGTAGGAGTGGTGTTTTTACTGATACAAATTCCAATCTCCGCTGCTTCAACGTGCAGTACAATCAATCAAAATGACACTATTTGTGCACCAATTTTAGTTTTTTTAATTATGGAGTCAAAAAGAATTTTTGGTTCAACTGATAACCTTGAGTGATCAACAAAAATGAGATGCGTCAGTCTTGTAGATCAAAGATTACACAAAGAATGTAATTAAATCATTTAAAATTTGAAATGGCTAATGAACAGTTAAACCAGTTGGTTTTAGCTTCTGTTATAGTCTGTTTTCGGGTTATTTCAGGCTCTAGTGTTACGAGGGATATAGTGGTGCAGATATCAGGGTGTCAGCCTAGTGCATTCTTTTTAATTTTAAAAATGCAATGCACAGATGGTTTTATATGAGATGAAGAAATAAAAGCACGATTTTCTGCTACTATATAACTAACAATCCACAGGATATATAACAGGAGGCAAAACTAGTTATGCACAACAATCAGAATGATATCTAAAATCAAATTTTACTTAAACAAGATACATAGTGCAACCATTAGTAATTATAAATTAGCAAAATTATCTATCTCAACTATATAAGTTTAATTTTTTTCTTTTCTTTTCCTGACAAGGTTTACAGATATTTCTTCAGAAATGGTCCTACGATGACCATTCTGTCAGGATCAAACCAATATTTATAAAGACTTGAAATAAAAAGAAATCTAATCAGATAAACTGCCTAATTCCTTTTGATACCTAGAGATGCTGGAATTTTCTTGATGTATTTGGTCTGTTTTTGTTTTGGTTCCTGGTGCCCCATTTGTATCGCTGCCAAGAACAAGCCATCACAAAGATATGAGAGAGAGATGTGAGCCTGAAATACTGTGTTACATTTAAACCTTGGGTCACATTACAGCAGTTGTTAATCTTTCACTATGACTAGTGCGTTATCTTGCTGTCATTATCCTCCCAAATCAGCAACAGATCACATACTGGCACAATTTCAGTAACAATGTCAAAAAATCATAACAGGCGCCCGCCACATTCTGCAGTCCACTTGGCTTTGTTTCTACAGCGCATGAAAATATGAATTTCGTGAAACAGCGAATCTTAGGTTAGCTATAAGGGTTTTAATCTTGTAAGATCTGCTATAACACCCCTGCTTCTACAATCTTAAAACAACAAATTACCAGACAGAAATACACCTAGTCTTTAAATAAACAAATCATCTGATACACCTCTGGACTGGGACCGACCGACTCTTCTGGCAGACTGGCCTGACTGATATATAGTTTGGGGGACTGGGCTTCAGATCCAGGGGACTGGCAATCTTAAAGAGAAAATGGACATCACAGACATCCAGAACAAAACAGAGGCTGTTGTACCCCAGAACCCCCTCCTGTGGACCTTTGTGTTGTCTTACAAAAGGTGTCTGGCTCGATGATGCCATTTCGTCTTCCTTCTTTACTTTATGTGGGGGGGTAAGAAAGCTGAGACTGTATCTGCCGGATCTCCAAAAGTAAAGGGACGACAGGGTCTCGCACTTCCGCACAGGGGGAGAGACCCTCCCTCTACCAGAGGGGCAACTACAGCATGTACACGTTAATGTTAGAATCACTGGCAGGGAAATCAGCAACACCATGTGGGGAAGCATCAGGTAAATAATTAACGAATTATACATCCTTCCATACTCGGATCATCCATTAACTATTCCCCTAACCCTTCACAACAGAAAAGGACACAAGAGGGCCCCCCCCCCGTCTCACAAGCATTCTTGGGGAGAATGAGCTGGTTCTCCCCCATGGGTGGGGACAAACTGGTGTCGAGGAGGGGTGGGGCGGGTGATGCATCGCTCCCGAAATTAGGGTTTGGGATGGAGTTAAATATCCCTTTAAGAAGCTGCAAATAACCACCGGCCCTATCAGGGAAACAAAGGCTTCTTCATGGCCCGGTCCAACCCGCCTCCACGTCGGAATGGGGAGTTTATTATTATTAGTAGTAGTAATAGTAGTATTTCAGGGTCGCCAGAAGGGGGTTAGGGACTTTGTTGGCTCGTGATCGCGTACGGAGGGTGGGCAACGACGGACGGACGGACCCCGCAGGGGCAGGGGCGTGGCGATGACTGGCTGTATCAGAACCGAAGTTTAACCGGATCCCAGGCGGGGAAAGGGGGTCTGTGCTGCAGCACTGCCGGCGGAGCGGGATGAGGAGGAGGAGGAGGGGGAGGGGGAGGGATCAATACGTCAACACAAAGACGATAACTCTCCCTAAACGCGGACGTCGAACGAGGGCGCGCGCGGGAATGAGCGAAAGCAGCGAGAGACCGTGGAGGCGGCGGTGAGGGGGGGGGGACCCCCTGGCGGGGCTGAGACCTCGTCTCCCTCCGACAGCATGTAGACGGGGCTGACCGGGGCAGACACCGGAATGCGCGCACTTTCATCTGGCATAAAAAGGAAGAGAAAATCAGCCGTGGGGGGGGGTGGGGTGGGGTGGGGTCTACTAGGGGGTGGTGGGGTGGGGGTCTACTAGGGGGGGGCAGACACGACCCTTGTTGTTATCGTCAGCTGACAGTCGTCTGTCTCTCTTGGCGACCTGTGAGTGATACACTGGGACCATTCTTGTCTGTAGTCCTTATATCAGTGGGGGGGTGGGGCTCCCTTAATGTCGTGTGTGTGTGTGGGGGGTGGGGATGTCACGGCCCCTTCATCATCAGGGTAGTAGTATTATTATTAACAGCAGTAAACTAAGGGTGACAGCCGACCATTATTATTATTATTATTATTATTGTTGACAAAGGGAGGAAGGAAGGTACTTACAGCCGGGTGACGTTCGCCAGGGAGGAGGAGGGGGAGCCGTCCCCCCCGCCGCTCAGCTCCGACAGGCTCCTGAAGGGGGTCCCGTTTTCCGAACAGTCCACCCGCCGGGCCGACACCTTCCCGCGGAACTTGGCTGCCGGGGGCCTGCACGTACATCCACGGGGGCAGGCGGCGGCGGTCGTCAGGCGAGGGTCGCACAGCAGCAGCAGCAGCAGCACGAGAGCAGCAGCTGGCTTCTCCATGCTGGGGATATAATCCAAGACATAAGTAATAAAAACGGCCCTGGGGCGGGGGTTCGCGTCGCCTGCTCCTCCAGATCACATCTCGCCCCCCTGCGTTCCCTTCCCGGGAATAAGGGGTCGGTCTCTCTCTCGGCGGCTGACGGACGACTGACGACCGAACCCTTCTCCTACCCACTCTCCAACGTGCGCCGAGTCAGGTCGGATCCCGATCGCAGGCCTCCCATGCAGGCGGAGGGGCCTCAGCGACGACGACGACGACGACTCCCTGCTGCTCCCTTCGTCGTCACGCGCAGCAGCCCCGCCGATGCTCTCTTTGTCTCTCCCCCCCCGGACCGAGACTGGATGCCGATCCGACGAAACACCGGTGAGGTTCCTCCGAGCTGGAATTCCGCCACAAGCCGACGAGGAGGAGGAGGAGGGACGAGGAGCGAGGAGGAGGAGGAGGAGGAGGACGAGCTAGCAGCAGCAGCAGCAGCAGCTCGGCAGAACGGCACCACCCCGAGTCGCTCCGGCGTCTCTCGCAGCCATCTTGGTTTACGGCGTGACGTCACGGCGCCCGCTATTAATAGCGCCCGCGTGCGATTGGCCGCCCTTCTCTCTTCTGTTGTTGTTGTTGTTGTTGTTCCTCTCCTCCTCTCTCGATCGAGGAGAAGAAACAACTTTTCCCTTTATCTAACCCGAGTCGGTGGGCAGGGCGCAGTTGTGAACGACCGAAGCGGTTATTAGTTGTGCTGAATGCTCCCCCCCCCCCGAGCTATCGCGAGTAATTTACCGGCAGCTACTGACCCGGGTCCCCGCTCAGCTCCCAGGACCGAGCTGAGCAGCCCCCACACAAACAGATCCCACTCGTTGATGCAGCAGCAGGAGGGGGAAAAAAAACCCCTTATTATTACCGCCCCGTTGTTGCCTTTCATTCATTAGTCACACAGACGTGGGTTCTCTGTTACCGGGGGGGGTAGAGAATATTATATTATAACAAGGTGCCCCATCCATCAAAGATCCGCAGACCAGGCCTAACTTCGCTCCGATCCCTCCTTTAAATGTCCCCAGTTCCTCTCCGCCGTCCATCGCGAGTAACTCCTCCGACCGACGAACAGTTCTAGGAAGCGTGTGTCGGCATCGGGCAGGTGGGTGGGTGTTGGACTTTGGGGCGACCATCTGAGAGTGAATGGTATTCGTGTCTGGTTTCATCGGCGCGACAAAGGGATGAGTAAGTAAAGGGCCGTGTGTTTGTACAACACACTAGGAACCGAAGTACGGTCACTCAGCAGGTGCGCGCTCCGCTATTTACCGTACACTGCACACTAGGAACCGAAGTACGGTCACTCAGCAGGTGCGCGCTCCGCTATTTACCGTACACGGCACACTAGGAACCGAAGTACGGTCACTCAGCAGGTGCGCGCTCCGCTATTTACCGTACACGGCACACTAGGAACCGAAGTACGGTCACTCAGCAGGTGCGCGCTCCGCTATTTACCGTACACGGCACACTAGGAACCGAAGTACGGTCACTCAGCAGGTGCGCGCTCCGCTATTCCGTCTGGGGCACCTTGCACGCGTTACTCCCCTGTAACATGGATAGCTCGTGGTGCTCTCTAACTCGTATTGATTTTCTACAAGCATTTATTCGATATGAGATTTTCTTTTTTTTCCAAAAAAGAAATTTGTCCGAACTGGTGCGCGGATATTAGTGTCCCGGTAAAAGTTAAAGGGTTAAACTCGGCCGTGAGGATTTTTGTCACGTGTTCTGTCATAAATTTAAAAAAAATAGCAGTAGCCAAGGGAGGCAACTTCATTAGCAGAACCCATTCAAAAAAAAAATTTTTAAGGCTTAATATTTGTCAGGTTTCTTTCTCAATTTCCTGTGTGCTTTACTATTTTCTCATCTGTTTGTTGAGATTTGCTGCATTCAAACCAAAACATTCAACAGAACCAGCGCAGTTGATTAATGTGACACAATCAATATATTTAAGATTCCGTTGGATAGAAGGCCGTTATTAAAAGCTACATCGTGTAATAATAACAAAGAGAGAAAAGGTATTCGAAAAATTGAAACAACTAGGGACCTAACAAAAACACCAAAACAACTTATTAAGCTGGATTTTGTCTAAATAATGCATTATGGGAGGATCGAATGGATTTAAGACGAAAGCTTGTTACTAAAGTCTCATTCTTAGTTATCGTTATTTATCTCGCTCTTGGAAATAATAATAAATCAGTAGAATTTAAAGAAAATAAATAAAATACGATAGAATTAATTTTAAAAAACAACTTAATTATATTTATATTTAATTAATATATCCTGGCTAAATAAATCAAAATTAAATATTTTTTTAAAACTTTTTTTAGATTTAATGCTATTTTTCAAGAAAACAAATGGAGCACTCACTAGGTCACGTGATATATCTCTACTACTGTAACTGTAACGATGTACATCTGCTGGTGCTTACATTAATTATGAGTCCGTTTTGTCAGTAAAACTAATTTATACAGAGCCGTTTTTCGTTCTTCTTTTACAGTTCAAGTTTTCTGGACGAAATACACACGTTACGATTTTTCAATGCTGCTGCTACCACAGGTTCGTAAACGAGAGAGAGAGACACCACACACACACACACACACACACATACAAGAGGACAGACAGAGAGAGATGGAGTGATGGAGAGATGGAGAGAGAGAGAGATGGAGTGATGGAGATGGAGAGAGAGAGAGAAGAACAGACAGACAGAGAGAGAGAGAGAGAGACACACCACACACACCACACACACGAGACAGACAGAGAGAGAGAGAGAGAGAGACCGAGAGGAGAGAGGATGGAGTGAGAGGAGGAGAGAGGTGAGAGAGCGAGAGATGGGAGAGATTGAGATGGAGAGAGAGAGAGAGGAGAGAGAGAGAGAGAGAGAGAGAGGCGAGAGAGAGAGACGAGGGAGGAGAGAGAGAGAGAGAGATGGAGATGGAGAGGAGAGAGAGAGAGAGAGAGACAGACAGACAGAGAGAGAGAGGAGAGACACACACACACACACAGATACAGAGACACTCACCGACAGACAGAGAGAGAGAGAGACAGGGACAGACAGACAGAGAGAGAGAGAGAGCAGAGATGGAGGAGAGATGGGAGAGAGATGAGAGAAGAGAGAGAGAGAAGAGAGAGAGACAGACACAGACAGAGAGACACACACACACATACAGTGAGACAGACAGAGAGAGAGAGAGAGAGAGAACACACACAACAGATACAGAGACACTCAAGACAGACAGAGAGAGAGAGACCGACAGACAGACAGGACAGAGAGAGAGAGAGACAGGAGTGATGGAGATGAGGAGAGAGAGAAGAGAGCGAGGAGAGAAGAGAGAGAGAGAGACAGACAGAGAGAGAGAGAGAGACACAGCGAGAGACAGAGAGAGAGAGAGCGACACCACACACAGTAGAGTGAGACAGACAGAGAGAGAGAGAGAGACCACACACACACACAGATACAGGGACACTCACAGGCGACAGAGAGAGAGAGAGGAGAGAGAGAGAGAGGAGAGAGAGAGAGAGAAGATGGAGGAGAGAGAGAGAGAGAGAGAGAGAAGATGGAGAGAGAGAGAGAGATGTCTCTGCTTTTCAATGACGGTAAGCCGAACAGAAATATAGATGATCAGAATTATAAAGAGGAGGTGTCAGAAACAAGTCCGGTTGTCGCGACAAAGTGTATTCTCCGAAATTGTGCCAATCACCAGGAATGAGAACGGTTTTCGACATGGAATAAAAGTAAAATATCTCTACTGTTTAGCGAAAAAAATTAATTAGAGAGATGTGCCGGAGAACGAGAGCTACCGCAGTTGTTTCCCACAATTTTGCATAAGTGTCTGGGATACTTTCCAGAATCACTGGCCTATTCAGGTTATTCCAGAACTTTGCTCTTTCCGACACGACATTCTTCCTTTTACTATTTTCCAGCTGTATCGCCCGGATACAAAGACGAATTTGCTATTTCTCGGCCGTTATTTTGACATAAGGGATAGGGGGTGGATCTCTTTCTGTTGTTGTCTCATTTGTTTTTGTGGTTCTGCCCATAACATCTAATAAGTGATAATGACGACATTTAACCAACTGCATCACAACACAATATGCTTAAGGTTTTTATTAATTTCTTTTGTTTTGAGATTTAAACTGTTGTGAAACCAAAATGGCAATGGATAGAGGTGAAAGTTAAGTGGTTCGTTGAAATGAAGCCGGTTACTGACAATTTAATATTACAGCTGTTGGATAAGCATTTAAAAAAAAAGAACCGTGTATCACTGAAGATGGGCGCCTGGGTAGAAGTTCAAAGAGTCACCGCTGCATCATTCAAAAACTTGAATCATGCGGCTTCGAGAAAAGTGTGCAAAAGGCGTTTATTTATTAAAAAAAAGATTAAACTAGTAACTTTTTACTGATGTGAATTTTATTCCGTTAGCTATTAAAGTTCCATCAAGGTTTGTATTAGTAGGCGAGACCGGGGCTAGCTGCTACGATGGCTAGCAGTTACAGCTCCAGTAATTCCTAATTAAACGATAGACGGCGCTGCGATTGACGTCATATACCCTGGCCTTCGATATGACGTCGATTACAACGCCGTCTATCGTTTAATTAGGAATTACTGAGCCCTCACGGCAACTGGCTCCGGCCTCTCTTCGCGTATATTTGGCACATTAAATAGAAAACAAATTTCTTAAATGATATTTTATTTGCTGTAAAGCAAACTAACAGATAGTGGTGCGATTGTTGCTATTAACAGAAATTGGTTTTTAATTTAATTTTAGCAACTTTGATTTTAATTGTCTAGAGATGAAAATGTCGAATACACAATTTTCATATTTGTAAGTGTTTCGTGTTATATTTTGTTATTTTTACTGAACGAACTTCACTATACGTAAAAATGTAAGCATATTCTGACTGCACAGAACCACTTTTAGAATTCTAGACATTTAAGTGCAAGGCTTTAAAAATAAGTAAGGGTTTTTAATGGGTGGGGATTGATCCAGCTCTCCAGTTACTACATTAGGAGTCGCATTTATTTATAAACGCGCCAAGATTCTGGTGATATCAGAAAATTTTAGATAATAAAATTGTTTTGAGTGGGAATAAGTTACCAGAAAATGTAGCCAATAGTGACAGTATTAGAATCGTATCCATGACGATTCCTCCTTCCTGTGGATCTTACATAAGTTATTATGGTTTTCTGATTACTAATTTAGAGATGCATTTGTTTACATGGTAGCACAGGCGGTGAGCGAGTGATGTATCGGTTTAGAATGCGAGGAAGTGCTGTGGTTCGTCGATATTGGTATATTTCTTGTCGGTGAATTATCTACAATTGGTTGTTTTATGTAAATCTTCTGACCAGGAACGAGTTGGCAGTTTTGTAAGCGCGTAACGGAAATAAAAGAAAGTGTACGTGCATAATTAAACGTGTTGTCGTTATTTGGGGGGGGGTTTAGATTAAGTTTGAGTGGATTTGCTTCAGAAGTTATTCCGCGCAACTTCTGCTAGCCTGATGGGTTTTTAGTTATGCTACTACAAACTGAGAACACGAGGAGGAGACAGAACTTGTATTTATCCTTCTGTTCGCGGAGCGACAAAAGAGAGAAAAGTAACCGAGTGATTTACGAGGGTCGATGAGGGAAAATCTTCGCAAACAAAATTTCTACGATTTTACTCTAAAGCAGGATGGATGTGCAAAAAAACATTCTCGAATTTCCCATTTGAAGATATAAAAAAAAAGGCTTCTTTCTTCTTAGAAACCAAAATCTATTGGAGATTTAAGTGTCGGGAGAAACAATTTTTAAAAAGATTTGACGTGAACCTGAAAATAAGGAACTTATAGCAAGAATAAACAACTGTTTCATCTTTAGAATCTGAGTAAATGCAGCTTTTTATTCAATGATGCCGGATTCCAATACGTTTGCGAAAATGTTCAGTCCTTTTCACCATAAAATCATAGAAAAGCCCGTTTTTCTATCGAATCTAGCTTATCTAATCATGTAACGTCGCAATTTTGTAGCCTCTATATTTCTGGCGCAATTGCTTCTGTTAATGTTTCGGTTATCGACGGTCAAAGGGACAGAAAGTTTCCATTATAGCTCCAAACATCTGGCTTCTAAAACTGCTTCTATACCCTTTTTCTTAAGTTAAAAGCATTCTAACCATTATCACAGGTGATGGCTAAAGAACCGGTTCTGATCATGTTTTTTAAACTCTCATTTATCTCCTTTACTTCCAATAAGTTGTTGTGTTTTTGTTTTGCCAAAAACAGAAATATTTCAAATAATTCACAACCTTAATCTTAAATCGGCGACTAAACAAGTGGTAAACTTTCGATTTTTTTTATATTTTTGATAAACATACGCAAAATTTTTTTTAAAAAGAATGGGCTCGAGAATGACGCTCTGCTGTACCCCACCGGTGAAGACCTTTTCCTTTAATCTCGGGACCAGACGATAACTGCCTTTTGATATCTGATGATTAAATAATACTTTATCGATTATCTATGCCGAATTAGGTTCCTACTTAGCAAGTGGTAGCTGCCATTTTTAAAAAAAGTCACATTGGTTCTTACTTAATACCTACGAACCAGCTAACCGTTCAAATAATGTTGCTTCACAAACCCAAGGCGACTTCCGTAACGCCATCTGGTGACGTTGCTTTCGAGCATTCAATGTGGGTTTGATTAATCAAGGAAAAGACTGACTGCCCATGAATTGTTCACATTTCTGATAAAGGTTTCGGTTTAAAGAATTCTTTTCTTTTTTTAAAAAAAAATCATGTTTTCGTTTCGGTCGTGATTATGTCTACTACTTCTGAGGAGCCGCGTCACAGAGCGTGACGTTTCGGGTGTTGTGTTGATTCTGCGTTACGATCCAGCTTTTCAGGCGTACCCATCTTGGCGGCGCCGCCGTCTCCAGAGTTGACAAAATATCAAAAAAAAAAACCTAGTGGCTGAAAGGAGAGAGAGAGAGAGAGACCAAAAGAGAGCGGCGGGTTCTTTGATGTTCGGCGCGTCTGCTCCGTACCTGCGAGCTGGATGTACCACGGACCGTCACCCGTAATTGGTAATTACCAGGGCGGTGACAGAACACAGACCGCGTCCCCGGGCGACATCTCTCCTGCGCTAAGTGACTTGTCTTGGCACCATGTTTGTTTCCGGTTTAATGTCGGCTGCTGCTGTTCCGAGAACTCGCCGGAGAGAGATATTTCCTCCCCCGACCTTAATTATCTTGGCCTTATTATGGCGATATGGCCCACCAGCCCTAATGCATGGCGCCCCCTATGTAGAGTTTTGAAACAATTACCCGTCTACTCCCTCGTTGGTCTTGAAGAAGCAAGAAACAACAGCATCTTTTTTTATAACAAACAAACAAAAGACTGACAGGAAACATTTTGAATATCATATGTAAATAAATTACCTGCTTCCATATCTGAACTTTGAATAAAAACACCGAATTCTCGCTTCTCTTACCAAGTTGGTGCTGTTTCCTTTTACTGTTATGGTGACTTCGCGCCCGATGGTCTTCCGAACCCTGATCGGAACTTCACGAAACCAAACAACGGAAAACAGTCGGCATGGGTTGCCATAGTGACGGGAACTAAAATAACACGCGCGGTTTAGTGTCAACAGAAAGCGATGAGGTAGTAGTTTTCTCTTAGATGATCCTACCGCATCTCTCCAACTGAACAGCGCCGTATCCACGAATAATTTACCTCTTTGTTGGCTTCAGTCTTGGCTGTAGTAAGGAAAAGGCGTTTAGTGAAACCCCAGAGCCCTTATAAGTAAGATGTGCATGTAGGGTTTTATGCCTTAGTGGAGAGACTTATGCATCAGTCCGACTTTACATGTTTCACGTGATCAAAGTTTCGTACGATCTCGTTAGAAACAAGATTCACTTAGATATGCCTATGGAGGTGGACTGACTGTTAACCTGCTCGGGAGATTGTCCGATGTGTCCACGTCGGTTTACAAGAACTTCGCATCAATCAACCGTGTCCAAAAGACCGACATTAAGGCGCGGTCTCCAATTCTGATTATAGCAAAGACTATTGTTGTTGTTAATCACTAATGCATAAGTATGCAAACTAGTATAGAGCGTCCAGACTGCTTTAGGAAGTATTTACTGATATTTCTGATTGCATGCTAACAATATAATTAGCTCTGTAAACTTAAAATAGGCACAAAATATGGAAACTATTAGTTTTTCCTGATACCAAAAAGTGGAACAAGTCCAAACATTGCAGGGGAAACAAGTTAAAGACCAAAATGTACAACTTTTAATTTACTCTTTGAGTACAGAAGTTGTCTGATTTGTTTTGTTGAACATTTTAAATTAATTATAAATTCCCACTCTAATCGCTGCGCATTAAAATATGCACAAGATTCGATGAAGATGATGTCTTCCAGCAACATCGGCCGCCAAAATGTGGATTGCATTTGCGTTCGGACTCCACGTGGGTCCGTTGCGTACTTCAATTAGCATTTCTGCGAATTACGCGCCTCACGCGATTATTTCCAGCGGCCGTTGTATGCGCAGCGAGAGCCACATAAAGTGAAAGTAGCTTTGATGAAGTAGCGACTGGACGCCAACGCAACCCCTAAGGGCTGGGCTCCCTGTCCGTAGCCATCGCAGTAGGCGCAGAGACGCTGGCATGGAGCTCCGAGACGGGTCTGGAGGAAACTGTAGAAGGACTTGCTGCAGGGTTACTTAGGCTCCCTTTATTATCGTCTAGAAAGGGGGGGAAATATACATAAGAATAACAGATAGGCTTCGTACATCGCTCTATCTAACCTGATCAGAGAACGCGAGCAACCGTATTCGCGTATTCCATGACTTCGCCCGGATGTTCTAAGGGTCCATGACCGGAACCGATAGTCTTGGCGTTGTCGAAGGCTCGGATTACATGAGATTTTAAAGACTCCGTCTAGATTTCTGCACCTATGTCGCGCCGACATCTTGAAGAGTGATATCTGCACGCGAGAACAATGCAAAGGGAAAGAAAAAAAAATTAAAGGTAAAAAAAAAATTATTGATTAGCTAACTCTGTCGCTTAGCAACCACGAGTTGAGTTGTCCAACAATGAATGAATAAAAGATCAAGGACTTTTACAGGAAGTATACTCGTAGATTCCTCCTTGGTACCCTGATTACACGGTGTTTGACGGGTTCTGTGCGGTGTTTCTGGTTTTTGCTGCGATGGTAATCTTGTCATTTTATTGCGCGCACCTGTGGGTTGGCAGGGCAAAGTCGAGGAAGGCCATCCTTATACTGATCAACGTGGACCCCACTCCGAGCGATTTGCCCTATACCTTCTCTTAAATGCTGCTGAATGGTTGCACACGGCTCGCATGACATGGCTTTCTCGTGACGACTTACACTGGAGAAAAATTCATCTTTAATCACTGCCATATAAAAACAAGAGGAAATATGTTTTTAGCATCGCCTTTCTGTTCTTTATGG
Organism: Nautilus pompilius; assembly: GCA_018389105.1. NCBI lineage: Eukaryota > Metazoa > Mollusca > Cephalopoda > Nautilida > Nautilidae > Nautilus > Nautilus pompilius. The sequence continues at coordinate 538,568 of JACATO010000121.1, forward strand.
TTGTCATGAAAGACGAGGTAAAAAACGACATAAGTATACTTTAAAAATAGACAGCGGCTGATGGGCACCAAATATCGAAGGTTTGCTTTAATTCTAAAATTTCACATTGGTTATATGGCGGTTAAGCGAGTTACAGATAGACAGTGTGAAAGGATATCTCATTTACGCTTTAGCAGACTCGCTTCATCAAACTGGTAAGAGATCTTACTTCAGATACTTATCTGGGGCCCTTCTGTCTTCATCACCTGCCGGCCTTCATTGGCAGAGAAATTGCTGGTAGTTTGTCGGAAACTTCGACGGGTCATCTTTAATTTTCCGTCAGCTAGTCTTCTTCAAGATGGATGTGAAACAACCCTTAGTGGATTTATCTTGTATCTCCAGATCTGACAGTATGTTTAAAATCAAATTTAATTAACAATTACGCATCTATAGATTCGTGTGTTTAATTACAGTAGAAACAAGTGACCGAGTGCAAGTACTCTTCATAAATGGAGGTGTACAATGATCTTGCTTAACGAATGTTCATAAATCAATTTTTTTTTTAACTTATGAATTTCGGTAAAAAATTGAACTGACAATCGCGAAAATAACGAAATTCAATTAAAAGAAACAAAACAAAGCCTTGGAACAGAGGTCTGCTATATTATTACTCGTACTAAATCAATTAGTCATAACGTTATATTCAGGGGGATGTCCATTGTCTTCAGCTATGACATACAACAAAGACGGACGGATTCCTTAGGTGGAATCACGTTGATTGATTGATTTAGATTCGGTGCCCGCCCAGATGTTTGGAAATTCTTCTGGCTTCTTCATTTCAAGCAAAGCGGACTGAAGTGGCACGCCAGCCTACTTTCTCCGAGCTGGTATTCAAAGCTACAGCTTTAAGAATTCCTTGTAACCTTCGGTTTGAAGCTAATTTTTCCTCTTTTCATTTAATGATATGCGTCAGGCTACAAAACTTTAATTAGGGATCTGCTTTATCAACTGATTTAGAAAACTGAATATGGCGATAAGATTTCTTACTACGTGTTTAACAGAAGGCAAGGCGTGACCGCATTCTGGTACAGAGGTTACCCTTTAAAACTCTAAGCGTGGAATAGCCGATGGACATTTAAAGGGCAAATGTTAGTTCGGGTAAGCTTGGACTAATCTGGCACATCGAATACAAGTTTGGCAATGACGTCTCATTTCACTAGATATATTTCGAAAAGTGTCCAAAGAGGGGAGAGATATATCAGCAGCCTAACAACGTTCAGAAGTACAAATATCGACAGTGAAGACAGTAAATGTTTACAAACAGCTATCCACGATTTACAGTATTTTAAAGGGTGTTTTCGTTTTTGGAGTTGAAAGCTAATTGAATTATTTCAAATTATTTAAGAAAACAAGACAGCAGTAATTACGAAACAGCATCTCTATCCACAATAAGTTTGGAAAGCGTTCCCATATTGCACCGCGAATGGCAACCTCTCGGAACAAATCTACTTCCTGTTCTTTATTGCTCGCGTATCGAGATCTCCCTGTGTACATGACTCACACACAAAATAATAATATATCTATGTATTTAGGAAAGCAAAAGTCGCTTTTGCTATCCTAATCCAAGCCGACCTAAGTCACTCCAAAAACCGCAGTTCCGGTTTGTAGGGGCTTTTAAATCGTCGGTCACGTGTGGAGGCTCCGTAGCTTAGGCAGATGTTTATGGCGAAATATCCTGAGAATCTTCTGTCGGACTAAAAGCCCACAGGAGAATCGTCCCTGTTAAGAAAGCGTGGGATCTTTTATATGGTTGGACGGCTGTCGCTCTTTCCGCTGTTTTAAACATCGCCGAAGTTAGTTATTATTCCTTTGTTATTGTTGTTGTTTTAAGAAAACTAAGAGCGAGACTTTAATCAGGGAAGTTAACTTTAAATATTGTTTGTCGTCTTGTTCGCGGATGCAATAAAGAAATCCTTCGGGCGTATGTCAGGACGGAGCGCGAATAGAGAATTACAATCACGTTCTTTTGTCCGATAGAAATAAGTTTGATTATTAAGGATGAAACAATTATTTGTTAATCCTTTTTAAAGGGATTGCAAATAAGTTGATACAAAACAACCACGCGGGGACACGGGAAACGATCGAGCGATGTTTTGACAGGGTAAAGAAGGAAGTGGGCGTGTTCTCATTCAAACCTACTGCAAACAAAAGTTGTATATGTTCATTGTCTGCTGGGATTATAAACAAATACCGTATTGATTCCTGCCTACCTGCCCGTCTCCTCCCGAATACATTCGTCTTTGTTATCTTCACTCTGAAATGACGTGCGCAGGGCGAGATCTACAGCGTCGCCAGAAACGTCTCTCTAATGAAAATTGCATGTCTTCATTTCAGATCATCATCACTCCATCACTTCGTGAAAACCAGAGTAAGCGATAAGAATGGATATCTTATTCACTTCGGTTATTTCCTGGGAAACTAAGGCTTAAAGCGACACAAATAAGTTACGCAAATAAGTATGCATCAATCGTATCTGAAAAACAAAGGAGTGAAAGTCGATCGTCCTCTTTAACCCGGTTCGAAGAGCGGAAACATTTGTTTCGACACATCTCACTGGTTGTGGGTTGGAAAACAGGTGCGTCTAGCCTCTGCCCACAGTCGTTCGCCAGCACATGACTGGGTTTAGACGATATTAACTTAAATATACAGGGTGTTCCAAAAGTCTTGGGCACATTTGAAGTCCCCATATCTATTTAACTATGAATGGTAGTAAGATAAAAGTTGTGTCATTTTAAAGCTAATTACATTATTTTTTTGTAAGGCTATTGATTTTTTTTAGATATCTTTTCAGATTTTTTAGTTAATGGATAAATTGAGTGAGAAAGAGTCTGGTGACTTCATTTTCCAACAGGATGGAGCGCCACCACACTGGAGCCTCAGGGTTAGACAGTTTCTGAACATAAAACTGCCAGACAGATGGATTGGAAGGTCTGGGCAGAATGATCACGATCTCATGTCCTGGCCACCCAGATCTCCAGATCTCACACCATGCGATTTCTTTTTGTGGGGATTTGTGAAAGGATTGGTATATGTGCCCCCTATTCCCAGAGACGTGGATGAGCTGAAGGCACGAATAACAGAAGCTGTTTCAACCATTGACAATGCAATGCTGGGACGCGTTTGGCAAGATTGGACTATAGGCTTGATGTGTGTCGTGTGACCAATGGTGCTCACATTGAACATCTTTGAACATTCCATGTAAAAATTGAGATTACAAGCTTCCTGAATTTACCAGATGCGTTTTTATATCCTTAATAGTTTCCGAGATATTCATTGTCAAAATGTTCCCAAGACTTTTGGAACACCCTGTATATTTTAAAAAAAAAAAACGTTCGGATCTGCGAACCAGTTAATTTTTAAAAGGGAAAGAAAGATCAAAGACGGGGAAAGTGATAAATTGTCTCTTTTGAACGAAATTCTTAAAATAATTAATAAAAAAAAATTAAGTGGTTTATTTTGTTGAATGTCTGAATTATGGATTTATAATTAAACACCAGGAAAATGGGTCTGGCGGTATAATGCGCCGTCGCGTTCTATACATGATTCATCTTATTGTACAATTTAAACGGGTAATTATAATCCAGTATTTTAATTAAGAGATTTGACAAGCACTATAATTATACTCACCATGTGATTGGATCGAATATGAAATAAAAGTTAAATACGCAATACCGCATTATAATTAAACAGCGATAATAATAAACGGTGTAGTTGTGGATGGTTTATAACCCTGCGTTGTAACGAGAGTATCTCGGTATTGGGCTGATCTCGGACGAAACGAGATGTGCCCAGGACGAGATGATCTCGTCTGACAGAACAACATCTCATGCCAGAAGAAGCGTGTGTGGCAAGGTGTCGTGTCGACCATACCTGGCACGCTGCCATATTGATCTCGTAACTACAATCCAGACACGGATCCGCTAAAAGCCTATTTCCTATCATCTAATCCTGTTTGTGGCGTATCGTCGTACTACGTCTACCGTAATCCTCTTACTCTACTTTCGCTTTATCTCGGACTTTGCGGTAAACCTTTAAACGCAGGGAAAGTAAAACAGACAGCTAACCTTTCATCAGATTTCCCTTACTCTTCACGTCTATTTTTACTTTATCTTCCTCATCTGTTTTAATGCCTACTGACCGTTAAATTTTAAAAACAACAAATGGTTTCGTTATATATTCGTGAACACACTTATACATCATATTTTTAATGCCCATCTTTTTAACTCTTTCAAATCCGAGTAAGATTCCGGTACAATCGGGATTAGAGCTTTTTGTAGGCTTTCAGAACAAGTTAAATTGTTTGTTTGTTTGTCTTTCCCTATTCACCTGAAAATATCTGCCTAGTTGGCCAAAATAATTGAGAGTTTCTCGTTAGCTAGTCCATTCACCACATAGAACCGGCAGCCAACCATGAAGATAGCACCAGGAACAGAGAACGGCGGCCATTAAGTCCTTGCTGGTGTCTTGCAACTTTGACGGTCTTCTGGATCTGTTGCCGAGATGTCTTAAGTAGCACCGGCTCTATGGGGTCTGCTGAATACGGAAACCGTAGTTCTACAAGAAAGTTAACCGACATGAGAACCTGCATAGCTGCTCCAACTTTATACATTTAACTCTATCACAGCGGCCGCTCTATGGGGTCTGCTGAATACGGAAACCGGAGTTCTACAAGAAAGTTACCGACAGAGAACCGCAGAGCTGCTCCAACTTATACATTTACTCTATCACAGCGGCGGGCTCTATGGGGTCTGCTGAATACGGAAACCGTAGTTCTACAAGAAAGTTAACCGACATGAGAACCTGCAGAGCTGCTCCAACTTTATACATTTAACTCTATCACAGCGGCTGGCTCTATGGGGTCTGCTGAATACGGAAACCGTAGTTCTACAAGAAAGTTAACCGACATGAGAACCTGCATAGCTGCTCCAACTTTATACATTTAACTCTATCACAGCGGCCGGCTCTATGGGGTCTGCTGAATACGGAAACCGTAGTTCTACAAGAAAGTTAACCGACATGAGAACCCGCAGAGCTGCTCCAACTTTATACATTTAACTCTATCACAGCGGCTGGCTCTATGGGGTCTGCTGAATACGGAAACCGTAGTTCTACAAGAAAGTTAACCGACATGAGAACCTGCAGAGCTGCTCCAACTTTATACATTTAACTCTATCACAGCGGAGTGCAAAGCCGGACTTTCGATGCTTGTAATCACGATTTCATTTCTCCACAAAGGGGATCCGATCCGTACGTTCATTCGAAGCTGACGGTGTTTTAGGAGGAGACGACGAAAATTCGTGACTAACTGTCTGAATCGGGTCAAGGAATAATCAGATCGAGGTTAGTGCTGCAGACTCTATAATTCCGAACAACTGCTTACACCAACTTCCTCTTTAACGTGGGCCGAGTTTAATCAACCTCCACAATACGATTACTGAAATCCCGAAGCTACTGGATTTTATGCACAGAAAATGCGAGCTAAATCAAACTTCTTTTACTTGGGAAAAAAGTAATAAGATCTAAGAAACAAACATCTTTTTCATTACAATCTAATATCGTCTTCGAGTAAAAATTCATTTTTTCAAGGACCCGATTGATGAATGAAAGTGGTTTGGTTCTCGAAGGCCATGCTCATCTGCAGACATGTTACCATGGTATTGGCCATACTCGTCTTTGGTAGTACGGAGCTGACCTGGGTTCAGTTTCCAGTCTATGCATTACAACCAGAGACGTCAGTAATGCAATAAAGTGGGTGGACAAGATAAAGATTCAGCTGCATAACGCACGTCCTATTACTGAGATTCGTATTGTAACCGAACACATCTTTGTCAGCGCCAGCCATTCCATCCCTATCTCCACTAGCTGCTTGCTAACTTCTCTAACCGACGTCGGTCAGCCCCAATACACTTCTACCAGGTCTCTGCTGCTCTCTGTCTCACCAACAATAATTTTAAAAGAGATTTCTTGCTTGATTTCCTTAAAAATTGTATTATTTGATTGGTTTATTGATCGTGCTCCGAGTTCTTACATCGGTCCTTTAGATTAAGTGTACAGAATAAAATAGATGAGTATCTCGCCCAGGTGACCCGATTGCGCCAGAGATGATAGCTTTCCAGCCAGTTTCGTTGCGCGTTACCTGGGTCACACCTTGCTACGCCCAATCAAGAAAGCGTCAGCATCTCTTCCTTTTCGTTTTCCTCTGGATGGTATATTCGCTCTGACGAAGTTTGGCGTCTTCCTTCTATGTATTAATTAATCCGTCTTCCGATAGTAGGATACAGAGGTATATCTACGTGGTACTAGCTTCCAGGTTGGCGCGCGATAATCTCTATTATGTTCCACGACTGATCACCTGTCTACTGACGTCACCGGTAGCGCTCAACTCAAAACACGAAAGCTGAAGGTGGCCTTTGAGTTTGTAAATATATCGAAATCAAGTGAAAAAATATATGTCTCTGTTGCAAATTATTAATTCTTTCTGCCGAAGTCAGATGTGATGAGTTTTACCCTAAGCCGCTAGGTCGGGCACAAAATTGAGACATCGACGGTGCAAATAAATACCACAGGGGGCCAACCACAGCCCAACGCCTTTTCACGCATGGTCAAGCTTGGAAATCCTGATACGGTGTTCGTCTTGTAAAGTCCCTTCAAACAAGTGCACTGCCGGACTCCATGCATCCGAGAAGTCCACCTTCAGCCACATAAGGTTCCTCGACTTTGTCTTTGGAAGTCAGTAGGACAAGGAGAAATGCGTCTAGTCAGAAGACGAAACTTTAAAAGACATTAAAGATTATGCAGTGGAATGGTAAATACATCACCAGCAAGAAAACTGAGTTAATGCATTTTTTTTAAAAAAATGTGAAATCGATAACTGTTGTACCAAAGAAACCAATCTACACGAAGACAAGAGACTGAGCATCAGCGGATAGCAATGTTTCCGTGAAGACCCAATTAACACATTCAGTGGGGTGTGGGCGTGTGTTATCACTTCGGAAAGAAACAGCATCAGTGCCACCGATACGGAACGACACTGGAAGGAGCAGAGTATTCAGAGACCAGGTTTCAGGAAAACAAGTAAATAGATTCTCTGTTTTCAATTACCGCTGCCAAAATAACAAACCCTTGGATTTTCATGCAATCAAAGTATAGAAGAAATGTTTTACCATTGTGGGTGGCTTTAACAGCCTCTCTCAAATCTGGGAACGTTATAACCACGTTGACAAAAGATGAGGAAACTGGCGCCACAAGATCAATTCACATCCCATCTCATAAGATGGCGCGCCAGCTCCAGCTCTCTGTTCAGACTGTACCTACAGGGGCATAGCAAGGCGAGTAGGGCCCCCCAGAGTCCCAGTCGTCTCCAGTTTCTTCTCATGGAAGCATATCTTCACCACCGATAGAATTACAAAACGGCAACCCATTCAGAACCTTTTCCGACATGTTCGCAGAAAATGGCACTACCAGTCTAGGACAAAAAATGGAAAAAATAGAAAGAAGTTTAAAGACATGGCAGCTATGATTAATCTCGAAAAAAGTGGGTACGCGTTTTGGAGGCTCAAAAAACTCCCCAGAAAATTAGTTTGGACGAGGAGAACGAGGTTTTTCCGGGAAAGGAAATGCTAAGCTTTTGCCAGGTCATATACAAACGTGAAAGTAATATTTTCAACTCAGAAAAGCGCGTCAAAAGCAAATAAGACTAGAAACCTGAACCCTGAGCCATCCTGGAGCTCGTAAAGCTGCCTGTATCTTATTAGAACTGCTCTACGTTTTGAAAAAGCTTCAAAGAAGGAAATTTCTAGGTCAGGATGGCATCACTAATGAGATATTAGCTCACCTTGGAAAATTAGCAACTCAGAAACTCCTGGAAATATTTAATCATAGCTGGATGTCCGGTAAGATTTCTCAAATATAGAAGAAAGAGACCATGGTCCAGATGTTGAAGAAGGAAAAACAAAGCTAAAGCCTCGAGCTGTTTAACGATAAGTTTAAGCAGCTGTGTTCAGAAGACCCTCGAATGCATTACCAACAAATGCCTGCTTTGGTATCTAGAAACCAAAAACATCCTCTCCGAGAATAAAGCAGATTTCAAACATTTTCCGAGAACAGAAGATAAAACAACAAAACGTTTCCAGCAAATTGAAGAGGCCTTTCAAAAACAGAAATTACTACTGACAACCTAATCAGAGCTGCAAAAAGCCTTTGACAAATTATGGAAAGAGATTCTATTGATCAAGTTACAACGATGCAGAAATGTAGACAATATGTTCAGATGGTTAAAGATATTTCTTCATAATTGAAGGAACGGAGTCTATATGGAAAATCTTGAGAGCGAAAAAAAAAGAAGATGCTTCTGCATTAAGAGGTTCCACAGAGAGCAGAAATACCTTCTACTAACTTTCTGTTTTTCATAAATTACTTTATTACAGATCTTCACAGATGAGTAAAACAGCTGCGTTTGCCTACAGTCTCGTTCTATAGTGCACCGGAGAATATATTACGAGCAAAGGTTTACCGAATGCAAAAAGATTTATAGAGATAGATGATTATCGCATTGGCTCACAACTGGAGAGTTAGCAACAACAGAGAGACAACAACTACAACCCTGTTCACAATCAAGACCAAAACAAGAACTCTTAAACTGAGAGATACAGACACGAAGTATAATGTAGATCCTACACGCCTTGGCGTCATATATGACAGAAGGATTATCTGGAAACCACACATGCAAAAAGCTGAGGAAAAAGCCAGTAAACTAACCATTGTGAGGAAGATGGCAGGTGCAACGTGGGGGGTCACGGAAAAGAGTCCTGAAATGAAGCAAGTTTATCAAGGAACAGCGATACGCTGGCCAAAAGTTCTGTCCAACAGCCAAAACCACAGGAAAAGCTTTGAACAAAGCCCTTAGGGTAATTACAGACGTAAGGAAGATAGCTAAAGATGAATCTTTAGAAAAACCAAAGCTAGGTATGACTGGTAGGCGACTCCGACCGCCAACTTTCACATATGTGGTAACCTATGGCAACCATACCATACCATGTCATAAACCGCATGGTAAGTAGCCTAACGAAATACTACTTAGCATCATAAACCACCGATGGCACGAGAAAAACGAATATCCATCAAAAGAAGAGGAATAAAAGTAAAGATAAATGCCTACTTAACTATTCTGATAAAGTCTTATTATTATTATTATTATTATTTTATTATTATTATTATTATTATTATTATTATTATTATTATTATTATTATGATTATTATTATTATTATTATTATTATTATTATTATTAAATCAGTCTTATTAGAAATAAATATCTGATACTTAGTTCTGTGAATATGAAATTTGCAAAAGATACGAAACTATAAAACGAAAAACAAATCGTTTCTGTCCAGATTGGGCGGATAGATTAGAAATACAATCAGAAGAGAGAAAAAAGAAAAAAAATTTGAAATATTTATGCACTTATTGTTTCTTGAACATTTTTCCTTCACCGAAACAAGTACGAAGATATATGTTTAAGAATTAGTTTTTCAAAACGCATTATTCGAGAACATATGTTGAAGATTGTTTAAATATCAATTTCACACATTTTAAAAGTTCTGTGTTACAAATCCCACTTCTAATACTGAAGTTAAGCGGAAATAGTAATACGGTTGATTTGTCGGTATTAAGCAGCATTGTTTTATCCTGTACATATAATTTTTATGTATAAGTTGTATAACGTGCAACCTCAGCACAATTAGAACAATTTTAAAGACTTAATTTTGCGAGAGTATTGAATATGTAGACACCTTCACTTGGTTTTCACTTAGCCATTTGGTTTATTCAAGGTTATCTCCATTCTTTAACGACGGCATGGAAATTCTCCTTTTTCTATAAGAGAACGAATACATAACTAGAACATTATAATGATAAAAAAAAGAGTTCAAATAACTCAATAATGGTTAAAGGTGATTTATTCCAGAAGTCTAAAGTAAACAAAGTCATCAACGAAAAGAAAAATATCGTTATGTTTTTAACTGTTGCCTTATTGTCCACCCGGCAGAGAAAGGGTCGCAGAAATCTACCATTTTCGTGCACAATATTGACAAAGTTACTTTAAGTGTTTTTTTTAGATTTCTTAATGCATTTAGATAATTGCAGACACTGTCTGTTCGTGCGGGCACTCTCAGATGGCAGTATAGAAGTTAAATAGCCAGTGACGGAGGATTAGCATTAACTATTAAGACCAAGAGAAAGGCTCATTTGGTGAAAGCAAACTGTTCAAGGTTCTACGTTTATTTACTTCCAGAACTAAATATACCGGGGGAAACCTTTAAAATGGTAACGGATAACTGGAGAAGAAAGCGTTAATAGCCATCTTAAAGCAGCGCTGTATCGATAGATCGGTTTCTTTTCTTAAATTCCACGCTCTTCAGCTTAATGTAGACTATTGTTTTCTTTTGTAAGTAACCTACCTTTAAATTAAAGTTAGCTAACCTTTATTATGGTCATCGATGCAGCCGTACTACTTTCAATATGAATTGAATAGTTACTCTCCGCGAACGTTGATCTCTTACGTTGCAGCTCGCGTAGTGATACGCCGGACATAGAATTAAGTTCTCTATATAACGGTTGTTTGCCGCCATCTCCACTGTGACCTCCGGGTTTCGTGGTTCTGAATCCAAAGCCAAGATCGTTTAAATCCGATTCGTTTTCAGTATTTTCTGAAAAATCTGGAATTATCCAAAATCTGGGTGAATGCAATATTCGTTGATAGATTTGCTCTTCTTTTCATGCGATGTTTCGCGCATTTTAGACATTTATTTACCATTATTTAAATACCGTATGCGACCTGCCCTTTGAACTCTTATTCACAATGGCGGGTCACTGGCTGTTAGCTACTGCGCCTTGCAGATGTGGGGGAAATAAAAGCCCAAATCTCGCGGATACAACATTCAAACGGCGGCTAAAAGGTGGCGGGTCATATTTCCAGAAAAACTTCAGAATTTAAAATTTAGAAACACAGTAAATTATTTTCTGAACTCTTAATATTTCTTTTATCCTCTCTCTCCCTCTCTCTCCATCATCTCTTCTCTCTCTCTCTACTGACTTCATCTCTCTCTCTCTCTCTTCCCCTCTCTCTCTCTCTCTGTCGTCTCTCTCCTCTCTCTTCTCTCTCCATCATTCTCCTCTCTTCTCTCTCATCTCTCTCTCTCTCTCTTTCCTCTCTCTCTCCTCTCTCTCTCTCTCTCTCTCTCTCCATCTCTCTCTCTCTCTCTCTTCTCTCTCTCTCTCTCCTCTCTCTCTTCTCTCTCTCTGTCTCTCTCTCTCTCCCTCTCTCTCATCTCTCTCTCTCTCCTCATCTTCTTCTCTCTCTCTCTCTCTCTCTCTCTCTCTCTCTCTCCTCCATCTTCTCTCTCTCTCTCTCTCTCTCTCTCTCTCTCTCTCTCTCTCTCTCTCTCTCTCTCTCTCTCCCATTCCCTCTCTCTCTCCATCTCCATCTCTCTCTCTCTCCTCTTTCTCTCCATCTCTCTTCTTCCACTCTTCTCTCCATCTCTCCATCTCTCCTCTCTCTCTCTTTCTCCCTCTATCTCTCCTCTCTCTCTCTCTCTCTCTCTCTCTCTCTCCATTCTCTCTCTCTATCTCTCTCTCCATCTCTCTTCTCCATCCATCTCTCTCTCTCCTCTCTCTCTCCTCTCTCTCTCATCTTCTCTCTCTCTCTCTCTCTCTCTCTCTCTTCTCTCTCTCTCTCCTCTCTATCTCTCTCTCTCTCTCCATCATCCTCTTCTCTCTCTCTCTCTCTCTCTCTCTCTCTCTCTATCTCTTCTCTCTCTCTCTCTCTCTCACGTTTCATCGATCATTATTTCTCTGGGATTAAGTAGCTAAACTCTCGAACGAGATGCATATCTGATGTCAACACGTTCCATTTTATCGCCTATAAGCATCTTGCTACAATTTCCCTTTAAATATAAGTATTTTGAGGATAATATATAATGTTGGCTGGATCTAATCGTGTTATCTAATTTAAAAATGAAGATAGTTTTGGGGCAAGGAAAAAAATAAATCATATAAATAAATAAGAGGATGCTAGGAACGTTGCATTTTAAATAATTATAAGAGGGAGGCGAAAAGTCAAGTTGTGTTTTTTTTTTACCTATGTTGTATCACCTACCTGGAATTTGTTCGCGCCACAGAACCAGGGCGATCTTGATGTAGGCGAAAGTCATTAGGCAGAAGGGGAAAATGTAGAGGCCGCCGAACAGGAACATATGGTAGATACCTTGGCCAGACCAGTTGGGTCTGCACGTGGTCATAAAGGTCAGGTGGCTGTAGCGATCGAGCAGGTACCTTATCAGCACCCCGTTCACAAACTCCGGCACCGAGACGGACCCGGCGAAGATCCAGATGCCGATGATGATGGTTCGCGCACGAGCCAGGGTGCTTTTGAACTTCAGCGGATGGCAGATGGCGTACCAGCGCTCGATGGAAATGGCGCTGAGAGTGAGCACAGACACCGAAACAGAAACCGTCTGGAAGACAAAGAGAGAAAAGAAATGAACATCGCCCTGTTTTGTTTTCGTTCTTTTTTTTTTTTTTTCATTTGTGTAGTACTTGCACTCAATACACTAAAGCGGCAAGCCAGTAAGTACGCGAAAGGGTTAACAGAATACAGTCCGACGCAGAGTTAACTCGGAACGAAGACAGCGGACTAACGGGTTCTCAGACATCGCCATCAGTTTCATTCTACTGGGCCCGGTTTTTGCGAAGACATCATTTCTTGTCGCCATCACCAGCATTCGATCTCAGACAGCTGTCGATTTAGGAATACTGGTGATAAATGTCGCACACCATCCCGTGAACAGCAGGTTACTAAAGCGTTTTGTTGGAATTTTACCCACTCGTTTATTCTACTAAATCACCGCCGTTGCCACAGGAGATCCCCAATCCCTCTGCCAGTTAACAGAGAGACTTAAAACCCATTGGCAGCAGAGTTCACACGAGCAGCTCTTGTAGGCCAAGGCTTCTGTACATAGCAGATAGCTTCTTTACCACACCGGCTGTACGTTAGGAGTCAGTGTAATGGTGGAAGATGAATCCCCGCCCAATGAGATGCCTCCCTGAAGGAATGGCATGGCGGATAAGAACCCTCCATTAACTGCCGGCAGTCGGCATATCTTCCATTTTATGCAAGCCTGATCACTTGTAAAGAGTGCCTTCTTCCAGGCTTGGTCATCCCGCTCTTTCATTTCTGCTGCCCATTTTAGCCTCGCCGTTTGGTTTCCTCATCAGCAGAAGTTTCCGGGCAGCTGCACGTCAACGGAGACGACTTCACTGTTCCTGAAGAGAACTTTAACACCCGTACGTACAACCCGGACGTTGGCAAGATCTCTACGGCCCTACCTCTATCGACGTAGAGAACACACCCCGAGATACTTAACATCACTTTTAGAGAGTTTTGGGGGGGGTTTCTTCCTTGACCACGTCTATTGTCAACAGAACCAGTTTAGTGCATTTTCCTCAAAGTCTCTCTCACAGCCTCTTCTGAAACATCGGGTCCGCCTGCAATCTTCCTCCTGGAGTAACCTTCACTGGCTAAGACTTACATTGGTCTACAGTTATCATGTGATGTTTCCTTCTCAGGAACCATAGTATTCATTCACCACATGCACACACAATGATAGCAGTGCCTTCACTTTTATTGTTCTTCTACAAGTGGGGCACTTTCTGACTGCTTACACGAGAACCAATCACAGTGTACTGTATTAACACGTTATTTTACATCAGGTTTTCCCCACTTTTGTTTCCATAATTCTTTTCAATGGCTTAATTGAAAGGAACGTGTAGAACCACATCTGACTATTATCAGGTGATAGAACGCAAAAATCTCTCTTGGTGTAGTCATGGGAATCTTCTAGAAAGATGCGAGATCAATTAAGAAAAGAAAGGAGAGTCGTGTTTAACGCGCCTCTTTATATGCAAGATGTTTCTCGGTGCTTGGCGACAGCGCCACCCAGTTCGTGTTAGCGGCGGCCGAGCGAGAACGAGATCAAGTAGGAAGAAGGACCGCGGCTGTCTCGGCCGGGAAAAGCGTTCTTGAAACCCATGCAGGAGATGTCAGGTTCAGTTATAATGGATATTCAAGCATTAACTGATGGGGTGCAGCTGGAAGAAGCGAGACCTCCTCTGGAAAGTCCCAGGAGTATGATCAATAGTGGGGTCTTGGATTCCGTGGTAAAGGGAAAATACGTGAATGGCGGACTTCTTAGTTAATGACCGCCACAGAGAGAATGTCGTCGATGTAGGCTGTTTGGTCCGCGTGCGAAACGGTCTCAAAGAATCTCCAAGAAAACGGGTACCTCCTTACCGCCAGGCGCTTCAGGGAGTCCTAGGTCAGTACAGAAGAGCCGCGCTCGCCATCACCTCTTACAAGCTTTTTATAAAACCACACACTGGTGGCTATCGGTGAAAAATTGACTCGCATCGGCATTTGTAAAATTGCAGTAACATTGATCTCTAGCACCCACATCGCCCGGCGAAACCGGCGCCGGTGCGGCTTTTATAGATTCTAGTGATTGAAATTGATTCCAAATGGTCAACTGGAGCAACGATCCGGCTGACTTCCGCCTGCTTGCTAAGTTAGGCGAAACGGGCGCGTTTCTTCGAAATTATCGTGGGCGACATAAGCTTATCGATTGGGTTCAAGATATATCTTTCTCTGCCCCCCTCCCCAAATCCCATCTCTCTTTAAATCAGCAGTTTGTTTTTCGTCACTGAAGATGTGAACATTCTGCCTGTTTTGAATTAATAATACGATAGCCTACAACTGAACCACCCAAGTCCACAAACATGAAGCTTTTTGTCTTGTTCCATATTTAATCTACATAAAACCTCTCTCTCTCTCTCTCTCTCTCTCTCTCTCTCTCTCTCTCTCTCTCTCTCTCTCTCTCTCTCTGTACTGATGTCGTCTCTCTTTAACTATATATACGTATACACACACACATACGTACACATATGAATATTACCTTCGTACGCCTTCTCGTTTGTCTTTCGAAGATGTGAAGTAATCCTTTGGTCATCTACTATGAAGAGGACAGTATAAAAACACGTGACCCATAGTTTAATTATCTTTAAGATGTTTTATCTGAGGATGCTCAACGAGATGATGGTCTTCACTAGACAATGTTACTGTCTGCACTGTTCACATGGATGCATGTCTTGTTAGTCGGACAAAACTTAAAATTTACTTAGTAAAGACGAGTAACGGGCATCTTTAAAAGATCTTTATCCGCATTTACAGATAAAACTGGATTTTGCATGATATTTACTCTGTCAGCCTTCGTTCCGACGTAAATCTCATCCGGTTCCACTGTGACTGTTTTGTTGGCTCAATACGAATTTCAGAGAGGTTTGTATCTGCGCTGTCATCAGCTATTTCAACTCTATAAGAAAATAGTCAGGCTAATCTGTTTATTAATGTCGAATAAATCTACTTTCATACTCCAGTATTAGGTTTTCTTTTTGGTTTTTTTTTCCTTTTCGTTTCAGGGCTCCGACAAATTCGGTTTTTGGTTATTCGCAGTCGGAAACAAACAGTCTCGTAACAAGTGTCGGGTAACGGGTACCTGAGTTATGATGGAAAGAAATAAAAAGAACTTCTGGTCAAAAGGGCCATCCGAAGCTGCTCTTAATTTACTGCTATAAAAAAAAACAAACAAGCAACCAATTTTACAATTTTACGTGGCATAAAATAGAAAGCGCAGTAGTAAATACCACAAACAGGTCTGCTGTTTCCTTGCTGGTAGAATAGGGGTTAGAAGTGTTTAGAAAACCCTTCTTCTTCTTCTTCTTCCTCTTATTGTTATTATTATTTCAAAAATAAGGTTTAACTAATTAAACGTGGATATATTTTAAAATACTCATAAATCCTGATATTAACCCTGGTCACGTGGTTTTCCGAAAGATTTAACCTCGTTGACGAAATGTTACTTGCAAAAGAAAAATAATTCGAAAAAACAGAAAAATTAATCTAAGCGAACAATTGCTGTCAGAACTTGCACTCGGGCTTTAAATAGATGCAACCGTTCTGTGTATTATAATCATTCTCTGTATGAGCAATCCCTTCTTTGATAAATAATATCGGGGTCGTTGCTAAAGCATAATGTGGAATTTTGTTTCATATTCGGCTTATCTGCAACATTTCTTTAAAAGAACAACAACAACAAAAATGTCTCTTTTAAACTTAATCTGCGGGTCTCTGATAGCAGCAGGAGAAGCTGTCGGCGAGATGAAATGATAGACTCCCCTCTGTACGACGAGAGCTGATTCGAGAAAGTTATGGATAAAAGAGAGTCCAAGCTCAAAAAAAAAAAAATAAATGAAAATCGCTGCGCATATTGAATTATAAGAGTGAATACAATTTACTTGTAAACAGATGTGATTCTGCGTCTTGCCCGAGAAAAAATTATTAACTGTCTGTAGGAAATGTCAAATGTAAGAGCTTTTATCTCGATTTTGAAAAAAAAAGAAGAAAGAGAGAACTTTTTAAAGTTATATGTCGACATGCCAGAAGGAAATAATTCTAAAGATAAACAAGAAACTACCGACTGATTCTTTCTTAGATTTTTTTTGTTTGCTTTTGTATTTTTTATCATTTATTTATTTTTTGTTTGTACTTAAATGAAGTTATAAGGTATCAGTAAACTTCAATAATAAGTTCAAATTAAAACATTTGCTGAATCAAAAAGTGGTAAAATCTAATGTAAGATTATTAATTTGAAAAAACAAAGCGATCTATTCTGGTATGAAAGCTAATCTGTAAACCAATAAAATATTATAATAATATTGTTGCAATCTGAACAGTATATTTAGATGTCAAAGTATGACTGAAGGGACGCAATCTTTAGTTTTTTTTACAGGCAAACAGAATTATCTAATGATTATTGTACCTATATAAATAAAGAAAGCAAGAAAATAAATCTTCTATTAGGTCGTTACAAAAGTTTTATCGGTTTTTATGATATGTTAATTTATGGTTCATTTTTTGCATGCTTGTGAAGGTGTATGTACGTAAGTTATACATCGTTTTGTAGCGTGTGCTTTGGCATACATTATGCAAAACCTACCTTTTTAAAAATTATAAAATGTATACTTGTTTCAGGGTTCTGAGTAAAGCATGGATAAAAACGTTTTCATGCCATTTAGCTTCACGAGTTCAAACTGGGCCACAGAGCGAGCGAGGCAACTCGTAACATTAAGCAGGCACGGGGCGGGGACATAGCAGATGATCGGACAGTACAATTATGGTTTGTCAAAGATTCGATCAGAGGATGTGAGCCTCGAAGATAAGGAACATGGCGGACGTCCTTCCAGCTATGATGGCGACCGTCTGAAAGCTCAGTTGAAGCAGATCCAAGAAAAACAGTGCAATAAATTAAATTGCTGGAGAGCTTGACGTAAGCACTGCAACTGTTTTCCGGCATCTTGACGCAATCGACAAAGTGAAAAGGCTTGAAAAGTGGATGCATCACGAGTTGAATGAACAACAACAAATCGTTGATTGGAGATCTGCTTTTCGCTTGTCATAGGAAACAAAAACGACCCATTTCTAAACCGAATGATTACGTGTGATGAAAAATTGATCCCTTACGACAATCGAAAACGATCAGCACAGCGGCTCGACATGGAAAAGGTGCCTAATCACATTCCAAAACCCAGTCTCCACTCAAAGAAGGTCATGGTCACTCTCTGGTATACTGCAAATGGTGTCATCCACTATAACTTCTTGCAACCTAGCGAAACCATCACAGCTGAAAGGTACTGTCGTGAATTAAACGTTGTTCATCAGAAACTCTCCAAACGACAGCCGCCATTGGTAAATTTAAGAAGCCCAATCCTGATCCACGACAATGCTTGTCCTCATGCTGCAGAAGACTCTTCAGAAACTGAACACGTCGAGGTACGAAGTTATTCCTCACCCAGCCTATTCACCAGACCTTTCTCCCACAGACTAACACCTTTCCAAACACCTCAACAACTTCCTCTGAATGAAATCCTTCTCCAACCAAGCAGCAATTGAAACTGCCTTCCAACAGTTTATTGACTCCAGAAATCCAGATTTTTTTCAAAATGGTATAAATGCACTTATAACTCATTGGCAGAAGTGTACTGATTGTAATGGAGCTTACGTTGATTGATAAACTTCTTGTCCAACAAGGATATGAAGTCTAATTGTTGCTGTAAAAATCAGACAGAACCTTTTCAGCAACCTGATAATATAGAGTGTGTCAAAGGCGTCGTCGAGTCTGTCGCCGTTTCCAGGCAGACAGTCACCAACCACGATTATTAAGCTGGCTGGTGTAAAAAAAAAAAAAAAGACAAAAAATCTACCGATATTACATTTTCGTTCATCTGCTAACGCCTGTCTATTAGCCTTGATCTCGCGTTCTGAAAGGAACCTAAAAAAATAATTCTTTAATTTCCAATAAATTAGAAATGCATTATAAAATAATTTTTAATTCATGAACATCCAATAAATCAAATTTTTAAAATTTAATATATTTCCTTTGGTTTAACTTTCTAAAAAGAACCTTTTGAAATGAAACACGATTAAAACTTCTGAGGCGTCCATCGTCGTTTTAACTGAAAATGACAATCGTCTTGATCTATCGAAACTACGCAACTTTTCAGGGTTACAGAGGAGTTTAACAGGTAGAATTTTGCAACAAGGCCAAAAGTTTTGTAACGCCTTGACAACGACTCAGTTGGAAGTGGCCATGGACCCCGCATCAGTGGATCAAGATGATTTGAAGACAGATTCTGTCATTGGTGTTTATAGGGTGAAGCTAACTGCGGCTTTGTGCGGATTGGCGAGTAGAGCGACACTGCGATGAGTTTTGGCGAGTGAAGGGTTTTGCTGGCTCTACACGTTCACTTCCTTCGATTTAGGAAAAGCGAGAACTGAATGCTTACATGACGATGCACCTTTAAAAACAAACTTATCAGTTCACCAGAGAGGGAGAAGAAAAATAAACTGAAAGCATTCTCGCCGAAACGCCTGATCTTCTCCTGTTTGCTGACACATGCTTTGTTTTAGATATCACTTTCTCTATTTTCACTTGCCAAATGATTAACACATCCCAGAAAGGAGCAAGTTCGTGTTCTATAGGATATGTATCTATATTATTATTTCTTCTTTATAAATATTTAACTTTTTCCAAATGTCATTCTAAGAGCTTCAAGATTTGGTTAACTGATATTATCAATTATACTGATAGTATCTCTTCTTTTTGGTACTTCAAAATATAGATGGGGAAACTAAGCGCCGTTCTTTGATAATAGCAGAAAGTGTAAGGGAAATAATAACTCAAAGGTATCACACGATTTTCTGAAGTGTCGATCGCTAATTTAACACCCACAAGATTGAAATAAAGAAATAGTAGCTCTTTGAATATTGGATTTGGTCTCCACTGACCTCCCCTCGTGGCAACTCGATAAGTGTCTGCCATGCCGGCTCCTTGTTTTGACCTCGGATATTTCTGTCGAAAGCTAAATTTCATTGACAATGGGAAGGATTGATTCCGGCTCTTGGTTAATAACGACCTATTGGCAGAAGCAGGGTGAGATGCGCACAATCTTATATCTTCGCCATTGTTGCTGGTACGAAAGTAAAGCCAGTAGCCTAAGGATTGGAGATAGGCCATTGAATTCCATGAAAACTTTTACCGATCTTACATTCTGTGTAATATATTACGATATCGGTGGTGTCCTTTATTCACCTCACGAAGTAAAGACGAGACTATTGTTCACGGGAAAACGCGGGTGCCACTCCCGCATCTCGACTCTGACGACCTATCAGGCCATTTGACAATTATCTCTAAGCGCATATTGGATGTGTCTACTACAACTGAAATATTTGTCCGCAGGCGGATTTTTGATAGAAGTGCGAGAGGGACGACGTCAGGATTAGGAAAGCCTTTAACTTAATTGAAACATTTATTGCATCTTCTGTAGCTGACCTTTTCTTCTAAATAAAATCATCAGCAGCAAAGACCATGAAATTTGCTACACATTTCTAAACTTATTTAATTAAAATTTATGGAATGTTCCGAATCTGAGATTACAAAAGTATATTGCCTTTAAAGTCAAATGGAGAAAAGTTATTTCAGTTTAGCAGAGATTAATACTCGCTGCACATTACTAATTATGCCAAGAGATGGGAAATAAAATTCAAGGTAATTTGATAAGGCCATAATTATGCTCCCTCCCCCACGGAAACAATCGGCTGGTGGGAACTTCTTATATATATCTGATAAAACCCAGAGAAGAATAACTGATAGCTTAAGCGAATACATCGCTTTTTTATTTGAAAACTATATCAGTGACACTGACAGAAGAATCTAGTTATTTATTTAAATATTTTAGGAGAAAAATATAAAAATTAAACGTGAACGAAATGTCTATTTTAAAAGCAAACGCGGACAATTTTGACGCTGTGTATAAAATTTTGAAGTTCGAATTTTGAGAAAACTGTTAATTTTGAATAAGCCGCCCCGATTTCAGAATCAGTATGAAACAAATCAGCGTAAAGAGAGCCCAGTGAAGAATATCACAGACCAGCAGCAGTGATCTTTGGATATTCAGAATTTTAATATATTTCTGCAAGTGGAGCTGTTTTAAGGAACTTCTCAAAAACGTGTTGTAATGCGATAGTGTAATAAAAACAAAGTCTGTTTTCAAAAGTTAAACTTGATTTCTTTCATGGTCTTGTCTGCTTTTCCAGCTAACACGTGAGTGTGTTCCTACCGTTAATTAATGCGTTTTTATTAAACATTCTACTGGGCTGGTATTACATAGAGGAAAACTTAATTTCTAGTTGTATATTTATTTTAGTTGCATATCAGACGTTATGACAAGGGCACAGAACCCCTGCAGGTAAGTTTTGATCGACGACGAGATTATCTTTTCTTGACAGACATCTAATATATTGGGCCGACTGATAGATTGAAACAGAAAGAGAAATAAGCCCGAGAACAAAAATATTTTAAAAAATGTTGTTTTTTTTTTTTAAATATTTCCTCAGTTTTCTTTTAATTATAATAAATATACAAGAGACAGAAAAAGGATAAATAAATGATTAACTAAAACTAATAAATAAATATTTAAAAAATGAAGAACGTTAATAACAAATGTTATTCTTCTTTTATAGTTAAAGGAAAATTGACTAATGTTAAAGAAAGAATAGATAACAAAAATTTCACAGGACAAAAAAAAAACAACAAATCGTATGATGTACAAATTCAAAAACTACAGCATATCTTTGACGATTGTCTCTTTGGAATCACAACTCTAAGAATTTACAAAAGGCACACAGCTCACACTTCGCCCATATAGTATATCGGAGTTATTAAATTAATATTATAATATTATTAGGTATTATATAGCCACAAAACAGATTATCTTTGAAACATCTGTCCGTTACGATGCCACCACACCCACACATGCTGCCATAGCATTTACCATTTCCTGACAACCAAACCATCTAGTGGGGGGGTTCCAAGAATTTTGCAAACAGACACAACCTGATAGCGAAAAAAAGAGGGGGGACGAATATTTGGTGACCAGACAGGAATGTTTGATTAGTCGTTCGCTCTCTCCTCACCTGGTGAGTAATGAGCTGTCCTATACGAATTACCCAAGCATTGTTCATCTTTTTCGTTCTGCCGCTTTTCCAAAGAATTATTTAATCTATTTATTTCGGAATCCCACATTCTACGATTTTCAGTAATGTAAAACTTTTGAAGCACAAAAATTAAAGAAATCCCTGGCGATCGAGGAAAGCGTATATTGTGGCCGCCACAGGAGACTCGCTTTCAACTAATTGCAAAATCTCTCAAACCAGTCAAAGAGATTAGTCGTACGAGGCTGATTGCAATTAGTAACGATGACGAAGAAACGAATAATTAGTGGAGTACAGAGGAAAAAAAGTTGTCTTTTAATTCAATACAAACATTAATTTCACTACTGGAAGTAAAAACAGTTTGACTACATCTAGAAAGTCTTTTAGAAAAGGGAACATTTACCACCATGCAAGTGACGGTAGTCTGAGAAAGCGATTATAGCTTTAAAATTGAAGCCGGGGAGAGAAAAATCCAATTACACGAGAGTTCGGTAAATAGTAGACCAAGAGACAAAGGGACCATCCAGAATCGGGGTCGAAACGCATGGAAGAGTCGCGTGTCTTGGACAATTGGGAAAACCAGTCAAGCTCATAATCACAGGAAATAAACCAAATATCCGGCTTAACAGGATACTCCTAAATTCAGCGTACCGTGTACAGAATTGGGAAAAATATGTCTGCAGCTAATGTAACTCAAATATCATACAGTTCTATAATTGGTGAAACTAAACCCTGCTGTCGATCCAAGTATCTATAGCTAATGAGAAATCGGTGAAAGAGAATGAGCTCTCATGGATTATATTTTGTTCCAGTTAGATTAATATTTGCTAATCGTAGCCACGAAGAAATATATCAAACTCCACCTTCTCACTTTCTTAAAACTACCCACTAACTAACTACCTGTGCGCGATGGGTGGTTGCATTGTTATATTGGAAATACAGGTGCATCTCAAAAAATTAGAGTATCATGGAAGAGTTAAATATTTGTTGTCAGTTATTTCAGAAAGTGAAAATTATATATATTCTAGACTCATTACATGTGAACTAAAATGTTTCAAGCATTTTTTAATTTTAATTTTGATAATTACGGCCTACAGCTTAAAAATTAGAAAAAACGTATCTCAAAATATTAGAATATTCTATTAGGAGTTTTAGTAAATCACTATTTATGCAGTATAAATACAATGAATCTCTCAGTCTGGTTCAGTACACACAACCACAATCATAGGGAAGACTGCTGATTTGACAGTTTTCCAGAAGACACTCACTGACACCCTCCACAAGGAGGGTAAGCCACAGAAGGTCATTGCTGAAAGGGCTGGCTGTTCGCAGAGTGCTGTATCAAAGCATATTCATGGAAATATGACTGGAAGGGAAAAGTGTGACAGGAAAAGGTACACAAGCAAGAGGGATGACCGCGGCCTTGAGAGGATTGTCAAGCAAAGCCGATTTAAGAACATGGGGAAGCTTCACAAAGAGTGGTCTGAGGCTAGAGTCAGTGCATCAAGAGCCACCACGCACAGACGTGTCCAGGAAATGGGCTACAAGTGTCGCATTCCTAGTGTCAAGCCACTCCTGAACCAGAGACAACGTCAGAAGCTTCTTACCTGGGCTAAGGAGAAGAACTAGACCGTTGCTCAGTGGTCCAAAGTCCTCTTTTCAGATGAAAGTAAATTTTGCATTTCATTTGGAAATCAAGGTCCAACAGTGTGGAGGAAGAGTGGAGAGGCACAGAATCCAAGTTGCTTGAAGTCCAGTGTGAAGTTCCCACAGTCAGTGATGATTTGGGGTGCCATGTCATCTGCTGGTGTTGGTCCACTGTTTTATCAAGTCCAAAGTCAAAGCAGCCATCTACCAGGAGATTTTAGAGCACTTCATGCTTCCGTCTGCTGACAAGCTTTATGGAGATGCTGATTTCCTTTTCCAGAAGGACTTGGTACCTGCCCACAGTGCCAAAACTACTAGTAACTGGTTTGCTGACCAAGGTATTACTGTGCTTGATTGGCCAGCCAACTCACCTGACCTGAACCCCATAGAGAATCTATGGGATATTGTCAAGAGGAAGATGAGAGACACCAGACCCAACAATACAGACGAGCTAAAGGCCGCTAGCAAAGCAACCTGGGTTTCCATAACACCTCAGCAGTGCCACAGGCTGATCGCCTCCATGCCACGCCGCATTGATGCACTGATTCGTGCAAAAGGAGCCCCGACCAAGTATTGAGTGCATAAAAGAACATACTTTTCAGAAGTTCAACATTTCTATATTATAAATCCTTTTTTTATTGATCTTATGAAATATTCTAAATACATTTTTCTAATTTTTTAAAGCTGTAGGCCGTAATTATCAAAATTAAAATTAAAAATGCTTGAAATATTTTAGTTTACATGTAATGAGTCTAGAATATATACAATTTTCATTTTTTGAAGTAATTTACAAAAAATATTGAACTCTTCCATGATATTCTAATTTTTTGAGATGCTCCTGTACTCATCACTCTTGTAGACCTGAAGAAATTATATTGGTCTGCAACGACGTGGAAATATTCGTTGAGTGATATTCATCCGTTTAAAAGCCCATGAAACTAGTTTGTGTCATTAATATTTTCTGAAAATAAAAGATCCATAATCTCGTGAGATTCCACGAGCCTTTACTTTCCAACTGAAGAAAAAATGTAGGCTTACAAACCTTGATTCCTCTTACTCGCTACGTGATGTTTCCACCACTCCACAAGCTAACGGCCTTTCTGCCACTTTAGATCCTGTTTTCGGTAAAGAGAAGCAGTTTTTGGCTGCTAAGTATCTTGTCACATTTCTGTATGTTCTTGTTGAAACGAATGTTTCGGGCCATTGTTCATGCACACCGTCAATTGCTGCGCTGGTCAGGTTTTTCTTGTCCTCAAAATTCTCGCTATTTGCCTCCTGTCCCTTCCTTGCAGCAGTTTCTTCTCTCTAAAACTTTCTCTATTAGAGGATGTTTGACGCAATTCCATCCATATTGTGCAAACCGGGGAAGCGATAGCCTCTGGTTTTCTGTTTACTTCCGTTGACGTCACTATCGAGTTTCTCCACAAAATATCTTCAGCAGCAACGACACCGTCCTCACCTGTTTACTTACTCTTGTTGCGGCGATACATTTAGATGCAGAATTTATGCTGTCGGTATTTACATTCTTCTGATAGCCCATTTAGCTGATTTGACAATCTGCATCACTGATGTTGAAAATACTCCATTTATAAAAGTTAATACGTTTTATATTTTTAGTTAGGCAGTGTAATTAAACATTTAGAAATGCTATATTTATTATTTAATTACTCGTGTTATTTTTTCATTTCATATTATGAAAATGTCTGAACTGTTTAACAACACCAATAAATCTTCTCAGAAAAAAAAAGCACTTTAGTAATAGACGGAATTTATGTTTACTATATTACCCAAATTATTATGTATTTAAAATCAATTTCACCTGCTTTAACTTTATATGTACTAATTTACTGGGCAAGCACAAGATGTAACAGGCTGTTTTAGATAACCATTCAACACGTGTATTTCTGGCTGTAAAACTGACTCTTCATCCATTATACTGTTAATCTGTTTCTCCCACAAATCTGTCGCTGATTTCCGCTTTTTTTCCATTGTCAGTAACGACGAGTAAATTTTTTTTTTTTTTAAAAAAGAAAGATTATAAGAGCAGGAAGTGAAACGATAAAAATCAAGGATTTTTAAATATTTCAATTATTTTACTTTCTTAATGATAACAACGCCAGAACTAATTGGATTTCTGACACAATCCCTGTAGTTCTGATATAATCATCTATTGTAACGTCTTAAGCTGAATTAATCGCTTTTTAAGCATTTAACTGTTTCAATCCCTGTCTCTCGTGTACTTAAGCATCGTTTAACAGATTAGTTATTAAAGCGCATTTTATTGATCAGTTTCGAACAGTGATTGTAAGAGAACGCTTGGACCATAAGGTTATAATGCTCCAGAGAAAACAAAACTTCTGCTGTTCTCAGTGTTTTGTGGTGTTAAAGCAACTAATATAACAAACATATTTCGCTTGCAACAAACGTTTTTCCGTAACACCTTAAAAATGGTTTTTTGCTTGGATCGAATAGAAAACCATTGGGACCACCTCATATGTTTACGGGAACAGTCCATATTAAAATAATGTACACCTGTGAGCCGTCTACAGACGCGGGAGCTCAAACGACACCTGACTGCTGAAAGCTGCCAGTAGCTGAAAACCTTCGTTGCGTGGCAGGTTAGTGGCAGTTCTACGCCCTCAGAGAACAGTATACAATAGACCCAACAAAAATACAAAGATAATCGAATACTTTTGCCAAGCTATATACTCCCGAAAGAGTCCATCATTCATTTTTCATCAATAACAAAAAATGGCTTTATAAGTCAATGATGCCCCGTGTTCCTGTCAAACAGCCATTGTCGTAAAGCGTGACCGAGAGAAGATGCTCCGTGTTCCTGTCAAACAGCCATTGTCGTAAAGCGAGACCGAGAGAAGATGCTCCGTGTTCCTGTCAAACAGCCATTGTCGTAAAGCGTGACCGAGAGAAGATGCTCCGTGTTCTTGTCAAACAGCCATTGTCGCAAAGCGTGACCGAGAGAAGATGCTCCGTGTTCCTGTCAAACAGCCATTGTCGTAAAGCGTGACCGAGAGAAGATGCTCCGTGTTCCTGTCAAACAGCCATTGTCGTAAAGCGTGACCGAGAGAAGATGCTCCGTGTTCCTGTCAAACAGCCATTGTCGTAAAGCGTGACCGAGAGAAGATGCTCCGTGTTCCTGTCAAACAGCCATTGTCGTAAAGCGTGACTGAGGGAAGATTACCGATCCCTCTCAAAACGCCGCCGTTTCCTCTGGGTTCATCCCCACAAATGGCAAATGGTTGAAAACTGCATTTGCCAACAGGTGGAGCGCTTAATCCGGCTCTTATTAAAATAGGGGGAAATTACTTTTATCTGACACTTAGAAATTATAATGGTAGCTATTCGTTGTGGAATTATTTTGTCTCGACGCTTCGATGTCAGCGAGGCTGCTCGCGGCCCGGCATTGCTGCTGATGACGATGATCCATTCTTTCAGGTGTTTTTTTTTTTTTTTTTTGCATTTGGAAACAACGTTTGTCTTGTCAATGCACAACATTGTAAACGTAACTCTCGGTGTATAGCAACCGTCGTTTCACTATTCAGCTTTTGGTGGTTTCTTCACGCCACTGAAACCGTTCCGTGTTGTCGAATAACCTAACGATGGCAAAGCCAGAGAATGGCTTAGACCCAGCAGAGGCCGCGGGCAGCCGTCGTGATGCGAAAGCAATTTCTGCATAATTCGAGACGGTCGACAAAACGAGTGGGAGTAACGGAGACGGACGAATCCTCGTGGTCGATTTTCCACCGCAGCTTCCGTTAACGGAACCTTTGTTTCCTTCAGTAATTTCCCAAGATGCCCTGTTTCAGATACTTCCGTTTCGACAAAGCCGCATTATTCACGAACGCGGTAACAGCCAGAGTTCCAGAACAAACCCGTGTGGAGCAGAACTTACCGAAAGTGGGGTGAGAAGTCTGCGGAATCGGTTCGTTCAGGGTGGGGTGGAGGGAGAACCCGGCGATTACGTTGCTGCTCTCTGGCCTCTCAACCTCCTCCGACTGTTGAGCGAGCGCGCGATTTTTTAAATGTTAAAAATGGCCGAGCGACTTCGAGCATTACCACCTCGGCGGAAGTGGACACCCGTTACTGTGGCGAATTATAGAGAGTGGTCAGTGCCGACACAAGGGGTGCAGCAGAATCTCCGCTTTTGAAAAATAACCATCTCTCGCACAGCAGACCTAGGAATGACGAAGAGCGACAAAGTACAATTTTTATTACTTTTTTAAAAAAAAAACGTGAAAGAAGGGGGCGATTTGTATTCTCCTTCTAAATCGAATATTCTCTGTTACACAATTTCTGCTAAGACAAATATAATAATAATAATAATAATAATAATAATAATAATAAACTGAGTAATAATTAACGCCAAAACATTAAGACTTAAACAAGTTGCGTTCATAATTTTTTTTCTTGTTGAAAACTACTCAATCGATTTTTATTGACAAAAAACTAAAATTACAAACAAAACATTAAAAACACGATTAATTGTTATGATTTTTAAAAAAATGTTATAATTTTAATAAATATTTTCATATTTCTTGACATGCTTTGGTTTTTTGCGTTTGTATTCGTTTCGTTTTGTTTTAAAGTTTTTTTTTTTTATTTAAACAACCAGTGACTTTTCTGAATATACACAGACGTCTCAAAAGTAAGTGGAGATACTCAGCAGAAGACACGGTGCAAGGTGACCGCTGACCTTTTAAAAAGCGGCTGTACAAACGCTCGCTTAAATACCCACTCTGTGTAAAATAAATCGGGATGTTTGTCGCAATCTTGGCCAGGGCGCTGAAGGGATGGGCGCGTCCCAGAGGGATAATTGCATACAAAAACTGCCTTTGTCAAAATTCTCGCTCGCCTGTAGGCAGAAACAAACTGCAAGACGGAATTGAAGCTAAAATATTCCCTTTGAATTGAATTAAAACCAACTATAGTCAAACGAAAGATTTCGGTAAATCAAACGAACGCCCGCCCCATCATTACAAATTAATTAGAAAACAAAAATCATTTTTCGGAATCAGTGGATCAGGTAGCAAAAACTTATCTACACTTTTCAGCTTTTTATTTTTTTAAAAAAAAAATCGAGGCCAAGCCGCCAGGTGGCGTGTTGGCGGTTTTATAGCAGCACAGTTTTCAATCTACGATAAGACTCTACCTTTGTGGGAAGGTGTTTCATCGAGGGATGCTCTGGCTAAAGTCAAGGTAAGACATTCTTTAAAATAATTTAAAAGCCCTTTAAAAAAATGCAAAGTTCCAGTTAATCCTCCTAAATCCATGAATGAGGGCTGTTATAAAGACTACCAAGGCATTGTATAATTTGTCATGGCTGCAGAATAAGTACTTTAAATAATTAGTTTAAAAGAAAATGCTGAATAAAACAAAGGCCACAGGTAAGGCTAAATATTTGTCCTTTTTTATTTTATGCAGATAATCTAATCTGACGGCGTCTGTTTGGTGTAAAATTGTTATAATGGAAATTTAAAAAAAAAGTTGCTACGTTTCCAAGGAAACAACTCTAATTAATAAAAGAGGCTATATTCTCATTTTATGCTGAATTTAAATGAAATCTTAAATTGCATCGGTCGAAAGGTAAAAGCGCTACACTTACTACTGAGTTGGTAAAATCTTTCCAAAAGTTAACTCAACTTTGTTTCTCTGGTGTCTCGCTTAATTGGTCTCCATCTTTCGTAGACCGTTTGTAGGATTCGTTAAACTCACAATAATAGCCAGTCTAAAACCCCCGGCTATATCACCTTAATCGCTTGCGCATATAGTAAATAAATGTGTATATATTTATCGTCTGTTTCAGAGGTATTATTAACTCAGAGATGAACTTGAATCAATACATAAGCCAATCTACCTTCCCACATAAACTGTAACACGGTAAATAAACCCTTCTACGCTCCGGGTAATTTCAGATTCAGTTTTATGGAATTTTATTAAAATAATATGTAATTGAAGTCCTTTTTGAATTCCCAGCCACGTGGCAAAAGATTGGCTACTTGTTATTTACAATTATCGCAAAAAGAAATGCCTTCTATTCTGCAAACTGCTTCCCGGACCGTTGTCGATCGTTAGTGCCTCTCTCTCTCATTCCGCTCCGCCGGTGGGAAGGATTAGGCAGGGCTCTGTAACAAACCCGACTAGTGATGATGAATAGGCCCGGCATTCTTTCGGATCAGCGAGCTGCTGACCGGAGAAGTGCGAACGAAAAGTGGAAAAACCGGTCAGGTCGGACCCCGTCAGGGCTCGGGGTTCATCAGCCTCGCCGGCGAAATAGTTTAATTCTGAAATAAATCAGGAGGAGAGAACCAACCCCGCTGGCAGGGCTTGGCCGACTACCAACCAAACAAGGTCCGTAAGAAATCGACGAGGGAGGCGTTGCGAATTATCCCTCTCTTCCCGCGCTCCCTCCAAGCCAGGAGGAGGTGATGCGCCCGCTGTATCCCCTCCCCCCTGGATTTCCTAGCGAAAAGTAAAAAGTAAAATTGATGGTGAAATAAAAAAATGTCGAATTATTCGCCTCCTCGATCATCAAATAAACGAAAAGAGATGATTCGCTTCTTGTAGAACAACAAAACAATGGAAATTATAAAAGAAACTAAAGATAAAATAATTTTAAAAAAGGAGGAAGATGCTTCGCTTGGTTGGGGCTGCGGGTGCTGGCAAAAATCTTAATGTTCGCCTTCTTTTCGGAGTGGTTCGCTTTCCCTTTTCTTTGTTTTGATTATCAGGTGTAAACTTTAGTCGAGAATTGCATCTGACCGTTTGTGATTGATGCTGCTGAGATCTCCCTCTTCATTTAATATTCTGATTTGTTCACCCGACTTCTCATTCGAGGGAACCCCCCCCCCGAAAATTGGCGAGAGTTGGATAAATCCTTTTGTACGTGTTCGCCATCTCCTGCACCCTCAGAGGGGCCCCACGAAGAAAATGCTGTCCAAGCCCGCGTCTATTTGTTCTGGCGCCTCAATTATATGTGCAATCGACGGGTGCTTCGTCCAAACTTGAGGCGGAGCTGCAGCCTTGTGGGCATCTGACAAAGGAAATCTCGGGAGACATTTAGATGAGCCCCAGAGACGTCTGAAGCCCGGGGGGAAGAACTCGGTTCGCTCCCATAGCTTTCCTGTTACTCTGCGAGTTTCCTTCAGGTTCCCTCGGCTTTCTGCCATGACTAATTGCAGAATCGATCTAATGCTGCATTCTTTCTCGACCGGTTAAGTAATTAAACAAATTCCTTCGCCGTTCTTCGTTTCAGTTAACACACAGGAATATCCCCGTTCAATCTCTTGCGAATTTCAGTAACAGAAATTCTTCTTTACTAACTGCCCTACGTGAAACATTAACGTCTATGGTAGGAGGCAGATAGTACACGTTTCGAGTCTACGTTTGTTTATATTTCTTTTTTAAATCCAGAGGTTAATTTAAAAAAAATGTATTATAGAGAGAAACATGAAATTATAGGGTCAGATTAAAAGAGGGGAGGCGGAAAAGAAGCGATTGGACGTGTTACTTTTTAAAGCTATGGCCTGTGCCCGACGCCTTCTCGCAGTCGACTCGTTTTCAATACATCAGGCTGAGCCGTTCAAACCTCGCCGAGTTAACAGCCGTGACGAGGTTTTGGAGAGAAAGCGAAAGTACAGTTCTCTCTCTGTCGGTGACGCCGTCTGGGCAAGGCTTTTAACCTGCCATTGAGATCAAGCGTCTACGAGCAGCGTGTACTATCAGCAACACGTAGCGCAGAACTGACTAACTATTATTATTATTATTATTAGTTTCTTTGCCGGTGAATCTAGATTAGATACTCGCACAAAATGTTAGCGAAGACCCGCGTTATGGTTTTGATACTGAAATCGGTCCAGTTGTGAGAAATCATTTTTCCGGCGGAGGAAACCGTAAAAAAACACACAGTACGGGAAGTTCTGATGAATGACTGGTGACGGCGCGGACTGATTACAAGACCGATGGCCAATGAAGAGTAAACGTGTTATAGTGCAACGAATTTATTAGTTGGATACATTTTGTTTTTCAGTAATCGGCTGCCAATAAAAATTCATTAACCCTCATAAAACTGTTTAATTTGATAACCAAATATCAGAATACACAAACTATTATCGTTGTCTCTCCAGGCCTTGTGCATAGATCATGGACCAACCCAGTTATTTACATTAATGTTAAATTTAATTCGTTCTAAACGCATGATGCCATCGTGTTCACTTGATAGATTTTTTTACGACTAATTTGAATAATTACCTCATACGGTGCTTTTGTATAGATGTTAATGAGCCTCGTTCCTGGTGGCTGCTGTTGCTTTGACGGGAGAGTGACAGTGACAACTACAAAAAAACGAAATTTCACGTGAAGCAACGCCATCTGTTGTTGACTTCGTAAAACTGGTCGTTCCCATTGGAAAACTGTGGATGAAGTCAGGGTTGCACAAGAATGGTGCGCAGACAACCATTTATATAATGAAGCCACGAATCTAAAGAGCAAGGAATAAAAGAAGAAAGACGAAGAAGGCGAAGTTAGGGTGTTGAACCGAAAGACTATAGAGTACCTCTTCTTGGCACGCGACCAATTATCTGCTTACCACAATTCATGTACATCGCTCAGCATCTCAACCTCAATCTCCGGAAGGCTCTTAAGAGAGGTTGGATTTATTGGCCGAGCAGCAGTTAGGAAAGCAATTCTTAAACGTGGTGACAAGAAAAATAAAACATTTGTTTGGGCTAAACGACCTCGAAACTATATCTGGAAGCGATGCTGAAGTGTACTGCGGTTTCATTAAAATTGGTTTTAAATATTTGATTTTAAGCGACGAAAAAAGGACAAATCAAGTATAAGGAGAGCTTTGTTTCCCTGGAAGTTAAGTTTGGCGGTAGAAATGTGGAAGTGTAAATTTTTCTATGGATGTTTGATGGAATTCTCAAAAATCAAGTTCTGTCACAGTATTCTGGAGCGTCAAACATCTCAACCGGGGTGCAGGTTGATAGGTGATGGGTTTATACTGAGACAGAGTAGCGATTTAAAGGGCCATGCGAAACTCATTACACAATATCTCGCTGGAAAATAACTGGAAAGACTTCTTAAAACCATAATGTTCCCTCCCCAATCTCTAGATCTAAACCCCATTAAAGTTGTGCTGGATAAACTGTAACTAAGAATTTTAAAAGGTTTCAGTCAGCTGTGGAACCACTTGTAGATGGGGGGAAGGAAAGGAAGCATTTTGAATAGTGTCTGTATTAGGAAAGCGAGTTTGTGAAGACACTTGCACCATTGGCATAAACAGACAGGATTTCCTTATAGAGACAGAAAAGTTATCGCTTCCTTTGCAGGCAACCAGCTGTAGCCGTCCAAAATGCACCACCACCATCACCACCACCACCACGGCATAGGCTACCGTATTTATACTGGTTTGGAGATGCTTCGGTGAAAATGTCGGTGCTGGACAGTGGCGTAGTTCTACACGCCAAATGTCTGCGAAAACCGAACCGACATTCACTGATTTAACAGTCGACAGATGTCTCCCCTGCCCCTGCTTTTATAGCTCGCAGCCACGTGCGTAACATGTGCCTTCCCTGGTCTGTTTAACTGTTTGGGTGTGTCTATTTACTTATATAAAATATCAAATTACAATCGGTACTTTTATATCTACAGTACTGTGCAAAAGTCTTAGGACCCTTGCAAAACCACTAATGCTTATTTTGTTTCCTTTTATAACAATAGCTGAATGAAAATAGCAACAATGGCAAATGCTCAGAAGCATAAAATAACATTTCTCCATGAAAAATTAAAATCCCAACAAGAAGTAAGTGGTATAGCTGGAATTTCGAGATGTGTCGTGGAAAAAATGTATCAGGAAATGTAAAGGTATTGGTTCAGTTTCTGATAGGAGAAAGGTGTGGAACACCCAGAAAACGATCTTAAAAAAGTTAACTACCTGAAAATAACCTGAACTTATTTTCCTTTGAGAAAATCGCAAATTATTTTCTTGGTGAGATGGACAAGATGATGATGATGATAAGATCGGCCAGGTATCCTCTTGTCATATAAATGCAGTACTGTCTGAAGAGGTTTAATTATCTGTTGTTTCATCCCTTAGAATCCTTTCAAATACCGAACTAGAAAAAAAAAAGTGTATTAATTTTATAATAAAGATTTAAGAAAACCTCTTAAATCAGCATAGTTTTGTCAGTTAATAAAAAAAATGTAAATATATTGCAAATATATAAGAAGACTTATTAAAGTCACAAAATTCCTTTTCGTTTCCACTCTCCATCTCCTCAGAGCCAGAAACTTCCTTGTTTTGGTAGAGTTTCATTACTTCTACTCAAAAACACAAACAAAAGCTCAGATTATAAAATTATTACTGTTTTTTTTTTTTAACTGAAACATTCTCGGCCTTCAGCCATTTGTGACGATCGCCTAATTCCCTTCTCCGGAGAAGCATCAGTTGCGTAAGTGTGTGAATAAACATCTTTGAAATTACCGGTCCACATAAGTGGTTCGATCTGCCAGCAAAAGATTTTGGGAAAAGTATTTATCCATTGTCTCCAGTATCTCTTTTAAAAAATCTAGAGATAATAAGATTTGTATATTTTAAACATTTCTTGTATGTAGACAAGTAGCGTATAAAAGTCGCTTCTAGTTAGCTGATGCTAATTGGTCTAGTCATAAAATTACCACTTCTGCAGAGCTCGGTTTGCGAATAATTTGCCGATATATGTTTGTATATAAATATATTAAATTGAAAAGGAGTTCATACTAGATCGCTTGTGTAATACATTCGTTTATCAAACGTTCACCCAAGCTAATCGATATTCAATTAAAAGATTCTTTGATTAAGTCGGCAGAACCGGATCAAATGGCCTGGTTCTAGGAGTTGTGCCGGAGGATATTGTAGGCTGACCAGTGGCCGACTGCTGGCCCAAGGATGTAAAATTCATCGGTGCTTTGTCCTGTATTTTATTCTTTAAGTTGCCGCGTAGAGTATAATACTTGTCATTGATGCCAATTTGCCAATTACTTACGCTTATGCATAGTCATGATGGTTATATTTCAAATTTTCTAGAGAGAGAGAGAGAAAGAGAGCCGTTTTCGTTAAAATCCCCGCCAGTTAAAGACTTCACTCCAAAAGAAATCACAACTCTGTAAGTAAAAAGGTTTAAAAGAAAAGGGTGAAAATTGATAAATGTGTGAAGAAATATCTGGTTGCAGCAGACAAAATGTTATAATTAAAGACATGATAAAGTCAGATCTACTATTTATTATGAAATATAGCACATTACAGACGTATCCTTGCTCTTGTTGGGCTTTCTCAGGGATTACTACCAGACTTGCTTTCATGACCCTGTCAGTTATAAGAGAATGCGCCTGTAACTTCTTTTTACTATACTAGGTCAGTTTATGGACTAACCCCGACTACCGTCCAGCCTCTGCTCTCAATTTTACTAAATCTAAAATCGCATCTAATAAACATCGAGTTAGTGAAACTGGTTTTTACAAAACCATTTTCCAGTCTTCGAAAATAAAAAGCTTCTTTCCTTTGCCGTCCAGACTTTCGCCAACCATAACCCGGTAATCGGAGCTCACGGGTTTTTGAGGGATGGTTTGAGAGAAACCTGGAAAGCCTATTAGCGATTTCTCTGATGTCGTATCACTGAGCATGCCGGTCACCCGTCACAGTTTCCGCGCACGGCTGTGGGCTCCGCCCGTCTAGAACCGCTTTACAGTCTATACAGAATTCGGAAAATTTGCTCGAAGCATTCGGCACAGTTGACAGGGATCTGCGCGGCGGGCGATCCACGAAGACAGAGCAGCCCGGGTTCGCTCACCGTTGAAGACCGAGTCGGTTTTGATGAAGCTTCCGCAGCCTCATCTATTCTTGCTTTTCTGCACCAAACCGTCGGCTGCCTAGGAACTATTGTGCGGCGAGGGAAGTTCCGTGATGTCAACCCGACTTGGTATTGGCTGGCTTTGAATCCAGGGCTTCTCCAGTGTGTACCCTAGTAACTTCTCAAACCCGCCCAACCCTCCTGATGGTCACTCCCTCGTTCCAGGGACAGTTCTTTTGCTACGTGGCTGTGGTCGGAAAATCACATGACACATCCGCACACGTTATATATCTGTCAGCAGAAAGCGTTCTTTTGTAAATGGCGTCATGCAACTATGTAAAACAAGTTGCCCCATTCTAAATCTTTAACTTCTTAGACTTACCATTTAAAATGATGTTATAAAGCAAAGCGTGGTACACTTAATATTTTAAAGCACCGTGTAACGTTAGAAACTTCATTTCGGTTTAAGATGCGGAAGACACATGACGCAAACTCGCCAATAACAAGTTTTATAGTATCTTTGCGAAAACAGACAGCAAAGCGGTGTTCTGATCGTTCATATTCGTCGTTACGTTTCTCTTGTGTCAGATGGAGGAAAGGGGTATTTAACTTTTAAAGTCTATGTTTACCAATAACCACAATGTAGGCGTGGTTAAGGCCACTAGGAAAATACTCCAGAAGTAGACGCTATAGAACTATCTTTTAAGAAACGCCAAATGCGCTACTGTATGTGTGAATATCAAATACAGGAAATCAGTCAAACATATAATAATTCTACCCGTATTTTGTAGGGAGTTTGATATAAAAAGTTAAGGGCTACTTAGAGAGTTTCTCGTTACCTTGTTAGTATCAGCTGTACTAACCAATGTCAAAGAAGATCGCCGAAATGTAGATTCATTAGTTAGTTCATTAATAGTACTAAGTTGATAGGAAATGACCGAAGCAGGTGTCTACTTGGTGTAACTAAATTATCGTCAGTAACTAACACTCAGGGTTGCTAAAAACTGTTTTTGCGATTAAATTTAACCCATCGACGGCGGCAATTTTGTTTTTGTTGTTTTTTTTTCCTTTCTCAGCGGAAAATTCTCCGTAGATTTAATGCTAGACGTTTGTTTCTCTTTTAACTGCAATTATTTATCGCATCTGAAATAATCTCCACGATAAAATCGTTTGGTTTTTTTTTTTTTAGCTAAAAGCTAATAAATTTATTTCTCCCCTTTTTCAGCGAGCAGCTACCAGCGGAACACAAACTTTGCCACCCGTCAGTCTTTTCTAGGCGCCCGACCGACAGTCACAGCTCTAAGGATGGATGGACTCGAGCTAAGTTCGCTTCAGAGCGGCGCTTTTATCACTCCGGGTTAACCCTTCCCGACCTTCCTCCCACCACCACCACCACCCAACGCCGAAGCCCGCCAGCATAAAAATGGCAATTATAAAGCAGAACCTTAGTTGAAAAGCAGCAATGGTAACCACGAAAAACCAATGAAAATTTTCGTCTTTGTTCGTTGCCAATGAATCAGATACTCAGAGATGTTTAGATAGCGGATGCAGTGCGCTGTGTGTTTACTTAATTAACAACCTGCTGATAGATTCCCCCCCTTAAGAGTTAATCATAAAACAGAGCGCTAATTTGTTTCGTTAATTCCTTTTTTTTATTGCCTGAAAGCTGTATGGTCCTAACAAACCTAACCTTTGCCGAAATGCTTCAAGATGATAAATAGAACCATTTGTACGGTTGACATGGCATCACGGTTCTAAAATACGCGTTTCCAATACAGAAACGGTTTCAAGGAGTGTCTGATGAAATGGCAGAGCGTTATAATTTTTGCTGACTGCTGTATCTCGAATGATCAGAGGAAATAGAATTTGATTTGAGAAAGTTGACTTTGTATAGGTAATCTAAGCAAAGTTTAAGCCTTGAATGCTTTACATCTGATTGGGGGGGAAACAGTGAGGAATACACTCACAAACCTAATTTCTAAACAATTAGAAGAATATCCGCAAATTATGATGTTTTCATTCTGTCAGCACATTTCTCAGACAACTTCTGTAACCAAGTTTCTGTGATCCCTGACTCGCTGGAACTCCAGCGTTTCCTTACGTCAGTTAACACATATATTTATATTGCACACGCAGGTCTCTAACTTAATGCTTTTCACAACCATCCATTGCAAACATCTTTTTCTTCAATTATGGACGCAAAAACTCCATAAGTGGCAGCTTTTATTTTTCGTTAGTTAAATCCTGTGTGTTTTAGTTTTCTTAAAACCCACGTAGTTCAAAGCCCGAAATAATGGCGCGACTAAACTCACCGATTGATTGGATTGTTTTTTCAAATGTCATTAAAAAAAACCCACATCCCACGGACTGACGAAGATCGCATCGTTCTTTACGAGTGGGATACTGCGGAAACAAAACTCATGAGATTAAGCAAGTTTCATTGTGAGCCACTGTTAAGAAACAATAACAATTACCTTTGCAGAACCATAAATCGACTGGAAATCAATCACAATTTATTGCTTCCATTTGCATGATAAGACTCTTTTTTCCATTTCATTTATATATTCGGACTTAAACTGTAAGCACAAGTTTCTAATTATATTTTCTATCAATTGAATCTTTAACAAACCCTTTTCTTCAATGAGGTTACCGTTATTGCATCGTCCGAAAGTAAGTGGTCGGGCTTCATTTTAAAAGGTATACTCTTACTTTTAGTCGGAACTGTATTTTTTTTTTTTAAATTTAATTCATAAATAATAAACAAACTGCAATAAATAACCAGCTCTTCGGTATAGTTAAAATCTCTATATATTACGTCGTAATACAGCCGGCAAAGTTCAGAAAAATCATCGAAACTAGACGGTTTCCTCTTCGGATTTGACAAAATCTTTGCAAATTTGAAACCCGTCGGTTCCCCGCTCTTCCGGCTCAGCTCCCTGCTGACCAGGCGGAGAGAAAATCTGGGGAAGTTTGTTTCAGGAAAAAAAATGCTCGATGTCAGTTGTTTTTGTGTTGGTCGAATCGGTTGTCCCGGCTTGGTCACTCAGAACTGTTCCCCTCGGCAGATGATCGAACCTTTTCTGGAGAAACTCCGGAACACAATCGGTCAAGTCTATCGTTCAGCTGCCCTTTATATACGACGCCAATTCTTGTAAAAGAGTAGAACTGTAGATGATGATGATGATGATTATTATTATTATTATTATTATTATTATTATTATTATTATTATTATTATTATTATTATTATTATTATTATTATTATTATTATTATTATTATTTAATATATTGGATAAGGACTCAAAACAGAGATAAATAAACAATAGCTACGTTTGGTTAAATTTCACTGTTCTTTGTTAAAATCCATACAAATCATCTAGAAGAGAACGGTGATC
Organism: Nautilus pompilius; assembly: GCA_018389105.1. NCBI lineage: Eukaryota > Metazoa > Mollusca > Cephalopoda > Nautilida > Nautilidae > Nautilus > Nautilus pompilius. The sequence continues at coordinate 577,149 of JACATO010000121.1, forward strand.
GTCAGATCGTGAAAATATTAAAGAAATTTTAATTCCTTCATTCTCTTTTTGTTTTATAAATATTTTAACGACAACGTTACGCAGAATGTTCAACTTAATTGCAGAGAGGTGTCTGTACAGGGGCAACGGAGTGAAATATCCCGTTCTTTTACTGGTTTACTATCATCCAGCTAGGATTTTTTGTTTAACATTGGTAAAATTGGCAAAAGCCATCAAGGTGAGCTATTTTCATTCGATTACATCTATTAAAATTACCACAAAATAAATCAACTGTAATACTTCCTGCCACAATTCTATTCAGTATTTTCCGCCCACTCTTATATTTATTCTCCATGGAGAATTCCCCCATACATTCTTCATGTTTTTTGCACATTAATTTCGGTAAAAGGTTTAAGTTCGTATTACATGAAGACACACACACACACACACTCTCTCTCTCTCTCTCTCTCTCTCTCTCTTTCTCTCTCTCTCTCAAGCATTATCCTGCCATCATCTGTAGCGGAAAAAAAAAGAAAAAAAATGTCAGAGCAGGTACTGTCTTACTAAAGGATTTATTGGTATGAAAATAAGCAAACGTGCATTAGCAATGTATTATGGACGACGATAGATGGTTTCCTATTAAATAACTTGGGTTATTAATATCAGATGCTAGCAGCGGGTGGGATGCTGCTACCTATTTTCCTGATATCGTTTACTTACTTAGGATGGCAGGAATGTAAACATCCTGACTGACGTAAAAAATTCTGTCTGCATTTTAAACAGGGCTTTATTAGTAAAATAGTTGATTCCGAGATTCCACAAAAGCGGCGAAAACTGGTGCATAAACAAACAGAAAGACTAGCGGAAGTATTTGCCAGCCTGAAGAGTAGATTTTAAGTCTGGTCCCGTGATAAACAGAAGACCCTGACTGAAAATACAAATAAACTCTAGAAATACCAGTAATAAAATACAGCAAAAAATGCCTGAGTCGTATTGCCAATCAAAACTTTCTTTAAAAGTCTTTGCTTATAGTTGATGATAAAAAAAGGAGTATTTTCTGGATAACATCTCGGCGAGCGGTCCAGACCATCAAGATATAAGGAGATGCCAGAGAGGTGAGCTAGAACAAAGAATCCTCGGTGACCGAGCGAGTTACCTGGGTTCGGTTTTGGGAGAATTTTGAGCGGGGCCAGGCCAGGTGTTACCCGAGGAATTTCTACTCATGTACTCAGTAAAGTTTACCATAACTTTTCCTTTTTAAAAAGTGGGAGAAAATCGGGCTACCGGATGGTGAAGAAGAGCGAGAGAAATTCATATGAGGGAGGAGGTGCCCCCCAAACTGAGCTAATCGCGACAGGGATTCCAGCTGAGAACCTTAACTCAGCAGTCTAGCCGCCAACCTTAATAGATGTAACTGAAAGTAATTCGTTAAAGCGTAACCATCCCCTGTAACGGACTTTTGACTGGCAGCGAAAGACAAAATCTATAGCGGATCGGATAAATTCCCTGTAAACTCTACCTACTGGCAATTTAAAAACTAAAAAGAAAAAAACAACCTCAGTAACCGAAAGAGTTTAAAACTGGAGGACGAGGGATCGATCGGACATAGACTTCCTCCCGGAAACCAGCCGTACCTCTATCCGCCCTGTGGTCCTCTCAAGATTCAACATTTGAAAACGTGCTTTAATGTTTTTAAAAGCATTTCAGCAAGCCTGGCAACCGCAGGCTTGTCTCTGTCCTGGCCGCGTCTGGATAAATCCCCGAGGCAGTGTTCGAGAATTCGGTTCTTTGATTTGTCGACGATTGCGGGTGAAACAGCTCGTGTGGGACACCGAATGGCGGCTAAAGTGGGAGAACCTCGGAGCCCGGATAGCAGACTTTATTCACGCTGTAAACGTATAAGCGTCTTGTGCTAAGTTGGGCGGCACCATCATCCAAGCGCAGCAGACAAGCTTCTGCTGGCATTTCTGGGGGACGTATCAAAAGGTGCCGTGACAAAGAACGCAAAGGAAAACGAACACCTTTGCGGAAAAACCAGTGGCTACAGCGGGAATCTCTCACCCGTCCAGCTATCACCTATCACTTTTATCTGATGCTCTTCTACGGATGAAAATTAGGGCGGTAAACCGTCATCCTTTTATCTTGATGTTGAAAAAAAATTCTTGTTTTTCTTTCGAAATCCTCTGAATGATAGTCAGTTTATTTTAAAGCTATACTCCCAGGTGATCGATAAAGAGATCGATTACCGGCTGACCACGTGGATTACGTAATTTGGATCGGAAACCTCTGTAACTGTCATCCTTAAGGTTCGTGCTGAGAGAATAAAGCCCAATTGGAGACCAAGTTCTGTCGACAGTCGGCTTTTCATTTTCGCGCGAAATCATTTTCACCTGGTTCTTCCGTCTACCATTCCCTGTGCTACTGGCAAACCAGACACAATGCAGTTTGTTTTAATAAAAGAACAAGATTAATTTTTAGAAAGGAAAACAAAATCTGACTTTATTCACACGCTCCACCTCGTGTATCACTTATCCCTTTCCGTCCTTGGCTTAGTCAGTGAAAGGTGCAACACTACCTTGATTGATTCAATTGTCTGAGACGACGGATTTAACAAGCGGAAGCTGAAATACAACATTGACAGCGTGGTACTTAGCGTGGAGTAGAGAAGGTTTGAAGATTGAACTTCTTGTCTCCACCCACCACTAAAACTAATAGATCTGGTCGTCTAAACACGTATTTTCGTTGAATAGACAATTTCCAGACTAAGTCTGGTTACGTTCTATTATTGGAACATCGAGCGCTACAAAATAATCGATGCACGCTGATCATTGTGTCAGATGGTCAACGCCATCATCTTGAATGGATGGCGGGCAGCTATTTAAAACGGCTTCTCTCTCTATTTCTTTTTTTAAGGAATGGTTCCAAGGGGAGAACCAGGCGTCTAAAACCAACACACGTGTATTAAAACCCCAGCTTCAGGTTCGTGTTAACTTTTCATAGCAAGTACCCATAGACTATCAAAGCATCTTGGGCGAATTAGTTCGAAAAGAATATCAGGCTAACAAACAGAATTGGTACTTTTCCAAGTGTGATGAGCCGGCATGGAACTTCTGACTTGTCAGTGCCAAGGTGGGACAGGGGGTGAATATCAACATAAAGGAAAGAAAATAACGAATACAAAGATAAGTCTAAAACCGGACAACACGTGATTTATTCACTTGCTGCGTCGGAACCATCTTTACTGACTCGTATCGTCTTACCAGCCCCTGCTCGCTTCTCTTGGTTTGTACTCAGCAGTGTATTTTTTTTGTATACACCTCAGTAGAAAAGCCAAAATAGCTGACCGCTGTCAAGAACCCAAACTACTGCAGTCGGCTACAACATCTGTTTTTCCTAAACGTATGTCTCCATAAGAATATTCCGCATCAGCGTGAAAGAAAACAGCTGATTTCCACGTTTACGCCCAAACTGTCCACAGAAGTATATATTTATATCCCAGTCTTGCAGATCTCTGCGGGTTCGACCTGTGACGTCCGTACGTTTTTACTGGAATAGTGTTTTGTCGGCTGCGCTTTGGAAGTTTTGTCATTCCAAGACGTACCCCGGAGCCCTCCCGTTTCGATGAGATGTACTGTACTGAGAAAAATGGCAGGCTCCCTTCCCTGTTACACATAACCCTTTGACCACCTTCGACCCACTTATGAATCCACTCAGAACAATCTACTCTTGCCACCGTTATTGATGGACAGTGTACTTACATTCCCCAAGACAGGTAGGTAAAGGTCTACCTGCATCAAATATAGCCGTACACTAAAATCGTCCGAAATCTGGCCGGACGAACATATTTGATTCTTTGCCCCTCCACAGAAACTACAACTAAACGGATTAAAAAGTTAAAGCCTTGATATCTTCACGCGTTCCAATATTTATATTTATCTTGCGCTAAGTGAAACTGATAGTAGCAGGAAATGACTCTGCCTGCACGCAATTTGAAAAAGATGATACTGCACGCAGGAAGCGTTAGCTTTCTGTCGGAATCCTGATTAATGTCTTTTTGAATTAACGGAAAGATGCCTCTTGCTGGCGATTTAGGCGTAAAGAAGACGCGGTCTGAATCTGAACAAAGAAGTTTGTCATTGACTTCCCAGGAGCGATAGGCAAAAGGGATCCGTGTTACTTCTGTTTTCATAATGTTATCATGCTATTTAATAATCATTTATCTTCAGCGCTCATTTATTCCATCTGCTCCGAACTTTTCTGTGCTCTTTTTTTTTTTTTATAGAAAATTCCTTATTTCCCCTTCTTTTATTAGCGTCACAAACGACCAAGTTCTTTCCTGAAATTGTTCTTATCTTTCGAAGCAGATCTAAAACATCACCAGGTGAGTTCTTCCTGAGAGCTGTGTGCCTCATGTCGCTATACCGCTGTCGGCACCGCGGACTAAGTGCGTGGATATTTCCCACACTTCAGGTCCACGAATGGCGCTGCCTACAGTTACACCCGGGCGAGGCGATTTTGTTGCGAATTCCGTAAATGTTGAGTTGAGAGACCTGGGGATAACATAAGACACAATTCGTCAAAATACCGACATTGAACGAAGAAACTTTCGGCCAACCCTTTCCCTTGGTAATTTTATTTATCTCTTTATTCATTATTTTCAGGTAATCGACCGTAACTCAGAAATATATATCCCTGACGTAGCTAATCTTGATTGTCTTATTTCGTTGCTTCCAAGAGAGAATTAACTAAAATTTGTCGGACATCGTATCGTAGAGACAACTGTGGATTGCGTCGAAGACCTTCACGAAGACCTTCACGAAGACGAAAGAACAGCATAATATTCTATTTAAAAAAAAAACAAAAAAAAACACGTAGTGAAATTAGAAATCAACAGGAAAAACTTCCTGGATGTTGTTGGCTACCTTTTAATTTGACTCTGTTTTCCTCTTCTTCTTCTTTTTTTTTTACATTAAAATTAACCGCGCAACAACACAACAGACAGCTCAGTTGAATACGTATCCAGTTCCAGTAGCTGTAATTACTTGTAATTCTCTTCACGGTCGGAAGAAACTCCAGACCTCGGGTTTCACCAGCTGGACGATGTTGGCGATAGAGTAAAAAAGGAATAAACTCTGGCGCTGTCTCCTTACACGTCCGTGTTTGCGTTTTACCTATAAAATGATTAATTATTTCATAAATTATGAATCATACCTTTAGTTGGAACGTTTCCCCGGCAGCGACCGGCTCTTATTACAGATTGATTCCTCTCCGTGGTTTTAATGGCTGCATGTAAACACTTTCAAAGTTCACGAACCGTTTTATGCGGATGCAGACCGACTCTCTTTTTATTTCTCTGTTTTTGAAAAACGATAACATCACAAGAATTGTTTGTTTTTTACCGAACCAAAAAAGGGTATTCAGTACAGAGATATATTCGTAGAGGTTAATTATTTTCCAGCATTTCGGGTTTAATACTTGGAAAGAGACAAATGATGACGTGAGTTCTTTTGTCTCACAAGTGATTTTTTTTCTTTAAGGCTTCCAGCTTAAAGTAAATCGTTTGAAGCGATCAGCGTTCAGAAGACATTAGGTTCTAAAGCAAATAATGCGACTCTGAACTCAATGAGCTTCTATCACCGTCGCTAGCTTTTTCAGATCGCCGGGTGGCCGAGACATCAATCGGGAGTCACTCCATTAAACTTCAGAACACGGTACTGGCTAACAGCCGCAACGGTGTTATATTATTGCTCTTAATTATCAATGAGCATAGCCCAGACAGCCAGGTACCAGTAAGAGAATACCTCTGCTGGAATCAAACATCAATGGGCAATCAAAATTACATTACCGCGTGCGTCATCTTTTAATTCGATTTTCAAGGAGGACGTAAACTTGATGTGCTGCGGTCTCTTATGCTTACAAACAAGTTAGGAGAGGAGCGGTTGACGTGACGCTAGATGTCGTTTTATTAAATTAAAAATTTTCTATTTTTTATTTTTGGAATTTATGCCAACTGAGTTTTAGTGGAAAGCAGAGTTTAAAGGAAAATGGCGCAGTCCGAATCCGTTTCTACGTTTTAAAAATTTGTCCGGCTCCTATCTTATCTCATCGATAATATTCCAGAACCGTCTTCTCCCCCCCTGACGGGTATCTTCTGAAGAAGAAGAAATGCACCACGAAGAATATCTGGATCACATTCTATGAGAGGTGGCTCGCGGGATCTCCTGCTAATTCGGATCAGGTGAGAACAGGGACAACCGTGAAGCGATCGAGGTTATTATTTTGGAAAATACATCCGGCGAAAAGAGATCCTGTGTTAAAGAGGGATATACGAACGGTGTATAGCGTAAGCGACCCGTCTCTCATTTCCCTGATTACCATGCCCTTGCCGCCACCCCTTTTAGTGGGGGGGGGGGGGACGACAGTTTCGGATGACAGACATGGTCCAAAACAGGCTAAGGAGAAAGGGGTACTCACGTAGTGGGCTCCAATAATGTTTCCAAACTACTCTGGACCAAATCTATCAACTGTTCCAAAGTAAAATTCTTCACTTTTAAATATTGAGGAAACCGGAGTATCCGAATAAAACGCACACGGCCGGTTAGTAAAGAAGAAGTAAGAAGTAGCCGCGTCAAACCGAACCGGTTCCAGTCTGGATTCGAACTCGAGCCCTCAAACTTAGAAGTCCAGTAGACTAGTAACCGCTTGCTCTTTAGTTTAATATCATTACTGAAAATAACACCAAATTACGATTTTTTTTTAGAAAAGGCCATTATTAGTATCTTTTAAACTTCTTAAAAGTGCAATAACTAAATAAAAGATCACAGAAATATAATTTCAATAAATCTATAGTTGAGCACCGACATTCAGGGTCTGCAGCACGCCTGAGATCCAGATGAAGATCTAATAAATGCGTTTAATTTTACTCTCCTTTCTCTTTGCTCGTTGACTCTTTAAAAATTAAATGCCGCGGAAATAAGTTGGCTATAAGGGTGACAAGAAAAGAGTGATGTCAACGCGAGTAACCGGAAGTTTAACGGGTGAATTACCTGACCGTGTCTCTAATGGCTTTTTTCTCCTGAAGGATGAAGTATTCTTTGAGGAAAGTCATTAATACTTGAAATATAAATCTTAAATCTGCTGCTTCGTGTGTGTGTGTGTGTGTGTGTGTGTGTGTGTGTGTGTGTGTGTGTGTGTGTAAAAATAACTTTTGATTCAAAATTTTATGTTGATTTGAAAGGTTTCTGTTGTTCTGAGGTGAGCACTGTATTAATAATTTAAACAGCCATCGCTTGAGTATGGCGCGTCACCTACGGCGTCAAGAATAACCGTCACATTAAATAAAAAGCAGACCCTTTTAGTTCTCCATAAATCCGAGCGGAATACTTCAATAATTATTCTTTTCGCGTGGTAAACAGAATAATTAGGAACCAGTTTTCCATAATAATGGCCTAATTCTCGGCTCTACTGCTGCCTTCGTTAATATAGAGCGCGTTCAAGCGCTTTTAGATCTAACAGAACCAATTAGTCGCCATAATTTGGTGGAACGTCTTAGATCACAGCGGGTCTCAGGTGGTCTCTGCATTCAAAAGAGACAACTCACGTGACCCGCAATTCTCTCTCTCTCTCTCTCTCCTCTCTCTCTCTCGCTCTCTCTCTCTCTCTCTCCTCCTCTCCCCTCTCTCTCTCTCTTCTCCAGCTCTCTCTCTCTCCTCTCTCTCTCTCTCCCTCTCTCTCTCTCTCTGTCCCCCTCTCTCTCTGTCCTCTCTCTTCTATCTCTCTCTCTCTCCATCTCCTCTCTCTCTCTCTGTCCCCCTCTCTCTCTCTCTCTCTCTCCATCTCTCTCTCTCTCTCTCTCTGTTCTGGAAACAGAGGCGCAGGAAGTCCACGCTGGGTCGTCGTTTTAATACAAGAGTCCACTTGTCGAACTGTTAATTTGTTTCGCGTCTCATGCGCACAATCTTCGGGGCTGCTAAACAGCAGTATATTACGCAGTGACGGGGGAAGCTGCTTCTTCTCGCCGATATTATCCATTTAACTAATACAGTCGTATGTGACGGACAAGAGAGGGCGGGCAATAATCTCACCCACGCGCTTGGTACATTGAAATCGGAGTAAATTTGTAACATGCTGGCTAGGACCTGGGTCTCCACTCAGCCCCACGAGAGACGGGCGACCGTTATTACGTCGTTTACTTCTTCGGTGCCTGAACGGAATCTTAATTAAAGCAAAGATTTTCCAATAAAGATCACATCGACGGGTTGTTAAAGTAGTCTGTCTTGGGTGTTGCTTTAAACTGTTTTGCCAGTTTCTGACCGGTGTTCGTTCCGATTTTTTATAGATAAATTAATTAATTATTTTCAGAAGCGTACGGCATCTGGCTGGGTCCGTGACGCCAAATAACGTTAAGAATCACGCGACTTCTCGCCAGGTCAGAAATATATATTCGCACTCGTACACCTCAGAAAACACGAAACATTTTCCAAAATGTCTGACTTATCCATTGCTACTGATGAAGCCAACTATTTAAAATAATGTGTTAGCGGCGTCTGACAATGAGAGGACAACGGTATTTAATGATGTCATAGGGCATCCAGACAGCGCCGGAGGCAAATTTCCCCAGCTTTGAGCAGCAGGAAGACCGACGACGACACGTGGAGTGTGAACGACTGCCGCGGAGGGTCAGGGGTGTCGTGACTGGAACGAGGCGGTTGGGTTATCTGCCCCTGGTGTCATTCGGAGCAGTAAACGTCAGAGGAGGAACTGCGGACCTTCAACTTTGATACTGGCAGTTTTTGAGTTTGAAGCCGATGCCTGTTGCAATACGGCCAGCAAAACAGGTCATGTGTCCGCGAGGGAGCGTAGTGCACCCGCCTGCTGTAGACGAGAATCCGGGTCCGGTTACCAGCGGCGTCCGGCTCGATTTGGCGACCTGCCGCGGCAGGGTTTCGCCTCTCGATCTTCTGTATCCGGTCCGGTCTAGACCGGCTCGCACCCTTTCCGTCGTTCAGTGGTGCCCACCTGACCCGCTTGGTCACCGATGCTAGACCCTCATACCTCCCGCTTCGGTCTCCCTGCTGCGAGATGTCCTCGAGACCTTGGAGTCGGGAGAGAGACTCCGCAAATAAAGTACGGCTTGGCATTGCTCTGGCAGCCACGGTTATCAGATACTTTCCTGCGGAGTCCATCCAACATTCCAGGTGTAGCAACTGCATTAGTTCATAGAGTTAAATGTTTACTAGAAAGTACACTCCCCTGTCAAAAAGTATTTACATGCAAAAATAGAGAATTATTAAATTTTTTAAACAAAAAAATGTGCTTTTGTCTTTTTTTATTAAAATTTAATGCTACCTACTTAAAATAGGAGTAAAAGACAATAAACTCTGATTCTATGAAAAATATCTTATCGAAAAGTTTACTTTACTTTTTAAAGTCAGGTAGGATCTCCAAATACATTTACAATCGCAATAGTAATCCCGGCTAATGTATGTTCAGTGTGCGCTTGCTTTCTTTAATGAAGGCGGGGAATTTTTGGTTTGGCACGCATGAGTGCGTACGAGATCGATTTATGTTGTATTAATGCCTTTGGAATCCAATGACACCCAACATCTATTTTACTGGATGCGTGCGTAAAAGATCACTACTGATTTGGGGTTTTTAATGTGTGGGATCTATAGCACATTTGCCACCGCAGCCAGCACTCTCAGGCGAAGTGGCGGATTATTTTAAAACAAAAAGAAAAACCAGAAAACTGGACGAAGTTTTTTTTATTTTTTTTTACATTAATCCAATTATATCTCCTTGGTTGTCTTCCTACTTACTTTTTCTTCACAGATAATTTCCAAATCAAAGCATTAATCTTTTGGAAAAGACGTCGTGGCGTTTTGAAGTTTTCCAAAGGAATAGCAAAGCGAACCTTCCATTAGCGGAAGTCACGTGTAAAGAGAACTGATGTTGAAGGATTCTTTAATGTCCGCCATTTCAGTTAGAAAATTTACCAACTCTACGCTACGCACCCCCTGGTGACATTTCCACTCATCACAGACTGGGTCACAACTTTTATGCTATGATGCACAACCATAAAGGAACTCACGGAGCATGTCCTAGTGACCGAACGACTGGTTTTCGGGGCGTATTTAATAAAAGCCTCGATCTCGATATCACTGCGTAGTGATACATTTTAGATAAATTGTAAATAGGATTATCAATTTTGGTCTTAGAAAAGAGCGTTGTTGTTGCATCGTTTACTAGTGGCTACAGGGCAAGCAGCTCTGGTGCCGCCGCGGGTGTCTGCTAGGAAGCGTTGCCGATTTTGTGTCCTACTATTTGCTTTTAGATGTGAGAGGAAACCGAAGTACTGAAAGAAAACCTACGCGGCCAGAATCAGAAAGGTCCAGAGAGGTAGGCTAAACCAAGCCGGTACTCTAGAATAACGGAACTTGCGCCATCGACCATGGACGACAAAACAAATATGGTAATGTTCACGCCTGGTGGTCAGGGTTAGGGTTAAAGGTAAAACAAAACTTTTCAATCTCCATGAAAATAACTATCTTCTTTTTAGCGTAAAATAACAACTAAGCAAACAGTGAATAGCAGGTTGGTCAGGAATTTGAATGCGAACTAATCACCGAATTTTTTCTCTCACATCGGAGTAAATAGCTCAATTTCCTGTCTGTTTCTTGTTTACTGCTGAGTGCTTGTTAGTCGCTGGTAGTTTAATTATATATAATTGTTTAGAATTTTTTAAAAAGTTTGAGTTATTGATTTCCTCTAATTACAAGAAAAAGAAAAACTTTTATGAAGGTTTACTCTACAGAAAAGTAAAGTGTATTTGAGCGTCTGTGCGGGTTGGAAAGACCGCTTACTCTAAACAGTGCTTTTCTTTACTGTTAATTAAAAACTTTTTTACCTTTTAGAAAGATACCCTTATTCCCTCTTCATAAAATTGATTAATCTTAGTTTCTCTTTGACCAAAATGTGCTTTTTCACTTTAAGCCATCGGCTGCCAGCCGTCATAATTTGAGCGTGTAATGTGTCAGCTGCGGCTTGTATGACTATTTTCTATCAAGTGTCATTCAGTGCACTTTTATGATGTCTGGTTCCGCCTGTAGCTTTTGTGGGCTGTCAGGCCACCAGACGACAAACGAAAACGATGGTTTTATATAGAAGCTCTGCCCTCTCTTGGCGGCTACAATCACCGCGCTCACTGCATCTCCTGCAACATGTTGACTGAAAATAGAATGGTTTTCAAAGAGAACATGAACGATCGATATTTATCGATTGCTTCCGTCACCCCTGATTGGTCACAAACTTCCCTAATAACCTTTCTGTCGGTAATTTACTGCGAAATAAATAAATACAGTTTCACTCTGCAGGCGTAGAATGTAAGCGAGTATTTATTAAAAAATTTTCTTCGTAAATCACTGTTGCCCTTTTTTTATTAAAGCTGTAGATGCGAAAATTATTGAAAACTGACTGAAAGAGAGAGAGAGAGAGGAGAGAGAGAGAGAGAGGAGAGAGAGAGAGAGAGAGAGAGAGAGAGAGAGAGAGAGAGAGAAGATGTTATAACAGAGAGAGATATAGATAGATAAAGATATATAGAGAGAAATGTTATTACAGAGTACAGAGAGGAGAGAGAGAGAGAGAGACGAGAGAGAGAGAGCGATAGAGAGAGAGAGACTATTCCTTTCATAATAAGTTTCAGAAGCAGCAGGGTTTGGACTAGGACGACGACCCACCTTGTTTAGCTTGCTGTTGTTTTAGTTAAGCTCGAAAAGGATTTGCACCACCGGTAATTAGGTCGAGTCCCCAAGTGCTCCCATGCACCCGTCTTATCGAAACGTGCGGTCAAATGCTGACAAAATCTACGCAGCTGCTGCATGACGAAAAACGATCTTACATGTGCCAGCCCATTACATTCCGGCCGCTCACTTTGTCGTCTGAAGGCTCGCACTCAACTTTCATATCCTTTACCAATAGTAATACGGTCCGTAACGGCCCTGGTTTTCTGACATCGTGGCGGTCTCTTCTTTAACTTTACTCTAGCAGCCTCTTTCAACAGCCACGTACCCAGTTCTCTCTTGCTGACCGCGTCTTTAAAACATTTGCCTTTTGTTATTCCCTTTCAAATCTTTTATTGTTCATTAAATATACTGTGTCTGGGTAAATATAGTTAAATTAAAATATTATTAATTATTATACGATTGCATCATTTAGATTATATGCACAGGTAAAACTTGCAAACTAAGCTCTGTTGCTTAAGAGATCAGGTCTTTCAACACCCGATCACGCCCCGTAACACTCTGTGTAACATACAGGAGACTTACACCGGATCACGCCCCGTGTAACATACAGGAAACTGTACACCGGATCACGCCCCGTAACACCCTGTGTAACATACAGGAAACTGTACACCGGATCACGCCCCGTAACACTCTGTGTAACATACAGGAGACTTACACCGGATCACGCCCCGTGTAACATACAGGAAACTGTACACCGGATCACGCCCCGTAACACCCTGTGTAACATACAGGAAACTGTACACCGGATCACGCCCCGTAACACTCTGTGTAACATACAGGAGACTTACACCGGATCACGCCCCGTAACACTCTGTGTAACATACAGGAGACTTACACCGGATCACGCCCCGTAACACTCTGTGTAACATACAGGAGACTGTACACCTGATACATTTCAATACTAACGAATTTTTAAAAAATATTCGTGGAGAAATATATGAAAAAATTGTTTGCGTTTTACAAGGATGCACAGTTTCTAGATCGCATGATTTTATTTCTTTAGATGACTTTATGGGTTTATATACTGACTTCTTTAAGAATGATTCACAGATGTTTTTAAATTATTTTCTGTATCTTTACATCCAGTAGCCTGACATTTTAAAAAATTACGTCACACGTCGTTTCCTGGTGGCCATAAGGAATCAGAACATCAAATGACAATAAATACAGACGCTGGCCAATGCTGTTTAACTGCCGGGTAGAGATGCTCTTTCGACTCTTAAAGATGACTGTTAGTCCAGCAATTGGAAGCATCAAACTACAACGGAGAGGCTAAGCGCCAGGGTTTCTGGCTTTAATTAGCCAAAAGCGAGACAGAGGTATAAAGTCAACTTACCTGAAAGAAGAGGACAAATTTACACATAACCGTCCCGAAAAACCAGGTCTCATAAACGTCCATAATGAGCGAGGGCGGCAGACAGAAGAAGATCACCATGAAATCGGCCACGGCGAGGTTGACTATGAACAGGTTGGTCACGGACCTCATTACCCGATTTCGCCACACCGCGAAGCAGACGAGGAAGTTCCCGACGATCCCGATGATGAAGATGACGATAAAACAAGAGACAGCTACCCACTCTCCGGCGGTGGGAGCGAGGTATTCTTCGATCTTGACCAGGTAGTCTTCGTCAGAGACGCAGTACTGGTTGAGGCACGGCGTTGTCAAATTCACGCCGCTGTCCGTCACGTTGGTGTCCGTCGAGACGGTAGTCTCCATGTCGGCCAGCTGGCTGGGGGTCGGGTTAACGACGGTGGTTCCTAAAACTTGTTATTGCGCGCGCCGTATCTTTGATGACCGCGCCATTGTCCGACCGATCTTCTCCAGTACGTAGCCGGTCAATCTTCCGGTTTTCCCCGCAGACTTATCCGTTGCCGTGTAGCGGGCACCTCACGCTAATCTTGGCGGTTACACTCTTCCAGCCTAAAACAAACACAAAAACAGGTCACGACTTAGTAAAAAAAAAGGGGCAAAGTAAATACCTAAATCGTGCATTTTAATTAATAGTAACGTCGTCAGTTTTAGCAAGAAAGCGAAACAAAATAACTTCCGGGCTAATAGCAGATAGCAGAGATCTCATTGCCTCCCTAATGCTTAAAGATACCGAAGTGCTATCGCGATTATTTTGGCAGAATCTAGTAGAGTTTAAAGGATTGACCGAGGCCGGTACGAGCGGATGCTGGTAGACTTTTCAGATGTCTCCGATCTCAACCGAACTGACGTAATTCTTAGAGAAGCGAAAACTTTCTTTGTCTCTGACTGACGGTGCGAGTCAGCCGTGGAACTCGACGCCCGCCCGTCAGTCTGGGTGCGCAGAGCCTATTAACGCTCCACGATCGAGTCTGCTCTGCCGGAAGCAGGTGTGGCTGACACGACGCCATGTTTTATAGTGAGACAGGAGCCAGCAGATCCACGCAAGAACTCTCGCCCCATTCTCTAGACCGTGCGTTCTGCGCTGTCACCGATCCCCTCTCCTAACGCAGACGTTGGCTTCTCTGGTTTTGCGCGCACAGTCAGGAAGCGCTGGGCTCTTGAAGGATGCCGAAGTAATGCCTGGCGATCCTACCAAGACTATCGCCTCTTCTCTCTGCTGTACGTGTCCGGGCTGCGAGAAGCGTCCTTTGCGATGACCGCTCAGGTGGTTGGCGAGAGCATCTTTAACGCGACTTGCCGATCTCTTCTCGTCACGCCCACTCTTTCACCGGAATGAAAGTCGACGATAAGCGGTCATCGATGGATTCATTAAAAAAAAAAAGAAGGAAAAAAAAGACAGAATATCTGTCTTGTGTTGTAAGCAACAGCCGGGGTTGGTAACCCGAGTTAGGGAGACGAGCATAATTTTCGCATTTATACAGCAGAAGTTCGCAATGATTAAAGTATAGAATGTCTTTTCTAAAGGGTACACGAAAACATGCTCACTGTTACTGGTTTAAAGAGCTGTCCGGGTTCGTAACAAGTTTACACCGAGGAACTTATTCCTCTCTAAAACAACAACACTAAATAAAACACGGGGTCAGCCAGAAGAACACATATTGGGGAAATATTTCGGTCCGGCCTGGTGTCGCTTTCAACAAATGGCTGTCTGACTGGCATCTGTAGCAATTCTTTCCTACTGGTATTTTCTTTAGGAATTTTTTTTTTTTTTTAGAAACATCGAAAATCCCTTTGAAAGATGAACCTGTTTGAACAAATTTAAATAGCCCAACAAAAGAGCCTTGATACGAGAAGAAGACTTGGGGGGGCACCTACCTGGCAGAAAGAACGAAAACAAATGGTCAGGAAACGGGAAAGAATTTTGAATTCTTTGTTGTTTTTTTTTAAGCTGTAAAGTTAAATAAGATTGCATTTTAAAATATAATCCATTTGCATGAAGTACACTAATTTTAGGGAAATTAAAGGACTAAATTACGAATTGATACTGCGATTTAGTAACAGAACCTTGCTGTGTATCATAATTAAGCAAATACGTTACACGTGTATTAGCGTAGGGTGGATAGACGTCCAAACGTTGGCAGAGATAACGGTATCTGTGGTGGCACGGAGTTCTATGGGGTGAACATCGGTTCGGCTACAGTAAGAAGAATGCGTACAGAGCAGGAATATAAGGAGAGAGAGATGACGATGGAAGTCACAGATGAAGACGAGACAGAGGAGAGTTTTGGAGGCCGGAAGATACCAAGGAACGGACTGAACATGAGAAGAGACCGGTGAAGTAGTAGAAAAGTCAGGAACGAAGAGAAAAAAATTTAAAATTAAAATTAACTCTGGTTTTGCTTTGTTTTTTTTTTTTTTAAAAATCATAATAAATTTTAAATAACAAATAACAAACAGAACGGCACTGAAAAAAATATAATGTAAATGGAAAAATACCGGAAGGATAGGAGGAGGAAAAACCAGATACCTTCTCGTGCGTTTTCTCCGTTTGGGGCGCGGTTTAGTGAGTGCTGCTGCAGACGGTCGGATGCCTACTCGCGCACGCGCGCGCGCGCGTGTGTGTGGGCGGAACTGACTCGACACAGCCTCGGCCGTTTCCGTCGCGCGGGGTCGGGCTGTGTCGGACAGGGGCCCGGGAGAGCGGCGCGAAGGACCTCCTTCCTCCAGGTCTGGGCAGCGTGGTCGCCAGCCGTGGGTCCCGGGCGATCGAATGTCGCTGATGTACACCCGCCGAGGTTCGGGAAGGTTTAGTTAAATTCCGAAGCTAATCCGAAACTGCGGCCAGGCCCCTCGCCACTACCACCCCCGCCCCCACCCCCTGGCGACATCTTGGTCAACTGAACTCGGAGAACTGTGACAGGTGCGCGTCGACTTCTCACCTTCCGGTCCGCGCGCGACCCCAACTCCTGGCTGAGGCCGCGTGTCCGAAAGTAACTATGCCCGGGGGGGTCCTCGCTGTTCGGGTGATAACCTGCAGGGGAGACCGTCCAGCGACGACCTTTGGTGGATAGAAGCAACCGGTACCGCCACCTACCTGTAAGGAGACGGGGGGGCGCGCGAGCTGGTTCGGACAGCATTCCGGGAACACCTGGACACCGGCCGGAGGCGTCTACTGTCTACTCGCCCTCACCCCGAAGTCGCCGCCGCTCGCACGAGAGCCCCGACTGGACGGGTAGCTTGAAGTCTGCGCTATTGTCAGTTTTGCACGTTTTCCATACTCGCTGAGCAATGGGTCTGTTCTCAGTACCAGTCCGTGATCTGTCTCTCTCTGGCTGGGCTCACATATGTCGATATTTTGGTGCCATCCCCCCCCCCCACCCCGGTGACTGATAAACAGACGTCTTAATTACATACACTTTATCTTCCGAGAAAAAAACAATACCCAACATTTCCTCCTCCCAGACTCGCCTCGCCTAGGCTGCGGAATGCATTAAGGAATAATCAGACATTAACCCTCCGTTTACCATTAGCATTTGTGTTGAGATGGCTTTACGCCTAGTCGACGCGTATGTAACACAAAACTCGAAGGGTTAGGGTTATTACCAGCCTCACAGAACGGCTACATTCTAAATACTGATTACTGAAAGAGTATTTATCATCTGCTGGAATATATTTTGCATCTGTAAATATAAACTCAACACACACACACGTACACACACGCACAAACACACACACACACGCTTACAAACACACGCACACACAAACACACACGCGCGCACACACACGCACTTACAAACGCACGCATACACACACGCGCACACACACACAAACACACACACACGCACATACAAGCACACGCACACACTTACAAACACACGCACACACACACGCACACACACACGTACACACACTTACAAACACACGCACACACACACACATGCACACAACACACGCTTACAAACACACGCACACACAAACACACACGCGCGCACACACACAACACACGCTTGCAAACACACGCACACACACACACTTACAAACGCACGCATACACACACACGCACACGCACATACAAGCACACGCGCACACACACACGCACCAGGTTATTGCAGCGGTGTAAACTGTTTGATAAGACATATGGTTGTCTAATGTTATTACAGAGCCCTTTAGTATACTACAAACAATACTTCTCAACAAGACAGTGGTAAACAAAGACACCTGATGCAAAAGAAGAAAATGTACAAGAATTAACGTTGAAAATAATTGTTGACTTTTTTCTCTCCTTGGGCTTAGATATTTTTTAAATAAGATCCTCTGGGTTTTTTAGAAAACTTCATTTATTCTATGAGAGTTTTGGCTTATCGCTCGTTGTGCTTCTTCTCTTGTTTTATTTGTAGAGATGTGAGCTTTTAATATGACAGTATTTGATTAACCTGTTTCCTTGGAATATACCAAGCTTGGAAAAACTGCACCGAGGAACCTCGTTCGAATGCTTAACGCGCCATATCCCCGGTCTGTCTTTATATGTTTGGTTGTTGTTGTTTTTTGGTCGATCACCAGAAATTTGGAGAGATAATCCCAAAAGCATCAAATGTAAAAACAAAGTTAAAACTACATCTTCATAATGTTAAAAAGGCAATTAGCCCAGTAAACATTTGTTTAACTCATCCATTACAAAATCGAGGAGACATCTGTTCAAATGCTAGAAGCGGTTTTCTCAGAAGAGCTAAATATTAACAAAGGATTCCGACCTATTGTGTACTGTACTGATGCGGCAGATAACTGAGATACTTCGACCTGTTTGTAGATGGCGCCACTGAAGACGAAGCTGAACCGATTTCCGCCCGGTTTGGAGAATAGCGTTGGGTGGGTGTACGCTGACAGGCGGGGCCGAGTAAACAATGAAAACTACGAAGGAGTATTAAAGATTAATGTTCTAATAGCAGTAGGTAACACACTCCCGACTGGATGTGGGATAAACTGTTAAACACTGTCATATCATCACAACTCGTTTTTGCTACATTTACTCCCGCCTCTCCGTACGAACGTCGGTCCACATTGTACAGAATTTACTACAAACAAACAAACTTCTCGACAATTTACATTTGGCGGTTTGTGGTGCATAAACTGATTTTGTCACATGAAAAATGAAATTTTAGACCTGTTTTCTTGAATTTAGGTTTATTCTGTAAATGATATTTGGCTGTGGAAGAATAGATTTTGGACGGATTTACCTTTCTACGCCCAGAGCACGACGCGGATACAGGTGTTCTTGATAATTTTCGGCTGAATAGATTTACAACAGTAACATTCTTAGTGTAAGGATTCAATTTTCTCATCACAAAATAAAGAGGGCGGAACTATCGGTTGATGTATAGTTTGGGGGTGGAAGAAGAGGCTCGGTCTTGGTTTCCTACTTTGTGATACCTGGGCGGGTCGAAATCTTAGGCAAGTTTTTTTTTTTTTTTTATTCCCTTCGTTTACCTGGCAGTGAGCCGATTGGCGGGTCGCTTTCCGGGGTTAGGGTTAACTCAATGCTGGTATTAAGTTATCTAGCCTTTCCGGATATTCGACAACAGGCTACAACCCAGGCGTTGGTTCTCATGCAGTTTATGAAGGGCCATCTGCGGTTACAAAGCGATACCATTATTATTATTATTATTATTATTATTATTATTACTATTATTATTATTATTATTACTACTACTACTACTACTACTACTACTTTTGATAAAGGAGATTTCTATTAACTGTGTATGTATTATATTAAAAGGAGAAATCCTTTCTGTGGCATTACAATTTTTGTGACGAGCAAACTGGCCCCGAAACATTAAGGGTATCTTTTAAACAGCCAACTATTTTGGGGACGTACATAAAATGTGGACTTCGTGTAATTTGGATGCGTTTACATAATGGAGATGAAGTTGACCAAAATTATCTGTCTTACAACCGAAACGCGCCGATCTGATTTGATGCATTAACGTCGCACCTATTTCTGCAGAAAAACATTGTTAGTGCATTCTTAACAACGATTGTCTGAAATCATCTATGCACTTTCCACATGCGCTGTAAGACAAGAAACCATTGGTACTATCATCCTTTAGAATCAGTCCGTAGATTACATCAAATCTGGATTTGTCGCGAGATCGATCCAGAACACATTAGCTTGCCCATTTTGTTCTTTCTTTATTGTATTCCTCCACCCCCTTCTGGTAAATAAATATTTCCACTTTCTTTTTATATTAAAACTGCTGGTCATTGACGATAGTTGCTATGCTTCTTACCGCTTATTTCTCACTCGACTGGAACATTTAACGACATAAGCTCGGGAATCTGTAAATTTATGATACGGCAGCTACTGTGATTCAGAGCAGCGCCATCCACAACCTCAGAATATTTAGCTGGTCTTTTGATAAACGTGGCTGTTGAAGAGTGTGTATGCATCTCCGCGTTTTGCCGGATGTTCAAGATGTATGACAAATGCATCGGGGAAAAAAGAGCCTGAGAATATTTACCCCTTTCATGGAGTAAGGTATCTGTTTATTGTTTACCGAGTTTTAAAACTGCAGTCAAATAGTTATCTAAACACGCTCTTGTCGTATTGCTGACATCTTTTTAAAGTGGAATAGTGTTGTGGTTGCCCGCTGGGGAGCGCTCCCGCGTCACGTGGGACCCGGAATTTCCGACTTTATGTGCTGGAATTATTCGGGAGGAAACGAGAGTACCCAGAAAAAAATTGCGCGGTGCGATGGTGGAGGAGAGAGAAAAAACTGTAGAAAAGAGAGGTTTATTGAACCGGAACGTTTCCAAAGGAAGCGAACTCGAGGTCCTTCGACCCTCAGCAGTTCAGCGGGCTAACCACCAGACTACTGCGCCGCCGCCCGATCAAGCGTGTAAAAAGATGGCATCATAGAAGCATAGCGCCATTTTTGCAGTTTTAATATTTACTACAAACATACTTTTAAAAAAACCAACTGTGACACGTTTTGATGTGGTGGAAACCAAGCTTCTGTAATATTCGGTCAGAGACTGGGTTCCACTCTTCGTCAATGATAGATTTTAACTGGTGCAATCATATATTCTTAGGTTCGCTATTTCATTTCGCGTATACACTTGTGACGTCTCGCAAAATGAGATAGTTGAAATTAGTTCTTCGTTTCTGCGAGTGTGGAAGCTGTTGCGCACTGCCCGGGAAGTTAGAGTGCACTTTAACAAGCGGCGACGGCGGTTCTTCAGTTAGCTAAACATGGGGCAGATATCGTTTGCCGTTGTCACGTCGAAATGGTTCGCATATTCGTTCTGATTGACCTTCTCGAAGTTTGACCTCGGCTCTAGTTTCAGCGCTAAGTGCGCGATCTATTTTTTATAGGCGGAAGAGCAATTTTTTGTAGAATATCGAATAGCTTTCTGAGAAGGATCGTAGCGTGGAACTTCCTGGTTCTCTCCAGCTTTCTTGCGCGCATTCCGCTAAAATTTTCTGCGGAAAACCGTAATTAACCCATCACCAGTTTCTGCGTAATTGCTTTTTATTTTTTATTTCCTTAAAACCCAGTCATTTCATGCGGCTACGCAGAGCCTGTCCTATTTTCCTGTTTTGGTGTTGCTATGGCGACGCGCTGTTTCCAGAATTCATCTTGCCGGGAAGCAAGGAGTCCGTCAGAAATTGCCCGAAAGGTGCATCTATAACTGCTCATCCATCGGAAAAGATTCGCGAGCTCAGAAATAAAGTTTGAAGCAAATTTTGTCAGCGGCATCAATGCGACATTGTCAAGATTAGTCAGTTGCTCAATATCACAAGACCTCATCCTCTGTTCCAGACGAGGGGTGGTCTGTTGAGAGATGCAATTCCCAGAGAAGCCATTCGCCGGCAGAAGTCGTTGCTCGGATTACACCGCCTCATGCATATTAATAAGAAGAACAGAAATGCTTGTCGATATTAGCTCCACCAAACTTTCTCACATAAAATGCATATTACCCAAGGTCGGTGTTGTCGTGCAACAGCTTTAGAATATCACCTCATGTGGTAATAGAAAATGAAACTAATTTGCTAAATACAAATCATCGTTTTGAGAGATTTTCCAAGAACACAAACAGAACATAACATCTGCCACACACACACTTTCCTCTTATAAGTAACATGGCGATGTTCATTAACGTTATAGTATTTTCTGTGTTATTTACATATCACAGTTTACTTAAAATTGGTTCAGCTAATCGGATTAGCACCGGTGCGATATTTGAAGGAATTAACAAACTGGTGATCGCCTTTATAAGTTTTCCGAAAGTATTTTACCGATTTTTTTTCTATTCTCAGCTCATTTTCCTAGAAGTTTGCTCTTTTATCTACAAAAACCTCAAGTTTATATTATTACAATCTTGGAGCAAAATATCAGTGCTAAACACGACAATTTAGTTAGTGAAAAGTAACAGGAGTTTAGAGTGGCACATCCGTAGGCGGGGTGCCACGTAGTGAAAACTTACATGATGTTAAAATATCGAATAAGATATCCTGACTGTTATCGCTGAAATGGAAATAATGATACTGTTTGGAACTTCGATGATTTGTCTCGAATTTCGGTATTTTACGCGGTGAGATTCCTGTGAATAAATACATCCTGTTCACTCGCACAGACTTGCCTCAACTTGGTATCATATCTGCAATTATATATAATTCCATTTTGCCATGCATTATCTTGTATGAAGTAGACAGGTATAATTATACGAGGTTTGTCGAAAAAGTATCAGACTTTAGACTGGGAAAAAAAATTACGTACTTGGTGGGGTTCAATTGCTAATCCCCTTCGAAGTAGGCCCCTTGGGCCTCCACACACTTAGCCCAGCGATCCTCCCCCTGTTCGAGGCCGTCTGGAATGCTTCTCCCGGAATGGCTCTCAGCTCCGCCGTCACATTCTGCATGATGTCCTCTCGGCTCTCAAAGCAGGAGCCTTTCAGTGGCATCTTCATTTTTGGGAACAACCAGAAGTCAGAAGAAGCCATTTCTGGAGAGTAGGGAGCCTGGTGAATGAGCGAAATGCCTTTGTTTGCCAAGAAACCTTGGATCAGCTGTGACGAATGAGTCGGGGCGTTGTCATGATGCAGCTGCCAGTTTTTCGAGGCCCACAGATCCGGTCTCTTGCGCCGAACTGCATCACGAAGACGTCGGAGGAGTTCTTGATAGTACTCCTTTGTAACTGTTTGTCCTTCTGGTGCTTATTCATGATGCACAGCACCTCGGTAGTCGAGGAAAACAGTCAGCATCACTTTGATTTTGCTCCGAACCTGACGTTGGGTGCTTCCACTGTGATGAGTGATCTTTGGTTTCCGGGTCGTACCCGTACACCCAGGTCTCATCTCCAGTTATCACGGTATTCTGGAACTCAGGATCCCTGTTGGCAGTATCCAGCAGGTCCTGCGCAACCTCAAGACGAAGTTGTTGTTGTTCCTGAGAAAGCAGCTTTGGCACAGCACAAGCCCAAATCCTCCTTTAAAATTGATGTGCAGAATCTTTACTGATCCCAACCTCGTCACCAGTTTCCCGCACCGTCAAACGACAACCCTCCATTATCAAGGTCCGAACTTTCTCCATAACAACTGCATTGCGGCTTGTTGACGGCCTCCCAGAACGTTGGTCACTGTCCACCGGTGTGCGGCCATCTTTGAACCTGTTGTACCATTCTTTAATTTAGGCAACACCAATGGAATTGTCACCAAAAGTCTGTTGAATTTTGCGAATTGTTTCCGCTTGGGTATCTCCAAGCTTTTGGCGAAACTTGATGCGAGATCGTTGCTCCACACGTTCCGTCATCACGGGCGAAATGAAAATGCGACGAGTAAGTAGTACAGCCCCTCACACGATGACTGCCTGACAGCGACTGACGCATCCAGCGTGCCCGCCAAAAACCACGCATGCGCATGAAGGCATGCGGCTCCTCTATGCACACTTTTGCCTCCCTAATGTCATTACTTCCGAGTCGGATACTTTTTCGACAGACCTCGTATTATGCGATACAGTGCCATCAGCATCGTTCTGTAAGTTAGGTAAATGTTTCGTACATTATCTTGTATTTGGTGCGTTTTTGCAGGTGTATACCTTCCTACAGAGCAGTATGGGAAACGCGGTCGTTCTTGAAGGTAGGCTAATGGACTGCCAACGTTGTGGACCAGAGTTCGGACGCGTCGGGTGGGAGGTTCACATCTTAAAATAAAGGATTTTAAGAGGGAGTTTCGCTTCTCCGCCTGTTGCTGCGTGGTGTGGTAGCGAGTTTTCCTGCCTGTGGGATGGATTGAGCACCAGGCTGACCACATGACCTCGTCAAATAGCCTCTGGTCGCGGAAAAGGAGCCAGTTCTGGCTTCCGCCTGTCGGAGGAAGAGGGGTGGAGAACCGCGAGGACGATGATCGTGAATAGGTAGCAGCCACATACTCGGCTAATTATTCCACCATATCTCTCCGTGGCGTCGCGTCAATAGCTTTTTTCATCATAACTTTGCAAAACGTTTATTAGTTAACCGATTCGTAAAACAAGACCCCCCTCTTCGTGGTAGATCATCGAACGACATAAGGAGTTCATTTCAGAAGCCGCTCAGCAGGGCAAAGCTTTCACCCCGAACTCGTTAAACCGAATAACTCCTAGTCCCAGTGATCGGGGGCACCGCCCGCTTCGGACGACCGCGATCTGGTGATGGTCGGAGCGACTGAAGTGGAAAACAAACGGAACTGCGTCAGGCGGCGAGACGTTTAACGGCCAGACGAGTCAAAATAATCAGAAACAAGAGCAGCTGGAAAGAAACGTTCAGAATTGACGAAAACAGTTCTCTGCGCTGACTTTCTGTCTGACTTATCTAAATTCCACGGGCCGCCTTATTTACCGCAGAAACCGAAGACAGCTGCCCGGTTGTCTGATGGCGTCACCGGGATGGATATACAGTTACCGAGCTCCAGTTCCCTTTGTGGAGGCGACGAGCGAGCGATTGTCGGCTTCACTCTGGTGCGCTGAACTTAAGGACTGCCAAGTATACAGAAGTTTCGGATTGTTTGTTTTTCTTCCCGAATATTGGCCAAGTAATTCTATCAAGGACGGATTAGGAATAAAATCCGCCACGCCCGGTGTAAGGGAAATATCTAAGCGATCAGATTTAATAAATCGAGTGCTATGGGAAACCAAACCTGAAAAGGGGCCGTATGTAACACCAGTTGTTATCCGAATAAATATGATAATTAAAGTTCTTGCTGAAAAAAGGGTTTTAATAAGGTACCATTGGAGCTGTTCTTGCAGGAATTGGCGTTTTAACTAACGACGTGAAAACGTACGAAGTTACAGTCTCAGGTAACATTGCAACTTTAAAACGCTAGGATTTAACCCTCTGCATACCACATAAGTAGCGTTTTAAACCCCAGCACTTTTCAAATCTGCAATACTCAGCAGAAGTTAAGGGCCACTCGTGAAGACAAATCCGTATCCTTCCAACCCCACGTGCTTTGTATCATAACCGGACTAAGTATTGAGGCAGCCTAACTACTGATGCTAATCAGTGCTTCGGAGCTTGTGATATAAGCAAAGTAGAAACCGACATGTTATATGGCGAGTAAAGTGCAGCTTCTTTTCTTACCTGTGACAGGTAAAATACAAATTATAATCATAGAACGGATCAAAAGTGCTAGAGAAATTGGTGGAAATCACAATACACGGCGAGATATCTGAATATCTACATCTTGAGGATGCATCCAATAAACAAGAAACATTTCTGAAACAAATCTTCTATTTATGGATACATTAAAGATTTTCGACGTCCATCTTTACGTAACATCTGCTGCCATTTACTCATAAAGACGAACGTCGCCTATCATAATATTCGCTAACTCTTTATAATTCCTTTTTGTTTATCGTGTAGATTACTGGATTCCTAATAGTGAGTTTCTGCTTCTCTGCCTGCTGTTACACCGTGGTGTAGTAGCCAGTTCCATTCCTGGTTACTGTGGGAAGGGCTGAGCGCCAAGACTGACTACACTATCTTGTAAAATGGCCGTTGGTCACGTGAACGGAACTCGCTTGGGCTTCCGCCGTATGCGCCACTCCTAGCAGTAGAAAACAAGCACAAAAAAGGGGGAAAACAATCGTTATAAAAGAATATCCAAGATCGTGTTTGGTTTCAGCCTTTACTTTCTCTTTCTTCTTCTTGTTATTATTAAATTTTTAAAAAATGTTAGACCGCCATAAAAATTCCCTTTAAAGATTTTCTTACGACTTTGTCATCTGCTAGATGGCGGTAGTCACAAATTCAAACCACGTAAATCGTGTGATCACAAGAAATCTACACATTATAAGAAAGCAAATGCTGTATTTACCGGGCAAAGGAAAATAAACTAAGGAAAAATTTTCGATGTAAGCCTGGTTCATTTGCATCCAATAAACATTTAGATGAAAATAAAATAAATCGAGTTTCTACCTAAAAATGATTAAATCTGAAAATTATAAGAATTTACTCAGTTGTTAATTTTTTTTTTTTACAATTTTTCTACCGAAATAGCAATAAATCTGGTTAGATTAGATTTCTCGTGATAAATTGAAGAAGTTTCCATCAGTTTTAGTATAGAAACCAAAAAAAAACTATCTCTAGATACCTTTCCATCATCTAGTTGCAATTTTGCTGCTGCTGTCGGGAAGTACGGTTAGGAAAGGGTGAATCTTCATGTCCCGACTCGTAGAAATTAGATCGCTCGCTGATACATCGCATTGATGGTTTTCGATGTTGTTCTTTTCTACTGTGTGCCGACCTACAGCTGCTGCAACATTTCACTTTATAATCTATTGCAGTATAATGAATCCCTTATTAATGGAACACGAAAATGCTTCCAACTTTTGTTCAAAACAGTCAACAAGATTTGTAGAAATAATTTCAACTCTTTTGTTTTAAATGTTTGTTTATCTTAGTCATCCGGTGCCATGTGAATTTTACAAATAGCGGATTTTCTAACAAAGATCGCAAGTACTTTAAATAAACTATTGTCTATATATTGGAAAATAAATCTATTTATCAGTGATTGTTTTGCAGATTTTAATTCATTCTTTATCAAGCAGAGAAGAGAAAATCTTCTATGCATAGTAAATCATATGTACAGTGGCGGACGAAAGTTTTAAGAACGACTCAAACATATTCGAAAATTTGTCGCAAAATCATTTATAGAGATAACATAGGAGGTCAATTAAAAAAGTATCAGTGTTTTGGTCACATGGCCATAACCATCAATTACAGTCTGATAGCGCCTGTGCATGGAGTTCACAAAACGAATATACCAGTAGTGTGCAACTGTCGGCTCAAGTCCCTGAATAATTTGGGGCAGCTTGTTCAAAGGTTTGGCTTTCTCATCTTAATAAATTTGTCTATATTGTTCCATGAATTTTAGATTGAATGCATATCAGGACTTTGAACCAGTCACTTCAAAACTGAGATTTTCTGATCTGTTTAATGACGGCTTCCGAATGTTTGGAGTCGTTATCATGTTGGAAAACCAGTTTAGAGGGGCAAACAGTTCTTAGAATTTGGATCGACTATTTTGGTCAAAATGTCCAGGGAAACAAACCGATTAATTTTTCCCTAGATGGGATGAACAGGGCCTGCCTCTTTTAGGATAAAACAGTTCCATAGTAGATCTTCCCTCATCTTTGATTGTCGGTCTGGTATTCTTCAAATGAAATTCTTCACAGATTTTTCGCTGCATATAAATCCCATCATCAGATCCAAACCACAGGAATCATGATTCATCGGATCAGAGCAGCCTGGCCCACAGTTTCGGGGTCCAGTGGAGATAATCCTTGGCGAACTAAAGTCGGATTTGTTCTTCAATTATTCACAAAGTTTTGTTTTGGCAGCAAGCCCTATCAATTCGAAATCACAAAGCCGTGTCTGAACAATTTTCTCAGATCTCTTACAATGTCAATGGACGTCTTGCGCTGATCCATTTCGGACGAGCGCTTGGTTTTCCGATCGGTTGGTCGGAGCGCCAGCTTTTTTTTGGGTCTCCCACCTCTTTTTGGCTTCGATGTAGCCATCCATTTGTCCGTGCAGCTTCCAGGTCGGCTTTAAAAGGCGTTTTACTGTTAAAAGAGCCGACGTATGCAAAATTTTGGCTACCGATCGCTTTGAGGTATGTGCCAGTCGA
Organism: Nautilus pompilius; assembly: GCA_018389105.1. Taxonomy (NCBI): domain Eukaryota; kingdom Metazoa; phylum Mollusca; class Cephalopoda; order Nautilida; family Nautilidae; genus Nautilus; species Nautilus pompilius. The sequence goes on from JACATO010000121.1 coordinate 604,461, forward strand.
AAGAACAAAAGACTTCTTTATCATCGGTGCAGCGCCCGGGCTGGAATGTTTGTTTTTGCATACTTTACGTGTCAGCTGCTGTTTGTTTTACCACTGTTCTTATAATAGCGATGTGCACTCTGCTCTCAGTTATCCGCACACACGATGGTCAGCGTGGTGTAAAAACAAACAGCAACAGGTTATCAGATAACGTTTTCTGATGCGCTGGAGTGGAGGGATGTGGGGAATCTTTGCTGCTATTTTAAACATTAGTTTTGACTTTCTCTGGGAGCTCGCGGATTTGGAGAATACTATAATAATAATAATAATAATAATAATAATAATAATAATAATAATAAGTGCTATCAGATTATTCAAAATTTCAAAGCGCTGGTTCCAACGATGGCACATCTCTAATTTGACTGAATCTTTAAAGGTAAGAAAGATTCTCCATATTAATCGTAAATACGAATGCTGTTAGGCTTAATCTGTGGCGAAGTACGATCTGCCGCTGGGGGGCAGGGGAGGTCTGGCTAAAGCCACGCCAGCTCACACGATACTTGCCGGGACTCGGCAATCTAGCGGAATCGGTAACAAAATCTAGAGCTTGCAATTTTCTTTTTTGCATATTTAGATATGGCAAAACGCCACCATCGCTTAAATTTTGTTAATAAAGAATTAATCTACAGCCGATAGAATTATCGATGATTTATGGAAGCAGTCTGGCCGATAATCGTTAAGCCTCCTATAGTTTCTCCAGACAAGAAACTTTAAAAAACCAGGAGATTTCTATTTTTGGATTGAAATGTTACCCTGCAAGAAATGCAGGGCTGTAAAAATTGTCTATAGACTCATTGAATTGTTCCTCTCCACGGAAATCTTTAGTAAAAGGCGAAAGATTTACACGAATGTGAAGAGAAACCAGAGTTGGTTAATTAACCCGTAAGCCAACAATATATAACATATTTAACCTACCACAGTACCTGGAGTCCAAATTTAAATGACTGAATTGTGAAAGCTATAAATTTTAATTAGACAATAAAAGAACAAGTATCGTTTTACAAAACATTCGGTATATAATCATTGATCACTTATTTCGATAATAATCAGCTCACATATATCCATCATGAGTAGCCAATAATTTAGAATAAAAAGGCATACGGAAGACGGATCATCTAGTTTCTGGAGGTGACCTACTTTCACTCTGCTCACCGGCACTTCACGGACATTTAGACTGAAACTAATACTTTTCTATTGTTTGTTTTACAAAACACACTAGTGTTTTTTAGTCACAGGTGCTTCGTATAACTTTTATTATCAAGTGAAATATGTACTATGCACACGTAATTAATTACACTCTAGTGCGCAGAATTGCCCAGTAGAGGAAACATTTTTAAAGATCTTTATGATGAGACTCCCCTTTGGTTTTGTAAATAGAATCGTTACTCTTCAACAAATGAGGTGGATGACGTCAAAGACGCATTCATCCTGCATAGCGGTGACGGCTCTGACCTCCTTGACAAAAGAGTTCCACGTCAACCACTATCGACATCGAGTAAATCCCGGGCGACTTTTGTGATCATTTACGTAATTTTTTTAATGAATAAATGTGAAATATTTAAGCGTAAAAGGGAGGGGGTTGAACTTCCAGTACGTTGAAAGTGAGGAATTTATTGTTAGGGGGCATATTTCTCAGTAAACCTTTGGTAGAAGGAGGGCCGGACCAAACATCACGGATCGGAAGGAGGGAGGTGTTGAATTGTAGAATAAAGTTCCGCCTAAAGTTAGATAATGTCATCGCCAGGCTGTGTGACCAAGTGAGGTCGGGTCCACTGTAGCGAGAAGAGTGACCGTCCTCGATGTCACTCAAGGGTTGGACAAGTACGTATTGTTACTAGATCATCGGTGGTTGGGGCCGGTTTCGGCCGTTTGGCAAAGGATGGATTAAACACTGTCCAGAGGGGGTTAAACAGCTTCGCTGATAAAGACCGTTTTGGCAGTTCGCAGAATTATAATAACGCCAAAGTAGTGACGTCACGGCCATGCCTGGCACCTCGATGTAAAAGCCTCTGTCTGATTGACTCTCCTGTTCACCGAGTAACAATTTGCAAAGCATCGACTATTGTTTGGATTAACACCAGAATGGAAAAAAAAAGTAAGACAACTTTTAATAATTAATAAACTTTAAAAAGTGTGCCGAAAATACAGTCAATCGCCTGTCGTCTACAACTTGCGGCAAAGAAAAAAAAAACTGGCTGATTTTATTTACAGACGAGTTAATTGTTTTTCTTTAGAAATTCGTTTGAACAGATGTAAGAGAGAGGCTTCGATATTCCAACGCCTGAGGCGCCATCTGGCGGTCGGCGGGTTGAATCCCAACCCGACCTTCTCAGTTCCGCGCCACTATACCATCTCAGCCTCGGAGGAGCGGTTCCGTAAATTGATTGACTCTGAAGAGTTTCAGCGTGTCACTTAGCAGGGCTGTGGATGTGAAGCTTCCAATTAAACCCCAGACAAAAATTTTGGCTCTAAGACGGCGCATTCTTTCCCCCGAAGACGGCCGTTCTCTTGTGCCGACCACACAAGCTGTCCAGACCCGGCTGCTTGCTCAATAAAGCACACCTCTTTAAACCGTCTGTAAAATTAATAAGCACCAGTAGCCTCCGAGTGAAATCATGCTTACCATATCTGACAGTGCTTTCTCAAGAAGACGGAGCAGTGTTTCCTTTTATTCAGATCGGAAACAACGATAAGAGGATGACGGTCACACCGTTTTAATGTTACTCGCTATTCGTGAAACTCGACGGAGTTTTGTTGACGTTTACTCTGGGGAGCCCTGTAACCAAGTTGTTATTTCTTTCCCAAAGCCAGCTGATGAACGAGACAGAGTTGTCTCCAAGCATATTTTGGTTGTCTAAAATGTACTCTAAAAACCGGCATAGTCGCGACTAAGCCATATTTCAGTAGTGTTTTGATTAATATGCCACTCGACGGGAAACATAGAATCGTCTAATGAAAATAACAAATAAGGGATCAAAACCCAGGGTCTGAAGCAGCTCACCTATTTAAAGGGTACGGACCCTTAATGAGCTGCGCTGAAGCTTCTCGTGGTAGTTCTGACACTGCTGTTGGTGTCATTTCGATTCTGCTTAGTCCGACAACGACTCAGATCTCCTTCCGGGTTCGATAAGCGTTTTGTAGAGTTATTTTAATACATACGGTAGAAAATCCCGGTGTTTAGTGTAAAGACGGATAAAGACCATCTTTACACGAATTTTACTGGCATTTAAATGGCGTTTCATGATATTTTGGAACGGGTATTTTTTTACCAGTAACATCCTCCTAAATACTTGCTGCTCTGTGTGTTGGTGTGCGCATGCGTGAATATTTTAATGTTTACTTGTGTTTAGAAAGATAAGCTTTTACCCACACACATAGACAAACAGATAAACATGTCCTGGAAGCATGGTGTTCTTAAAGAACTCACTTACATAGTAAGTTTTTCTACTGGCATTTATTTGATTGTAATTACGATGATCAAAGACTGGAATTAAGGTAATCTTCCTTCAGTATTCGAACAAGCTTTACAGGGTAATAAATAGTCATTTCCGGGATTTGTTAACTGACCGATAAGTAACGATAGATAATAAAGATTAGTCACATGGCCATTTCAACCTGTTTGATTATCTCATCAACAAATTAATAAAGACAGAAAAGTTTAGTTAACGGATCAATAAGGTTAATCTGCAACTATGCATTTCATCATAAATTTATAAAAGATGAACTTTACTGAGTCAGTAAATACGATCTGTCACAGCCTCTTCAATTCTAAATTCAACATTTTATAGAAACAACCATTATTTTAATACTAAAATCCACGTTTCTTCGTCTCTAAACTAATTTATGCTCTTGGTTAATTAGAAACGAGTTTTATTTGCATTTTAATCCATTGATACATCTCCGTATCATCAATACTCATTTAGAAATTCTTTAACAGCATGCTTTGACGTACCTCTACATTAGAGACGACTCTGGTGAGAGAAAGTTTAGTGCCGCGCTTAGCCGCTAGAGAGCGTTGCCTATCTTACGCTTCAAGAGGTCTCAGTACTTTAGGCTTTGACGGTAAAATACTAAAACCCTTAAATTTTAGACGTGGGAGGAAATCTGAGAATCGGAAGGAAACCCAAGTGACCGACTGGGGGCGAAGAAATCACGCCGGGGAGGTACACCAAACGGAGCTGGTCAGGCTCCGACAGGGACTCTTAGCTTTGGCGGTACAGTAGCCTAACCAGTAGGCTCCACCACCCCTTTAGCGACATTAATTTCATTTAGAATTTTTTGCTTCCTTCGATATTCGATAACGGTTTGGGCTTTCCTGTAGGTCCACAGAAACTTCACCGAGGCGCCCCCCCCCGCCATGGAGGAAACAGTCAGGGCCGATAACTTGCACTGATGAGAAAATACGCAGCTGAAAAACGGTAAGGTTGTAATGGAGCGAGGAATTAAATTCCTGCGAGATCCTGGCGGTCTACACTCGCTTCCTTCGTTAACTCGCTCTGATCCCTTGCGGTATAACAAAAAGCCTCACAAGGGAGCCACTTTCCTAGAGTCTTCGAGAACCCATGGCGCCCCACTAACGTTTGAGAAGTGGGTGGGGCCAAATGTCTAAGATCGTAAATAATAATTGATAGCCAGAAACTTTGTAATCTCAGCAGATGCAGGATGTTGGTAACCATTACGGTACTTCCGACTTTGAGAAACACCGTGCCAACTGTTAATCTAGGTCGCGTGTTATCTGCTATCGGCTGTCGCTCTGCTGGTCCTGACGACGCTGTTTGCTCACCATCCAAAGCCATCGTTTAAAATCACGTTAAACGGACGAGAGAGAGAGAGAGAGAGAGAGAGAGAGAGAGAGAGAGAGAGAGAGAGAGAGAGAGAGAGAGAGAGGAAATGTTCACATCCCAACTCACTCTTCCAAAATGACTTCGGTCAGGTTTTCCCCACAACCGTCTATAAATCAAACCGGAGACTCGTAAAGTGAGTCTGAGTTACTGAAAAAGGAATCTCTAACCATATAATACCGAGGAATCATTCCCCTTATGCTTACTTCGAAGATGTACCACCAAAATGTACCACCAAGATGTACAACCTTACAACAGAATGAAATCTTTAATCCTACCTACCTATGTATTTGTCAAAAGTCAACGTTAACAACTGTCTTACCTTAACATTGTACTGTTACGAATGCACTAGTCCGGTGGTTAGGCTGGAAAGCTAAGGTTAAGGACACGGGTTCGAGTCCCGGTCGAAACCGGCTCAACTTTACGTATGTCCCTCGCTCTTCTTCCCCAACCTGTCTGCGTGGGTTTCCTCCCGGTGCTACAGTTTTCTTCTCAAATCTGAAAAAGAGAACTGGAAGGGTTCTAGTAGGGACTTTCTGATGTAGCAATTCCTGAGGGCCTTTAACGTCTACTGGTTCTCCCCCCCAAATAATCATGGCAACACGATTGGTGATGTTCGGATTCAGAATGACAACCGTAATAAAGTCTGTTTACTCGACAGTAAATGGAAACGGTGGTACAGCTAAGGTTGAAACAATGCAAAGATGGTTTTCTAGGTTTTGTTTGGTGAGCTGGCAAAAACTGAGTTTTAAACCTCAAGAAGCGGACACCGGGATACCTGAATGTCTCCATTGGCGCCTGACTCTCAGTGGCACTCAGTCAGCAAGTGCCTGTCGGCTCTGTACTGAACCGTATCGGAAGATCTGTTGTGACATCGACTGGCAAATTAAGCTCCGGGTGGAATAAATACGGTCTTAACTTTAACTCTATACAAGCCTATTAGAAATAGTTAAAATGGCGAGTAACGTTCAGCTTTGAGAAATACGAGATTTTTTTTAAAATTTTAAAACTTAAATTACCTACGAATGTAATCGCACGAGACGGGCTGCTTCAAACTTCAGCGGAAAGTAGTTTGTGTTTTATGTAACCGCCTGTCTAGGACTCGTCCGCGGACTCACCTGAGATGGTGTAGCAGTTGGATGGGGCGTGGAAAGGCTACTCCTGTGATCGCACCTCGGATTTAATGGGCTGGCTTGCGGAACAAGTGAGTGAATATTGATAAAAACAATAAAGAAAACAAACACCTTTGCGAACCAAAAATAAAGAACGTTTTTGAGAGACTAAATATGAGCTGTGTAAAACAAACTTTAAAAATAACAACAGATGACTTGCAGAAAGCTTTCGTCGAGACAGTGCAATAAGAAATGTCACAGAAGCTTGACAATCAAATAATCTGTATGCCAATTAAAGTCATTTATAAATTACGCTTGCAGTTGTATTTTACTTAGTCGTTACTATATTTTTAACAGATACCCTTTTCATACAATTCAATACAATTAATGTTATACAATCAGAAAAGAACAGAGATTTTGGACCATACAACTACTAAAAAGTATTCTAAATTTAGCTGAGTTTTCTTCATATCAAGTCTAAAAAGAAACTAACGCTCTCATTTAGGGAATGATACATAACGTCAGTGTTTCTATAACTACAAGTCATTAACGTCAGTCCCTATAACCACGAGTCATTAACGTCAATAACTATAAACATAAGTCATTAACGTCAGTCCCTATAACCACGAGTCATTAACGTCAATAACAATAAACATAAGTCATTAACGTCAGTCCCTATAACCACGAGTCATTAACGTCAATAACTATAAACATAAGTCATTAACGTCAGTCCCTATAACCACGAGTCATTAATGTCAATAACTATAAAACATAAGTCATTAACGTCAGTCCCTATAACCACGAGTCATTAATGTCAATAACTATAAACATAAGTCATTAACGTCAGTCCCTATAACCACGAGTCATTAACGTCAATAACAATAAACATAAGTCATTAACGTCAGTCCCTATAACCACGAGTCATTAACGTCAATAACTATAAACATAAGTCATTGACGTCAGTCCCTATAACCACGAGTCATTAATGTCAATAACAATAAACATAAGTCATTAACGTCAGTCCCTATAACCACGAGTCATTAACGTCAATAACTATAAACATAAGTCATTAACGTCAGTCCCTATAACCACGAGTCATTAACGTCAATAACTATAAACATAAGTCATTAACGTCAGTCCCTATAACCACGAGTCATTAACGTCAATAACAATAAACATAAGTCATTAACGTCAGTCCCTATAACCACGAGTCATTAACGTCAATAACTATAAACATAAGTCATTGACGTCAGTCCCTATAACCACGAGTCATTAATGTCAATAACTATAAACATAAGTCATTAACGTCAGTCCCTATAACCACGAGTCATTAACGTCAATAACTATAAACATAAGTCATTGACGTCAGTCCCTATAACCACGAGTCATTAATGTCAAAACTATAAACATAAGTCATTAACGTCAGTCCCTATAACCACGAGTCATTAATGTCAATAACTATAAACATAAGTCATTAACGTCAGTCCCTATAACCACGAGTCATTAACGTCAATAACTATAAACATAAGTCATTGACGTCAGTCCCTATAACCACGAGTCATTAACGTCAATAACTATAAACATAAGTCATTAACGTCAGTCCCTATAACCACGAGTCATTAACGTCAATAACTATAAACATAAGTCATTAACGTCAGTCCCTATAACCACGAGTCATTAACGTCAATAACTATAAACATAAGTCATTAACGTCAGTCCCTATAACCACGAGTCATTAACGTCAATAACTATAAACATAAGTCATTGACGTCAGTCCCTATAACCACGAGTCATTAACGTCAATAACTATAAACATAAGTCATTAACGTCAGTCCCTATAACCACGAGTCATTAACGTCAATAACTATAAACATAAGTCATTAACGTCAGTCCCTATAACCACGAGTCATTAATGTCAATAACTATAAACATAAGTCATTAACGTCAGTCCCTATAACCACGAGTCATTAACGTCAATAACTATAAACATAAGTCATTACGTCAGTCCCTATAACCACGAGTCATTAACGTCAATAACTATAAACATAAGTCATTAACGTCAGTCCCTATAACCACGAGTCATTAATGTCAATAACTATAAACATAAGTCATTAACGTCAGTCCCTATAACCACGAGTCATTAACGTCAATAACTATAAACATAAGTCATTAACGTCAGTCCCTATAACCACGAGTCATTAACGTCAATAACTATAAACATAAGTCATTGACGTCAGTCCCTATAACCACGAGTCATTAATGTCAATAACTATAAACATAAGTCATTAACGTCAGTCCCTATAACCACGAGTCATTACGTCAATAACTATAAACATAAGTCATTAACGTCAGTCCCTATAACCACGAGTCATTAATGTCAATAACTATAAACATAAGTCATTAACGTCAGTCCCTATAACCACGAGTCATTAACGTCAATAACTATAAACATAAGTCATTGACGTCAGTCCCTATAACCACGAGTCATTAACGTCATTAACGTCAATAACTATAAACATAAGTCATTGACGTCAGTCCCTATAACCACGAGTCATTAACGTCAATAACTATAAACATAAGTCATTAACGTCAGTCCCTATAACCACGAGTCATTAATGTCAATAACTATAAACATAAGTCATTAACGTCAGTCCCTATAACCACGAGTCATTAACGTCAATAACTATAAACATAAGTCATTGACGTCAGTCCCTATAACCACGAGTCATTAACGTCAATAACTATAAACATAAGTCATTAACGTCAGTCCCTATAACCACGAGTCATTAACGTCAATAACTATAAACATAAGTCATTAACGTCAGTCCCTATAACCACGAGTCATTAATGTCAATAACTATAAACATAAGTCATTAACGTCAGTCCCTATAACCACGAGTCATTAACGTCAATAACTATAAACATAAGTCATTGACGTCAGTCCCTATAACCACGAGTCATTAACGTCAATAACTATAAACATAAGTCATTGACGTCAGTCCCTATAACCACGAGTCATTAACGTCAATAACTATAAACATAAGTCATTAACGTCAGTCCCTATAACCACGAGTCATTAACGTCAATAACTATAAACATAAGTCATTGACGTCAGTCCCTATAACCACGAGTCATTAACGTCAATAACTATAAACATAAGTCATTAACGTCAGTCCCTATAACCACGAGTCATTAACGTCAATAACTATAAACATAAGTCATTAACGTCAGTCCCTATAACCACGAGTCATTAACGTCAATAACTATAAACATAAGTCATTAATGTCAGTCCCTATAACCACGAGTCATTAACGTCAATAACTATAAACATAAGTCATTGACGTCAGTCCCTATAACCACGAGTCATTAACGTCAATAACTATAAACATAAGTCATTAACGTCAGTCCCTATAACCACGAGTCATTAACGTCAATAACTATAAACATAAGTCATTAACGTCAGTCCCTATAACCACGAGTCATTAACGTCAATAACTATAAACATAAGTCATTAACGTCAGTCCCTATAACCACGAGTCATTAACGTCAATAACTATAAACATAAGTCATTGACGTCAGTCCCTATAACCACGAGTCATTAACGTCAATAACTATAAACATAAGTCATTAACGTCAGTCCCTATAACCACGAGTCATTAACGTCAATAACTATAAACATAAGTCATTAACGTCAGTCCCTATAACCACGAGTCATTAACGTCAATAACTATAAACATAAGTCATTGACGTCAGTCCCTATAACCACGAGTCATTAACGTCAATAACTATAAACATAAGTCATTAACGTCAGTCCCTATAACCACGAGTCATTAACGTCAATAACTATAAACATAAGTCATTAACGTCAGTCCCTATAACCACGAGTCATTAACGTCAATAACTATAAACATAAGTCATTAACGTCAGTCCCTATAACCACGAGTCATTAACGTCAATAACTATAAACATAAGTCATTAACGTCAGTCCCTATAACCACGAGTCATTAACGTCAATAACTATAAACATAAGTCATTGACGTCAGTCCCTATAACCACGAGTCATTAATGTCAATAACTATAAACATAAGTCATTAACGTCAGTCCCTATAACCACGAGTCATTAACGTCAATAACTATAAACATAAGTCATTAACGTCAGTCCCTATAACCACGAGTCATTAACGTCAATAACTATAAACATAAGTCATTAACGTCAGTCCCTATAACCACGAGTCATTAACGTCAATAACTATAAACATAAGTCATTAACGTCAGTCCCTATAACCACGAGTCATTAACGTCAATAACTATAAACATAAGTCATTAACGTCAGTCCCTATAACCACGAGTCATTAATGTCAATAACTATAAACATAAGTCATTAACGTCAGTCCCTATAACCACGAGTCATTAATGTCAATAACTATAAACATAAGTCATTGACGTCAGTCCCTATAACCACGAGTCATTAATGTCAATAACTATAAACATAAGTCATTAACGTCAGTCCCTATAACCACGAGTCATTAATGTCAATAACTATAAACATAAGTCATTGACGTCAGTCCCTATAACCACGAGTCATTAACGTCAATAACTATAAACATAAGTCATTAACGTCAGTCCCTATAACCACGAGTCATTAACGTCAATAACTATAAACATAAGTCATTAACGTCAGTCCCTATAACCACGAGTCATTAACGTCAATAACTATAAACATAAGTCATTAACGTCAGTCCCTATAACCACGAGTCATTAACGTCAATAACTATAAACATAAGTCATTAACGTCAGTCCCTATAACCACGAGTCATTAACGTCAATAACTATAAACATAAGTCATTAACGTCAGTCCCTATAACCACGAGTCATTAACGTCAATAACTATAAACATAAGTCATTAACGTCAGTCCCTATAACCACGAGTCATTAACGTCAATAACTATAAACATAAGTCATTAACGTCAGTCCCTATAACCACGAGTCATTAACGTCAATAACTATAAACATAAGTCATTGACGTCAGTCCCTATAACCACGAGTCATTAACGTCAATAACTATAAACATAAGTCATGACGTCAGTCCCTATAACCACGAGTCATTAACGTCAATAACTATAAACATAAGTCATTAACGTCAGTCCCTATAACCACGAGTCATTAACGTCAATAACTATAAACATAAGTCATTAACGTCAGTCCCTATAACCACGAGTCATTAACGTCAATAACTATAAACATAAGTCATTGACGTCAGTCCCTATAACCACGAGTCATTAACGTCAATAACTATAAACATAAGTCATTAACGTCAGTCCCTATAACCACGAGTCATTAACGTCAATAACTATAAACATAAGTCATTAACGTCAGTCCCTATAACCACGAGTCATTAACGTCAGTCCCTATAACCACGAGTCATTAATGTCAATAACTATAAACATAAGTCATTAACGTCAGTCCCTATAACCACGAGTCATTAATGTCACAAAAACTATAAACATAAGTCATTAACGTCAGTCCCTATAACCACGAGTCATTAATGTCAATAACTATAAACATAAGTCATTAACGTCAGTCCCTATAACCACGAGTCATTAATGTCAATAACTATAAACATAAGTCATTGACGTCAGTCAGTCCTATAACCACGAGTCATTACGTCAATAACTATAAACATAAGTCATTAACGTCAGTCCCTATAACCACGAGTCATTAACGTCAATAACTATAAACATAAGTCATTAACGTCAGTCCCTATAACCACGAGTCATTAACGTCAATAACTATAATAACATAAGTCATTAACGTCAGTCCCTATAACCACGAGTCATTAACGTCAATAACTATAAACATAAGTCATTAACGTCAGTCCCTATAACCACGAGTCATTAATGTCAATAACTATAAACATAAGTCATTGACGTCAGTCCCTATAACCACGAGTCATTAACGTCAATAACTATAAACATAAGTCATTAACGTCAGTCCCTATAACCACGAGTCATTAACGTCAATAACTATAAACATAAGTCATTAACGTCAGTCCCTATAACCACGAGTCATTAACGTCAATAACTATAAACATAAGTCATTAACGTCAGTCCCTATAACCACGAGTCATTAATGTCAATAACTATAAACATAAGTCATTAACGTCAGTCCCTATAACCACGAGTCATTAATGTCAATAACTATAAACATAAGTCATTGACGTCAGTCCCTATAACCACGAGTCATTAACGTCAATAACTATAAACATAAGTCATTGACGTCAGTCCCTATAACCACGAGTCATTAATGTCAATAACTATAAACATAAGTCATTAACGTCAGTCCCTATAACCACGAGTCATTAACGTCAATAACTATAAACATAAGTCATTAACGTCAGTCCCTATAACCACGAGTCATTAACGTCAATAACTATAAACATAAGTCATTAACGTCAGTCCCTATAACCACGAGTCATTAACGTCAATAACTATAAACATAAGTCATTAACGTCAGTCCCTATAACCACGAGTCATTAACGTCAATAACTATAAACATAAGTCATTAACGTCAGTCCCTATAACCACGAGTCATTAATGTCAATAACTATAAACATAAGTCATTAACGTCAGTCCCTATAACCACGAGTCATTAACGTCAATAACTATAAACATAAGTCATTGACGTCAGTCCCTATAACCACGAGTCATTAATGTCAATAACTATAAACATAAGTCATTAACGTCAGTCCCTATAACCACGAGTCATTAACGTCAATAACTATAAACATAAGTCATTAACGTCAGTCCCTATAACCACGAGTCATTAACGTCAATAACTATAAACATAAGTCATTAACGTCAGTCCCTATAACCACGAGTCATTAATGTCAATAACTATAAACATAAGTCATTAACGTCAGTCCCTATAACCACGAGTCATTAATGTCAATAACTATAAACATAAGTCATTAACGTCAGTCCCTATAACCACGAGTCATTAACGTCAATAACTATAAACATAAGTCATTAACGTCAGTCCCTATAACCACGAGTCATTAACGTCAATAACTATAAACATAAGTCATTAACGTCAGTCCCTATAACCACGAGTCATTAACGTCAATAACTATAAACATAAGTCATTAACGTCAGTCCCTATAACCACGAGTCATTAATGTCAATAACTATAAACATAAGTCATTAACGTCAGTCCCTATAACCACGAGTCATTAATGTTCAATAACTATAAACATAAGTCATTGACGTCAGTCCCTATAACCACGAGTCATTAACGTCAATAACTATAAACATAAGTCATTGACGTCAGTCCCTATAACCACGAGTCATTAATGTCAATAACTATAAACATAAGTCATTAACGTCAGTCCCTATAACCACGAGTCATTAACGTCAATAACTATAAACATAAGTCATTGACGTCAGTCCCTATAACACGAGTCATTAATGTCAATAACTATAAACATAAGTCATTAACGTCAGTCCCTATAACCACGAGTCATTAACGTCAATAACTATAAACATAAGTCATTAACGTCAGTCCCTATAACCACGAGTCATTAACGTCAATAACTATAAAACATAAGTCATTAACGTCAGTCCCTATAACCACGAGTCATTAACGTCAATAACTATAAACATAAGTCATTAACGTCAGTCCCTATAACCACGAGTCATTAATGTCAATAACTATAAACATAAGTCATTGACGTCAGTCCCTATAACCACGAGTCATTAATGTCAATAACTATAAACATAAGTCATTAACGTCAGTCCCTATAACCACGAGTCATTAATGTCAATAACTATAAACATAAGTCATTAACGTCAGTCCCTATAACCACGAGTCATTAACGTCAATAACTATAAACATAAGTCATTAACGTCAGTCCCTATAACCACGAGTCATTAACGTCAATAACTATAAACATAAGTCATTAACGTCAGTCCCTATAACCACGAGTCATTAACGTCAATAACTATAAACATAAGTCATTAACGTCAGTCCCTATAACCACGAGTCATTAATGTCAATAACTATAAACATAAGTCATTAACGTCAGTCCCTATAACCACGAGTCATTAATGTCAATAACTATAAACATAAGTCATTGACGTCAGTCCCTATAACCACGAGTCATTAATGTCAATAACTATAAACATAAGTCATTAACGTCAGTCCCTATAACCACGAGTCATTAATGTCAATAACTATAAACATAAGTCATTAACGTCAGTCCCTATAACCACGAGTCATTAACGTCAATAACTATAAACATAAGTCATTAATGTCAGTCCCTATAACCACGAGTCATTAACGTCAATAACACTATAAACATAAGTCATTAACGTCAGTCCCTATAACCACGAGTCATTAATGTCAATAACTATAAACATAAGTCATTAACGTCAGTCCCTATAACCACGAGTCATTAATGTCAATAACTATAAACATAAGTCATTAACGTCAGTCCCTATAACCACGAGTCATTAACGTCAATAACTATAAACATAAGTCATTAACGTCAGTCCCTATAACCACGAGTCATTAACGTCAATAAACTATAACATAAGTCATTAACGTCAGTCCCTATAACCACGAGTCATTATGTCAATAACTATAAACATAAGTCATTGACGTCAGTCCCTATAACCACGAGTCATTAATGTCAATAACTATAAACATAAGTCATTAACGTCAGTCCCTATAACCACGAGTCATTAATGTCAATAACTATAAACATAAGTCATGACGTCAGTCCCTATAACCACGAGTCATTAACGTCAATAACTATAAACATAAGTCATTAACGTCAGTCCCTATAACCACGAGTCATTAATGTCAATAACTATAAACATAAGTATTACGTCAGTCATTAACCCGAGTCATCCTAATAACTATACATAAGTCATTGACGTCAGTCCCTATAACACGAGTCATTACGTCAATAACTATAAACATAAGTCATTAACGTCAGTCCCTATAACCACGAGTCATTAACGTCAATAACTATAAACATAAGTCATTAACGTCAGTCCCTATAACCACGAGTCATTAACGTCAATAACTATAAACATAAGTCATTAACGTCAGTCCCTATAACCACGAGTCATTAACGTCAATAACTATAAACATAAGTCATTAACGTCAGTCCCTATAACCACGAGTCATTAATGTCAATAACTATAAACATAAGTCATTAACGTCAGTCCCTATAACCACGAGTCATTAACGTCAATAACTATAAACATAAGTCATTAACGTCAGTCCCTATAACCACGAGTCATTAACGTCAATAACTATAAACATAAGTCATTAACGTCAGTCCCTATAACCACGAGTCATTAATGTCAATAACTATAAACATAAGTCATTAACGTCAGTCCCTATAACCACGAGTCATTAACGTCAATAACTATAAACATAAGTCATTAACGTCAGTCCCTATAACCACGAGTCATTAATGTCAATAACTATAAACATAAGTCATTAACGTCAGTCCCTATAACCACGAGTCATTAATGTCAATAACTATAAACATAAGTCATTAACGTCAGTCCCTATAACCACGAGTCATTAACGTCAATAACTATAAACATAAGTCATTGACGTCAGTCCCTATAACCACGAGTCATTAACGTCAATAACTATAAACATAAGTCATTAACGTCAGTCCCTATAACCACGAGTCATTAATGTCAATAACTATAAACATAAGTCATTAACGTCAGTCCCTATAACCACGAGTCATACTGTCAGTCCCATAACCACGAGTCATTAATGTCAATAACTATAAAACATAAGTCATTAACGTCAGTCCCTATAACCACGAGTCATTAACGTCAATAACTATAAACATAAGTCATTGACGTCAGTCCCTATAACCACGAGTCATTAACGTCAATAACTATAAACATAAGTCATTAACGTCAGTCCCTATAACCACGAGTCATTAACGTCAATAACTATAAACATAAGTCATTAACGTCAGTCCCTATAACCACGAGTCATTAACGTCAATAACTATAAACATAAGTCATTAACGTCAGTCCCTATAACCACGAGTCATTAACGTCAATAACTATAAACATAAGTCATTGACGTCAGTCCCTATAACCACGAGTCATTAACGTCAATAACTATAAACATAAGTCATTAACGTCAGTCCCTATAACCACGAGTCATTAACGTCAATAACTATAAACATAAGTCATTAACGTCAGTCCCTATAACCACGAGTCATTAACGTCAATAACTATAAACATAAGTCATTAACGTCAGTCCCTATAACCACGAGTCATTAACGTCAATAACTATAAACATAAGTCATTAACGTCAGTCCCTATAACCACGAGTCATTAACGTCAAAACTATAAACATAAGTCATTAACGTCAGTCCCTATAACCACGAGTCATTAACGTCAATAACTATAAACATAAGTCATTAACGTCAGTCCCTATAACCACGAGTCATTAACGTCAATAACTATAAACATAAGTCATTAACGTCAGTCCCTATAACCACGAGTCATTAACGTCAATAACTATAAACATAAGTCATTAACGTCAGTCCCTATAACCACGAGTCATTAACGTCAATAACTATAAACATAAGTCATTAACGTCAGTCCCTATAACCACGAGTCATTAACGTCAATAACTATAAACATAAGTCATTAACGTCAGTCCCTATAACCACGAGTCATTAATGTCAGTCACTGTAATCATTAACCATAATCGTGTCTCACCTATAAATATTTACCGTTGCTTTGTAATATAGTGGACAGGTAGAATAAACAATGATATTATGCTGTTTTAATTATTTTAAATTTTGTAACATAATTACCAGTTAATACAAACGTATACCACAGTAATCGGTTTTCTATAAATATTATTAAATCACACTAGAATAAGTGGTAAATACAAACGTTCTACCTGTTATCTTCAAAAACTTTAACGAAAACAGGTTAAAGGTTTCCAGCGTTAGATAAGATGAGAGGTTTAATTTTCATGAACAGCAGGAACCCAGTTTGTACTTTCTGCTCAACATCGCCACCGATCATGATTTCCTGCAGCGATGCCGACCGGAGCAGTGCCGCAGAACTGGATGTGGTTCCAAAAACCAATGAGCAAATGTTTTCACTCTACTACTAGGCCTACAAGATGAAGACCATTAGAACATTTCTTACGTTCTGATCACTGAAACTATGGCATTCCAGTAATGGTATAAGGGATCTCGCCAAAGACCTTTAGTTCGAACCGACGGGCGATCAGCCGCCAAAGCCTCGTGTGGGAGGAAAAAAACAGCTTTCTAACTTCATTACACAAAACAACAACAAGCCCCCCCCACTTCTTTCAGATGGGCAGAGCGTGTTGTTTATAGCTTAGTGCGCGTATTGCCAGGCCTTTGGAAGCAATATGATAACAAGCGAGAGAGAATCCCGTCCTCGGTAAGTACTTGCCAGCTCATAAATACCGTCAGCTCCCGACTGCGCAAGGCGACTTTAAAAGGAAACCTATACTTTTTTCTCATTTCCTCTTTGTTGCGGTTTACATTAAATATAACAGTTTAATTCCTAACTTAATAATTAATTAAAAAAAAGAAACTGGTGTGGGAGACGCACATGTTAGCAAAAACAAATAAGTGAGGAAGGAAAAGAATTGTTATGCTAATCCATTTGATAGAATCTTAAGTAAAATTAAGGGATGCAGATGTAGCAGCCATGAAGTCTGCTACCCAGAGGTGTACTTACTTTGCAAAGTTTACTAAATTAAAATGTTTCAGAGACACTTTGTTTACTTAGATGTGTATTTACGATGTCCGTCTAGTATCATAATTTCTATTCATATTTTTCTAAGATTCTGGCCTCTTTAACTTTGACGAATAACATAAACTTTACCCTGACAATGACTTATTTATACATTTTCTACTAATTCATAGGCACCGGATCCATTAAAGATGAGTTCATCTTTATATGAATTTTTTGTGGCATTTACTGAGAAAGGTGGACCTTTCCTGACGTTTATCGA